>CM054933.1:13508751-13683638 GCA_029168755.2 Tillandsia fasciculata
TGCATTTTTCCTTTATCTTTTTCTCTCTTCTTTTCTTGTCTGTTAACGAATGCTTTCAGACATGAGCTTGTTTTCTATGGATCCACATCCACACGAACTGGTTAGAGTGGAAACCACTAAAGGAAGAGTATATCCACCTAAAGCACTTAATTTTTTGACTACTCTTGCTCTTAGAAAGGTGAGATAGTCTTGGATGACAGTCTATGCTTCGCCCTCGCTCCCGGAGGAACATTTCACTTTTCCCCTCCTTTCCTAAAAGATTAGGGTCATGCACCTGCTATGCCGACACGTGGTAATGCATTCTTGGACGGCTACGGCGAAGACGATTTCCAGCTTTGCGACAACCCCTTTGAGAATGAGTCTTTTGCTCGTGGGGATTTCCAATAACGTGAATAGGATACGCGCCCTTTACTTGTCTACTTCAATGAAGAAAGCAAGGTTTGAATGTCATGTGGTTACGCACCTGCTCTTCTCTACTTGAAGGTTGACGAGAGACGGGTTGAAAAGAAATAGATAGGAATGAAAGGTTTCAATCATCGGCCTTTCCTGTGCCTTTGATCGTTTGACTTCTTTTCGGGATAGCCGTTTTCGAAGTGTATGTCGAAATCACCTGGGGACTTGATGTATATGAGGAGGTGCTGGAGTTAGCCCTTTCAAAGTAGCCCTTTCTTCCTCCTATTAGCTGGGGGACTGCAAGGATTGCTTTTGCTTCCTTCGCCCGTGATGATTGGATTGGTGAAATGTGGTGAGAGGTAGTTCGTTGGATCAAGACGATGAATGGATCCCGTTCAACCGAGATCAATCAAATAGCGTAAGGTAGGATAGGCCCTTCATTCTCTTTTCCACAGTTGTGCTTTTGAGTGGGAAAAGCTTTGGACATGTGTATTTTGTATTTACAGCGAGGTTCGGGTGGTTTCAGACTGTGGCGGAAGCTTCCGGGGCGAAAAGTGAGTCGGCGGCGCGAGTTGCAGGCTTGCTGCAGAGTTCTGGTGAGGTTTGGGCCATTGAGTTCCGGAACAGGATGCTGTGTTCCGGAACAGGCCATTGTGTTCCGGAACACAGCATGGTGTTCCGGAACCAGCCCTGGTGTTCCGTAACTGGCCTATTGGTTCCGGAACACAGGCAACAGGGAGCTCGGTATGGCTACAGGTTTGGATATTTTGGAGGGCAATTTGGTACACATCCTTTATGTGTTTGCCCCATACGTGGTCTATTTATACAAGCTTTCACCCTGCTTATTGTCCACCTTAACCGTAGGAAAGAAAAGAAAGGAAGAATGCAAGGAGGTGAAGGAGAAGAAGAAGAGTGCATTTGGGATTATTCCTGCTGCTTGGAGTCCGGTGGAGCCGCGCGCACACAAAGCTACACTCAAGGTAAGTTGACAAGAGATTTTACTTGTTGGATTTGTGGATTTATTGTATGGATTGGAGTATTTTTCTGAGTTGATTTGGATTCCTTCTTCTCTCTTTATCCCTGCAAGCTGTTGGAAACAGCTCGTGCTGTTTTGGGCTGGTTACTGTGCAAATCCGCAACAGCATGCATGCTTCATGCACGTGCTCGTTGAGGGATTGGCTGAGTTGGTGCTGGGTTGCGCAGGAAGATTGTTGAGGCTTGTGGATTGCTGTGAGAGCTTCTGAGGATTTTTTCGAGGTGCGAGACAGTGCGCGCGCGCGAGGCGCAGTTGCAGTTTTTCGTCAGATCGTGATTTCGGCGCGACCCCGACTTCAGCGATTGCCTGCGGAAAGCTTTCCAGGTGGGTTGGAACTTCTCCAAAATATATGGAATGCCTTCTAAAGCTATTGCATGCATGTTGATCATGATTAGTTCATTATTTATATAGCTGGTAAATCTGATAGTGGCCTAGAAAATTATAGAAAGACAATTATGGGCCCTAGAAATTTTTAGCATGATCTAGGGATGATATGACACTAGACTGCATAATTAGTTGACTTTAGATTGGCATCTGAACAGTATTAAAAATCGGCGGACCGATTTTAATGAATTGAGACTTTAAAAATAGTTTGGGATTTTTGTGAGCTTCCAGAGGGTTTTAATAGGTTCAGGATGCATGTATCCTCGTGCCAGGGGGCCGAGTGGGTTTTTAGAGCTCTGTGTGACGAGCTTCTAGTATCAGGTGAGTTGAGATCCCTGGTGGGATTATTCTAGATCATGGGTATATATATTCTGATTTAGTTGGGGAGATGGTTCTCCGATTTGGTTTTGAGATATCGGGCTCTGGCGGATTGAGTCGTGGAGGGTTCCCGACTTAGCCATGGATGTGCATTATCAGATTGGGTCGTTGAGGGTTCTCCGACATAGCTATGAGAGGGTTTGGCATTCCTTGATCCAGTCATGGAGGGTTCTCGACTGTGATGTGATATCTGGTATTGAGTATCCGATATGTTTGATCGAGGATCATAGCCTGCATGTGCCATTTATGAGATAGTTGAGACTGACTAGATACTAGAGCTCGGTGGGGTCGCTCCCCTCAAGTACGCTCCGGAGGCGTGATGATGATTGAGTTGGACCGACTAGGACGCCCCACACGCAGTGGGCAGGTGCGTTCGTAGTAGTCGGCGGGACGACCCACGTGGAGTTGGCAGGTGCGTCCATAGTAGTCAGAAGTACGCCCCACGCGGAGTGGGTAGTTGCGTAGTACGCCCCACGGAGAGTGGGCAGGTGCGTAGTACGCCCCACACGCAGTGGATAGGTGCGTAGGACGCCCCACGGGGAGTGGGCAGGTGCGTCCATAGTGGTCGGTAGGACGCCCCACGTGGAGTGGGCAGGTGCGTTCCTAGACGACAGGCGCGGGCTCGACTGTGCCAGCTTTGGACAGTCATTGAGATTTGGGTTTTGAGGGCACCTTGTGTGCGAGTGTTGCATAGCTTGCTCTTAGATGGGTATTCCTTTGAGCATGATACTAGAGGCGTTTAGTAGTGAGGGAGTATGCATAGCAGGATCATAGTAGAGATTTTCATGGGCATTATGTTGAGACATTTAGTTGTAGCTCTTTTCCTGCTTTCATTTATATATCTATCTGCATACCTATCTTTTGTTCCTCCAGTAGACTTAGTGGGCATACCGTGGATATTGGTGAAGGTACCCACTGAGATCTACCTTCTGCAGTAGATCTCACACCGGCTGCGGTGACAGGTTCCTGAGGTAGCTGTTCCGGCTGGGTTCGCGCGGAGACAGCTGATCGAGGTGAGGACGTGGCTGAGTAGTTCCTTACCGTATTAAGAGTCAGAGGTAGATGTACCCTGTATTTTATGTTTCTACTTTTGTACTGGACAGTCTGAGTGATTGGTGAGGCTTTTGTATATTTTGTCAGTTGAGAGATGTTGTATTGAGGATTATTTTATTTATATCAGATGTTCAGTGGATTTCTATAGCTCTTGGTTTTTAGTTTCAGCTCTGATACATGTTTTTAGCTATAGATCTGACTTGCAGGGTAGACGCTTCGTCTGTGCGGCAGTTTTCGTATAGATGGCGGATCTGTTGGCGAGCCCGGGTCGCAGTTTCGACCCCGGGGCGTGACAAATACAATTCTCTCAGACTGGTCCAGTACAAAAGTGTAATCAAAACCATATACAGGGTACATCTACCTCTGACTCTCAATGCTGGTAAGGAACTACTCGGCTACGTCCTCACCTCGATCAGGCGCGAGCTAAGCCGGAACAGCAGCCTCAGGAAACCTGTCACCGCAGCAGGTGTGAGATCTACTGCAGAAGGTAGATCTCAGTGGGTACCGTCATCAATATCCACGGCATGCCCACTAAGTCTACTGGAGGCACAACAGATAAGTATGCAGATAGATAGATAAAAGCTGAAAGGAAACTATAGCTACCATGTCTCAATCATCATGGTAAAGAAGACTCTACTAAGGATGTAATATGCATACACTCGCTACTGCTAATATGCCTCAAGTATCATGCTCAAAGGGAAACTCATCTAAGAACATGCTATGCAATCACCCGCTCATATCACCCAATCTCAATGACTGCCACATAGGGTCCAGTCAAGCCTGTGCCAAACCTACTTCCACTAGCCCCCAAGGGACTTGGACTTACGTAGGGAGTCCCACACGGACTATCTCAATCTCAAAGCGAACACTAGTGTATCAACTAGTCGCATCGTCAACACCCACCCGGGGCGTAACTCGAGGGGAGCGACCCTATCGAGCTCAAGTATCTCATCAATCTCAACTGTCTCAACTGTCTCAATAAGCGGCACATGCAGGCTATGATCCACGATCAAACAGATCGGAAACTCAAATGCTCAAATAGCACAGCTCGGTCGGGAAAAAGACTCCACAACTCAGTCATGAAATGCCCAAATCCTCACATAATCTGTCGGAGAACCCTCTACGACTCAATCTGATAATGCACAAACCATGGCTAAGTCGGGAAACCTCCACGATTCGATCTGCCAGAACCCCAAAACTCTCATAACTTAGTCGGAGAACCATCTCCACTACCAAATCAGAAATGCACAACTCACGATCTAGAGTAATCCCATCGATCTCAGCAAGGAGACTCGAACTCACATGACACTAAAACTCAACACACAGAGCTCAAAAAGACCACTTGGCCCCTTGGCACGAGTACACATGCATCCTGAACCTACTCAACCCCTCTGGAAGATCACAGTATTTTAAAACCATTTTTAAAGCACAGTTTACAATAAAACAAGTCCGACTATTTTTAAAACGGTTCAGATGCCAATCCAATGCCAACTAATCATGCAGTCCTGTGTCAAGACACTTCTGAATCATGCTAAAAATAACTGGGGCTCAGGAAAGTCTTCCTATAATTTTCTAGGCAACTATCAGATTTATCAAATATAAAAATAGGTAAACTATACATGCTCAACATGCATACAGAAGCTTTAGAGGGCATTCCATACATCTTGAAGAAATTCCAACCCACCTCAAAAGCATTCCGCAGGCAAACGCTGAAGTCGGTGTAGCGCCGCGCCGCTCACTGTCAAAATCCTGCCGAAACGCCCAAAACCGCGCCGCACGCGCGCGCATCGTCACGATCCTCGGAAATATTCCCGGAAGCTCGAACAACCCTCTCGTGTCCTCTAATAAAATCCGCACGCACTCCGGCCCTCGCTGTCCACTCACAGCACACGCGCAAGCATGCCTCGGCTCCGCGCAGTGAAAATCCAAAGCTCACAGCATCAGTGCAAAAGATGGAAGGAATAACCCAAATAAGCTCAAAGCTTCATCAAAATCCATCATCAAATCCATCTAATGAAATCCAAAACCAAACTACAAAAATCTGCCAACATACCTCATGTACGGCCGACGCGCGCGCGCGGCTCCGTCCAGCTCCAAGCAACAGACCACAAGCACCACACTTCACTTCTTTTCCTTCTCCTTCTTCTCTTATTTCCTTGCTTTCTCTCTTTCTTTCTTTCTTTCTTTCCTTCATTCTGTCGTGGAGGTGAAGGCAGGGGCTGAGGGCTTCTTATAGAAGGAGTGGGCAAAACACAAGGGAGGTGAAATGACTGAAATGCCCTCACTCAAAATATCCAAATCTGCTTAAACGGGGCATCCTGGGAGGCTGGGTACCGGTACCTCTAATTGAGTACCGGTACTAACCCAGTTAGTTTCGGAACACAGGGTTGGTTCCGGAACTGGCCCTCTAGTTCCAGAACCAAAACCCCAGTTCCGGAACTCCAACCTTCAAAAACCGAATTTCAAGTCTGAAGCTTCCAATTCCTCGCCGACAACTCACTTATTGCCCCGGGAGCTTCTGCATCAGTCCGAAATCTCCCGAACCCCACTGTAAACATAAAGTACATATGCTCCAAGCTTTTCCCACTCAGAAAGCTCAACTGTGGAGTCGGTGTGCTCAGTCCAACAATCCGGTACTCTCACAAGAAAATCCTCACTTGGATTCTTTCTCATTTCTTTTCTTGCTCCATTTCTCAATCTCCAAAGTGGATTACAATTAATAAATCAGTCCTTTAATTGCCAGCTCCAACTCACTTTTCGCCTTCGGGGCCTGCACATCAAATCGAAACCTCCCGAACTCCGCGGTAACCCGAAAATACACGTGTTCCAACACTTTCCAATTTCCTGTGCACAACCGCGGAGTCGGTTCTCTATCCAATCCAGTACTCTACAAGTACTCTACAAGTACACAATGCCTCGAAATCGCTAACTCAAACTGGGCTTCCAAGTTCTACGCCGCTGACCCACTTTTCTTCCCAAAGGATTCTGCGTCGATACGAAACAATCAGAACTCATCTATAAACCCAAATGGAACACGCCCAAGGCGATCTCTCCGCACCACGCCATCTCATGAGGTCGGTGCACTCTACAAAGTCCTGGTACTCTACAATGGATGCTTCTACCTAGATGTTCCTAACGTAGCGAATGACATAAATATAGATAAGATAAGATTAGATTCTAACCTCATTCTTTGATTCGAACTTAGCGCAAGACCCTAAATACGGCCTTTTTATCCTCCCTGTCCGACTTGACACACCCCACGATTACCCCAATCAAGACCTCCATGCGTGGTGGTAAACCTACCACTTGTAAGCGCCTTTTCCGTGAATGACATTCCTTCCTTCTAGAGCGAACACCCGCGAATGCCTATCCTTCGTGACTATGTCTGCTTTCCAATTGAGTTCGTATGAGTGAAGGTATCGTTGTCCTGCAAGACTGAGTGAAGGGTGAGCTAGCAAAGAAAGTCAAGCTTAGTTCGAATGAATAGAGAGGAAAGCGATCTAGTTCAATTGGTAAGCTCAGTCTCTGGAGTCTATGTTGACTAGTAGTTCATACCTATTGGCAGTGCTTCTCTTTTCCCTGAGGTTTGAGTTCTCTTCTTCTGCCTTCCACAGTCGTTTAGCCCTTAATGTCCTAATTCCTTACTAAAAAAGTAATCTTAAGGTAAGCAAGCCCAATTGCAATCCTAAGGTAAAACCCTGAAGTTGCAGTGCCAGTTTCTAGCAATACAGTATCAGTGAGCTTTCTCCTTCCCCGGGGATGGATTTAGAGTTTCTCTTGGGGGTGTTCTTCCAGCTTGTCCTCTTCCCTACCTACGGTTTTCTTGCTGTCTCTGGGAGGACTCAGGAAAGATCATAGTACTCAAGGTAGGGCTCTAGAGAAGATTCCCTGATAGAGCTAAGATAACTAGATTTATTTACGCTTTCCTCTTTCTTTTTTATCATATCTCTATAGAATTGGAACGATTTCCTTGCCAGTGATCAAACCTGAGTCTTTGAAGGCAGTGATAAAGCTACTCTGAATATCGAGCTAGCAGGAGGTGTAGAGTACTGGATTTGCGTTGGGCACCGACTCCGCATTTTGTACACAGAAAATTTTGGAAATACTTGGAACATGTGTATTTTATGTTTACAGCGGGGTTCGGGAGGTTTCAGAGTGGTGCGGAAGCTTCCGGGGCGAAAAGTGAGTCGGCGGCGTGATTTTTCGAAGCTTGCTGGAGGTTCCTGAAGGGCTGCAGCAGGATATTGGGTTTCGGGTTGTTGAGTTCCGAAACATGGAGCTGGGTTCCGGAATCAGCACTTGAGTTCCGGAACCAGCCCTTGTGTTCCGGAACTCAATGTGGGGTACCGGTACCCAGCAGCTCGCAGAGGGTTAATTAAGCTCCTGAATTGGATTTTTAGAGGGGCATTGAGGTAAATTCACTTCCCTTATGTGTTTGCCCTATACTTGGTCTATTTATACAGCCCTTCATCTGCTTCTTCTCCACGACAGCCTAAGGAAAGAAAGAAAGAAAGAAAGAAAGAAAGAAAGAAAGAAGAAAGCAAGGAGAAGAAGTGAAGGAGAAGAAGAAGGAAGGTGCAGCTTGGTCTCCTGCTGTTTGGAGTTGTGCTGAGCCGCGCGCGCGCAACAAGCTACATAAAGGTAAGTTGACAGATATTTTTTAGTTGGGCTTTTGGATTTTATTGTATGGATTTGGAGCAATTTATAGAGTTAAATTGGATGTGTTCTTCCTTCTCTTTTCCCCTGCATGCTGTTGAGAGCAGCTTGTGCTGCTTTGGTTTTGGGGCTGGTTACTGCGCAGGGCCGAGGCAGCATGCATGCATGCATGCACGTGCACATGCTGCGAGTGGGCTGAGTGGGAGCCGAGGTGCGCAGGAGGCTTGTAGAGGATTCGAGCTTGCTAGTTGAGCTTCCGGGGATTTTCCGAGGTGCGCGGCGCAGTTTCAGAGTTTTGGCAGTGAGTGGTTTTGGCAGGTCCCCGACTCCGGCTTGCCTACGGAAAGCTTTTTAGGTGGGTTAAAATTCTTCCAAATTGTATGGAATGCCTCCTAATGCTTCTGTATGCATTTTGATCATGTCTAGTGTATTATGTTTACTGTTGTTAAATCTGATAGTTGCCTAGGAAATTCCAGAAAATTTAGTAAAATCCCAGATTATTTTTAGTATATTCCTGGTACTGTAGGACACTAGTATGCATGGTTAGAGAGCGTTACCTTGCACCGGGATCGTTTTAAAAATCATAAAACCTGTTTTAAGGTAAAATCGGCATTCTTTTAAATGTGGTTTTTAAATTGTGAGTTGCCTGTGAGATGACAGAGTTCCAGGGTGCTGTGACCTCGTGCCTAGGGGCCGAGGGGATTTTATTTGATTTGTGCATGATTTTTACTAGTGTCTTGAGAGTTGGTGAGGGCTTATCAGATTGAGTCGTGGAGGGTTTTCCGACCTGGGCATGAGTTGAGATATTGTAATTCGAGTTTTTCCGATCTGATTGATCGTGGATTGCATCCTGCATGTGCCACTTGTTGAGACAGTTGAGACATACTTTAGCTCGGTGGGGTCGCTCCCCTCGAGTTACGCTCCGGATGCGTGTTGATGATGCGACTAGTTGATACACTAGAGTTCGCTTTGGAGAGATTGAGATAGTCTGTGTGGGACGCCCTACATAAGTCCAAGTCCCTTGGGGGCTAGTGGCAGCAGGTTTGGTGCAGGCTTTGACTGGACCCTTTGTGGCAGTCTTTAAGATTGGGTGATATGAGCGGGTGGTTGCATTATATGTTCTTAGGTGGTTTTCCTTTGAGCATTGTAGTTGAGGCATATAGCGTAGTTTTCTTTCCAGCTTGCATTTTATCTATCTACCTATCGATCTGTTTGCCTCCAGTAGACTTAGTGGGCATACCGAGGACTTTGGTGACGGTACCCACAGAGAACTACCTTCTGCAGTAGTTCTCACACCCGCTGTGGTGACAGGTGTTCCTGAGGCGGCTGTTCCGGGTTCAGCTCGTGCGGAGTCTTCAGACCGAGGTAAGGGCGTGGCCGGGCTGTTGAGTCAGAGGTAGAGTCACCTGTATTTTTGGTTTCCTCTTTTGTACTTGGACAGTGGTATTGTACTTATGTAGTGAGTGGTCTTTGTACTTGGACTCTTGTTATATAGTGATTTCAGCAGTTCGGTTTTATTTCATTAGTGTAGTTTCTTTTCAGCTCTGATACTTGTATATCTATAGATCTCTTTTGCAGGTTAGACGCTTCGTCTGTATGGGAAGTCCCGTGCAGGCGGCGGATCTGTTGGCGAGCCCGGGTCCCAGTTTCGACTGCGGGGTGTGACAGGAGGTCTATCAGTGGGCCTTTCTCCCTTGAAAGCACTATGAACGAGCTGGCAAGGCCAATCCATCAGTCAAGGCAGGCAAAGAATCAAGCCGGGGGAGAAATCTCATTAGCCATCGAGCTTTTCATATCCTTTCTTTGACTGGAAAACCCTTTCCCAGCGGGGTAAAGTGCTAGGTAACAAGCTAGGGATAAAGCATGTGAGAGGGTAAGCAAGAAGGACTCTTCCTGTAGAGAACGGGTTTTGCATTGAGCACCGACTCCGCAGTTGTTTGCAGAAAAAATTGGAAATTCTTGGAACATGTGTCTTTTATGTTTACAGCGGGGTTCGGGAGATTTCTGAGAGTTGCGGAAGCTTCCGGGGCGAAAAGCGAGTCGGTGGTGAAGTTTTGAAGCTTGCTGGAGGGATTCTGGACCTTGGAGCAGCTTGGTTTTGGAACCAGAAGCTGGGTTCCGGAACTAGCTGTTGAGTTTCGGAACCAGCTATGGTGTTCCGGAACTCAAGCTGTGGTACCGGTACACAGCACTCAGGGGAGCTTAATTAAGGTGCAGGCTCGGATATTTTTAAGGGTAATGAGGTAATTTCACATCCTTTATGTGTTAGCCCTACACTTGGTCTATTTATATAGCCTTTCATCTGTTCCTTCTCTACGTTAACCTAAGGAAAGAAAAGAAGAAAGAAAGGAAGAGAAGGAGAAGAAGTAGAGAGCATTGGAGCTTGGTCTTGGCTGGTTCTTCTACTTGGAGCGAGTGGAGCCGCGCGCGCAACAAGCTGCATACGAGGTAAGTTGATAGTTATAATATTTATAGTTGGGCCTTGGGATTTATAGTATGGATTTGGAATAAATCTTGAGTTGAGTTAATGGTTTCTTCCTTCTCTTTCTTCCCTGCTTACTGTGAGAGCAGATTTTTGCTGCTTTGTTTTTGTTGGGCTGGTTACTGCGCGAGGCCGAGGCTGCAAGCATGCATGCATGCACGTGCATGTGTTGCGGGTTGGTTGAGAGGGAGCCGAGTTGCGCAGGGAGTTTGTAGTGGAATCGAGGTTGCTGGGTGAGCTTCCGGGGATTTTCCGAGGTGCGCTCGCGCGGCGCAGTTTCAGATTTTTCGGCAGATCGTGGTTTCGGCGCGACCCCGACTTCGGCTTTGCCTACGGAAAGCTTTTTAGGTGGGTTAAAATTCTTCCAAATTGCATGGAATGCCTTTTAATGCTTCTGTATGCATTTTGATCATGTCTAGTGTATTATTTTTACTGTTAGTAAATCTGATAGTTGCCTAGGAAATTCCAGAAAATTCAGTAAAATCCCAGATTATTTTTAGTATACTTCTGATTCTGTAAGACACTAGTTTGCATGGTTAGAGAGCATTACTTTTGCACCGGGATCGTTTTAAAAATCATAATGCCCGTTTTAAGGAAAACCGGCATTTTAAAAGTGGTTTATTTAATTGTGGGATCGCCAGTGAGATGATATGATTCCACGGTGCATGTGACCTCGTGCCTGGGGGCCGAGGGGTTTTTACTTGATTTGTGGATGATTCTACTAGTGTCCTGGGGGTTATTGAGGGCTTATCAGATTGAGTCGGGAGGGTCACCGACCTAGACATGAGTTGTGAGGTTGGCATTCGAGTTTCCGATCTGTTTGATCGTGGATTAGAGCCTGTAGGCGCCGCTTGTGACAGTTGGGACACATTTGAGCTCAGTGGGGTCGCTCCCTTCGAGTTACGCTCCGGATGCGTTTGAGATGATTGAGATGGTCAGACTAGGACGCCCCACGTGGAGTGGGCAGGTGCGTTCCTAGTAGTCCGTAGGACGCACCACGTGGAGTGGGCAGGTGCGTTCCTTGTAGTCAGTAGGACGCCCCACATGGAATGGACAGGTGCGTACGTAGACTATAGGCGCAGGCCTGACTGGACCCGATGTGGCAGTCATAGAGATTGGGTGATATGAGCGGGTGGTTGCATTATATGTTCATAGATGGTTTTCCTCTGAGCATTGTATTTGAGGCATGTAGCGGTAGTTTATTTCCAGCTTGCTACCTATCTATCTGTTGCCTTCAGTAGACTTAGTGGGCATACCGTGGACTTTGGTGACGGTACCCACTGAGAACTACCTTCTGCAGTAGTTCTCACACCCGCTGTGGTGATAGGTGTCACGCCCCGCGGTCGAAACTGCGACCCGGGTTCGCCAATAGATCCGCCGCCTGCACGGGATTTTCCCCACAGGCGAAGCGTCTAACCTGCAAAGAAGAGTGCTACAGCTATGCAAGTATCAGAGCTGAAATAAACTATACAAGAGAAATAAAACAGAACTGCTGAAATGACTAAAGATATAATCCCAAAATACAAAGTCCAGGTACATGATGCAAATACAACACCACTCTCTCAGCATAAGTACAAAACACTGAAATGTATAAAAGTGGAACAAAAAAAAAACATATAGGTAACTCTATCCCTAACTCACAGACCCGGGTAGGAACTAGTCGGCCACGCCCTTACCTCGGTCTGAAGACTCCGCACGAGCTGAACCCTGAACGGCTGCCTCAGGGACATCTGTGACCACAGCGGGTGTGAGAACTACTGCAGAAGGTAGTTGTCACGCCCCGGGGTCGGAACTGTACCCCGGGCTCGCCAACAGATCCGCCGCCCCTACAGGAAGCCCCGTAGGGACGTAGCGTCTAACCTGCAAGTAAGTGTCTAAACTAACAGATATCAGAGCTGTAAAAGTAAAACTAACACTAACAAGAAGTAAAACTGTCCCACAATAATATACATAAGGTCCTCTCACAAATACAGGAGTCTCTCAAAAGAAAACAGAAGAGTACAACTCGATACCTCACTACAAAAACTCTCACACTAAAAGACACAACCAAAAGTGCATCGGGTACCTCTACCTCGCGCTGCTGCTGGAAGGGAAAAGATCTACCTCGCGATTCCCTTACCTCGGTCTGTAGGAGCTGGATCAGCAACGGGCACCGCAGGAACTGGAGCTGGAGTCCCTGGGGAAAAGACACCACGACGGGTGTGAGAACTACCTCCCACAGTAGTTCTCAGTGGGTGCCGCCAACAAGCCCGACGGCCTGCCCACTAAGTCTACAAGGGGCATAAAGTAACAAAAGAAAATGCAGTAAAGAAAGCAGGAAAGTAAAACATCTACTGCTACTATGCCCCTAACTATATGCTCAAGGAAAAAGGAACGAAGACCAATATGTCTCTACTGATACTCGACACATGTCACCCAATCCAAACTGACTGCCAAAACGGTCCAGTCAAACCTGCGCCTACCTACTGCTGTAGGTATGTCCGTAGCTGCCAAAACTGGCTCAGCCAGAGGGACGATGTCCATGACTGCCAAAACTGGCTCAGTCAGGGGACACCAACATCGACAAGCCGCGAAAGAAGTAGCAAGCCCAACTCCGGAGTGGCACTCGTGGGTAGCGACCCCACCGAGCAAAGTATCTGCGCATCTCTGTCGATCTCAAGTATGGCTCCTGCAGGCTATGATCCAATCACTGTCTCACTCGCTAACTAAGAATCCACACTGTCCCAATGATCATCTCCCAAAGGTCCCAGTCCCACATGTCACTAACTCAATGATGAACAATCTACAGACTGCTGCCAACTCTACTCGGTCCCCAGACACGAGTACAATGCATCCAAAGCTACTAAACCTCCCAACCCACAACTCAGGGGAAGACCACTATGTCCAATATGACAAAAGTAACAATGACATGGGAGAACTACAGCAAAGGCATAAATCCAATAGTAGCCGTCTGAGTATGACATTCAATGCATAAAAAATGTGCTAAGTCAAGTTTTTCTTCAATTTGTGGTTCATAAGATGCAAGGGTTCCAAAGAGATCATCAATTTTAGCAATTATTAACTGTGGTTACTAACATATAATTTGCACAGATTTATTAGCTCACACTAACATGCATGCATTTATAGTTGCAGAATTAGAGTGCAGTCCATAGAAATTGAAAGCAGGATCACCCACCTGAACACGCTAACTGTCCGAGACGGTACAGATAAACAGTCCAGGAATCGACAATTTCCCAGATCCACAGAGCCAGGAGCACAGAAAAAGTGCTCTTACAGTCCTGGGTACAACAACAACGCACAATTACAACCAATTAACACATAATAACCACATTCCAAAAATCTGCATACACAGTTACTGTTCACACGCGATTTTCACCTGAAAATAAATTTTCTAAAATTCCAATAAAAATATCACGACGATCCTCGCGAAGAGTAGATGTCGATAGGCTCTTGAATCGTCGAAATCCGATATCCAGAAGTGAAGATAAAATTCCGCGAAGCCGCTGCTGTCAAGATCCCCAAACTGTAGCAAAGGGGCGTAAAAATGTACCCCAAACCCTCAAAAAACTCATTTCTGGGAAGAATGATCAACACGGAAAACGTAGATATACCTCTTGTGCAACCGCTGGCGAAGAAATCGTCAAAAATGTGGTCGGGGTAGCTCTGCAGGTCTCCCAGAAGAAAATGCGACGGTAATGGGCCTCACACTGTAGAACGTCGCTCCGCACTACGAGGTAGGAAACACAGTCGTCACGGCTTCCAGATTTTCTGAAACTTGGTCGGAAGATAGATAAGAGGGAGAGAAAGATTTTTTGTATAGGGCACTAGAGCTGAATCCCACGAGAAAGGGTGGAAAAATCCACCCCAAGCCGGCCTATATATAGGCCTCAAAGGAAAAAGCCCAAAAAAAAACAAGTCCATTGGGCTCGGGCCCAACTTTCGGGCGCCCGAAAGTTTTCGGGCGCGCACAGTGCGGCCCGGCCCAAAACTTTCGGGCGCGCACAGTGCGGCCCGGCCCAATACACGCCGTCGGACGGGATCCAAGATCCGTCCGACCCGCCTCGGAGCCCGCCACGTGTCGCCCGAACAGCGAACACCGAAGCGGGCCACTCACCGCCCGCCACGTGTCCGCTCCCGGGCACAGTAAGGCGGTGGCGCCCGCCAATGAGCGGGCGCCACGTGTCCGCCCGGTTGACCCGCTGCCCGGCCGGCAGCGCGACGTGGGTCGCACGTGGGCACGCGCCCCGAGGCACCTACCGCGCGTCCGGTGCACCGCGTACGTTGCACCCGCCAATCAGGGGATGACACGTGTCCCCTGCACCCGGTCCACGCCTAACCCAGAAATTCCGTGGACCGCGCCGCGTGCACCGACCAACCGGTGACTGCCACGTGTCCCCCGCCTGGTCCATGCACCGCCGCGCTCCACCCGGTAGACCGCGCGCCCTGGGCCCGCCAATCAGGCGGTGCCACGTGTCCATGCGCCGGGTCTGTGCACCCCGCCGCGCTGCTCTGTGGACCGCGCATCGCAGACCGGCCAATCAGAGCCTGCCACGTGGCATCCCGGCGGTCTACGGCCCCTCCCATGCACCATTTTCCACTAAAAACTTCCGGGTGTCCGTTTTTGGGCATCCGGACTCCAAATTAAGCAAATAAATAGTCGTTTTCAAGCGTTTTTCCGCGCTGAATCCACTACGACCTCTGTTTGGCCTAAATCCTTCCAGAAATTTCGGCAAACCCAGCCGAAGGCCAATACAGTAAATAAAAGCACACAGGGTCCATCAATAGCACCCAATTGGTGCACTATGGGCCAGGTACACCAATACTAGGTGTTCTAACTGTGGATCCATCGGAAAAACACTGCATGGGAACCAGGGCCACTACATCCTCCCCCACTAAAAGAAAGTTTCGTCCTCGAAACGAAACAGAGCAAAACAAACGTACCTCAGCCAGAAGTCTCGAACAGAAAAGGGTAGGCATCTCGCATCGCCGTCTCAAGCTCCCAGGTAGCCTCTCGCTCCTCATGGTTGCTCCAAAGGATCTTCACATAAGGTATTGCCCGGTTGCGCAATTCCCTCACCTCACGAGCCAGAATCCGCAATGGGCGCTCCTCGTAAACCAAGTCCTCGCCGATATCCAAGGATGCGAAGTCAATGACATGAGACGGATCGAATACATATCTCCTCAAGGCCGAAACATGGAAGACATCATGAACACCAGCCAAGCGGGGAGGTAGAGCAACTCTATAAGCCACAGGGCCTACCCTCTCAAGCACCTCAAAGGGTCCAATGAAGCGGGGACTGAGCTTCCCCCGCACTCCAAACCTCCGGACCCCTTTCGAGGGCGAGACCTTTAAGAAGACGTGATCACCAACCTGGAACTCAAGGTCTCGCCGCCGAACATCTGCATAACTCTTCTGGCGACTCTGGGCCGTCTCCAAGTGCCGACGTATAACTCGGACCTTCTCTTCCGCCTCCAGCAGTAAATCTGGCCCCAGCGTCCTCCTCTCACCCACATCGCTCCAATAAAGGGGCGACCGACACTTGCGTCCGTACAACGCCTCAAACGGAGCCATCTGAATGCTCGCTTGAAAGCTGTTGTTGTACGCGAACTCAACCAAGGGTAAGTGTCGGTGCCAACCTCCTCCAAAATCCATGACGCACGCACGCAACATATCCTCAAGCGTCTGAATGGTGCGCTCTGACTGGCCGTCTGTCTGTGGGTGGAATGCCGTGCTGAAACTAAGCTGAGTACCCATGGCTGACTGTAAGCTCCCCCAAAACCGTGACACGAATCTCGGGTCTCGATCTGAAACAATGGACGCTGGTACTCCGTGCAGCCTCACGATCTCATCCAAATAAAGCTGTGCCAAGCGCTCCAAGGACCAAGTCATCTGCACAGGCAGGAAATGAGCTGACTTGGTAAGTCTATCAACAATCACCCAGACTGCGTCGGCTCCACTCTGTGATCTCGGTAGCCCAGTCACAAAATCCATGGTGATGTGGTCCCACTTCCATTCGGGAATTGGAAGGCTCTGCAACTTGCCAGCAGGAACACGATGCTCTGCCTTCACTTGCTGGCAAGTTAAGCACTGAGCAACAAACCTTCCAATATCCCGCTTCATCCCCGACCACCAAAAGTGTGCCTTAAGGTCCTTATACATCTTAGTACCTCCAGGATGGATGGTATAAGGTGTATAATGGGCCTCTCTCAAAATCTGATCTCTAATCTCCAAATCTGATGGCACACAAACTCGGTCCCTGTACCGTAGTACTCCCGAGCTGTCCACTGAAAAATCCCCTCTCTGATCTATCTGAATCTGTGCCCTGATCCTCTCCAAGTGGGGGTCCTCACTCTGCGTCTCCCTGATCCTGTCCAGCAGAGTGGGCTGCAAGACCATAGTCATAAGCCTCGCAGAGACCCCAGGGGATACTACCTCAATCTGAAGTCGCCTCATCTGCTCTATCAGCTGTGCCTGCTGGGTAATCATCAAACTCAAGCTATGCACTGACCTCCTGCTCAAAGCATCTGCCACCACATTGGCCTTGCCGGGGTGGTAAAGGATACTCAGATCGTAATCCTTTAACAGCTCCAACCACCGGCGTTGCCTAAGGTTCAGCTCCTTTTGGGTGAACAGATACTTTAAGCTCTTATGATCTGTATAAATCTCACAATGCTCACCATAGAGGTAATGCCGCCACAGCTTCAGTGCAAAAACAACAGCTGCAAGCTCTAAGTCGTGTGTAGGGTAATTCTTCTCATAATCCTTTAATTGCCGTGAAGCATAGGCAATTACCCTACCATGCTGCATAAGAACACAACCCAGTCCGCTGTGTGAGGCGTCACTGTAGATCACGAAACCCTCTCCCATAACCGGCAGTGCGAGAACAGGTGCGGAGATCAATCTTCTCTTCAGTTCCTCGAAACTCTGCTGACACCGCTCGGTCCAAATGAACTTCGTCCCTTTCCTTGTCAAGCTGGTCAGGGGAGTAGAGAGCTTCGCAAAGCCCTCCACGAACCGACGATAATAACCGGCTAGGCCCAAGAAACTCCGTACCTCAGAAACCGTCGTCGGCCTCGGCCAATCCCGAACTGTGTCAATCTTCGTAGGGTCGACCGCTACTCCAGCAGCTGAAACAATGTGGCCCAAGAAGGCAACCTCCCGAAGCCAAAACTCGCACTTCTTTAGCTTGGCATACAGCTTCTTATCACGTAGAAGCTGCAGCACTATCCTCAGGTGACCCTCGTGCTCCTCATCGCTCCGGGAGTAAATCAGGATGTCATCAATAAATACAACCACGAATCGATCCAAGTACGGCTGAAAAACCCGGTTCATCAGATCCATGAATGCAGCTGGGGCGTTGGTCAAGCCGAACGGCATAACCGTAAACTCGTAATGTCCATACCGGGATCTGAACGCCGTCTTGGGAATGTCCTCGGCCCTCACCCTCAGCTGGTGGTAACCGGACTGGAGATCAATCTTCGAAAACACGGAGGCTCCCTGTAGCTGATCAAACAAGTCATCAATCCGTGGCAGAGGATACTTATTCCGGATGGTCACTTTGTTCAATTCCCGGTAGTCCACACATAAGCGAAGTGTCCCATCCTTCTTCTTCACGAACAAAACAGGCGCTCCCCACGGCGAAACACTGGGCCGAATGAAGCCTCTGTCCAAAAGATCCTGTAACTGGGCCTTCAACTCTCTCAGCTCGGCAGGCGCCATCCTGTAAGGTGCCTTCGAGATTGGTGCGGTTCCGGGTACCACATCAATCACGAACTCAATCTCCCTCTCTGGCGGCATGGTCGACAGCTCTGGGGGAAACACATCGGGAAACTCGCGGACCACTGGAATATCCTCGAGTCCCCGTGCCGCCGAAGGCGCCTCAACAATCGTCGCCAGAAATGCAGTGCATCCTCTACTCATCAACCGCCTGGCCCTCGCTGAAGAAATAGTCAAGGCGAACAAGGAGCTCTGACAGCCCTGGAAGACGAACACCTCCTGCCCCGGCTCACGAAGAGTAATAGTCCTATCGCGGCAATCAATGGTGACATAATATCTCGACAACCAATCCATACCCAGAACAACATCGAAATCCTGGAGCTGTCGTAAGACAAGCAAGTCGGCCGGCAGAATCCAGGATCCCAACTGAATGGGGCAATCTCTACAGCACTCCTCAACATGTAGAACATGACCCGGTATCTCAACCTCTAATGCAGAAGATAAAGAAGCTACCGCTATACCATGCAAGGATGCGAATGATCTACTAATGAATGAGTGAGAAGCACCGGTATCGAAAAGAGCCCGAGCACGGACTGATGAGATCAGAATAATACCTGCGACGACCTGCTCTGCTGCAAAAGCATCCTCAATCTGAGCGGCATATACACGACCGCTCGGTGCCGGGGGACGTCGCTCTGGCTGTCGAGAAGAAGAAGAGGCGAAATCTGGCCTGCTGTAAGCTGCAGAAGGTCCGGCTGGCTGGTAAGGAACGGTCGGTGCTGATGCAGAAGAAGGAGCTGGATGGCCGGCCCTGGGACAAGCACTCGCAATATGGTCGGCCTCCCCGCATCGAAAACACCGGCCCTGCCTCTGCGGGCACTGAGTCGGCGGATGAGGGCCCCGACAAATAACACACCGATCTGAGCGCTGCTGCCGAGAAGACTGCTGTGGGGGCTGCTGCTGTCGCGGGGGTCGACGCTGCTGCTGCTGCTGCTGCTGCTGTGACTGTCGAGACGCCCCCGATCTCTGGCGTCCCTGGTGTCCCCTGCCCTGTGGATGGAAACGCGGGGGTCTCGGGGGTCCCTGCCTGCTAGACTGCCCCTCCTCCGCGGAAGCCGGGCGCTTCGCCCCAGAAGTCGCTACAGGGGCGGGAGACACCTCGTCCATCACGGCCTCTCCACACTCCACATACAAGGCCTGCTCCATCGAGGCCTCCACAGTCTGTAATCTGCGGGAACGGACGAACTGGTAGATGTCTCGACGAAGTCCTCGCTCGAACATGTAGACACGATGGCTCTCGTCCCTGGCCACATGAGGCACACATGCCAACAACTGGTTGAACTCGGCGATGTACATGTGCACCGGCCTATCTCCCTGGCGGAGATTCTTCAACTGCTCCTCCAGCCGCTGTCTGACGCTCTCCGGAAAGAAGGCTCCCAGCAACATGCTCCGGAACTCGGCCCAAGAAAGAAGCTGTGTCCCAGGTGGGCCAGCTGGTCTAACACGCCGCCACCACGCCTCGGCGTTGCTCTCCAGAAAATGGGTAGCCAGAATGACCCGATACCTCTCATCCACAAATAAGCTCTCAAAGTGGCGCTCCATGGTGGTAATCCACGTCTCGGCTGCCCAAGGCTCAGCACCCATGCCTGAAAAGCGGGGCGGATCGAACCGCCGGAATCTCATCAGCAAATCAACAACCTCCCGCTGCTCTGACTCAGTCAACGCTCCCGTCGCCCCGACGGGTGGCCTACTCGAAACCGGCACAGCAGGAACCGCCGGTGCAGTCTGCGCCACAGGGGGTGCCTCAGCAGGGGAAGAAGGCACCGGCGAAGCCTCAGGGGGTGCCACTGCCGGCTGTGCTCTCTGCTCCAGTAAGAGCGTCAGCCGCGCCACCGCCTCCTCCTGGCGTCTAGCCGCCTCAGCCATCTGTGCCATCTGGGCACGGAGCTCCTGAATCTCAGCCTGAGGTCCTCGCCCCGAGTCCTCCTGCTCGGGCTCTGAGGACGAAGGCTGCGAACGCGTCACCATCGAACGTCGAGGAGGCATCCCCACCTGAGGGACAAAACAAACAATCAGAACCAGAAGCAACACTCGACCCAATCTAGCGAAAGTCAAAAGGCATGTCCCCCTTTCCGAAGCACTATGTTGTCTGCAGCCAACATAGTCGCTACAAAAGGAAACATGTCTATCACTCATCCCGATCCACTCGGGAGAGTCAGAAACCCAATCAAGACTTTCGCTAAAAATCTCGGCTCTCACGTGGGTCATCCTAGGGTTTAACCATAAGCCTAGGGTTCCTAAGTCCTCAAGACCTACATCCTAGGCTCTGATACCACTCTAATCTGTCACGCCCCGGGGTCGGAACTGTACCCCGGGCTCGCCAACAGATCCGCCGCCCCTACAGGAAGCCCCGTAGAGACGTAGCGTCTAACCTGCAAGTAAGTATCTAAACTAACAGATATCAGAGCTGTAAAAGTAAAACTAACACTAACAAGAAGTAAAACTGTCCCACAATAATATACATAAGGTCCTCTCACAAATACAGGAGTCTCTCAAAAGAAAACAGAAGAGTACAACTCGATACCTCACTACAAAAACTCTCACACTAAAAGACACAACCAAAAGTGCATCGGGTACCTCTACCTCGCGCTGCTGCTGGAAGGGAAAAGATCTACCTCGCGATTCCCTTACCTCGGTCTGTAGGAGCTGGATCAGCAACGGGCACCGCAGGAACTGGAGCTGGAGTCCCTGGGGAAAAGACACCACGACGGGTGTGAGAACTACCTCCCACAGTAGTTCTCAGTGGGTGCCGCCAACAAGCCCGACGGCCTGCCCACTAAGTCTACAAGGGGCATAAAGTAACAAAAGAAAATGCAGTAAAGAAAGCAGGAAAGTAAAACATCTACTGCTACTATGCCCCTAACTATATGCTCAAGGAAAAAGGAACGAAGACCAATATGTCTCTACTGATACTCGACACAAGTCACCCAATCCAAACTGACTGCCAAAACGGTCCAGTCAAACCTGCGCCTACCTACTGCTGTAGGTATGTCCGTAGCTGCCAAAACTGGCTCAGCCAGAGGGACGATGTCCATGACTGCCAAAACTGGCTCAGTCAGGGGGACACCAACATCGACAAGCCGCGAAAGAAGTAGCAAGCCCAACTCCGGAGTGGCACTCGTGGGTAGCGACCCCACCGAGCAAAGTATCTGCGCATCTCTGTCGATCTCAAGTATGGCTCCTGCAGGCTATGATCCAATCACTGTCTCACTCGCTAACTAAGAATCCACACTGTCCCAATGATCATCTCCCAAAGATCCCAGTCCCACATGTCACTAACTCAATGATGAACAATCTACAGACTGCTGCCAACTCTACTCGGTCCCCAGACACGAGTACAATGCATCCAAAGCTACTAAACCTCCCAACCCACAACTCAGGGGAAGACCACTATGTCCAATATGACAAAAGTAACAATGACATGGGAGAACTACAGCAAAGGCATAAATCCAATAGTAGCCGTCTGAGTATGACATTCAATGCATAAAAAATGTGCTAAGTCAAGTTTTTCTTCAATTTGTGGTTCATAAGATGCAAGGGTTCCAAAGAGATCATCAATTTTAGCAATTATTAACTGTGGTTACCAACATATAATTTGCACAGATTTATTAGCTCACACTAACATGCATG
The DNA here is from genome assembly GCA_029168755.2 of Tillandsia fasciculata. Lineage (NCBI taxonomy): Eukaryota > Viridiplantae > Streptophyta > Magnoliopsida > Poales > Bromeliaceae > Tillandsia > Tillandsia fasciculata. The sequence goes on from CM054933.1 coordinate 13,530,541, forward strand.
CATTTATAGTTGCAGAATTAGAGTGCAGTCCATAGAAATTGAAAGCAGGATCACCCACCTGAACACGCTAACTGTCCGAGACGGTACAGATAAACAGTCCAGGAATCGACAATTTCCCAGATCCTTAGAGCCAGGAGCACAGAAAAAGTGCTCTTACAGTCCTGGGTACAACAACAACGCACAATTACAACCAATTAACACATAATAACCACATTCCAAAAATCTGCATACACAGTTACTGTTCACACGCGATTTTCACCTGAAAATAAATTTTCTAAAATTCCAATAAAAATATCACGACGATCCTCGCGAAGAGTAGATGTCGATAGGCTCTTGAATCGTTGAAATCCGATATCCAGAAGTGAAGATAAAATTCCGCGAAGCCGTTGCTGTCAAGATCCCCAAACTGTAGCAAAGGGGCGTAAAAATGTACCCCAAACCCTCAAAAAAACTCATTTTTGGGAAGAATGATCAACACGGAAAACGTAGATATACCTCTTGTGCAACCGCTGGCGAAGAAATCGTCCAAAAATGTGGTCGGGGTAGCTCTGCAGGTCTCCCAGAAGAAAATGCGACGGTAATGGGCCTCACACTGTAGAACGTCGCTCCGCACTACGAGGTAGGAAACACAGTCGCCACGGCTTCCAGATTTTCTGAAACTTGGTCGGAAGATAGATAAGAGGGAGAGAAAGATTTTTTGTATAGGGCACTAGAGCTGAATCCCACGAGAAAGGGTGGAAAAATCCACCCCAAGCCGGCCTATATATAGGCCTCAAAGGAAAAAGCCCAAAAAAAACAAGTCCATTGGGCTCGGGCCCAACTTTTCGGGCGCCCGAAAGTTTTCGGGCGCGCACAGTGCGGCCCGGCCCAAAACTTTCGGGCGCGCACAGTGCGGCCCGGCTCAATACACGCCGTCGGACGGGATCCAAGATCCGTCCGACCCGCCTCGGAGCCCGCCACGTGTCGCCCGAACAGCGAACACCGAAGCGGGCCACTCACCGCCCGCCACGTGTCCGCTCCCCGGGCACAGTAAGGCGGTGGCGCCCGCCAATGAGCGGGCGCCACGTGTCCGCCCGGTTGACCCGCTGCCCGGCCGGCAGCGCGACGTGGGTCGCACGTGGGCACCCCGAGCACCGCATACGTTGCACCCGCCAATCAGGGGATGACACGTGTCTCCTGCACCCGGTCCACGCCTAACCCAGAAATTCCGTGGACCGCGCCGCGTGCACCGACCAACCGGTGACTGCCACGTGTCCCCCGCCTGGTCCATGCACCGCCGCGCTCCAGCCGGTAGACCGCGCGCCCTGGGCCCGCCAATCAGGCGGTGCCACGTGTCCATGCGCCGGGTCTGTGCACCCCGCCGCGCTGCTCTGTGGACCGCGCCTCGCAGACCGGCCAATCAGAGCCTGCCACGTGGCATCCCGGCGGTCTACGGCCCCTCCCATGCACCATTTTCCACTAAAAACTTCCGGGTGTCCGTTTTTGGGCATCCGGACTCCAAATTAAGCAAATAAATAGTCGTTTTCAAGCGTTTTTCCGCGCTGAATCCACTAACGACCTCTGTTTGGCCTAAAGCCTTCCAGAAATTTCGGCAAACCCAGCCGAAGGCCAATACAGTAAATAAAAGCACGCAGGTCCATCAATAGCACCCAATTGGTGCACTATGGGCCAGGTACACCAATACTAGGTGTTCCAACTGTGGATCCATCGGAAAAACACTGCATGGGAACCAGGGCCACTACAGTAGTTCTCAGTGGGTACCGTCCCCAAAGACGACAGTATGCCCACTAAGTCTACCGGAGGCAAACGGATAGATAGATAGAGAGATAAGTAAATAAAGTGCACTGAAATAAACTACCCTACATGCCTCAATATGTTGCTCAAAGGAAAACTATCTAAGAATAAATATGCAACCACCCGCTCACATCACCCAATCTCAATGACTGCCACATAGGGTCCAGTCAAGCCTGCGCCAAACCTACTGCCACGAGCCCCCAAGGGACTTGGACTTACATAGGGCGTCCCACACCGACTATCTCAATCTCTCACAAGCGACCACTAGTGTGTCAACTAGTCGCATCATAACACGCATCCTGAGCGTAACTCGAGGGGAGCGACCCCTCAGAGCTAAAGTATATCACAACTGTCTCATAAGCGGCACATGCAGGCTACAGTCCACGATCAAACAGATCAGAAAAACTCAAGTAACAAGACTCATCTCATGTCTAGGTCGGAGAAACCTCCACGACTCAATCTGATAAGCCCTTACCAACCCCCAAGTCACTAGTAAGAATCATGCATAAATCAAATAAGTCCCTCGGCCCCCAGGCACGAGGTCAAAGCACCGCGGGACTCTGTCAATTCCTAAATAAAATCCTCATGTTGAAAGAATGCCAATTTTTCTTAAAAACAGGTTTAGGATTTTTAAAACATTCCCGGTGCAAGAGTGACGCTCTATAACCATGCATACTACTGCCCTACAGTACCAGGAGTATACTAAAAATAATCTGGGATTTTACAGAAATTTTTGGAATTTTCTAGGCAACTATCAGATTTACCAACAGTAAAAATACTACACTAGACATGCTCAAAATGCCTATAGAAGCATTAGAAGGCATTCCATATACTTTGGAAGAATTTTAACCCACCTAGAAAACTTTCCGTAGGCAAGCCGAAGTCGGGGTCGCGCCGAAATTCTCAATCTGACGAAAAACTGCTTTGCGCCTCGTGCGCGCGCTGTTGCGCACCCCGAAAATCCCCTCGGAAGCTCTCACAATAATCCACAAGCCTCAACAATCTCCCTGCGCAAACCCAGCACCAATCAGCCAACCCACTTCACCAGCACGTGCATGAAAACATGCATGCTGTTGCGGATTTGCACAGTAACCATCCAACAGCACGTGCTGTTTCCAACAGCAAGGAAAAGGAGAAAAACTTGCAAATCAACTTCAATTCCGCTCCAAATCCGTAAAATAAAATCACAAATCCAACAAGTAAATAATTGCTAACTTACATTGTAGAGTACCGGGACTTTGTAAAGTGCACCGACCTCGCGAGATGGCGTGGTGCGGAGAGATCGCCCTGGGCGAGTTCCAATTGTGGTTGCATCTGGGTTCGGAGTGATTCGGATCGTCGCAGAATTCATTGGAATGAAAGTGAGTTAGCAGCGTCGAATTTGGAAACTCTGTTTGAATCAGTGGTGTCGGGGCATTGTGTACTTGTAGAGTGGTTTTTGCTCTCGGTTTGGGATTTTCGAGCCTGGGTACCGGTACGGGAACCCGAGTACCGGTACTCAGCCTCCAGATATTTTGAAAGCAAGGGTAAAATGGTATTTTCACCCTCCCTTATGGTCTTTATATAGGAGCCTCTCCCCTGCTTCTTCTCTTCGACAGAGCAAAGGAAAAAGAGAAAGAAGGGAAAAGAAAAGAGAAGAGAGATTGAGAGAGTGAGAGAGACTGAGGGGGAGTTGATGTAGCTTGGATTCTCCTGCAGCTTGGATCGGAGCGGAGCAGCGCGCGCGTCGGCCGCACCTACGAGGTGAGTTGGCAGATTTTGTATTTTTGGATTTGGCTTTTCTTGATGGATTTTTGGATGAGATTTGAGCTCATTTGATTATTCTCTCCATCTTTGCCTTGAGCTGTGAGCCTTCGGATTTTCTCGGCGCGGAGTCGAGGCGGGCGTACGTGCGTGCGTGGGTGTGTGTGTGCGTGCTGTGGGTAGGCCGCGGAGACAATCGGAGCGCGCGGAGGTTGCGCTGTGATGCTTATGGGGCTGCTGTGAGCTTCGGCGGAGTCTTCGGGACGCTCGACAGTGTGCGCGCGCGCGAGGGCATTTTCGTCATTTTGTGAGTTCGGCGCTACACCGACTTCGGCTTGGCCTACGGAAAGCATTCCAGGTGGGTTGGAATTTCTTCGAGATTTATGGAATGCCCTCTAATGCTTCTGTAAGCATATTGATCATGCTAGCTTAATTATTGTATATTGATAAATCTGATAGTTGCCTAGAAAATTGTAGAATGACATTCCTGAGCCCCATACATTTTTAGTATGATCTAGGGGTTATTTGACACTAGACTGCATATTCTTTTGAGATTCAGGTTGCATATGGACCTTCATAATATTTTAGTACCCCGTTTTAAGTAAAACTCCGTTTTAAAAGAGTTTTTAATTATTGAGAACATTATGAATGGTCCAGATGGTTCGAGTTGCATGAGTACTCGTGCCAGAGGGCCGAGGGTATTTTTAGAGTTTCTAGTGTCATGAGAGTTTTTCTTCCTCGTTGGGATGATTCTAGATCTTGGGTTATGGCTTCTTGATTCAGATGTGGAGATGGTTCTCCGTCCTAGCTTTTTTGAGAGTTTTGGGGTTCTGGCAGATCGAGTCGTGGAGGTTTCCCGACTTAGCCATGGGTTATGCATTATCAGATTGAGTCGTCGAGGTTTCTTCGACATAGTTTTGAGATTGTTGGGCATTTTCTGATCTAGTCGTGGAGTTTTCTCCGACTGAGTTATGCTAGTTGAGCATTGAGTTCCGATCTGTTTGATCGTGGATCATAGCCTGCATGTGCCGCTTATGAGACAGTGATACAGATGTGATACTTGAGTTCGGAGGGGTCGCTCCCCTCGAGCTACCACCGGGGTGCGTGTGATGATACCGAGCCAGACGAGGCTGCGATGTATGCGACTAGTTGATACACTAGAGTTCGCTTGAGATAGTCCGTGTGGGACGCCCTACGTAAGTCCCGTCCCAGTGTGGATGAGGTGGCAGTAGGTTTGGCGCAGGCTTGACTGGACCCTATGAGGCAGTCATTGAGATTGGGTGACATTGAGAGAGTGATGGCATAGCATGTTCATTGATGAGTTTCCCTTTGAGCATGGTACTTGAGGCATATTATTAGCAGTGAGAGTGTATGCATAGCAGGGTCAGAGTAGAGTTTTCTTGAGCATGTTGTTGATACATGTTAGTTGTAGTTCCTTTCCTGCTTTCCTTTTATCTATTTGCATACCTATCTGTTGTGCCTCCAGTAGACTTAGTGGGCATACCGTGGATATTGATGACGGTACCCACTGAAATCTACCTTCTGCAGTAGATCTCACACCCGCTGCGGTGACAGGTTTTCTGAGGCTGCTGTTCCGGCTTAGCTCACGCGGAGACAGCTGATCGAGGTGAGGACGTGCCTGAGTAGTTCCTTACCAGCATTTTGAGTCAGAGGTAGACGTACCGTACCCTGTTAGTTTTATGTTTCCACTTTTGTACTGAGAGATTTGGATTTTTGTACTGAGAGGGTGAGGCTTGTATTTTATTATTCATTTGAGAGACCTATATTGAGGATTATGTATTAGTGGAGCTTTATTTATTTCAGATGTTCAGTGTTGTTTTCTTTAGCTTTTGATTTATAGTCTCAGCTCTGATACATGTTTTTAGTTCTAGATCTGACTTGCAGGGTAGACGCTTCGTCTGTGCGGCAGTTTCCGTACAGATGGCGGATCTGTTGGCGAGCCCGGGTCGCAGTTTCGACCACGGGGCGTGACAGATTTAGGTGGTATCAGAGCCTAGGAATATAGGTCATTGAGGACTTAGAGACCCTAGGCTATTGGTTGGACAGTAGGGTGACTGTCGTGAGAGACGTGACTTTAGAGAGAGTCCTGATTGAGTTTGTACCTCCCCCAGAGGATTGGGGTGAGTGATCTTACATGTTATTTCTCTAAAGATGATTATGTTGGCTGCAGACAACATAATGCTTTAGAAAAAGGTTAACATGTCTTGACTTTCGCTTGATTGGGTCGTGAGAGTTCTTGGTCCTAATGTTTGTTCTGTTTCAGCGGTTTTCGTTGCCTCCGAGACGCCGTGCAGCGGCGAGGGCGTGTTTGACCTTGGATGAGGAGCCCGATCAGCGGGAGGCGGAATGAACAGAACAGAATGGATTTGAGAGTTACGGGCCCAGGTAGCCCAGAGGTTTGAGGCGATGCGGCGCCAGGAAGAGAACATGGAGTGCGTGGTGCGCATGTTGAGCTGAGAGCATCGATTGAGGTATCGCCAGTAGTACCTCCAGCCGCGACATCATCGATTTCGACCCAGTTTGCACTGTGAGTAGTGCGGGAGCAGTGAGAGATTGCTGATTGATAGTTGTGCATCTGTCAGTTCCATCCCCTACAGATTTCGGGGCAGAGTTTGGAGCCTTGGAAGGCCAAGCACTGGATTGCTGCCTTGGAAAGTGTTTGAGGACTTATTCATCCAGGAAATGCATCAGGTGCCCTTAGTTGCGCACTTTTGGATAAGGACGCCGAGAGAGTGTGGCTTCGAGTTCGTCCTATTGGACCACCAGGAGAGTAGTTGAGGACTTGGATCGAGCTTCGTGCTTTGCTATTCGAGGGCCTTCTTCCAACAGTGGTAAGCAGAGACTGGAAGGGGATTTGAGACACCTGTAGCAGGGGAGTTGACCCCTTCAGGAGTGTGTTTGCGAGTTGCTGCGATGGTTGAGCAGTGTGCCCATGTCGCTCAGGGTGAGACCCAGGAGATTGATCATGTTTGAGAGGGGATTGCTTCGAGATGTTTATTACTTCGGGTATTCTTGGCAAGTGACCTTAGATGCACCGATTGTGCATGCTCGATGGATAGACAGAGGATCTGCAATCACGTCCTAGAGGGACGAAGAGCAAAGGACCAGCTCCAGAGGGAGGAATGTCCAGCATCGTCGGATTTGGGATAGTTGAGCGGATCAAGGTTGGGATTTTGAGTCTCAGAGGAGACGGAGACCAGGAGGTCTCGACAGTCGAGGCACTAGTATAGTGTCAGGATAAGTATGTGTTTGCGGGGAGCCGCATTCATCGCCTTAGAGTGACTTCAGGGAAAGGGCGATGCTATTCATATGTTTAGTCAGGACGTCTTCAGGCAGAGGGTCCCAGAGTGGTGCTCTTGGATTTGCCGCTTGCGACGGCACCCCACTACCCCTTCTTCAGGATGTAGAGGATCATCCGTCTTACCGGTAGGCTGTTTGAGCCGAGATGCGAGGCAGATTGAGCGATGGCCACCAGCATCTAGAGGCCTCCTATCGGCGTAGCTCCTCTGTCGGCTCTGTGCAGTCACTAAGTGGCGCCAAATCACCTTAACCTTTTCCTCGGCCTCCAAAAGCAAATCTGGCCCCAAGGTTTTCCTTTCACCCACGTCACTCCAACGTAAAGGCGATCGACATTTCCGTCCATACAATGCTTCATAAGGCGCCATCTGAATGCTCGCTTAGAAGCTATTGTTATAGGCAAACTCTGCTAGCCTCAAATGTCGATCCCAACTGCCGCTAAAGCTCAGAACACAAGCTCCCAACATATCCTCTAATGTCTGAATGGCCCGCTCGGACTGTCCGTCAGTCTGTGGGTTTTCGAAAGGCAGTGCTAAACTGAAGCTGGGTCCCCAAGGCTGTCTGCAAGCTCCTCCAAAACTGTGAAGTGAACCTCGGGTCCCTATCAGACACAATCGATGCTGGCACCCCGTGTAGTCTCACAATCTCGTCCAGATATAACTGTGCTAACCTCTTCAGAGTCCAACTCGACTGTATCGGCAAGAAATGGGCTGATTTGGTCAATCGATCCACAATCACCCATATAGCATCAGCTCCACTTTGAGTCCTTGGCAGTCCTACAATGAAATCCATAGTGACACGGTCCCATTTCCATTCAGGTATTGGAAGGCTCTGCAATTTGCCAGCTGGAACCTGATGCTCAGCTTTAACTTGCTGACAAGTTAGACAATGGGCCACAAACCTTCCAATATCTCTCTTCATGCCATGCCACCAAAACTGCGTCCTCAAGTCCCTATACATCTTAGTTCCGCCAGGATGGAGGGTGCAAGGTGTATAGTGAGCTTCCCTCAGGATCAGCTCTCTAATGTCCAAGTCCGCGGACACACAGTAGCGGTCCCTGTACCTCAGTACTCCCGCTGCATCAACAGAAAAGTCCCTGTTGGTTTTTAAGGATCCACAAGGATCTAAATAGGTACTATCAAACACCTAGAGGGGGGTGAATAGGTGTAATATTTATAAAACCAAATCTCAGTGCAAAAATAAAAACCAATGCGAAAAATAAAAATAGCACACCGAGATATACGTGGAAACTCCAATCCAGGAGAAAAACCACGGGACCAACACGCAATAACAATCCACTAAGAAAAGAAGAATAACAAGGTGATTACCGACTGCACGGACTCAAACCCCTCCTTCAACTTCTTCGGACCTTGCGCTCACCGATTGCACGTCCACTGCACACGTTCGAATCCACGAACGCCACTCGAATCCACGAGCACACGTTTCGAATCCACGAAACGCCTTCAACACACCGAATCCACGACGTAAATTCAGCCGATAAAGAAATATAGGCTTCGATGGTGATCCTTTGCTTAGATTATCATTGAAGAACCGTAGAAAGAAATTCTAAGCAAAATTTAGATCAATTCGACAAAAGATAGATCTTGGAAGAACCGTCGAATTGACCTAAAAGAGGCTAAAAAGAAGAACGGTAAAAACCTAGCCTCTAGGGTTGCTCACGAGTGTTTTCTTATTTTTTCGGTTGTTTTTGAGAAACCCTAAATGTCTATTTATAATTTAGAAACCTTTGGAAAGAGATAAGCATCAAAAACTGCCTTAACAGAATTTTTCCCGCACGACGATCCGGATCGGATTTACGGCGATCCTGACTGTCGTCTTTTTTCAGCAATTCCTGAAAAAACAAGGTTCGGGATCCGGATTGGAATTCTGATCCGGATCGGAATTCTGATCCGGATCGGAATTCTGATCCGGATCGGTTCAGGATCAGAAATTCTGAACTGGACTCTGAACATCCAATTTGTCCAGTTTTTGATTTTTAAGCAATGAAAACTTATCCAAGTGTTTCTAAACTACACAAATGTATTCGGATCACCAAAATTATTTAGTTAAACGTACCTGATCAATCCGAATCCATTTTCCTTAAGATTGATTAATTGATCCACAATTCTTCACCTTCAATCTTCAAGACTCAAAACACTGAGTGCCAACTTGAGCTCTTGTTGAATCTTCTCTAAGTCTTCGAATGCTGATTGACAATTTGACCACTTCAAGACTCCGACTCAACTTACTGACTTGACTCACGAAATATGCCAACACCAAAATGCCGTAACAATCTCCCCCTTTGGCAATTTCGTGACAAAACCCAAAGATACATAAAAAGGCTCAAGTCACTCATCTTAAACCAAAAAATCGAAATTCAATGTTATCACCAAAACATTGATTTTCTTTGCGTGAAAGATCCAATAAATACAAAATTACATTTGAACCAAACAGTCCTAGAACATACTCTATGACTTAGGACTTGGAGTCTTAAAGTGATGTAATTCCTGCAAAACAAAACTCCAAACAAAATCAAACGTTAGTCGTTAGAAATTAAAATCCTACATTTGATTCGTCCTTTTGGTTCTTTTGTTTTTCGGCTCTTTCAATCTTTTCTTTATCTCCCCCTATCTTGAGCATCTCTAACATGTTCTCCATGTTCTCCATGTTCTCCCCCTTTCTTGAGCATCTATGTTCTCCCCCTTTGTGATACGATCATTATTTTCTGTTCTCCCCCTTTTTGTTTGTCCTATCTCGATGATCTCATCTCCGTCATTTCTCTTCTCCCCCTTTTTGTCACAAATTGTCAAACAGTGAACATACTAGACAAAAGGAAATCACTAACAACATTAGTTCATAGAGAAAGAGAGATAAAAGCTCAGTTCCGGTATATAACAAAAATGCAGATTGCGTACCGGTACCAGAAAGCAAAAATCAAATAATTTCTTGAAACAAATCCAGATTTTGGAATCTTTTCAAATACCGATTTGTATTCCATCAAGAAATCAATTTAAGTGCTTTAAACAATGAATTCACACATATGCCATTCAATCCAATTAATTTCACAAAATTAAAAAGATTTACTCCTAAATCATGAAAAATAAAGATAAAACATTATAAACAGTTTTTCATGTTATATTCATCAAACACAAGTCATCAAAAATAATCTTGAGATCCAAACTCTATCAAGATGTAACGGATTTACAAAGATGACTTACGGAAATTTCCAAATGACATCAATCTTGAATTCTACCCTTTCAAATTGAGATAAGCACTAAAATACCTAAGGGTGGCTCTTTGAGCATCTTTTTAACTATCCCACCTTATACCAACCAGGAGATTGTTCAAAATAAGAACTTTGAATTTAAATCTCCGAATGCTTCAACTAAAGATTTTCTCATAAAATATTTTCCAAGCATCCAAAAACATGTGGTAGCTCTTTCCAACATGTGGTGGTAGTTTTCACACTCCTTTCGGATGTAACTCTCCACATCTTTTGCAACTCATTTATTTACCCTTGTAAGAATGCAATCTCTTACGTGAAAGAATTAAATCCCAAATTTTAGTCTATCGGTTGTCTCAGTTAATCACAATGAATTCACACAACCGAGATAGATTAAGCATCTTAAGATCACACATGATTTCTAAAATTTGATGCTTATAACTATCAAAAACTCCTATAATGAAGTATCTTCAAGATTATGATTATGGAGTAAAGTTGATAATCTATATAAAATTAATTTGGAGTGAATGAACGTGAAACCCTTTTTATTCAATGCACTTGTTCAATAAAAACCCTTTTGTTCAAAAACAAAGTAAAAAAAAAAAAAGAAGAGCATTGAAAAACATGTAATGCAAAGATTAAGAAAAATATGAAGGGAAAACCAATCAAAGCATTACACACAGTCATAAGTTATTTAGAACTTAAGACAAGGAAAGATATCACCTTTCCGAATCCAAAATCGCTGGATTTTGGGTTGTCTTGATTCGTTGTGGCCGGGGATTGTCCGCTTTGACTGTTGATCCACCTTAGGTCTTTGCCTCGCAATAATCCACTTGTATGATTGATGTTGTGGCTCGGACCTTTGGTGGGTTGAGTGAACTCCATTGACTTGATGTGTCTTTTGAATCCGTTGAGTTCGCTCCGTAGATGAAGTTGCCGAAGAATTCTTCTTTCTCTTTTTCGGGCAATTCTTCACCAAGTGTCCTTCAAGTCCACATAAGTGACAAGTTCTTCCTTTCAATTTCATTGTGGAACTTGAAGCATGCACAGTTTGGTCCTTTTTAAATCCCAAACCAACCTTGCTTGTTTGACCTAATCCGGACATACAATTAAGTTTCTTGGAACCGGTTGAAAGCCTTTGTATGTCGGATTTGAGTTCATGAACTTGCTTGGTCAAAGCTTGGTTGGTGACATGAATCTCCTCAAACTGCTTTTCAAGAAAACCAATCTTGTCCATATATGATTTAGCGTTTGTCTCCGATTGGTTTAACTTTTCTTGGAGGATTTTATTGTTATCCAATAACCGTCCTTGTTCCTCCTCGAGATCATGAAGTTTGATCTTTAAAGCTTGATTCTCGTCTTGAAATTCAAGTCGTTGCTTCCTCAACTTCTTGATATGCTTGGCCATCTTCTTCGATTCCGCAAGAAGTTGTTGGTATGCCTCAACGAGTTCTTCTTCGTCCGACTCCCCCTCACTTGATGACTCTCCGCCGGATGTTGATGTTTCATGCAAAATCAAAGGAGTAGAGTCAGTGACTAAAGATGATAAGCAAAAATTAGAAGAGGGAATTTGAGAGGCATGAAAAGCAACAAATTTTTCTTTTTCCTCTTCACTTGAGGTCGATTCATCGAAACTAGAATCGTCCCAAGTTTTTGCTTGCAAAGCCTTCTTTTTGTATGATTTCTTAGAAGGACAATCCGTTGAAATATGGCCGTAGCCTTTGCATCGATAACATCGGATTTCCCCTTCGAAATCATCTTTTTCTTTTTCTTTAGAAGGTTTTGCAACGCCTTTGAGTTTAGAGGATTTAGAACCCGATGATCCTTTAGATGATTTCGTGGATGAAGATCCATCGGTTCGATTCTTCCAAAATTTCCGACGAAATTTCTTTGTGATCCGCGCCAATTGTTCTTCAAACTCGGCAAAAGAGATTTCATCGTCGGAACTCGATTCGCCATCTTCTTCCTTTGTTGATTTGAATGCAATACCTGTAAGCTTAGAAGAAGACTTGGAAGAAACTTGATTAGTAGGAAAAGTCATCTCATAAGTTTGTAAAGCACCTACTAATTCCTCTACACTCATCTCATCCGGATGACTAACGGTTTCAATGGCGGTAACCTTTGCCCTAAACCGTTCCGGAAGAGTCCGAAGTATCTTTCTTACAATTTTCGACTCCGGGATCTTTTCTCCTAAATTAGCACATGTATTAATTACATCTTGAAGTCTAGTGTAATAATCTGTAAACAATTCATGCTCTTCCATATGAATAGAGTCAAATTGACTTGTAAGCATCTGGAGCTTTTGAATTTTTACAAGATTAGTACCCTCATGTGTAATTTTGAGAATATCCCAAATTTCCTTCGCGGTTTCACACGCGGAAATTCGTGTAAACTCAGTCGAGGAAAGAGAATTATATAAAGCGTTCATACCTTTCCCATTGTAAGAAGATCTTTCGATTTCCTCTTTGGACCATCTAGAGCGAGGTTTTGGGGTAGTAGAATTTCCTACTTCCTCAACAGGATGCACCCAACCGTATTCAACGGTTTGCCAAACACGCTCATCAATAGAGATGAGAAAAGCTCTCATCCGCACTTTCCAATATGCATAATTGGTCCCATCAAAAAGAGGAGGTCTAAAAATATTACCACTTTCACCCGACATGATAGATAAACCTAAAACCCTCTCTGATACCAATTGTTGGTTTTTAAGGATCCACAAGGATCTAAATAGGTACTATCAAACACCTAGAGGGGGGTGAATAGGTGTAATATTTATAAAACCAAATCTCAGTGCAAAAATAAAAACCAATGCGGAAAATAAAAATAGCACACCGAGATATACGTGGAAACTCCAATCCAGGAGAAAAACCACGGGACCAACACGCAATAACAATCCACTAAGAAAAGAAGAATAACAAGGTGATTACCGACTCCACGGACTCAAACCCCTCCTTCAACTTCTTCGGACCTTGCGCTCACCGATTGCACGTCCACTGCACACGTTCGAATCCACGAACGCCACTCGAATCCACGAGCACACGTTTCGAATCCACGAAACGCCTTCAACACACCGAATCCACGGTGCTACGTCGAATCCACGACGCAAACTCAGCCGATAAAGAAATATAGGCTTCGATGGTGATCCTTTGCTTAGATTATCATTGAAGAACCGTAGAAAGAAATTCTAAGCAAAATTTAGATCAATTCGACAAAAGATAGATCTTGGAAGAACCGTCGAATTGACCTAAAAGAGGCTAAAAAGAAGAACGGTAAAAACCTAGCCTCTAGGGTTGCTCACGAGTGTTTTCTTATTTTTTTGGTTGTTTTTGAGAAACCCTAAATGTCTATTTATAGTTTAGAAACCTTTGGAAAGAAATAAGCATCAAAAACTGCCTTAACAGAATTTTTCCCGCACGACGATCCGGATCGGATTTACGGCGATCCTGACTGTCGTCTTTTTTCAGCAATTCCTGAAAAAACAAGGTTCGGGATCCGGATCGGAATTCTCATCCGGATCGGTTCAGGATCAGAAATTCTGAACTGGACTCTGAACATCCAATTTGTCCAGTTTTTGATTTTTAAGCAATGAAAACTTATCCAAGTGTTTCTAAACTACACAAATGTATTCGGATCACCAAAATTATTTAGTTAAACGTACCTGATCAATCCGAATCCATTTTCCTTAAGATTGATGAATTGATCCACAATTCTTCACCTTCAATCTTCAAGACTCAAAACACTGAGTGCCAACTTGAGCTCTTGTTGAATCTTCTCTAAGTCTTCGAATGCTGATTGACAATTTGATCACTTCAAGACTCCGACTCAACTTACTGACTTGACTCACGAAATATGCCAACACCAAAATGCCGTAACAGTCCCCTCCCTGATCACGCTGAATCTGGTCTCGAATCCTCTCAACATAGGGGTCCCCACTCTGTTTCTCTCTAATCCTGTCCAACAGAGTGGGCTGCAAGACCAAAGACATAAGTCTTGCAGAATCCCCAGGGGACACAATCTCGATATCCAACCAACCGTCTCAACTGCTCTCTCAGTGGCTCCTGCTGAGTAATCAATAGGCTCAAGGACTGACCCGATCGCCTACTCAAGGCATCCGCGACCACATTAGCCTTGCCGGGATGGTACTGTATGCTCAGATCGTAATCCTTTAACAGTTCTAATGTAGAGTACCGGAAATTCGGTTAGTGCACCGAACCTCGCGAGATGGCGTGGTGCGGAGAAATCGCCTTGAGCGTGTTCCATATGTGTTTACAGTTGAATTCGAGTCGACTCGGATCAACGCGGAAGCCCCGGGTCGATTCGGGGTTTTCTGGGCATTGTCCGCCGTTAGAGAACTGGTTTCGGGAAGCCTCGACTTCGCTGTGGTGTGCAGAAATATTGGGAAACACTTGGAACGTGTGTATTTTCAGATTACAGCGGTGTTCGGGAGGTTCCGGACTGACACGGAGCTTCCGAAGGCGAAAAGTGAGTTGGAACTGGCAGTTTTGGAGCCGGTTTTTGGATTGAGCACACCGACTTCACGGTTGAGCTTTTTGAGAAGAAAAAAGCTTTGAGCATGTGTATTTTCATATTACAGCGGGGTTCAGGAGATTCCGGACCGGTGCGGAGGCCCCGAGGGCAAAAAGTGAGTTGACGGGGGGCTTAATTGGATTATTTAATTGATTAATTAATTAAATTGTTTTGACTGTGTAGGAATTTGAGAAGGAATTAGAGAATAAGGATGTGTGTGTGAGGGCGGTCTTGGCTTGGTTAAGTGTTGGTGTTGGGAAGTGTTTTGGAGTTACTTGTCTTTATGGACCATGCACCCTACACCCAAGCTTCTCTAATTAATTAGCAACATGCCACGTAGGCATCTTCTTCCCTATTTCAAAACAGAGGAATTAAGCCTCAAGCAGAGGAAAGAAAAAATGGGAGAAGAAGGCATTGAAGAAGAGGTTTTGAGGTGAATTAAAATAGGGAAATGAGAGAGGTGATGAAGTGCTCGTAGTGTGGACCGACCGTCGGAAGCCGAGCGGAGCACGCGCGTGTCGAGCCTCGTGGAGGTACTATGCAGTTTTTAGTGAGAGAAAGAGAAAGCTTGGTTTTTAATTATGGAGTTAAATTGGATCTTTCTAGTTGCTGAATTGGTTTTGTTTGCTGTCCAGGAGTGGAGGGTGACCAGCAGAGGGTGCCGCGCGGGCGCGCAGAGGCGCCGCGCGCGGCCGGTGAGGTTGCTGCGTGGGGGGCGCAAGTGGGCGCTGCGCGCAGCCGCCGCAAGCGGCGCGCGCCTGCGGCCGCGCGCATGTGGGCGCGCGCTCGCCTGCGGCCGCGCGCATGTGGGTGTGCGCTGCATGCGGCCGCGCGCATGCGGCCGCGCGCATGAGTGCGCGCGCGCATGCGGGCGCGCGCAGCAGTGGGCGCCGCGCTTGTGGGCCTTTAAGCGGGCCTTTGGTCTTTTGGTGTTGTTAAGCTTGGGTATTTTGGTCTTTTCACTGTGCCAACCCTCCAATTCACCCTGGGGACTCCCTTTCTCTATTTACTTATGGACTCCACCTCCCTTCTTCCCTGGAAAAGGAGAGAGAGGAAAAGAAAGAGAGAAAAGAAATGAGAAAAAATTAAGGAAAAGAAAAGAGAAGAAGAGGGAATAAAAGAAAAGCAAGCAAGGTGTTCTTGTGTGGTCTTGATGCTTGGAACTGATCGGAGCCGCGCGCGCGTCGGCTGTGAGGTACATTGTTGAATTTGTTTCGAGCATGGCTTTTTGGATTTATTGATGGTTTACTTAAGTTTGAGCTGAATGGATTTTATTTCCTTCCATCTCATTCCATGCTTGCACCTTGGGAGCCACTTGGGTGCTGTTGGCTGAGCTTTGGATTTTTACTGCGCGGAGCCGAGGGCATGCGCGCATGCTGTGAGTGGTCAACGAGGGAGCCGGACCACGCCGGATTTTTATTAGAGGACTTGAGAGAGAGTTGTTCGAGCTTCCGGGATTTTTTTCGGGATTTGCGACGGTGTCGCGCGCGCGCGGCGCGGTTTTCCTTTTTCAGCAGTTTGATAGTGTGCATGTTCGGCGCTTCACCGACTTCAGCGATTGCCTGCGGAATCCATTTGAGGTGGGTTGCAATTTCTCCAAAATATATGGAATGCCCTTTAAAACTATTGAATGCAAGTTGATCATGTATATTATGTTATTTTCCCGGTTTTTAAATCTGATAGTTGCCTGGAATTTTCTGTAAAATTCATTGGAACCCCGGATTATTTTTATTAGACGCCTGATACTATAGGACACTAGACTGCATGTCCTGTTGGCATTATTGTTGTACCCTGATCGTTTTAAAGATCGAGAAAGCCCGTTTTAAGGAAAGTTAGCATTTTTAAAGGAGGTTTTTTTTAAAATTATGAGTTCGCCAGTGGTATGACATAGATTCAGGGTGCTTTGGACCTCGTGCCTGGGGGCCGAGTGATCCCTTTTGAGTTTTGGGATGAGTTCTATTATCATGTGGATTTGAGTTTCCTTGTGGGTTGAGGAGATTACTCTTGATCATGAGTTATGTATCTATGATTTGATAGTGGAGGTGGTTCTCCCACTTAGTTATGAGAGTTTTGGGGTTCCGGCAGATCGAGTCGTGGAGGTTTCCCGACTTAGCCATGGATTGTGCATTATCAGATTGAGTCGTTGAGGGTTCTCCGACAGATCATGTGAGGATTTGGACTTTTCCTGTTTGAGACGTGGAGTCTCTTCCGACTGAGTTGTGCTTTTGAGCATCGAGTTGCCGATCTGATTGATCGTGGACTATGGCCTGCTTATGCCGCTTGCTGAGACAGATGAGACATGATTGTTACTCGGTGGGGTCGCTCCCCTCGGGTCACGCTCCGGATGCGTAGATATGTTGATGCCCCTGGCTGAGTTACCAGGTGGGTACTTGCCCCTGGCCGAGTTACCAGGTGGATACTTGCCCCTGGCCGAGTTACCAGGTAGATACTTGCCCCTGGCCGAGTTACCAGGTGGATACTTGCCCCTGGCCGAGTTACCAGGTGGTTACCTACCCCTGGCCGAGTTACCAGGTGGTTACCTGCCCCTGGCCGAGTTACCAGGTGGCTACTTGAGTGAGATTGAGATAGTCGGACAGGACGCCCCACGTAATTCCCGTCCTCATGTGGATGTGTGGTAGTGGGCAGGTGCGTTCCTAGTCGACAGGCGCAGGCTTGACTGGACCCTATGTGGCAGACATTGGGATTGGGTGTTATGAGCGGGTGGTTTCATTTTATGTTCGTAGATGTTTTTCCTTCAGCATTGATACTGAGGCATTTTAGCAGTAGCGAGAGTATGCATAGCATGTTTATGATAGAGTTTCCTTTTGAGCATTATGTTGAGACATATTAGCTGTAGTTTTTCTTCAGCTTTTTATCTATCTATCTATCTGCATATCTATCTGTTTTGCCTCTAGTAGACTTAGTGGGCATACCGTGGATGTTGGGACGGTACCCACTGAGATCTGCCTTCTGCAGTAGATCTCACACCCGCTGCGGTGACAGGTTGAGGTAGCTGTTCCGGCTTGGTTCGCATGGAGACAGCAGATCGAGGTGAGGACGTGGCCGAGTAGTTCTTTACCAGCATTGGGAGTCAGAGGTAGATGTACCCGGTTTTATTTTTATGACCCCACTTTTGTACTGGACATTCTATGGGACTTGTTGAGGATTGTTTTTATCTTCATAGCTAGATGGTGTATGTATTGAGGATTTTCTTTTATCCAAATATTCAGTTGATTTCTGTAGCTATTAGTTCTTTTTTTATCTCTGATACCTGTTTAGCTATAGATCTTTTGCAGGGTAGACGCTTCGTCTGTGCGGCAGTTTCCGCACAGACGGCGGATCTGTTGGCGAGCCCGGGTCGCAGTTCGACCCCGGGGCGTGACAGATTTAGGTGGTATCAGAGCCTAGGTGTATAGGTCGTTGAGGACTTAGAGACCCTAGGCTATTGGTTGGACAGTAGGAGGACTGTCGTGAGAGACGTGATTTTAGCGAGAGTCCTGATTGAGTTGTACCTCCCCCAGAGGATTGGGGCGAGTGATCTTACATGTTATCTCTTTAAAGATGATTATGTTGGCTGCAGACAACATAATGCTTTAGTATGAATAACATGTTATAGACTTTCGCTTGATTGGGTAGAGAGAGTTTGGGTCCTAATGTTTGTTTTGTTGCAGTAGTTTTCGATGCTTCCGAGACGCCGTTCGGCGGCGAGGGCGTGTTTGGCTTTGGATGAGGAACCCCTACAGCGGAAGGCCGAATGGACAGAGCAGAGAAGGGTCTGAGAATTTCGGGCCCAAGTAGCCCAGACGTTTGCGGCGATGCAGCGCCAGGAAGAGAACATGGACCGCATGATGCGCATGCTTGAGCTGGGAGCGTCTCACGGGGTATCGTCAGTGGTACTTCCGGCCGCGACATCGTCGATTTTGACCCTGATCGCACCACTGATGATGCAGAAGCAGCGAGAGGTTGCTAACCGGTTGTTTTATTTCATCCAATTCCATCCCCTGCAGATTTCGGGATTGAGTTTGGAGCCTTGGAAGGCCGAGAACTGGATCACTGCTATGGAAGAGCTGTTCGAGGATTTGTTTATCCAGGAGAAGCATCAGGGCACTTGGTTATGCACTTTTTGGTTAAGGACGCCGAGAGTTGGTGGCGTCGGGTTTGTCCCGTTGGACCACCGGGAGCGCAGTTGATGACCTGGAGCGAGTTTCTGCGATTGTTGAGCTGTGTACCCCGTGTCGCCCAGGATGAGGCCCAGAAGATTGATCTGTTTGAGAGGGGACTGCATCGGGATATCTATCTCCTTGTGCATTGAGTTTTTAGTCCTATATTAGCTCTGAGATGTTGTTACGAGATTGGGTAGAGATTCTTACCCCAATGCTATGCTACCATGGATTGCCGAGAGAGGACGATGACCCTCCGTGGACTTGGTCGGGAGGAGTACGCTTACAGAGAAAGCTAGAGCACGATAGAGTTTGGGTCATGATCATATCGCTTCACGAGCGACCGTAGAGGAGGTGCTTACGGCGGCACCGGGACTAAGGAATATCTTTATCGCCGTGTGATTCCGGGTGAAAGTCTACCTGATCTGATATTGAAGCCGCCGCTTAGTGAGATTGAGATCGAGATAGTGATCGACGTGGTCTGGAAAACCGCGCCGACTTCGGTAGCATCTCTTGGAGTATCACCTGTGAGTCAGGGTGAGAGCTGATAGTGCAGTTGTGGGATTCGATGGATCGAGAGGTCTGTGTGACCCGGTACCACGTCGGGGGAATTACGACAGTGAGGATCCGAGAGATGGATACTTGGGTATGATGCCACATCGTGATACACGGTTGTGATGCCACGCCGTTGGTGCACGGCAGTGACGCCACGTTGTGAGTACACAACCGTGAGAGTTCTTTGATGGTTCGAGTACAGACAGACATGGAATGTGTTGCAGCAGATGCTCATTTGTGAGGCAGGTACCTTTTTGGAACCATACAGCCGAGGGTTGTGCCCTGATTGTGTGCAGGAACCAGTAAGAGCATTATGAGCTTTTAACGAGGCCAAGTGGATTGACTAATGCCCTACCGACTTTAGGAATTGTGCTTTTCCAGCTGTGTTTGGACGGGTTGGTGGTAGTACCCGTCGTGGACATTTGGATTCATTTTCGAAGTGACATAGAGCATGAGGAGCACTTGAGGGTAGTGCTGCAACTTCTGAGGGAAGAAGTCATATGCCAAGTTATTAGAGTTTGCATGTTGACTTCGGAAGGTTGTGTTGTTAGGCCTGTGATTTCAGATACAAGAGGGACAGTGGACCCAACGAAGAGTGATGCCGTTTGGGTTGGGCCTAAACCTATGGTAGTAAGTGAGGTCAGAAGTTTTTGGACTAAGCAGGGCCATTATAGCTTCGAGGAATTAAAGCTGAGTTTGATATCAGCATCATTATGGATGATTGCCAGTGATAGAGAGAAAACATGGAGTTATCCAGAGACCCCCGAACCGGAGGTACTTGGTCACTCAGGAGATTGTTGGTTGGGGCAACGCCAGAGGACAGAGTTACTGGGATTGTAAAATGGATCTTATAACATATTATTATCCCGGCGAGGACTTGGGACAGTACGCTTTGGCTAGGCGAGCGTGCAACCTTGGAATGAGGTGATCGATTAGTGGGTGCCACTTTTGGAATTTGGATTTTGAGAGTTGGAAATTTGGGAAAATGTTCCTGAGGTTGAAATTCTTCCTCTGTCAAGGGATGTGTTAGTGCAATGGTGAGTTTGAGCTTTTTAGTTGCTAAGGAGCAGCGGAGGAGTTATGCCTATTGGAGGCTTAGAGTTTTGGTTTTGGAGAACATGATTTTGGGAAGCCACCTGCCGCAGGGTTATATATATATATATATATTCGAGTTTTATGCGGGAAGTTTGGTCCGCGAGTAATTATCCGGCTAGAAGGAGTATATTTGATCACCCTCATGTTTTGGATTTCACCATCTTGGAATTTGACGAGGATTTGAGCTATCAGAAGAAACCGATGCAAATTCTTGCTCGTGGAGCTAAGGAAATGTGCAGTCGAGTTTTACCTTTGATGAAGGTTCAGTGGAGCCGTCTTGATGAGAGAAAGGCCACTTGAGAGGCTGAGGATGAGTTGAGAATCTCCTACCCCCCCCCCCCCCCCCCCCCCCCATTCGATTGAGACATCCTCCTGAGTTATGGATATGTTCTGGTTTCGAGGACGAAACCTTTTTAAGGAGGGGAGAGTGTAGAGTACCGGAAATTCGGTTAGTGCACCGAACCTCGCGAGATGGCGTGGTGCGGAGAAATCGCCTTGAGCGTGTTCTATATGTGTTTACAGTTGAATTCGAGTCGACTCGGATCAACGCGGAAGCCCCGGGTCGATTCGGGGTTTTCCGGGCATTGTCCGTCGTTAGAGAACTGGTTTCGGGAAGCCTCGACTTCGCTGTGGTGTGCAGAAATATTGGGAAACACTTGGAACGTGTGTATTTTCATATTACAGCGGAGTTCGGGAGGTTCCGGACTGACACGGAGCTTCCGAAGGCGAAAAGTGAGTTGGAACTGGCAGTTTTGGAGCCGGTTTTTGGATTGAGCACACCGACTCCACGGTTGAGCTTTTTGAGAAGAAAAAAGCTTTGAGCATGTGTATTTTCCTATTACAGCGGGGTTCGGGAGATTCCGGACCGGTGCGGAGGCCCCGAGGGCAAAAAGTGAGTTGACGGGGGGGCTTAATTGGATTATTTAATTGATTGATTAATTAATTAATTAAATTGTTTTGACTGTGTAGGAATTTGAGAAGGAATTAGAGAATAAGGATGTGTGTGTGAGGGCGGTCTTGGCTTGGTTAAGTGTTGGTGTTGGGAAGTGTTTTGGAGTTACTTGTCTTTATGGACCATGCACCCTACACCCAAGCTTCTCTAATTAATTAGCAACATGCCACGTAGGCATCTTCTTCCCTGTTTCAAAACAGAGGAATTAAGCCTCAAGCAGAGGAAAGAAAAAATGGGAGAAGAAGGCATTGAAGAAGAGGTTTTGAGGTGAATTAAAATAGGGAAATGAGAGAGGTGATGAAGTGCTCGTAGTGTGGACCGACCGTCGGAAGCCGAGCGGAGCACGCGCGTGTCGAGCCTCGTGGAGGTACTATGCAGTTTTTAGTGAGAGAAAGAGAAAGCTTGGTTTTTAATTATGGAGTTAAATTGGATCTTTCTAGTTGCTGAATTGGTTTTGTTTGCTGTCCAGGAGTGGAGGGTGACCAGCAGAGGGTGCCGCGCGGGCGCGCAGAGGCGCCGCGCGCGGCCGGTGAGGTTGCTGCGTGGGGGGCGCAAGTGGGCGCTGCACGCAGCCGCCGCAAGCGGCGCGCGCCTGCGGCCGCGCGCATGTGAGCGCGCGCGCGCATGCGGCCGCGCGCATGTGGGTGTGCGCTGCATGCGGCCGCGCGCATGCGGCCGCGCGCATGAGTGCGCGCGCTGCATGCAGGCGCGCGCATGCGGGCGCGCGCAGTTAGCGCGCGCAGCAGTGGGCGCCGCGCTTGTGGGCCTTTAAGCGGGCCTTTGGTCTTTTGGTGTTGTTAAGCTTGGGCATTTTGGTCTTTTCACTGTGCCAACCCTCCAATTCACCCTGGGGACTCCCTTTCTCTATTTACTCATGGACTCCACCTCCCTTCTTCCCTGGAAAAGGAGAGAGAGGAAAAGAAAGAGAGAAAAGAAATGAGAAAAAATTAAGGAAAAGAAAAGAGAAGAAGAGGGAATAAAAGAAAAGCAAGCAAGGTGTTCTTGTGTGGTCTTGATGCTTGGAACTGATCGGAGCCGCGCGCGCGTCGGCTGTGAGGTACATTGTTGGATTTGTTTCGAGCATGGCTTTTTGGATTTATTGATGGGTTTACTTAAGTTTGAGCTGAATGGATTTTATTTCCTTCCATCTCATTCCATGCTTGCACCTTGGGAGCCACTTGGGTGCTGTTGGCTGAGCTTTTGATTTTTACTGCGCGGAGCCGAGGGCATGCGCGCATGCTGTGAGTGGTCAACGAGGGAGCCGGAGCACGCCGGATTTTTATTAGAGGACTTGAGAGTGAGTTGTTCGAGCTTCCGGGATTTTTTCCGGGATTTGCGACGGTGTCGCGCACGCGCGGCGCGGTTTTCGTTTTTCAGCAGTTTGACAGTGTGCAAGTTCGGCGCTTCACCGACTTCAGCGATTGCCTGCGGAATCCATTTGAGGTGGGTTGGAATTTCTCCAAAATATGTGGAATGCCCTTTAAAGCTATTGAATGCAAGTTGATCATGTATATTATGTTATTTTCCCTGTTTTTAAATCTGATAGTTGCCTGGAATTTTCTGTAAAATTCATTGGAACCCCGGATTATTTTTATTAGACGCCTGATACTATAGGACACTAGACTGCATGTTCTGTTGGCATTATTGTTGTACCCTGATCGTTTTAAAAATCGAGAAAGCCCGTTTTAAGGAAAGTTAGCATTTTTAAAGGAGGTTTTTTTTAAAATTATGAGTTCGCCAGAGGTATGACATAGATTCAGGGTGCTTTGGACCTCGTGCCTGGGGCCGAGTGATCCCTTTTGAGTTTTGGGATGAGTTCTATTGTCATGTGGATTTGAGTTTCCTTGTGGGTTGAGGAGATTACTCTTGATCATGAGTTATGTATCTATGATTTGATAGTGGAGGTGGTTTTCCCACTTAGTTATGAGAGTTTTGGGGTTCCGGCAGATCGAGTCGTGGAGGTTTCCCGACTTAGCCATGGGTTGTGCATTATCAGATTGAGTCGTTGAGGGTTCTCCGACAGATCATGTGAGGATTTGGACTTTTCCTGTTTGAGACGTGGAGTCTTTTCCGACTGAGTTGTGCTTTTGAGCATCGAGTTGCCGATCTGATTGATCGTGGACTATGGCCTGCTTATGCCGCTTGCTGAGACAGATGAGACATGATTGTTACTCGGTGGGGTCGCTCCCCTCGGCTCACGCTCCGGATGCGTAGATATGTTGATGCCCCTGGCCGAGTTACCAGGTGGGTACTTGCCCCTGGCCGAGTTACCAGGTGGATACTTGCCTCTGGCCGAGTTACCAGGTAGATACTTGCCCCTGGCCGAGTTACCAGGTGGATACTTGCCCCTGGCCGAGTTACCATGTGGTTACCTACCCCTGGCCGAGTTACCAGGTGGCTACTTGAGTGAGATTGAGATAGTTGGACAGGACGCCCCACGTAATTCCCGTCCTCATGTGGATGTGTGGTAGTGGGCAGGTGCGTTCCTAGTCGACAGGCGCAGGCTTGACTGGACCCTATGTGGCAGACATTGGGATTGGGTGTTATGAGCGGGTGGTTTCATTTTATGTTCGTAGATGTTTTTCCTTCAGCATTGATACTGAGGCATTTTAGCAGTAGCGAGAGTATGCATAGCATGTTTATGATAGAGTTTCCTTTTGAGCATTATGTTGAGACATATTAGCTGTAGTTTTTCTTCAGCTTTTTATCTATCTATCTATCTGCATATCTATCTGTTTTGCCTCTAGTAGACTTAGTGGGCATACCGTGGATGTTGGGACGGTACCCACTGAGATCTGCCTTCTGCAGTAGATCTCACACCCGCTGCGGTGACAGGTTGAGGTAGCTGTTCCGGCTTGGTTCGCATGGAGACAGCAGATCGAGTTGAGGACGTGGCCGAGTAGTTCTTTGCCAGCATTGGGAGTCAGAGGTAGATGTACCCGGTTTTATTTTTATGACCCCACTTTTGTACTGGACATTCTATGGGACTTGTTGAGGATTGTTTTTATCTTCATAGCTAGATGGTGTATGTATTGAGGATTTTCTTTTATCCAAATGTTCAGTTGATTTCTGTTGCTATTAGTTCTTTTTTTATCTCTGATACCTGTTTAGCTATAGATCTTTTGCAGGGTAGACGCTTCGTCTGTGCGGCAGTTTCCGCACAGACGGCGGATCTGTTGGCGAGCCCGGGTCGCAGTTCGACCCCGGGGCGTGACATCTAACCACCGGCGCTGCCTCAAATTAAGTTCCTTCTGAGTGAATAAGTATTTCAGGCTCTTGTGGTCGGTAAAAATCTCGCAGTGCTCGCCATAGAGATAATGTCGCCAAAGCATCAGAGCAAAAACAACTGCGGCTAATTCCAAATCGTGAGTAGGGTAATTCTTTTCGTTATCCTTCAATTGCCGTGACGCATAAGCAATTACCCTATCACGCTGCATCAAAACACAACCTAAGCTGCTGTGGGAGGTATCACTATAAACTGTAAATCCCTCTCCCATAACTGTCAATGCAAGGATCGACGCTGAAATCAGTCGAAGCTTCAACTCATCAAAGCTTTGCTGGCACTACTCAGTCCAAACAAATCTTGTCCCCTCTCTGGTCAGTCTGGTGAGGGGAATAGAGAGCTTCGCAAAGCCCTCCACAAACCGACGGTAGTAGCCTGCTAGGCCCAAGAAGCTCCGAATCTCTGTCACCGTCGTAGGTCTAGGCCAATCCCGAACTGCATCTATCTTCATCGGGTCCACTGCCACTCCTGTGGTTGATACCACATGGCCTAAGAATGAAACTTCCCGAAGCCAGAAAGCGCACTTATTCAGCTTGGCATACAACTTCTTTTCTCTCAGAAGTTGCAGCACTATCCTCAAGTGCTCCTCGTGCTCAATGTCGCTACGGGAATAAACCAAGATGTCATCGATGAAGACTACCACAAAACGGTCCAAGTACAACTGGAACACTCGGTTCATCAGATCCATAAATGCGGCAGGGGCATTCGTCAAACCAAAGGGTAACACCGTGAACTCATAATGCCCGTACCGAGTCCTAAACGCCGTCTTGGATACATCCTCGGCCCTCACCCTCAGCTGGTGGTAACCGGACTGAAGATCTATCTTTGAGAAGACCATAGCTCCCTGAAGCTGATCAAATAAATCATCAATCCGAGGAAGGGGATACTTGTTCTTGACGGTCACTTTATTTAACTCCCTGTAGTCCACACAAAGCCTAAGTGACCCGTCTTTCTTCTTCACAAACAGGATCGGGCCTCCCCAAGGTGAAACACTAGGTCGAATAAACCCTCGATCCAGAAGATCCTGTAACTGAGCCTTTAGCTCCCTCAACTCAGCAGCGGCCATCCTGTAGGGTCCCTTGGAGATTGGTGTAGTTCTAGGGACTAGATCAATCACAAACTCTATCTCTCGATCCGGTGGCATAGAGGATAACTCAGGAGGAAACACATCTGGATACTCTTGGACGATAGGGATGTCCTCGAGCCCAGGCATCTCCGTAGGCACCTCTACAACAGTCGCTAAGAAAGCGACACAACCACGACTCAACATCTGTCGTGCTCTAGCAGAAGATATAGTCGCAGCAAATAGGGTACTCTGGCATCCCCTATAGATGAACTCCTCCTGACCCGGCTCTCGAAGGGTCACAGTCCTATCTCTACAATCGATAGTAGCATAGTACTGAGTCAACCAATCCATCCCCAACACAACATCAAAATCCCGGAGCTGACGAAGGACCAAAAGATCAACCGGTAAAATCCGGGGCCCTAACTGCACTGGGCAGGACCGACAACACTCATCTACATGCAATACATGATCAAGTATCTGAACCTCGCGAGCACAAGCTAATTGTCCTATCTCTACCCCATGCAACAATGCAAAAGCCCTACTGATGAATGAATGCGATGCTCCGGTATCAAATAAAGCTCGAGTGCGAGCAGAGGAGATAAGAACAATACCTGCTACCACGTGGCTCGCGGCCCCTGAATCCTCAACCTGAGCGGCATAAACTCGCCCGCTCGGAGGTGGTCGTTTGTCTGACTGCCGAGATGAAGTGGCTCTATCTCCCTGGCCATAACCTGCCGAAGCTCCACCCGTCTGGAAGGGCGGAAGAGGAGTCGATGCTGACGAGGGTACTGGCGACCCAACCCCCGGACAAGTCGATGCTAAGTGTAGTAGGCCGGTTTTCAGTTTGAGCTTACCGACTCTGCAGATGGGCTTTCTGGGTGAGAAAAGCTGTGAGCATGTGTATTTTCAGATTACAGCGGAGTTCGGGAGGTTCCGGACTGCGGCGGAAAGCCCGAAGCCAAAAAGTGAGTTATCGTTGGCTTTTCTTTTGGAATATTTTATTCTTTTTATTTTAATTAAGCCTTATGTTGTTGCCTTTTGTTTTCTTTTAAGTGCTGCTGTGAGGGGACTTGGCAGAGGAGGTTGGTGGAGTTTAATTAAGGTGGGTTGGTAGGTGGGAATTAATTGAATTCCCTTAATTAATTTTTTTTTTTGCTTTTGCTTATTCCAGTATTCCCTTTGTATGGCCACCTCACCACTCTCTTCTCCAAGTAAAAGGTTGGAGAGCTCCTGTTGTGTTGGTCTGAAGCAGAGGAAGAAGAGAGAAAGGAAGGAGGAAGAAGTGGAAGAGAAGAAGGAGAGGTATTCTAGAGCCTTTTCTTCGCCGCGAGGGCGTGGAGCCGATTGTGGGCGCGGCGAGCCTCGTCGAGGTGGGTGTTAATTTTCTAGTATTTATTTTTCTGTGAGAGCTTGGGTTTTTGGCTTCTCTTCTCTTCCCTCCTTTTCTTTTTTTTTTACTGTTCGTGGAACAGTGGACTTGTTGTCCGTTACGTGGCGAGGTTGCACGGCCGCGCGCGCACAAATTGGGCAGCGTGCGGCTACGGAGGCGGGACGCTGCGCGGGCGCGCATGAGCGCCGCGCGCAGCAGGCGCCCTGCTGCTGTTGTGGTGCAGCAGGGCGCCGGGCCGCCAGCAGCTCGCCCTGGGCGCAGCGCCAGGGCAGGCGCGCGCGCAGTGCCGCGGCACCCTCAGGGGTTGCGCGAGCGCGCTGCGGGCTGCGCGCATGACGCGGGCGCGTGCAGCGGGCTGCGCGCAGAAGGCGCACCGCCGCGGGCACGCGCGCGCGGCACTGTGGTGCAAGCGCAGTGCCGCGGGTCCTGCGCGGGCCGCTGGCCCCGCGCGGGCCGCGCGCGGCACTGCATTGCGTGCTCGGTGCCGCGGGCGCCGCGCGGGCCCCGCGCGGGCCTTGCGTGGTGCCGCGGGCCCCGCTGCGGGCCGCGCACTGCGGGACGCACTAGGCGCGCGGCCCTGCAAGGCGCTGCGCAGGCGGCCTTGTGTCGCGCGAGCTATAGGCCGCGCGCTAGGTGCGCGGCCCTGCAAGGCACCGCGCAGGCGGCCTTGTGCCGCTCGGGCTGCAGGCCGCGCGCTAGGCGCGCGGGCCTGCAAGGCGCCGCGCGGGCGGCCTTGGGCCGCGCGGGCTGGCGCCGCGCGGGCGGCCTTTGTGCCGTGCGGCTGGGCCCAGCCGTACGCGGCTGAGCCCAGTGCCGCGCGGCTGGCCCTTCGCCGCACGGGGCTGGGTTTTGAGCCGTGCGGCCGCGAGCCGCGCTGTTGCCGCGCGGGCTGCGGCTCGGCGACGCGCCGCGGCGTGTGCGCGATGGGTTTTCCGCGCAACGCGCGGCATTTTTCGTCGCCGGATGGGTTTCTTTCGCCTTTGTGAGCGCGGTTTTCGACCGCGGGTTTTCTGATCCCGATTTATTTCCTTTTCTCACAGTGGTGGCTTAGTGTTGGCTTTCTACGTGGTGGGTGGTGCTTGTTTTGCCGCGTGGAGCTGTGGGATAGCGTCGGGACCCCTTGTTGGCATGCGGTTTTTGCCGATTTTTCGCAGGTCGGTTGGTTTCTTCCAAATGAATTACGGAATGCCCTTTTTGCTTCCGAATGCAAAGGTATCGTGTCCTTTTTGCTATTTTTTCTAATTCTGATAACTGCTCAACAGTCGTGGTAAGTCGTGGAAATCCCGGGCCATCTTTATATTTAAGCAAAGCCCTTTTCTTCAGGAATTGGTACTTAAATCATGTTATTTAGTATATATCACATCGGGGCTTGCCGAGAGTGTGGGATTTTCGCGGGGTTTCATCAGTTTTAGTCGAGGGTTGTAGTTTCCGACTTGGACACGAGTGTTAGTAGCGTTATTTGAGTATACAAGTTTTTCCGATCTGGTTGATCGTGGACTTTAGCCTGCATGCGCTTGTTGCTGAGACGCGTTCTTTACTCGATGGGTATTCGCTCCGGATGCATAGATGTATTTGTTGCCCCTGGCCGAGTTACCAATAGGGCATTTTCCCTGGCCGAGTTACCAGGAGGGCATTTTTCCTGGCCGAGTTACCAGGAGGGCATTTTTCCCTGGCCGAGTTACCAGGAGGGAGTCTGCCCCTGGCCGAGTTACCAGGTGGGCATTCGCGCCTGGCCGAGTTACCAGGTGGCTACTGGGGTGACATGAGCGGGCGGTCATTGCATATGATTCTAAATGTTATTTAGTAGAGCATTGCATTTGAGGCATATAGTGATAGATTTATTTCCAGTATTTATCTATCTATCTATCTATCTATTTTTGTCTCCAGCGGACTTAGTGGGCATACCGTGGGTCTGACGTCGGTACCCACTGAGATCTTCCCTTGCAGTTGATCTCACACCCGCTGTGTGTGACAGGTATTCCTGAGGCGGCCGTCCCATGGCCAGTACGTGCGGAGTCTTCAGACCGTGGCAAGGGCGTGGCCGACTAGTGCCTACTGGGTCTGTAGAGTCAGAGGTAGAGTTACCCTTGTACTTTTGGTTTCCACTTCTGTATCAGACAGTGTTGATGTACTTATGTTTTGGGAGATAGTGGATCTTGTACCTGGACTTTTTACTTACTGACACTTGTATACAGTTTATTTCTTCAGTATAGCTCCTTTTCTGCTCTGTTACTTGTACAGCTAGATCTCTTTTACAGGCTTGACGCTTCGTCTGTGCTGCAGTTTCCGCACAGACGGCGGATCTGTTGGCGAGCCCAGGGTCGCAGTTTCGACCCCCGGGGCGTGACAGATTTAGGTGGTATCAGAGCTTAGGTGTATAGGTCATTGGGGACTTAGAGACCCTAGGCTATTGGTTGGACAGTAGGATGACTGTCGTGAGAGACGAATTTGTAGCGAGAGTCTTGTTTGAGTTGTAACTCCCTCGGGATTTCGGGCGAGTGACTTTACATGTTAGCTCTCTAAAGTAGTTCTGTTGGTTGCAGACAACATAACACTTTACAGTTGGAAACATGTTTTAGACCTTCGCTTGATTTGGGTCATGAGGTTTTGGTTCTCTTACACCTTGATTCCTTGTTGCAGTTGCCCGAGATGCCTCCGAGACGTCGTGCGACGACGAGGGCGCACTCCGCGTCTGATGACAGGCCCGAGCAGGAGGAGGCCACACAGGGGGAGGTCCAGGAGCTACGGGCCCAGGTGGCCTAGATGTCAGAGGCGTTGCGGCGCCAGGAGGAGGCAGCCAAGCGCCAGGAGGAAAATATGGAGCGTATGATGAGGTTACTTGAGCAGAGGACATCTGCGGCACCGCCAGCAGCGACTTCATCGACCTCATCACAGATCGCCCCGTTGACAGAGTCGGAGCAGAGGGAGCTCACGGATCGACTATCTTATGTCAGCCAGTTCCATCCTCCGCGATTCGCCGGGCAGAGTTCAGAGCCATGGGAAGTAGAAAACTGGATTTCAGCAATAGAAAAGTTATTTGAGAACCTGTTTATTAAGGAGAAGCATCAGGTGTATTTGGCTACACACTTCCTGGAGGGAGACGCTGAGACTTGGTGGCGTCGAGTCCGCCCAGTTGGACCGCCGGGAGCTCAGTTGATGTCTTAGCGAGTTTCGAGCTTTGCTACTCGGGGCCTATTTTCCCGATAGTGCAAAGCAGAAGCTAGAGGGGGATCTTCGTCGATTGCAGCAGGGTAGTCGACCCCTTCCGGACTACATTCGAGAGTTCCAGCGATTATTGAGCAGTGTGCCACATGTTGCCCCTGATGAGGCTCAGAGGGTGGATTTGTTTGAGCGAGGGCTGCACCCGGATATTTATCACCTTGTTCATTCACACCGGTCACCGACTCTGGACGCAGCCATGGAGCGTGCACGGTGGGTCTCTCGAGGGACGGTGATCATGGCAGAGAGGGGGGGGGCGCCAGGGACCAGCTCCGGGGAGAAGCACCCCGCACCGCAGGACTTTGGGCAGACGAGCAGACCGAGGCCCCCGAGACCGCCACAGATCCAACCTCGAGGTCGTGGGGCACAGAGGAGGCAGAGATCGGGGGGCTCCCGGCCTCCTAGGCAGCAGCAGCAGCAGAGGCGCACTGATAGTTGTGTGATTTGCGGCGGACCCCAGGCACCCCAGCAGTGTGATCAGCGGCAGGGCCGGTGTTACCGATGTGCACGGCAGGGCACAGAGCATGGTCTTGTCCTAGAGCGGGGTCATCAGCAGCATCGGCAGTTTCGGCTCCTCCTCCACCGCCCTTTCAGACGGGCGGATCTTCGACAGGTTATGGCCAGGGGGATAGGGCCACTTCGTCACGGCAGTCTGACAGGCGACCACCCCCGAGCGGCAGGGTGTATACCGCACAGGTCGAGGATTCGGGGGCAGCTGGCCACGTGGTGGCAGGTATTATCCTTATCTCCTTTACTCGCACCAGAGCTTTATTTGATACCGGTGCATCTCATTCATTCATCAGTAGGACATTTGCATCCATGCATGGGCTAGAGTTAGGGCCGTTGTCTTGTGCTCGTGAGGTTCAGATACCTGATCATGTTCTACACGTTGATGAGTGTTGTTGGTCCTGCCCAGTGCAGTTAGGGCCTTGGATTTTGCCTGTTGACCTTTTGGTTCTTCGTCAGCTCCGGGATTTCGTCGTAGTATTGGGTATGGATTGGTTAACTCAGTATTACGCTACTATTGATTGTCGAGAGAGGACTGTGACCCTCCGGGAGCCGGGTCAGGAGGAGTATGTCTTAAGAGGTTGTCAGAGTACGCTGTTTGCAGCGACGATCTCTTTTGCTAGAGCACGTCAGATGATGAGTCGAGGTTGTGTTGCTTTCTTAGCTACTGTTGTAGAGGTGCCTACGGCGATGCCTGGGCTCGAGGACATTCCTATCGTCCGAGAGTATCCAGATGTGTTCCCTCCTGAGCTATCGTCCATGCCGCCGGATCGAGAGATTGAGTTTGTGATTGATGTAGTTCCTGGAACTACACCAATCTCTAACGCGCCCTACAGGATGGCCCCTGCAGAATTGAGGGAGTTAAAAGCTCAGCTTCAGGATCTTTTGGATCGCGGGTTTATTCGACCTAGTGTTTCTCCTTGGGGAGCCCCGATTCTTTTTGTAAAGAAGAAAGACGGGTCGCTTAGGCTTTGTGTGGACTACAGAGAGTTGAATAAAGTGACCGTCAGGAACAAGTATCCACTTCCTCGGATTGATGATTTGTTTGATCAGCTTCAGGGAGCTACGGTCTTCTCCAAGATAGATCTTCAGTCCAGTTACCACCAGCTGAGGGTGAGGGCCGAGGATGTATCCAAGACGGCGTTTAGGACTCGGTACGGGCATTATGAGTTTACAGTGTTACCTTTTGGTTTGACGAATGCCCCAGCTGCGTTTATAGATCTGATGAACCAAGTCTTTCAGCCGTACTTGGACCGTTTTGTGGTGGTTTTCATCGATGACATTTTGATTTATTCCCGTAGCGACTTTGAGCACGAGGAGCACTTGAGGATAGTGCTACAGCTTCTGAGGGAGAAGAAGTTGTATTCCAAGTTGAAGAAGTGCGCCTTTTGGCTTCGGGAGGTTTCTTTTCTAGGCCACATAGTTTCAGCAGCAGGAGTGGCAGTGGGCCCGACGAAGATTGATTCAGTTCGGGATTGGCCTAGACCTACGACGGTGACTGAGATTCGGAGTTTCTTGGGCCTTGCAGGCTACTACCGTCGATTTGTTGAGGGCTTTGCAAAGCTCTCTACCCCCCTCACTAGATTGACCAGGAAGGGGGTAAAGTTTGTGTGGACGGAGCAATGCCAACAGAGTTTCGAGGAATTGAAGCAGAGATTGATTACAGCGCCAGTCCTTGCAGTACCAGTCATGGGAGAGGGGTTCGTGATTTACAGTGATGCCTCCCACAGCGGCCTTGGATGCGTGTTGATGCAGCATGGTAGGGTAATTGCCTACGCTTCACGCCAGTTAAAGGATTATGAGAGAAATTACCCTACACATGACCTAGAGCTAGCTACTGTTGTTTTTGCCTTGAAGCTCTGGCGACATTATTTGTATGGCGAGCGTTGTGAGATCTTCACCGATCATCAGAGTTTGAAATACCTGTTCACTCAGAAAGAACTCAATCTAAGGCAACGCCGGTGGCTTGAGCTGTTAAAGGATTATGACTTGAGCATTCTCTATCATCCCGGCAAGGCCAACATGGTCGCGGAAGCTTTGAGCAGGCGAGCGGTGTAGACCTTGAGCATGCTTATTACCCAGCAGAGACCACTAAGAGAGCAGCTGAGGAGTTTGGATTTAGAGATTGTGTCCTTAGGGGATTCTGCGAGACTTATGTCATTGGTTTTGCAGCCCACTCTGTTGGACAGGATCAGAGAGAAACAGAGTGAGGACCCCTATCTTCAGAGGGTTCGAGACCGGATGCAGTGTGGTCAGAGCGGGGACTTTTCTGTGGATGCCGCGGGAGTACTCAGGTACAGGGACCGATTTGTGTGCCTGTGGATTTGGATATTAGAGAGCTGATCCTGAGAGAGGCTCACTATACACCTTGCACCCTCCATCCTGGGGGAACTAAGATGTATAGGGATTTAAAGGCACAGTTTTGGTGGCAAGGCATGAAGAGGGATATTGGTAGGTTTGTGGCCCACTGTCTAACTTGCCAACAGGTTAAGGCGGAACATCAGGTTCCCGCTGGCAAGTTACAAAGCCTACCAATCCCTGAGTGGAAATGGGATTGTCTCACCATGGACTTTATTGTCGGTCTGCCGAGGACTCAGAGTAGAGCTGATGCTATATGGGTGATCGTGGATCGGTTGACTAAATCAGCCCACTTTTTGCCGATTCAGTCAGGTTGGGCCTTGGAGAGGTTAGCACAGTTATACCTTGACGAGATCGTGAGGCTTCATGGCGTGCCAGCGTCTATTGTGTCAGATAGGGACCCCAGGTTTACCTCTCAGTTTTGGAGGAGCTTGCAGACGGCCTTGGGGACCCAGCTTCAGTTTAGCACCGCCTTTCACCCACAGACCGATGGACAGTCCGAGCGGACTATTCAGACTCTGGAGGACATGTTGAGAGCTTGTGTCCTGAGCTTTAGCGGCAGTTGGGATCGACATTTGAGATTAGCAGAGTTTGCCTACAACAATAGCTTCCAGGCGAGTATCCAGATGGCGCCCTTTGAAGCATTGTATGGTAGGAAATGTCGATCGCCTCTTTGTTGGAGTGACGTGGGTGAAAGGAAAACTTTCGGGCCAGATTTGCTTTTGGAAGCTGAGGATAAGGTCAAGCTTATTCGGCGCCACTTGGTCACTGCACAGAGCCGACAGAAGAGCTACGCCGATAGGAGGCGGCGAGACTTGGAGTTTTAGGTGGGAGATCATGTGTTTCTGAAAGTCTTGCCCTCTCGAGGGATTCATCGCTTTGGGGTGCGCGGGAAGCTGAGCCCGCGTTTTATTGAACCATTCGAGATTTTAGAGCGTATCGGACCTGTCGCCTATCGGGTTGCTCTACCACCGCGTTTAGCCGGTACTCATGATGTTTTCCATGTATTAGTTTTGAGGAGGTATGTGTATGATCCCTCGCACATTTTGGACTTCACATCCTTGGAGATGGATGAGGAGCTGCACTTTCGGGAGCGCCCGATGTGGATTCTTGCTCGTGAGACGAGAGAATTGCGCAATCGGGTCATACCTTTTGTGAAGGTACTTTGGAGCCACCATGACGAGAGAGAGGCTACTTGGGAGCCTGAGGATGAGCTGAGGACTACATATCCTGATTTGTTTGTGTCCCCTTCCTGAGTTTGGAGCTTTTTGGATTTCGAGGACGAAACCTTTTGAAGGGGGGGAGAGTGTAGTAGGCCGGTTTTCAGTTTGAGCTTACCGACTCTGCAGATGGGCTTTCTGGGTGAGAAAAGCTGTGAGCATGTGTATTTTCAGATTACAGCAGAGTTCGGAAGGTTCCGGACTGCGGTGGAAAGCACGAAGCCAAAAAGTGAGTTATCGTTGGCTTTTCTTTTGGAATATTTTATTCTTTTTATTTTAATTAAGCCTTATGTTGTTGCCTTTTGTTTTCTTTTAAGTGCTGCTGTGAGGGACTTGGCATAGGAGGTTGGTGGAGTTTAATTAAGGTGGGTTGGTAGGTGGGAATTAATTGAATTCCCTTAATTAATTTTTTTTTTGCTTTTGCTTATTTAAGTATTCCCTTTGTATCGCCACCACACCACTCTCTTCTCCAAGTAAAAGGTTGGTGAGCTCCTGTTGTGTTGGTCTGAAGCAGAGGAAGAAGAGAGATAGGAAGGAGGAAGAAGAGGAAGAGAAGAAGGAGAGGTATTCTAGAGCCTTTTCTTCGCCGCGAGGGCGTGGAGCCGATTGTGGGCGCGGCGAGCCTCGTCGAGGTGGGTGTTAATTTTCTAGTATTTATTTTTCTGTGAGAGCTTGGGTTTTTGGCTTCTCTTCTCTTCCCTCCTTTTCTTTTTTTTACTGTTCGTGGAACAGTGGACTTGTTGTCCGCTGCGTGGCGAGGTTGCACGGCCGCGCGCGCACAAATTGGGCAGCGCGGGGCTAGGGAGGCGGGCCGCTGCGCGGGCGCGCATGAGCGCCGCGCGCAGCAGGCGCCCTGCTGCTGTTGTGGTGCAGCAAGGCGCCGGGCCGCCAGCAGCTCGCCCTGGGTGCCGCGCCAGGGCAGGCGCGCGCGCAGTGCTGCGGCACCCTCAGGGGTTGCGCGAGCGCGCTGCGAGTTGCGCGCATGCCGCGCAGTGCCGCGGGCGCGCGCAGCGGGCTGCGCGCAAGGCGCGCAGCGCCGCGGGCACACGCGCGCGGCACTGCGGCGGGCACACGCGCGCGGCACTGCGGTGCAAGCGAAGTGTCGCGGGCCGCGCGCAGTGCCGCGGGCCCCGCGCGGGCCGCGCGCGGCACTGCGTTGCGTGCGCGGTGCCGCGGGCCGCGCGCGGCACTGCGGTGCGTGCGCGGTGCCGCGGGCCCCGCTGCGGTCCGCGCACTGCGGGCCGCACCGGCGGCCATGGGCCGCGCGGGCTGCAGGCCGCGCGCTAGGCGCACGGCCCTGCAAGGCGCCGCGCGGGCGGCCTTGGGCCGCGTGGGCTGCAGGACGCGCGCTAGGCGCGCGGCACTAAAGGGCGCCGCGCGGGTGGCCTTTGTGCCGTGCGGCTGGGCCCAGCCGTACGCGGCTGAGCCCAGTGCCGCGCGGCTGGCCCTTCACTGCACGGGGCTGGGTTTTGAGCCGTGCGGCCGCGAGCCGCGCTGTTGCCGCGCGGGCTGCGGCGTGTGCGCGATGGGTTTTCCGTGCAATGCGCGGCGTTTTTCGTCGCCGGATGGGTTTCTTTCGCCTTTGTGAGTGCGGTTTTCGACCGCGGGTTTTCTGATCCCGATTTATTTCCTTTTCTCACAGTGGTGGCTTAGTGTTGGCTTTCTACGTGATGGGTGGTGCTTGTTTTGCCACGTGGAGCTGTGGGATAGCGTTAGGACCCCTTGTTGGCGCGCGGTTTTTGCCGATTTTTTGCAGGTGGGTTGGTTTCTTCCAAATGAATTACGGAATGCCCTTTTTGCTTCCGAATGCAAAGGTATCGTGTCCTTTTTGCTATTTTTTCTAATTCTGATAACTGCTCAACAGTCGTGGTAAGTCGTGGAAATCCCGGGCCATCTTTATATTTAAGCAAAGCCCTTTTCTTCAGGAATTGGTCCTTAAATCATGTTCTTTAGTATATATCACATCGGGGCTTGCCGAGAGTTGGATTTTTGCAGGGTTTCATCAGTTTTAGTCGAGGGTTGTAGTTTCCGACTTGGACACGAGTGTTAGTAGCGTTACTTGAGTATACGAGTTTTTCTGATCTGGTTGATCGTGGACTTTAGCCTGCATGCGCTTGTTGCTGAGACGCATTCTTTACTCGATGGGTATTCGCTCCGGATGCATAGATGTATTTGTTGCCCCTGGCCGAGTTACCAGGAGGGCATTTTCCCTGGCCGAGTTACCAGGAGAGCATTTTCCCTGGCCGAGTTACCAGGAGGGCATTTTTCCTGGCCGAGTTACCAAGAGGGCATTTTTCCCTGGTCGAGTTACCAGGAGGGAGTCTGCCCCTGGCCGAGTTACCAGGTGGGCATTCGCCCCTGGCCGAGTTACCAGGTGGCTACGGGGGTGACATGAGCGGGCGGTCATTGCATATGATTCTAAATGTTATTTAGTAGAGCATTGCATTTGAGGCATATAGTGATAGATTTATTTCCAGTATTTATCTATCTATCTATCTATCTATTTTTGTCTCCAGCGGACTTAGTGGGCATACCGTGGGTCTGACGTCGCTACCCACTGAGATCTGCCCTTGCAGTTGATCTCACACCCACTGTGTGTGACAGGTATTCCTGAGGCGGCCGTCCCTGGGCCAGTACTGTCACGCCCCGGGGGTCCCAACGCTCGGAAGATTGAGCCCCCGATGCTCCTGGATTAGCGTACTTTATTTATTTTATTTTTTTTTTCTGTAGAGGATCCACCCCTGTGCGTGCACAGACCCGCCGCATATGCAAATTCACTCCGCGAACGGGCGGAGTCTCCTTTGCATATGCACGGCGTCCTGAGTACATAATATAACACGTATAGCTTTAACCACATTAGCTCAAGGCACAGGCGCATACATCATACAACCACACCGCCCATCTACTTATATGTTTGAAAAGAGGCCGACTGTTTGTAAAGGATAAATCACACAGGGTTTTGAAAGTGGCGCCCACCCGACGCCCATATTTCTTTTAAAACGATTTTCGCAAACAGTTTTTTGCTTATAATTTAAAGCGGCCAAGTGGAGAGAAAGTGTCCACGCCCATGCAACAGTTATAAAAAGTAAAGGGCAACATCCACGTCGATCCCACGGGGGTATCGCACACCACAACTAGCTAACAAGTTTAATAAAGTAAAGGAGAATGAGTCAACTGAAAACAGGCTACTCAGAGTCCTCAGAACGTCGTACGTGCGGCCTCACCAGCGTCCCTACGCTCGGCCCCTGACGAACCTGTCACAGAGTGGGAAGTCAGTGACTAGAAACGGCACAATATGCAAAAAGGGCAAAAACACTCAAACCACGATATCCGGAGCAACCCCCCTTTTGACTCGGAGTACGGTCGACGCCGTTAATGACCTACCCTGAATCAAATAAAACCGGGCACCTTTCCCGACCACCACACCGGGCGCCTACCCCGGTGTCCCCTGCCGAGCCCCTGCCTCGGCCACCGGGCACCCGCCCCGGCTTCACCGCTCACACCCCCCACCCGCGGGGGCCCCCTTTCCTAACGTCACCGTCACGTGGGGTACACGGGTCAACGTACCACTTTTCCAGAAAAGCACACCCTCGCGGTGGCCAAACCGCCGGTGTGCGTGTAGCAAAACAAGAGCCTCATAACGATTGGATAATTTACAGTATATATGTAGGGTTAGTATCATAAACAGTGATTACTTAAGCTCCACCCTTGCCAATCATGCAAATTGTATAACTTACACCCCCTTTTTCCATATACCCTGGAAATTGTACCCACCTGAAGGGAAGCTTGAAGGTTGGTTCGTCCCGTCTGGTATGCGCGCCGAGCTTAGAACGTCCCGCACTCCTGGGGAAACAACAGAAAGCTCAGACCAAGAATAAAAGAATAAAACCGACTAAGACACTGAAAGGCGGGGGAACCCGACGCGATCCTCGGACTTCGTGCGGCATCCATCTTCGCACGGCACCGACCCGTGCGTCGCGCGCACAATCCGCGGACCGTTCCGCGCGGTCTCCAAACCACATGCCGCGCCGTCGTACTACCCGCGGCGCGGCGGCCCCGCGCGTGGGCGGCCCCGCGCGGCTGTGCGCCCCGCCCGCAGGCAGCCCCGCGCGGCTGCGCGCCGCGCGGGCGCCCCGCCCGCGGGCGGCCCCGCGCGGCGTGCCGCTCGCGGCGGCGGCGTCCGTCGCCGGCGGCGCCCGCCTCCTCCCCAGTGGCGGCGGCTCAGGCCGCCCGACGATCACGTAGCCCCACCCAGAATTAAAATAAAATAGTAAAAATTACCTTGACGAAGAGGAAGGAAGGGATCGTGGTTCTTGCGTCAGGTGGGGTCTCGCGCGAGTGGGGAAAGGGAGTGTGTTGCCGGTTCCTTCCGCTCTTTCGCTCTGATCTTTTCCCAGACGCCCTAGCCGCACGGTCGAGGAGAGGAGAGGAAGAAAAAGAGGGAGGGATACGGGGACCCCAAAACCCTAACCCGGGCTTATAAACCCCCCCCCCCCCCGTTCCACTAATTAATAAATTAATAAAAATATTAGATAACTAATTATAATAATAACAATAATAATATCATCCAGCGGTTGCCAGTTACCTCGAAAAGCATGCGGATCGCCCGCACGGATCTCAGCACGCCCGAAAGGGGTCCAACTTCCGAATTAAGTTCAGCACGCACCACCGTTCTCCGTTTCGCGAGCCCTATCACCTAAAATTACCCGCGAGCCTCAACGGATCATCCGGAGTTAAGCGAGTAAATGCACCCGCCGGATGTCCCACCCGCGGAAAGAGGAGTGATAAACCGGACAGACGAAGCGGGTCTTACAAGTACGTGCGGAGTCTTTAGACCGTGGCAAGGGCGTGGCCGACTAGTGCCTACTGGGTCTGTAGAGTCAGAGGTAGAGTTACCCGCGTACTTTTGGTTTCCACTTCTGTATCAGACAGTGTTGATGTACTTATGTTTTGGGAGATAGTGGATCTTGTACCTGGACTTTTTACTTACTGACACTTGTATACAGTTTATTTCTTCAGTATAGCTCCTTTTCTGCTCTGTTACTTGTACAGCTAGATCTCTTTTACAGGCTTGACGCTTCGTCTGTGCGGCAGTTTCCGCACAGACGGCGGATCTGTTGGCGAGCCCCGGGTCGCAGTTTCGACCCCCGGGGCGTGACACTAAGTGCCCCGGCTGCCCACAACGAAAGCACCGGCCCTGTCTCTGATCACAAAACTAAGGTGCATGGGATCCGCCGCAAATAACACATCTATCTGGATGTCGCTGCTGCTGCTGGTACTGCTGTCTCGGCGGTCGGAAACCCCCCGATCTCTGCCTCCCCTGAGATCCACGACCCCGAGGCTGGAATCGTGGTGGTCTCGACGGTCTCGGCCTGCTAGACTGACCAACATCTGACGACGCCGGCCGTTTCTCTCCAGAACTAAACCCCGGCGCCAACCCCCGCTCAGACATAACTACTGATCCTCTGTCGACCCACTGAGCGTGATCAATAGCTGCATCCAAAGTCTGCGCTCTATGCGAGTGTACAAGGGGATAGATATCCTGATGCAGGCCTCTCTCAAATAGCTCAACCTTCTGGGCCTCATCCCGAGCAACGTGGGGCACACTGCTCAAAAGCCGCTGAAACTCAAGGATGTAGTCTCGAAGGGGCCGATCCCCCTGCTGCAGTCGTCGCAAATCCCCTTCTAGTTTCTGCTTTGCACTGTCGGGAAAATAAACCCCGAGCAGCAAAGCCCGAAACTCTGCCCAAGTCAACAAAGGTACACCCGGCGGTCCCACTGGACGAACACGACGCCACCAAGTCTCGGCGTCCTTCTCCAGAAAGTGTGTGGCCAAATACACCTGATGCTTTTCCTTGATAAACAGGTTCTCAAATAACTTTTCCATCGCCGCAATCCAATTCTCCGCCTCCCAAGGCTCTGAGCCCTGCCCCGCAAACCGCGGAGGGTGAAACTGACTGATATAGGATAGGCGATCTGTGAGCTTCCTTTGCTCTGCCTCTGTCAACGAAGCGATCTGGGACGAGGTCGATGATGTCGCGATCGGAGGTGCTACTGGTGGTGCTGCAGGAGGTGCCCTCTGCTCAAGCAACCTCATTATACGCTCCATATTATCCTCCTGGCGCTTGGCCGCCTCCTCCTGGCGCCGTAAGGTCTCAGACAACTGGGCCACCTGGGCTCGCAACTCCTGAACCTCACCCTGCCCGGCCTCCTGCGGCCCGAACTCCTCATCTGAAGTAGACTGCGCCCTCGTCGTCGCGCGACGTCTCGGAGGCATCGCAGGAATCTGCAACAAAAAAAACCAAGCGTCAGAGAACATAAATCTCTCGACCCAATCAAGCGAAAGTCTAAAACATGTCACCCATTCTAAAGCATTATGTTGTCTGCAGCCAACATAACCTCTTTAGAGAATGAACATGTAAAATTACTCACCCCTATCCCCTGGGGGAGTTACAGACTCAATCAGGACTCTCGCTTATGTCTCGTCTCTCACGACAGTCATCCTAATGTCCAACCAAAAGCCTAGGGTCTCTAAGTCCACAATGACCTATACACCTAGGCTCTGATACCACCTAAATCTGTCACGCCCCGCGATCGAAACTGCGACCCGGGTTCGCCAACAGATCCGCCGCTTGCACGGGATTTTCCCCACAGGCGAAGCGTCTA
This sequence comes from Tillandsia fasciculata, assembly GCA_029168755.2. Lineage (NCBI taxonomy): Eukaryota > Viridiplantae > Streptophyta > Magnoliopsida > Poales > Bromeliaceae > Tillandsia > Tillandsia fasciculata. Next base: position 13,571,617 of record CM054933.1, read on the forward strand.
ACCTGCAAAGAAGAGTGCTACAGCTACGCAAGTATCAGAGCTGACATAAACTATACAAGAGAAATAAAACAGAACTGCTGAAATGACTAAAGATATAATCCCAAAATACAAAGTCCAGGTACATGATCCAAATACAACACCACTCTCTCAGCATAAGTACAAAACACTAACATGTACAAAAGTGGAACCAAAAAAAAACATACAGGTAACTCTATCTCTAACTCACAGACCCGGGTAGGAACTAGTCGGCCACGCCCTTACCTCGGTCTGAAGACTCCGCACGAGCTGAACCCTGAACGGCCGCCTCAGGGACACCTGTCACCACAGCGGGTGTGAGAACTACTGCAGAAGGTAGTTCTCAGTGGGTACCGTCCCCAAAGACTACGGTATGCCCACTAAGTCTACCGGAGGCAAACGGATAGATAGATAGAGAGATAAGTAAATAAAGTGCACTGAAATAAACTACCCTACATGCCTCAATATGATGCTCAAAGGAAAACCATCTAAGAATAAATATGCAACCACCCGCTCACATCACCCAATCTCAATGACTGCCACATAGGGTCCAGTCAAGCCTGCGCAAAACCTACTGCCACGAGCCCCCAAGGGACTTGGACTTACATAGGGCGTCCCACACGGACTATCTCAATCTCTCACAAGCAAACACTAGTGTATCAACTAGTCGCATCATAACACGCATCCGGAGCATAACTCGAGGGGAGCGACCCCTCAGAGCTAAAGTATATCACAACTGTCTCATAAGCGGCACATGCAGGCTACAGTCCACGATCAAACAGATCGGAAAAACTCGAGTAACAAGACTCATCTCATGTCTAGGTCGGAGAAACCTCCACGACTCAATCTGATAAGCCCTCACCAACCGCCAAGTCATGTAGGGTACCGGGATTCCGGATAACGCACCGACCTCGTGAGATGGCGTTGTGTGGATAAATCGCCTCGAGCGTGTTCCATATTGGATTACTGATGAGTTCGGGTCGACTTGGATCAACGCGGAAGTCCCAGGCCGATTCGGGGTTTTCCGGGTATTGTCCGCCGTTAGAAGACTGGCTTCGGGGAAGCATCGACTACCCCGTGGTGTGCTGGAAATTGGGAAAATACCTGGAACAGGTGTACTTTGGATTTACAGCAGATTTCGGGAGGTTCCGGACGGACGCAGAGAGCCCGAAGGCGAAAAGTGAGTTGGAACTGGCGGTTTTGGAGCCGGTTTTTTGTTTGAGCACACTGACTCCACGGTTGAGCTTTTTGAGGAGAGAAAACTGTGGGCATGTGTATTTTCAGTTTACAGCGGAGTTCGGGAGGTTTCGGACCAGTTCGGAGGCCCCGAGGGCAAAAAGTGAGTTGGGGGAGCTTTTGATGGAATATTTAATTAATTTAATTAATTTATTTAACTAATGGCTTGGGTCTATGAGGTATGGAATATAAGAAAGATAAAGAATGTGAATGGATTTAAGGGTGAGTGGAGATATTTCGTGGGAATTAAATGCTGCCAACCACCATATTTAATTAGGCATTCCCTAATTAAGTGCCACCTCGCATTCTTCTTCTCCAAGCAAGCAGAGGAGTGGAGAAAAAACAGAGGAAAGAAGAGGAAGAAAGAAGAAGAAGAAGAAGAAAGGAAGGAAAAGAGGAATTTATGGATGAGCTTTGATGGAGGAACACACTGCTAGGAGCCGTGGCGCCGAGCGGAGAGTGCGGCGAGCGGGCGCGTGCGCGTCGATCTCCAAGGTAATATTTTCTGTTTTTTTTGGAGGCTTGGATGGAGGTTTTTTTTTATGGAATTGTGTTAGCTTGGGTTTTGCTTTGTTTTTTTTTTTTGGTGTCTTGCTGTTGCTTGGACTTGCTGTCCATGGGAGGAGCAACAGCGGAGCTCTGGCAGGTAGGCGCGCAGGGCGCGCATGCGGGCGCACTGCGCACAGCGTGTCACGCCCCGGGGTCGAAAACTGCGACCCGGGCTCGCCAACAGATCCGCCATCTGTACGGAAACTGCCGTACAGACGAAGCGTCTAACCTGCAGAAAGAACATCTACAGTAAACAGATATCAGAGAGCTGAAAGTAGACTACTAAAAACTGAAATCAAACACTGTACAACTGAAAATAAAACCATATCCATCTCCCAAATATGATCGTAAACAAAGTCCTCTGATACAAAACTCAAAAGGGAGGTATCTCCAATAAATACATCAGTGTACAAACTCTCGATACAAGAATATCCTCACTACAACAGTCTCTCAAACTGTAAAGGTAAGATACAACTCTATACCTCTCTACAAAGGTCTCTCAACAGAGTAACAGAAGTGAACTAATCAACTGGAGCTCTCCTCTGAAGGGGTACAGCTACACTCCAACGACGGGTAGGGAACTAGCTCGCGACTCCCTCGCCTCGGCCAGAAGGATCAGCAACAGGAGCACAGGAACGATAGAAGGAGTCCCTGGGGAAAAGACACCACGACGGGTGTGAGAACTACTTCCCACAGTAGTTCTCAGTGGGTGCCGTCAACAAGTCCAACGGTCTGCCCACCAAGTCTACTAGAGGTAAAAGATAACAGGCAAGGAAAACAGAATAAGAAAAGCTGGATCTACTCTACAGCTATCATGCCTCTATCTAGACACTCAAAAGTGGAACAGAAGAAAGTAAATGAGACCACTCGCACCCAAGGTGCTCAATCGTCCCAATCGAACTGACTACCTCAAAGGTCCAGTCAAGCCCGCGCCTGTCGACTAGGAACGCTCCTGCCCACTACCACACGTCCACATGAGGACGGGATTTACGTGGGGCGTCCAGTCCGACTAACTCATCCCTCGCGCAAAACTGCCTCAACAGGCCAACCATCGCATCCACAGCGGCATCTCAAGGGGCGCGGCCCCAACTGAGGAAAACGGCGCGGCATAGAGTAATCACGCATTGGCATATGCAGGCTAGTCCAAATCCACGCTCACTCACAGAACGGTAGGACTCAAGATCCCCAAAAATCTCGCGTAACAGTCGGAGCACTCTCGACGACTCAGCTGATCGGCTAACTCGAAACACGAGACACTAGCCTCTCCTACAGCTCGCAGCACAAAGCTTACTGGCTGGAGATACTCCACAGCCAGGAACGACCCACAACTCAGGGTAACAAAACAGGTCGGACAACACTCAACGACCTGGGACCACCGTCAACCCCAACGGTTCCCAACAAGACGGACCGGAAGACACTCGACGGCCCGGGACTGCCGTCTACTCAACGGCTCCCTCCCATGACAGCACAACAGGAAAACAAGACCTCTCGGGACTACCGTTTACTCAAACGGCTCCCCGCACAGATAAGCAACCCGCTACAACTACCAGACTCCACTCTGCTCCCAAGCAAGAGTGCAAAAGCATCCCACACTAAAAGCAAGTCCCGACCTCTCGGCCCACTATCCGGGCGAGAAAACACTATGTCCAGGGATGTAAAACAGTGTGGATGTCTAAGCATAAATAACCCTAGCCCAAGTGAGGGTTTTCTACTGGTCTGGTTACACATGCAGCATATGACGGGGGTGCTAGGTCAAGTTCCAAGATAACTATATTAACAGATAATAAAAGAAATATCAATTCCTACAATCTAGCATGCTACACAATGAAATAAGCTATCATGCATAGTCCTACAACAGTAGAAATACTGTACAGTCCATAAAACTTGGAGATAAGGCCACCCACCTCGATTTGCCACCAATTGCTCGTAGACACTTGCAATTGGCCTCCACGCGATCCGCACGCAAACGGGGCACGCCGCCGGAGTCCGCACGCAAAACGGAGCACGCCGCCGGAGTCCGCACCAGAAACGGAGTCTGCACATAACACGGTGCACGGTGTCAGGATCCGCACGCAAAACGGAGTCCGCACGCAAAACGGTGCACGGTGCCGGAGTCCGCACGCAAAACGGTGCACGGTGCCAGGATCCGCCCGCAAAACGGGGTCCGCACGCAAAACGGTGCACAGTGCCGGAGTCCGCACGCAAAACGGAGTCCGCACATAACACGGTGCACGGTGCCAGGATCCGCACGCAAAACGGAGTCCGCACGCAAAACGGTGCACGGTGCCGGAGTCCGCACGCAAAACGGTGCACGGTGCCAGGATCCGCCCGCAAAACGGGGTCCGCACGCAAAACGGTGCACAGTGCCGGAGTCCGCACGCAAAACGGTGCACGGTGCCAGGATCCGCCCGCAAAACGGGGTCCGCACGCAAAACGGTGCACAGTGCCGGAGTCCGCACGCAAAACGGTGCACAGTGGGGGTAATTACAGTCTAAAAGGACGCCCCAAAAACTGTACAAAAATACAGCAAAATCAACATACGGGACTTACACGTTTGCGCCGCCGTCGCCGAACCACTCCGCCGGGCGTCCTCGCACGCAAAACGGAGTCCACGACGCGCCGCCGCACCTCACGCCACCTCCCTCCTCACTCCCTCTCGCTCTCGGTTGCAGAAGAAAGAAAGAAAGAAAGGGAATGGCGGTGCGGGGAGGAAGAAGAAGAAGAAGAAAAGAAGAGGAGAAGGGCGGTCCACCAGGCCGGTCCACGGAGCCGGTCCACCACGTGGACCAATAGGGAAGCCCCAACCGGCCGGTCCACGGGCTGGGCGCGTGCGCCGGGTCCACGCACGCGCCCAGCGCGCCACGTGCCCGTTACACGGGCGCGCGTGTCCCCCGCCCGCGCGGGCGCCAACGGGGGGCCGCCACGTGGCGGCCCCTGCGCATTCCGCGCTGCAGGCGCCTGCGCCCCGTCCCTTCCGCACGCCGCCTCGATCCGCGAGCCTTGACTCGCGCGCCGCGATCGCCTCGGGATCCGTGCCACGCGCCCGCCTCGAGATTCGCGCCGCATTGCCTCGAAAAACGCGCAATTTATCCGGGCTCCAAAACCAACAAATAAATAGTCCATTCTTAGCGATTTCGCGCGCTGAATCCAAAAACGATGTCCGTTTCTCCAAATTCTTACCCGAAAATTTGCCGAATGCCAACTCGATCCGATTTCCGCGCCGGGTCCATTTTTAAAGTCCGATTTGCCAAATTTCAACTCTAAAAATTCCCGAAGGCGACCGGAGAGGTAAACCTTTATCCGGACTTCACCCGGAGTCCAATTCTGACATCCGAATCGCGCGAAATCACCTCTAAACACCCGACGGGTCTTCCAATTTCCCACGGGGTCTCATTTTAAGCACGAAGTCCAACACTTGTGTCCAAATTGCGCGCAACCACCAGCGACACAACACGCAGGCCTCCAGTGATGCAACTAAATCCCAAATTGCATCACAATCCATTCTTGGGCCCGACACGCGCACAAACACTCCCACGGCCACTAAAAGCTGCCCAACAACCAGCAACTCCTACGCAGGGGATTCCGGGACCTCACATCCTCCCCCACTAAAAGAAAGTTTCGTCCTCGAAACTAGATCAAGCCCATCCGGAAACAAGAATACCACGGCTAGGTATCTAACAGTACGTCTCCAGCTCCCTAAACCCCACTCGCTCCTCGTGATTACACCGCAACAACAACAAGTACGGTATGACCCGTTGTGCAATTCTCTCATCTCTCGAGCCAGAATTTGCAACGGGCATCCCTCGTACTCCAATAATCGAGGATCTCAAAGGGGCAAGCAAATCACAGGCGAGGGAAAACATATCACTACTGAGCTGAGACGTGGAAAACCAAAGGGCTCCTCAAAAAGGCAGGGGGAAAACGGAAAAACCCACTAATTCAACACGCACCAAACTACATCATGGTGCCAACCTCAACAAGGCGACCCGAAGCATACCCGCACATCCATCCAATAAGGAAGGGAAACCAATAAGTTGGGGTCTTCACTCGGTTACTTCCGATCCGAAATCACCCGAGTGGACTACACAACTGCAGGCTAACCTCAAAGGGATCCTCAAGAGGCACAATCCCATGCCATAGTTGGTCGCTCAACAAGCTATCATAACCCCAACAGACCCGCGGGTCGAAGTCGAGCCCTCAACTACAAGAGAACACCCTGACGGAAACCAAACCGTCGGTGAACGGGACTGAAAACTGGCTCACAAGGCGATCATAAAGCTGATGCCCAACTCGCGGTCACAGTCCGAAACATCCACAAAACTCTCACCGTTGTGCACCTACAACGTGGCGTCACTGCCGTGCACCCACGGCGTGGCATCACTGCCGTACACCAACGGCGTGGCATCACTGCCGTGCACCAACGGCGTGGCATCACCACCGTGCACCAACGGTGTGGCATCATCGCCGTGCACCAACGGTGTGGCATCATCGCCGTGCATCAACGGTGTGGCATCACTGCCGTGCACCAACGGCGTGGCATTACCGCCGTGCACCAACGGCGTGGCATCACTGCCGTGCACCAACGGCGTGGCATCACCGCCGTGCACCAACGGCGTGGCATCACTGCCGTGCACCAACGGCGTGGCATCACTGCCGTGCACCAACGGCGTGGCATTACCGCCGTGCACCAACGGCGTGGCATCACTGCCGTGCACCAACGGCGTGGCATTACCGCCGTGCACCAACGGCGTGGCATCACTGCCGTGCACCAACGGCGTGGCATTACCGCCGTGCACCAACGGCGTGGCATCACCACCGTGTATCAACGGTGTGGCATCACCACCGTGTATCAACGGTGTGGCATCATCGCCGTGCATCAACGGTGTGGCATCACTGCCGTGCACCAACGGCGTGGCATTACCGCCGTGCACCAACGGCGTGGCATCACTGCCGTGCACCAACGGCGTGGCATTACCGCCGTGCACCAACGGCGTGGCATCACTGCCGTGCACCAACGGCGTGGCATTACCGCCGTGCACCAACGGCGTGGCATCACCACCGTGTATCAACGGTGTGGCATCACCACCGTGTATCAACGGTGTGGTATACTCAAGCATCAAGGTCTCAGATCTTCACAGTCCTATACCCAACACTACCTCGAAAACCCGGAGCTGAGGAAGGGCCAAAAGATCAACCGGCAAAAACCAGGGCCCCAACTGCACTGGGCAGGACCAATAACTCCCATCTATGTGCAACACGTGATCAGGTATCTGAACCTCACGAGCACAAGCTAAAGGTCCTATCTCTAGCCCATACATCAATGCAAATGCCCTAGCACTCTCACAGCTATGTCGGAGAACCCTCAACGACTCAACTCACAGCAACACCCCACTCATAGGCGAGAAGAACCGACTGACGCGGCAAAGATCCAAAAATCCCGAAAGACCGGTGCCTAGAACCCCAATCAAACAAGAACAGACTCTAGGCTCAGTCTATCGAAGTTTTCTCTCCTTTACCGTTCAGGGATTCGGTCCCTCTCGTTTAAAGCGGGAAACTATGTCAACACGCCACTCACGGCTGGAGACGCTCCCGGTAGTCCATCAGGACGAACTCGACGCCATCAAATCTCGGCGTCCAGTCAGATCATCTCAATCTCACTAAAATAACCACCTGGTAACTCGGCCGGAGGTGAAAATCGCCTCAACAGGCCAAACCTTCGCCACTCACTAGGCGGCATCGTCACTCATTGGGCGGCATCGCCACTCACTGGGCGGCATCGCCCCTCACTGGGCGGCATCGCCTCTCACTGGGCGGCATCGCCCCTCACTGGGCGGCATCGCCCCTCACTGGGCGGCATCGCCAATCACTGGGCGGCATCGCCTCTGGTAGCTCGGCCAGTGGAAAGTATCCTCCTGGTAATTCGGCCAGAAAAAAATTATCCATCTGGTAACTCGGCCAGTGATAATTATCCATCTGGTAACTCCGCCAGTGATAATTATCCATCTGGTAACTCCGCCAGGGAAAACGCCCTCCTGGTAACTCAGCCAGGGAAAACGCCCTCCTGGTAACTCAGCCAGGGAAAACGGCCTCCTGGTAACTCAGCCAGGAAAAACGCCCTCCTGGTAACTCAGCCAGGGAAATATCCTCCTGGTAACTCAGCCAGGGAAAACGCCCTCCTGGTAACTCAGCCAGGGAAAACGCCCTCCTGGTAACTCAGCCAGGGAAAACGCCTCCTGGTAACTCAGCCAGGAAAAATGCCCTCCTGGTAACTCAGCCAGGGAAAATGCCCTCCTGGTAACTCAGCCAGGGAAAACGGCCTCCTGGTAACTCAGCCAGGAAAAATGCCCTCCTGGTAACTCAGCCAGGGAAAATATCCTCCTGGTAACTCAGCCAGGGAAAATGTCCTCCTGGTAACTCAGCCAGGGAAATATCCTCCTGGTAACTCAGCCAGGGAAAATGCCCTCCTGGTAACTCAGCCAGGAAAAACGCCCTCCTGGTAACTCAGCCAGGGAAAACGGCCTCCTGGTAACTCAGCCAGGAAAAATGCCCTCCTGGTAACTCAGCCAGGGAAAATGCCCTCCTGGTAACTCAGCCAGGGAAAACGGCCTCCTGGTAACTCAGCCAGGAAAAATGCCCTCCTGGTAACTCAGCCAGGGAAAATATCCTCCTGGTCACTCAGCCAGGGAAAATGTCCTCCTGGTAACTCAGCCAGGGAAAGTATCCTCCTGGTAACTCAGCCAGGGAAAATGTCCTCCTGGTAACTCAGCCAGGAAAAATATCCACACAGCTGGGATCGCCGTCACTTCAAACGGCTCCCACAACAACGCCCCACTCAAAGGCGAGAAGAACCGACTGACACGGCAAAGATCCGAAAATCCCGATAGACCGGTGCCTAGAACCCCAATCAAACAAGAACAGACTCTAGGCTCAGCCTATCGAAGTTCTCGATCCTTTACCGTTCAGGGATTCGGCCCTTCTCGGTTAAAGTGGGGAACTAGCACGACACACAAACCCCTGGGTCTCGCACTGCTCTGATAGCTCCGTCTCCCGCTGCTCGGGTACTCATCAGGTGCGGGGTGTGTCCTATCACAACCTGACGTCTCAGGGGTATCGCAATCCGCTGCACAATAACAAACGTCAGGACACAACAACCATACGACCCAATCCAGCGAAAGTCTAAGACATGTCATCCATTCCATAGCATTATGTTGTCGGCAGCCAACATACTCGCTTAGGAAAGTAAACATGTCAATCTCTCATCCCGTCTCTTGGGAGAGGTAAAAACTCAATCAGGACTCTCGCTAAAAGTCACGACTCTCACGTAGTCGTCCTAATATCCAACCACAAGCCTAGGGTTTCTAAGTCCACCACGACCTACAACCTAGGCTCTGATACCACTCTAATCTGTCACGCCCCGGGGTCGAAACTGCGACCCGGGCTCGCCAACAGATCCGCCATCTGTACGGAAACTGCCGTACAGACGAAGCGTCTAACCTGCAGAAAGAACATCTACAGTAAACAGATATCAGAGAGCTGAAAGTAGACTACTAAAAACTGAAGATCAAACACTGTACAACTGAAAATAAAACCATATCCATCTCCCAAATACGATCGTAAACAAAGTCCTCTGATACAAAACTCAAAAGGGAGGTATCTCCAATAAATACATCAGTGTACAAACTCTCGATACAAGAATATCCTCACTACAACAGTCTCTCAAACTGTAAAGGTAAAATACAACTCTATACCTCTCTACAAAGGTCTCTCAACAGAGTAAAAGAAGTAAACTAATCAACTGAAGCTCTCCTCTGAAGGGGTACCGCTACACTCCAACGACGGGTAGGGAACTAGCTCGCGACTCCCTCGCCTCGGCCAGAAGGATCAGCAACAGGAGCACAGGAACGAAGAAGAAGTCCCTGGGGAAAAGACACCACGACGGGTGTGAGAACTACTTCCCACAGTAGTTCTCAGTGGGTGCCGTCAACAAGTCCAACGGTCTGCCCACCAAGTCTACTAGAGGTAAAAGATAACAGGCAAGGAAAACAGAATAAGAAAAGCTGGATCTACTCTACAGCTATCATGCCTCTATCTAGACACTCAAAAGTGGAACAGAAGAAAGTAAATGAGACCACTCGCACCCAAGGTGCTCAATCGTCCCAATCGAACTGACTACCTCAAAGGTCCAGTCAAGCCCGCGCCTGTCGACTAGGAACGCTCCTGCCCACTACCACACATCCACATGAGGACGGGATTTACGTGGGGCGTCCTGTCCGACTAACTCATCCCTCGCGCAAAACTGCCTCAACAGGCCAACCATCGCATCCACAGCGGCATCTCAAGGGGCGCGGCCCCAACTGAGGAAAACGGCGCGGCATAGAGTAATCACGCAGTGGCATATGCAGGCTAGTCCAAATCCACGCTCACTCACAGAACGGTAGGACTCAAGATCCCCAAAAATCTCGCACAACAGTCGGAGCACTCTCGACGACTCAGCTGATCGGCTAACTCGAAACACGAGACACTAGCCTCTCCAACAGCTCGCAGCACAAAGCACACTGGCTGGAGATACTCCACAGCCAGGAACGACCCACAACTCAGGGTAACAAAACAGGTCGGACAACACTCAACGACCTGGGACCACCGTCAACCCCAACGGTTCCCAACAAGACGGACCGGAAGACACTCGACGGCCCGGGACTGCCGTCTACTCAACGGCTCCCTCCCATGACAGCACAACAGGAAAACAAGACCTCTCGGGACTACCGTTTACTCAAACGGCTCCCCGCACAGATAAGCAACCCGCTACAACTACCAGACTCCACTCTGCTCCCAAGCAAGAGTGCAAAAGCATCCCACACTAAAAGCAAGTCCCGACCTCTCGGCCCACTATCCGGGCGAGAAAACACTATGTCCAGGGATGTAAAAACAGTGTGGATGTCTAAGCATAAATAACCCTAGCCCAAGTGAGGGTTTTCTACTGGTCTGGTTACACATGCAACATATGACGGGGGTGCTAGGTCAAGTTCCAAGATAACTATATTAACAGATAATAAAAGGAATAACAATTCCTACAATATAGCATGCTACACAATGAAATAAGCTATCATGCATAGTCCTACAACAGTAGAAATACTGTACAGTCCATAAAACTTGGAGATAAGGCCACCCACCTCGATTTGCCACCAATTGCTCGTAGACACTTGCAATTGGCCTCCACGCGATCCGCACGCAAACGGGGCACGCCGCCGGAGTCCGCACGCAAAACGGAGCACGCCGCCGGAGTCCGCACCAGAAACGGAGTCTGCACATAACACGGTGCACGGTGTCAGGATCCGCACGCAAAACGGAGTCCGCACGCAAAACGGTGCACGGTGCCGGAGTCCGCACGCAAAACGGTGCACGGTGCCAGGATCCGCCCGCAAAACGGGGTCCGCACGCAAAACGGTGCACAGTGCCGGAGTCCGCACGCAAAACGGAGTCCGCACGGTGCACGGTGTCAGGATCCGCACGCAAAACGGAGTCCGCACGCAAAACGGTGCACGGTGCCGGAGTCCGCACGCAAAACGGTGCACGGTGCCAGGATCCGCCCGCAAAACGGGGTCCGCACGCAAAACGGTGCACAGTGCCGGAGTCCGCACGCAAAACGGTGCACGGTGCCAGGATCCGCCCGCAAAACGGGGTCCGCACGCAAAACGGTGCACAGTGCCGGAGTCCGCACGCAAAACGGTGCACAGTGGGGGTAATTACAGTCTAAAAGGACGCCCCAAAAACTGTACAAAAATACAGCAAAATCAACATACGGGACTTACACGTTTGCGCCGCCGTCGCCGAACCACTCCGCCGGGCGTCCTCGCACGCAAAACGGAGTCCACGACGCGCCGCCGCACCTCACGCCACCTCCCTCCTCACTCCCTCTCGCTCTCGGTTGCAGAAGAAAGAAAGAAAGAAAGGGAATGGCGGTGCGGGGAGGAAGAAGAAGAAGAAGAAAAGAAGAGGAGAAGGGCGGTCCACCAGGCCGGTCCACGGAGCCGGTCCACCACGTGGACCAATAGGGAAGCCCCAACCGGCCGGTCCACGGGCTGGGCGCGTGCGCCGGGTCCACGCACGCGCCCAGCGCGCGCCACGTGCCCGTTACACGGGCGCGCGTGTCCCCCGCCCGCGCGGGCGCCAACGGGGGCCGCCACGTGGCGGCCCCTGCGCATTCCGCGCTGCAGGCGCCTGCGCCCCGTCCCTTCCGCACGCCGCCTCGATCCGCGAGCCTTGACTCGCGCGCCGCGATCGCCTCGGGATCCGTGCCACGCGCCCGCCTCGAGATTCGCGCCGCATTGCCTCGAAAAACGCGCAATTTATCCGGGCTCCAAAACCAACAAATAAATAGTCCATTCTTAGCGATTTCGCGCGCTGAATCCAAAAACGATGTCCGTTTCTCCAAATTCTTACCCGAAAATTTGCCGAATGCCAACTCGATCCCCTTTCCGCGCCGGGTCCATTTTTAAAGTCCGATTTGCCAAATTTCAACTCTAAAAATTCCCGAAGGCGACCGGAGAGGTAAACCTTTATCCGGACTTCACCCGGAGTCCAATTCTGACATCCGAATCGCGCGAAATCACCTCTAAACACCCGACGGGTCTTCCAATTTCCCACGGGGTCACATTTTAAGCACGAAGTCCAACACTTGTGTCCAAATTGCGCGCAACCACCAGCGACACAACACGCAGGCCTCCAGTGATGCAACTAAATCCCAAATTGCATCACAATCCATTCTTGGGTCCGACACGCGCACAAACACTCCCACGGCCACTAAAAGCTGCCCAACGACCAGCAACTCCTACGCAGGGGATTCCGGGACCTCACACAGCGCCCAGCGAGCGCGCGCTGCGCACAGCGCGTAGCGACAGCGCGCTGCGCACCGCGCGTGCCGAGCGCGCGCTGCGCACAGCTGGCCGCGCGGCGGGCCCAGGCACCGCGCGGCGGGCCCGGGCAGCGCCGCGGCAACAGCAGCAGCGCTGAAGCCGCGGCGACAGCGCCGCGCGCAGCGTCGCAAGCGTGGGCGAGCGGCGTTTTTGGCTGCCGGTGGGCCGCGTGCGTGCACGCCGTGGCCGTGGGTTGCCCGGGTGTCGCGTGAACTTTTTTTTGACTGTTTTTGACGCGGCTTTTGCTTCTTTTGCTCTCACAGGACGGCGCCATTATGGCGGATTTCGGCATGGTGCCGCGCGGAGCTCGGATCAAGTGCGCGGTAGGGTGTTGACGGCTGTTGACTCGAGGCAATGGAACGAGAAAGTGAAAGAATCCATATATAACAGGCTGTGAGTAAATGGATTTAATGTTTGTAAGGGTGGAGTGGTATAAGTGTGTTAAGAGTGAGTGCGCATGGACTTGGGAGTTTTAGTGTGCTGGGTGAATGTATGAAGTGCTTGTGCTGTAGAGTGTAGGTGGTTATTTGATTTAATATAAGCATAGAGTTGTGTTGAAGAATTATGTTGTGTGTGGGCCTAAGTGAATTTTAGGAGGACATTAATTATTTGTGTACATTGGAGCTTGTATTTTAAGTGTAAGCTGGTGTAGTTGTGTACTGTGTCCTGGCAGTGAGTGTGTGTGTGTTGTGGACTTAATTAATTGGTGTAAGTGGATTTATGTGGGTGTATAGAGGCAACTTATGTTTTTGTGCAAGTGAAGCTTGAAGTGAGCTGCTTGTTGGCTGAGGGTTCCATGTTGTGATTTTTGGAATGTTTAAGAGCTTGTATGTGTGAGGAGGGTTTTTTTAAGTGAAGTAGAAGATGATTTATTATGTATTTTAGGAGCTGGATGTATTTATTGTGGTTAAGTGAACATTGACTATTAGTGGGCTATTGGAACATTTAAGTGTGCTGTGGGGACTTTTTAGAAGCAGATGATGCTGGAACCTTGGTTTGCAATGCGAGTTGGCCATGGAGTGAGCCAGTGAGTGCGTGGTCTTCTGTAAAGGACTCGTGAATTTAGTCGAACTTCCGGAGATTTTTCCGGGTACGAGGCAGTGTGCACGCGAGCGGCGCATTTTTCGGAGTTTTATCAGTTCGAGGTTTCGACACTTCACCGACTTCAGCGTTGCCTGCGGAAAGCGATCCAGGTGGGTTGGAATTTCTTCGAGATTTATGGAATGCCCTCTAATGCTTCTGTAAGCATTTTGATCATGTTTAGCTTATTTATCATATATTGATCATGTTTAGCTTATTTCTTTATATTGATAAATCTGATAGTTGCCTAGAAAATTATAGAATGACATTCTTGAGCCCCAGACATTTTTAGTATGATCTAGAAGTTATTTGACACTAGTCTGCATGTTCATTTGAGATTCAGGCTGCATCTGGACCTTCATATATTTTTAGTACCCCGTTTTAAATAAAACTCCATTTTTAAAAGGGTTTATTTTAATTATTGAGAACATTATGAATGGTCCAGATTGTTTGAGTTGCATGTGTACTTACGCCAGAGGGCCGAGTGTATTTTTTTTAGCACATTGACTGTCGAGTCCTAGTGTCATGAGAGTTCTTCTTCCTTGTTGGGATTGACGAGGTTATTCTAGATCATGGGTTGTGTTTCTGATTTAGAGGTGGAGATGGCTCTCCCACTTAGCCTTGAGAGTTTTGGGGGTTCTGGCAGATCGAGTCGTGGAGGTTTCCCGACTCAGCCATGGGTCGTGCATTATCAGATTGAGTCGTTGAGGGTTCTCCGACATAGCTGTGAGAGTGTTTGGGTCTTCCTGTTTGAGTCGTGGAGTCTTTTTCCGACAGAGTTGCGCTTCTGGGCATCGTGTTGCCGATCTGTTTGATCGTGGACTATAGCCTGCATGTGCCGCTTATGAGACAGTGATACAGATGAGATACTTGAGTTCGGTGGGGTCGCTCCCCTCGAGCTACCACCCGGGTGTGTGTGATGATACCGAGCCTGACGAGGCTGCGATGATGCGACTAGTTGATACACTAGAGTTCGCTTGATATAGTCCGTGTGGGACGCCCTACGTAAGTCCCGTCCCAGTGAGGATGAGGTGGCAGTAGGTTTGGCGCAGGCTTGACTGGACCCCTATGAGGCAGTCATTAAGATTGGGTGATATGAGAGAGTGATGGCATAGCATGTTCATAGATGGGCTTTCCTTTGAGCATGGAACTTGAGGCATATTATTGTAGTGAGAGTGTATGCATAGCAGGATCAGAGTAGTGTTTTCTTGAGCATGATATTGGTTCATATTAGCTATAGTTCCTTTCCTGCTTTCCTATTATCTTTTTGCATACCTATTTGTTGTGCCTCCAGTGGACTTAGTGGGCATACCGTGGATGTTGATGACGGTACCCACTGAGATCTACCTTCTGTAGTAGATCTCACACCCGCTGCGGTGACAGGTTTTCTGAGGCTGCTGTTCCGGCTTAGCTCGCGCGGAGACAGCTCATCGAGGTGAGGACGTGGCCGAATAGTTCCTTACCAGCATTTGAGTCAGAGGTAGATGTACCCTGTTGTTTTATGATTCCACTTTTGTACTGAGAGATTTGGATATTTGTACTGAGAGGGTGAGGCTTGTATTTTGTTTTTCATTTGAGAGACCTATATTGAGGATTTTTGTATTAGTGGAGCTTTATTTATTTCAGTTTTCCTGTGTAGCTTTCTTCAGCTTTTGATTTATAGTTCAGCTCTGATACATGTTTTAGTTTTAGATCTGACTTGCAGGGTAGACGCTTCGTCTGTGCGGCAGTTTCCGTACAGATGGCGGATCTGTTGGCGAGCCCGGGTCGCAGTTTCGACCCCGGGGCGTGACAAGTCACTAGTAAGAATCATGCATAAATCAAATAAAAGTCCCTCGGCCCACAGGCACGAGGTCAAAGCACCCCGGGACTCTGTCAATTCCTAAATAAAATCCTCATGTTGAAAGAATGCCAATTTTTCTTAAAAACAGGTTTAGGATTTTTAAAACATTCCCGGTGCAAGAGTGACGCTCTCTAACCATGCATACTAGTGCCCTACAGTACCAGGAGTATACTAAAAATTATCTGGAGTTTTACGGAAATTTCTGGAATTTTCTAGGCAACTATCAGATTTACCAACAATAAAAATGCTACACTAGACATGCTCAAAATGCCTATAGAAGCATTAGAAGACATTCCATATACTTTGGAAGAATTTTAACCCACCTAGAAAGCTTTCCGTAGGCAAGCCGAAATCGGGGTCGCGCCGAAATCCTCAATCTGACGAAAAACTGCTTTGCGCCTCGCGCGCGCGCGCGCTGTCGCGCACCCCGAAAATCCCCTCGGAAGCTCTCACAATAATCCACACAAGCCTCAACAATCTCCCTGCGCAAACCCAGCACCAATCAGCCAACCCACTTCACCTGCACGTGCATGAAAACATGCATGCTGTTGCGGATTTGCACAGTAACCATCCAACAGCACATGCTGTTTCCAACAGCAAGGAAAAGGAGAAAAACTTGCAAATCAACTTCAATTCCACTCCAAATCCGTAAAATAAAATCACAAATCCAACAAGTAAATAGTTGCTAACTTACCTTGCAAAATGCTTGATGCGCGCGCACGACTCCACGAACTCCAAGCTGCAGGAAACTTCCAAGTTGCACTTCCTCCTCCTTCTCCTTCACTTCCTTGCTCTCTTCCTTTCTTCTCTTTCCTTAGGTTATGGTGGAGAAGAAGCAAGGTGAAAAGCTCGTATAAATAGACCAAGTGTAGGGTTACAACAAAGGAAGGGTGAAATTACCTCATTGCCCTAAAAAAAAACCCAAGTTGCCTCAAAAAAACCGGCCCCTGCAATCCTGTGTTCCGGAACACCAGGCCTTGTTCCGGAAAACAATGCTGTGTTCCGAAACACAAGGCCTTGTTCCGGAACACAGCGTTGTGTTCCGGAACACAAGGGGCCAGCCACCCAATCCGAAGTAGAAACCTCCAAAAACTCCGCCGCCGACTCGCTTTTCGCCCCGGAAGCTTCCGCTACAATCTGAAATCACACGAACCACACTGTAAATATAAAATACACATGTTCCAAGAATTTTCAACTTTTTCTGGAAATACCTGCGGAGTCGGTGCTCGATGCAAATCCCGTACTCTACAACAGGTTTTCTACTCCGGGATCAGCTCGTGCGGAGTCATCAGACCGAGGTAAGGGCGTGGCCGACTAGTTGCTTACCTGAGTCCGTCGAGTCAGAGGTAGAGTCGCCCTGTATTTTTGGTTCCCACTTTTGTACTGGACAGAGATTTTGTACTTATGTCAGTGTGTGGATTATGTATTTTGGATTTTGGTTTTTAGTGATTTCAGCTGTTCAGTTTTACTACCTTAGCAAAATTTCTTATCAGCTCTGATATCTGTATAGCTATAGATCTTATTTGAAGGTTAGACGCTTTGTCTGTGCGGGAAGTCCCGTGCAGGCGGCGGATCTGTTGGCGAGCCCGGGTTGCAGTTTCGACCGCGGGGCGTGACAGATTTAGGTGGTATCAGAGCCTAGGTGTATAGATCATTGGGGACTTAGAGACCCTAGGCTATTGGTTGGACAGTAGGATGACTGTCGTGAGAGACGTGACTTTAGCGAGAGTCCTGATTGAGTCTGTAACTCCCCCCAGGGGATTGGGGCGAGTAACCTTACGTGTTTATTCTCTAAAGTAGTTATGTTGGCTGCAAACAACATAATGCTTTAGAATGGGTGACATGTTTTAGACTTTCGCTTGATCGGGTCGAGAGATTTCTGTTCTCTAACATTTTGTTTTTGTTGCAATGCCTGCGATGCCCCCCAAACGTCGTGCGACGACAAGGGCACATTCTGAGTTAGATGAGGGGCCTGAGCAGCGAGAGGCTGAGCAGAGTGAGGTTCAAGAGTTATGGGCCCAGGTGGCCCAGATGTCTGAGGCGTTTCAGCGCCAGGAGGTGAATATGGAGCGTATGATGAGGTTGCTTGAGCAGAGGGCATCACCAGTAGCGCCACCAGCAGCACCTCCGGTAGCGACATCGTCCACCTCGGCTCAGATTACTCCGTTGACGGCTGCAGAGCAGAGGGAGCTTACTGATTGGTTGTCCTATATCAGCACATTTCATCCCCCACGATTCGCAGGACAGAGTTCAGAGCCTTGGGAGGCTGAAAACTGGATAGCAGCTATGGAAAAGCTGTTCGAGAACCTGTTTATTGAGGAGAAGCATCAGGTGCACCTGGCCACGCACTTTCTTGAGAGGGACGCCGAGACTTGGTGGCGTCGTGTTCGTCCAGTGGGACCACCGGGGGTACCATTATTGACTTGGGCAGAGTTTCGCGCTTTGCTGCTCGGGGTCTATTTTCCCGACAGTGTAAAGCAGAAACTAGAAGGAGACTTACGGTGGCTGCAGCAGGGGAGTCGGCTCCTTCGTGAGTACATTCTGGAGTTTCAGCAGCTTTTGAGCAGCGTGCCCCACTTTGGCCGGGATGAGGCCCAGAGAGTTGAGCTTTTCGAGAGAGGACTGCATCAGGATATTTACCCCCTTGTACACTCGCATAGAGCGCAGACTTTGGATGCAGCTATTGAGCACGCTCAGTGGGTCGACAGAGGATCTGTAGTTATGTCAGAGCGGGGGTTAGCGCCAGGGACTAGTTCTGGAGAGAAACGTCCGGCGCCATCATATTTTGGCCAGTCGAGTAGGCCGAGGCCATTGAGACCCCCACGATTCCAGCCTTGAGGTCGTGGGTCTCAGGGGAGCAGAGGCCAGGAGGCTTTCGGCCGCCGAGACCACAGCAGCAGCAGCAGTAGCAGAGGCGCCCAGATAGATGTGTTATTTTTGGCGGACCCCATGCACCACCGCAGTGTGATTAGCGGCAGGGTTGGTGTTTCCGTTGCGGGCAGACGAGGAACATGTCATGGACTTGTCAGGCGGTAGGGTCGCCAGTACCCTCGTCAACATCGACTCCTCCTCCGCCCTTCCAGACGGGTAGAGCTTCGGCGGGTTTCGGCTAGGGAGATAGGGCCACTTCGTCGTGACAGTCAGACAGGCGACCACCTCCGAGCGGGTGAGTTTATGCCTCTCAGGTAGAGGACTCAGGGGCAGCTAGCCACGTGGTGGCAGGTATTATTCTTATCTCCTCTACTCGCACTAGAGCTTTATTTGATACCAGAGCATCGCATTCATTTATCAGTAGGGCATTTGCATCTTTGCATGGGCTAGAGATAGGACCGTTAGCTAGTGCTTGTGAGGTTCAGATACCTGATCACGTGTTGCACGTAGATGAGTGTTGTCGGTCCTGCCCAGTGCAGTTAGGGCCCTGGATTTTGCCTGTTGATCTTTTGGTCCTTCGTCAGCTCCGGGATTTCGATGTAGTGTTGGGGATGGATTGGTTGACTCAGTACTATGCTACCATCGATTGTAGAGAGAGGTCTATGACACTTCGTGAGCCAGGTCAGGAGGAGTTTGTTTATAGGGGGTGCCAGAGTACTCTGTTTGCGGCGACGATATCTTCTGCTCGGGCACGACAGATGTTGAGTCGTGGTTGTGTTGCTTTCTTAGCGACTGTTGTAGAGGTGCCTACGGCGATGCCTGGGCTCGAGGACATCCCTATCGTCCGAGAGTATCCAGATGTGTTTCCCCCCGAGCTATCTTCTATGCCGCCGGATCGAGAGATAGAGTTTGTGATTGATGTAGTCCCTGGAACTACACCAATCTCCAAGGCACCCTACAGGATTGGCCCTGCAGAGTTGAGAGAGCTAAAGGCTCAGTTACAGTATCTTTTGGATCGCGGGTTTATTCGACCTAGTGTTTCTCTTTGGGGAGCCCCGATCTTATTTGTGAAGAAGAAAGACGGGTCACTCAGGCATTGTGTGGACTACGGGAGCTAAAGTGACTCTCAGGAACAAGTATCCCCTTCCTCGGATTGATGACTTATTTGATCAGCTTCAGGGAGCTACGGTCTTCTCGAAGATAGATCTTCAGTCCGGTTACCACCAGTTGAGGGTGAGGGCCGAGGATGTATCCAAGACGGCATTTAGGACTCGGTACGGGCATTATGAGTTCACGGTGTTGCCTTTTGGTTTGACGAATGCCCCTGCCGCTTTTATGGATATGATGAACCGAGTGTTCCAGCCGTACTTGGACCGTTTTGTGGTGGTCTTCATTGATAACATCTTGGTTTATTCCCGTAGCGACATTGAGCACGAGGAGCACTTGAGCATAGTGCTGCAACTTCTGAGAGAGAAGAAGTTGTATGCCAAGCTGAATAAGTGTGCTTTCTGGCTGCGGGAAGTTTCATTCTCAGGCCATGTAGTTTCAGCCGCAGGAGTGGCAGTGGACCCAACGAAGATAGATGCAGTTTGGGATTGGCCTAGACCTACGACGGTGACAGAGATTCGGAGCTTTTTGGGCCTAGCGGGCTACTACCGTCGGTTCGTAGAGGGCTTTGCGAAGCTCTCTACTCCCCTCACTAGATTGACTAGGAAGGGGACGAGATTTGTATGGACTGAGCAGTGCTAGCAGAGCTTCGATGAGTTGAAGCTTCGACTGATTTCAGCGCCGATCCTTGCGTTGCCAGTCGTGGGAGAGGGATTCATGGTTTACAGTGATGCCTCCCACAGCGGCTTAGGTTGTGTTTTGATGCAGCGTGATAGGGTAATTGCTTATGCGTCGCGGCAATTAAAGGATTATGAAAAGAATTACCCTACTCACGATTTGGAACTAGCCGCGGTTGTATCTATGGCGACATTATCTCTACGGCGAGAACTGCGAGATATTTACCGACCACAAAAGCCTAAAATATTTATTTACTCAGAAAGAACTTAATTTGAGGCAACGTCGGTGATTAGAACTGTTAAAGGATTATGATCTGAGCATACAGTATCATCCCGGCAAGGCCAATGTGGTCGCGGATGCCTTGAGTAGGCGATCAGGACAGTCCTTGAGCTTATTGATTACTCAGCAGATGCCACTGAGAGAGCAGTTGAGGCAATTGGATATCGAGGTTGTGCCCCCTAGGGATTCTGCAAGACTTATGTTTTGGTCTTGCAGCCCACTCTGTTGGACAGGATTAGAGAGATATAGAGTGGGGACCCCTATCATGAGAGGATTAGAGACCAGGTTCAGCGTGGTCAGGGAGGGAACTTTTCTGTGGACGCAGTGGGAGTACTGAGGTACAGGGACCGCTATTGTGTGCCCGTGGACTTGGATATTAGAGAGCTGATCCTGAGGGAAGCTCACTATACACCTTACACCCTCCATCCTGGGGGAACTAAGATGTATAGGGATTTGAGGGCACAGTTTTGGTGCCATGGCATGAAGAGAGATATTGGAAGCTTTGTGGCCCATTGTCTAACTTGTCAGCATGTTAAGGCTGAGCATCAGGTTCCAGCTGGCAAGTTACAGAGTCTTCCAATACCTGAATGGAAATGGGATCGTGTCACTATGGATTTCATTGTAGGATTGCCGAGGACTCAGAGTGGAGCTGATGCTATATGGGTGATTGTGGATCGATTGACCAAATCAGCCCATTTTCTGCCGATACAGTCGAGTTGGACTTTGGAGAGATTAGCACAGTTATACTTGGACGAGGTTGTGAGACTACACGGGGTGCCAACTTCGATTGTGTCTGATAGGGACCCGAGGTTCACTAACAGTTTTGGAGGAGCTTGCAGACAGTCTTGGGGATCCAGCTTCAGTTTAGCACTGCCTTTCAACCACAGAATGACGGACAGTCCGAGCGGACCATTCAGACTCTAGAGGATATGTAGAGAGCTTGTGTCCTGAGCTTTAGTGGCAGCTGGTGTCACGCCCCGCGGTCGAAACTGCGACCCGGGCTCGCCAACAGATCCGCCGCCTGCACGGGGCTTCCCGCACAGACAAAGCGTTTACCTGCAAAAAGAATCTAAAGCTATAAAGATATCAGAGCTGAAAAGAAACTACACTAAGAAGTAAAACTGAACAACAAAATCTCCATAAAACGAAAGTCCAAAATACAAAATCCAGTATCTGACATAAGTACAAAATCCAGACCAGTACAAAAGTGGAAAAAAAAAATACAGGGCGACTCTACCACTGACTCAACAGACTCGGGTAAGCAACTAGTCGGCCACGCCCTTACCTCGGTCTGATGACTCCGCATGAGCTGATCCTGGAGTAGCCGCCTCAGGAAAACCTGTCACCACAGCGGGTGTGAGAACTACTGCAGAAGGTAGCTCTCAGTGGGTACCGTAGCCAAAGTCCACGGTATGCCCACTAAGTCTACTGGAGGCATCAAATAGATAGGTAGATAGATAAAATGCAAGCAGGAAAATAAACTACCACTACATGCCTCAATATGATGCTAAAAGGAAAACCATCTATGAACATACCATGTAACCACCCGCTCATATCACCCAATCTCTATGACTGCCCTATCGGGTCCAATTAGGCCTGCGCCTAAGTCTAGGAACGCACCTATCCACTCCACGTGGGGCGTCCTACTGACTACAAGGTACGCTCCTGCCCACTCCACGTGGGGCGTCCTAATGTCTATTAGGAACGCTCCTGCCCACTCCACGTGGAGCGTCTTAGTCTAACCATTTCAATCATCTTATGCATCCGGAGCGTACTCGAGGGGAGCAACCCTACCCAGCTCAAAGTATCATATCTGTAACAAAGCGGCGCCTACAGGCTCTAATCCTCGATCAAACAGATCGGAACTCGAATGCCAACATCACATCTCATGTCTAGGTCGGCGAACCCTCCCGACTCAATCTTATAAGCCATCACTAATCCCCAGGACACTAGTAGAAACATCCACGAACCCAACAAAAATCCCTCGGCCCCACGGCACGAGGTCACATGCACCCTGGAATCACGTCATCCCACTGACAGACAGTCTCATAGATACATAAACTGTCATGCCCCGGGGTCGAAACTGCCACCCGGGCTCGCCAACAGATCCGCCACCTACGCCAAACCCCGCATAGGCGAAGCGTCCTACCTGCAAGAAAAGTACTACAGCTAACAGATATCAGAGCTATAAATGAAAATCTGCTATACAACTAGAATCAACCACTGTACAATTGGAAATAATACAACAAGTCCGTCTGCCAAAAATAATAATACAATATCCTCATATACAAGCTCTAAACTCAACCGGGAGGTATCTCCAATAAATACATTAGTGTACAGTCTCACGATACATAAAATATCCTCACTACATCAGTCTCTCAAATGAGGGAAAATAAAACAACTAATCTGCTGAAGATCTCCTCTGAAGGGGTACCGCTACTCTCCAACGATGGGTAGGGATCTAGCACGCGACTCCCTCTTCTCGAACAACAACCGCAGAATCCGCGACACCCGCTAAGACTCTGCAAAACAAAGGAGGGGAAGGAAAAAAGGAGGGGGAAAACCCCCAGAGGGTGTGAGAACTTGTAGTGGTCCACATTTTCCATGCAACATTTCCGATGAATCCACGGTATAGAACACCTAGTATTGGTGTGTCTGGCCCACGGTGCATCAAGTGGATGCCGCAGATGGACCCTGTGAGACATTTTTGGCTAATTTGGCCTTCGGCTGTGTTTGCCGAATTTTAGAAAAGGATTTGGGCCAATCAGAGGTTGGATTTGGATTCAGCGCTGAAAAACGCTTGAAAACGGCTATTTTGTTGTTAAATTTGGAGTCCGGATGACCAAAAACGGGCTTCCGGAAGTTTTCGGAAAAATCTGGTGCATGGGGGTGACCGTGGACCGGCCGGAGCCACGTGGCGGCCTGTCATTGGGCCGGCTCACGCCGCTCGGTCCACGGGGGAGGCGCGGTTGGCGCATGGATCGCGCGCGGGCCACGTGGCGCGTCCGGGTTGGCGGGCGCGCGCGGTGTGGTTCAGGGAAAAAGGCGCAACCTCGGTGGACCGGGTGTACGACATGTGGCAGCCTGGCATTGGCGGGCTCACGTGGTCGCGGTCCACGGCAGACACGGAGGGGTACGGGGCAGCGGGGCAACCGACGCGTGGCGACCGCACTTGAGTGCGCCACGCGTCGCCACCCGCGCAGCGCACCCCACCTACCCCCGCTGACCGCGGGGGGGGGGGGGGTACGTGGTGCGCACCGGGGAGCCCTGCACAGCTGTTTGCTGTTGCGGGGCTACGTGGCGGCTCCACGGTGATTCGGGCGCGTCGGACGGCCCCCTCGTCCGACCCTGGGCGGATTTGGGCGCCCGAAAAACGGGCCCGAATCCGCCAGGCCCACTTGTTGTGGGTTGGGCCTATAAATAGCAGGCTCAAGGCTTCTTTTCTCAATTTTTTCGGGTTTATTTCACTGTGCAACCTTAAGGGGATTTCTTCCTCTCACAGATTAGCATACTTTGGTGGACTTTGAGAATTTTTGGAGATCATCACTCCGGTCTTTTCTGCGACGCGGCGCACAGTGACGCCTCAACTTCGACGACCCGTTTCGTCGCTTTTTAGTGCGAGGACTCCCCCGACTCACCCCAATCTCCGATTTTGGCGATTCTCGCGCCGTTGGACTCTAAACTGGTAGGACTCCAACTTTAATGATTTGGGTTTTCTCATTTTCCGTATGGATTTTGGAGTTTCTCGAGCTTTCATTTGACCCATTTGTCTCCGCAGATTTTTGGACAGCACTGCGGAGTTTTTGCTATATCTTTGCGCACAGGCATCGGATCGAGGTGATTCAAAAGGCAATTTTCATCTACTTCTCGCAAGGAACCCCCTGGATGTTTCCCAGAATTTTCTGAGCTTTCTTCGAGGTTGAGAATCTTTATTCTTCCCGAGTTCTTTACACAGTATTTTTGTACAGTTTAGTTTGGGGTGTTTCCCTTGCCGAATTTATATCTCAGCGTAGGAAACTCGGATTTGAGCGTGCAGGTACTCATTTCGACGGGTTCGTCGCGAGGATCGTGACGGTATTTTTCGTGGATTTTTCCGGGCACTTTTTCCGCAGGTGAAAACTGTGGAACTTTGGACTGTTGTAAATTGGGCAGATTTTGAGGGAAAATGGTATATTTAATTGAGTATGTTCTATTTGGATATTTTGCACAGTGTTGAGGATATCACTGGACTGAGCGTGGACTTTACTTTTGGGGATCCAGATTTAGCGCTCGAGGTGGGTACCGTTGTCACCTCTCACTTTTGACTACCCACTAGGCTTATCAAGAAATACCCCGGAATCATGCTAATAGCTATATTAGGGGGTGAACCTAGCATGCTTGAATGGAAATAATAATGACATGTTAACAGCTTTAAAAACTTGCATCTGTAAGAAATAGTTATTTTGTAGCAAAGGGGAATTATACAAGTCTATGAATTACAGGACTTCATGTTAATAAGTAATGTATTTCGAGCAAAGGTATAGTCTAATCCATATAAGAATTAGAACTATTCTACTGAATAATGGACTTGCATGCTTGAATGGCCACTGTTGATATTACACTATTATATGGGAATTGACTTAGGAGAAAACATGTTTGTTATCTTTTCTCTGGACACCTAGACATAGGGGACAGTGTACTCAAGTTAGAATAGGAACTGGGATAGTATAGTCAGACATTGGGGAATTGAGGACAGGCAGGTTGGGGACGGGGTATTTGCGGCAACCGCGGATCTTGGGCGGTTGACCGGACTGTTTTCTTTACTGTATCAGATTTGAGTGATAGGCGATCGGGATTTCTCTAGTAGACGGGTTTTTCCTACTTCGTTAGAGTCTTGATCCAGCCCTACTGTACCAGGTTACTTGTGGCGACTTATTTTACTCGTGTGGGTCGCTCCCCTTGAGTGTCACTCCGGAGTGTGTTTACTTATGACCGTGCCGGTCAGGAGCCGGTCTGTCGCCTAGGGATGGGACTGTGCCGGTCAGGAGCCAGTCTATCGCCCTAGGGGTGGGACTGTGTCGGTCAGGAACCAGTCTGCACCCCACAGCTAGGTTGTGAGTCAGTAGATACAGCAGGTGGTGCCGGTGTGCACCGGTGTCTAGATGTGATTACCCAGGCAGACTTTTGCACTAGGATGCATGCTTTTAGCTGTTTTGTTAGCTCATCCTTTTAGAGGCACCTTAGTGGTAGCTTTTATTAGTTGCTTCTACTTACAGTTTACCACTCTTAGTTTACTTTTGCCTCTTGTAGTCCTAGTGGGCGTGTCTGAGTTTGAGGTCTACCCACTAGGGGAGGCTACCGTTTTATAGTAGTTCTCACCCCCCACTTCTTTTCTCTTTTCTTTCCCCTTTGTTTTGCAGAGTCCTCTGCTGGAGCTGCAGGACCCTCTGCCCAGGATCGAGGTAAGAGGTGCGCTGATTAGCTAGCTACTTCCCTGGTTTTGAGTTGTAGCATGATGTACCCAGACACTCAGACGGTTGTACTTTTCTTTTATTTTGGGTCTGGCTGTAGCCAGTTGGTTGTATTTATTTCGTGAGCTGGGAGAGACATATGTATATATTGAGAGTTTACTGTACTTCTATTTCCCGCATGTGGTCTGAGATATAGCAGTTTCTTGTGTAGCTCTGTTTATGCTCCTATATTGTTCTATTTATATATCTGAGCAGGTTACCAACGCTTCGTGTACACGGGAAATACCGGGTGCACGGCGGATCTGTGGACGAGCCCGGGTTCTGGTTTACACCCGGGGCGTGACAGATTAGGTTGGTATCAGAGCTTAGGGATAGGTCAGTTGGGACTTAGAAAACCCTATGCTTTTGGCAGACCCTAGGATGGCAGGGCGTGAGTGACGCAATATTTTGCGAAAGTCGGCAGATTATTATTAGAACTCTTCCTGTGAGTGGAGAGGGACTGGCATATCCTATTTCTGGTGGACTATTATGTTGGCTGCAGACAACATAAAGTTACAGAAAAAGGAGGATGACCATGACTTTCGCTGGATTGGGTCGAGGGTGGTTTTGTTACTGACCCGTGGTTTCTTGTGTGGCAGGATGCCTCCTAGGCGGCAGATTCCTACCTGGGGGACTCCTTTACCCCCGGAGGATCCGGAGCAGGCCGGACCTTCTGAGATTGGAGAGCTGAGGGCTATGGTGGCCCAGTTGGCGGAGAGTCACCGCCGACAGGAGCAGAGGATTGAGCAGTTGCTGACTCAGGTTGGGGCACCTCCCCCTGCTACCGTAGAGGCCCCTGTACCACCGGTTGTACCGCAGACGATTCCAGCAGCCTCTACGGCACCGTCATCGAGCAGTGGGGCTCAGAGGGTGTTCAGGCCGTTGACCCCAGCAGAGGAGCAGGAGTTTGCTGATAAACTCACCCAGTTTTGTCAGCGGGGACCGCCTAGGTTCTCAGGGCGGAGCACTCAACCATGCGAGATAGGGTCGTGGCTGTCAGCAATGGAGAAGTTATTTCGAGACTTCTTCATTGATCACAGATACAGAGTGCACATGGCCGTACATTGTTTAGAGGGGGATGCAGATGTTTGGTGGCGTCGAGTTGAGCCGTTGGAGTTCCAGGTTACCCGACAGCTACCCTGGTCAGAGTTCAGACGGATGATCCTTGACACATACTTCTCCACGAGCGTAAAGAAAAAGATAGAGGATGATCTGAAGAATCTCCAGCAGGGTGACCGGGCGGTTTGGGACTACTTTCAGGAGTTTACGCAGTTGCTCAACTGTGTACCCTATGTTGCTAGGGACGGGCCGCACCAGGTAGAGCTCTTTGAGACGGGTTTGCGCCCTGAGATTTATACCTTGGTGCACGCCCAGAGGCTTCAGACCTTGTCAGAGGCAGTTGATCATGCACAGTGGGTAGAGAGGGGGGATCATGTTGTCGTGAGACGTGGAGGCGTGGTTGCTCAAAGTTCTGAGAGGAAGCGACCAGCGCCAAATGATGGGGGGCAGACCAGCTCTTGGAGGCCGCCCCGACCGCCGCCGCCTCAGTTTACGGGCCATGGGCGTTCAGAGCGGCGAGGGTCTGGGGGATCCCAGAGGCCCCCGCAGCAGCAGCAGCAGCAGCCCCAGCGACAGCAGCAGCACTCGCAGCAGCAGAGGTCGCAGTCCCGACAGCAGGGGTCACAGCGACAGAGGCAGCAGCAGCAGCAGCAGTCGAGACAGCCCAGGTCTACTATTGGGTGTGTCTTTTGCAGGGGTCAGCACCCCTCTGATACTTGCGATTTGAGGTACGGTCGCTGTTACAAATGTGGGCAGTCAGGGCATATGCGAGCTACTTGTCCTTTTTCGACTTCACCGGCTCCTTCCGCAGCATCAGTACCTTCGGCGCCTCAGCAGCGGCCTTATGCTCCAGCGAGCAGGGCTCCTTCTTCTCACTCTGCAGACTATCGACCTCCAGCTCAGAGCGAGTCTACGCCGCCCAGGTAGAGGACTCCTCGGCAGCCGACCACGTGGTGGCAGGTATCATCCTACTTTTTGGTACTAGAGCTCGTACTTTGTTTGATACCGGTGCATCACATTCCTTTATTAGTAGATCTTTTTTTTGCATCCTCTCATGGACTAGAGTTAGGTCGGTTGTCCCATGCATTAGAGGTACAGATTCCCGATCATACATTGCATGTAGAGGAGTGTTGTTGGTCTTGCCCAGTACAGCTTGAGTCTTGGATTTTACCAGCGGGCCTGATGGTCCTCAGCCAGTGGCGAGATTTTGACATTGTACTGGGGATGAATTGGCTGGCTCGCTACTTCGCGACAATTGATTGCGCTGCGAGGACTATCACCTTTAGCGAGCCAGGCCAGGAGGTGTTTGTCTATAGGGGTTGCCAGAGTTCCTTTTTCGCCTCAGTAGTTTCGACTTCTCGTGCGAGGCAGATGATGCGCAGTGGCTGCGTGGCCATTTTGGCTTCTGTGGTTGAGGAGCCTACGGCGGCACCGGGACTCACGGGTATTCCTATTGTCCATGAGTTCCCGGATGTTTTTCCCCCTGAGCTTACTAGTATGCCGCCGGATAGGGAGGTTGAGTTTTTCATTGACGTAGTTCCAGGAACTGCGCCAATTTCTAAGGCTCCTTACCGGATGGCACCGGCTGAATTGAGAGAATTAAAGGCGCAACTTCAAGACTTATTGGATAAAGGCTTTGTAAGGCCTAGTGTATCGCCTTGGGGAGCGCCGGTGCTATTTGTGAAGAAGAAAGATGGTTCACTTCGACTGTGTGTTGATTATCGAGAGTTGAATAAAGCGACCATCAAGAACAAGTACCCTTTGCCGCGCATCGACGATCTCTTTGATCAGCTGCAAGGGTCTTGTGTCTTTTCCAAGATAGATCTACAGTCTGGTTACCACCAATTAAAGGTGAAGGCCGAGGACATTTCGAAGACAGCATTCAGGACGCGGTATGGGCATTATGAGTTTACTGTCATGCCTTTTGGATTGACAAATGTACCTGCTGCTTTTATGGATTTAATGAACAGGATCTTTCGTCCCTACCTAGATCGGTTTGTGGTGGTATTTATTGATGATTTCCTGATCTATTCTCGGAGCGATGTGGAGCACGAGGAGCACCTGAGGATTGTGCTGCAGCTTCTCAGAGAGAAGAAGTTGTATGCCAAGCTATCTAAATGTGAATTTTGGCTTCGGGAGGATACCTTTTTGGGCCATGTGATTTCAGCCGCAGGAGTGGCAGTAGACCCGGCGAAGATTGAGGCAGTCCGGGATTGGCCCCGACCGACGACGGTATCTGAAGTCCGCAGTTTCTTGGGCTTAGCGGGGTATTACCGTCGGTTTGTGGAAGGTTTTGCGAAACTTTCCACACCCCTCACCCGTCTGACTCGTAAAGGAATCAAGTTTATTTGGAGTGAGGATTGCCAGAGGAGCTTTGAAGAACTAAAGAACAGATTGATGACGGCTCCTATCCTTTCCCTCCCCGTTATGGGGAAAGGATACGTGATATATAGTTATGCATCGCACAGTGGACTCGGTTGTGTGCTGATGCAGGAGGGAAGGGTAATCGCTTATGCCTCTCGGCAACTAAAGGATTATGAAAAGAATTACCCTACCCATGACCTGGAGCTAGCTGCAGTGATTTTTGCACTTAAGTTGTGGCGTCATTACTTGTATGGGGAGCACTGCGAGATTTATACTGACCACAAGAGCTTGAAATACCTGTTTACACAGAAAGAGCTCAATTTGAGGCAGCGAAGATGGTTGGAGTTATTAAAGGACTACGATGTAGACATACTATACCATCCTGGCAAGGCCAATGTGGTCGCTGATGCCCTGAGCAGGAGGGCAGTGCAGAGTTTATCCTTGATGATCACCGATCAGGCGCCATTACTTGAGCAGATGAGGTGGTTAGAGCTTGAGGTTGTGTTCCTTGGGGTCTCTGCTAGACTTATGTCTCTAGTCGTGCAGCCCACTCTGTTGGACAGGATTCGAGAGAAACAGAGTGAGGACCCCCACCTGATGAGGATTCATTCGAGAGCAGATTCAGACTGGTGTGATAGGGGATTTTTCAGTTGATGCTTCGGGAGTACTACGGTACAGGGACCGAGCTTGTGTGCCCATGGACGCAAAGATTCGGGAGCAGATCTTGAGAGAGGCCCACTATACACCTTATACCATCCATCCTGGTGGGACTAAGATGTATAGGGACCTCAGGGCACAGTTTTGGTGGAATGGGATGAAAAGAGACATTGGGAGATTCATAGCACACTGTTTAACTTGTCAGCAAGTAAAGGCTGAGCATCGTGTACCTGCTGGCAAGTTGCAGAGTCTCCCAATCCCTGAATGGAAATGGGAGCATGTTACTATGGATTTTATCACCAGATTACCGAGAGCACAGGCTGGGGCAGATGCGATCTGGGTGGTCGTGGATAGGCTCACCAAGTCCGCCCACTTTATACCGGTCCAGATGACTTGGCCGATGGAGCGACTGGCACAGGTGTACTTGGCAGAGGTGGTTAGATTGCACGGGGTACCTGTTTCCATTATATCAGATAGAGACCCAAGGTTCGTCTCGCATTTCTGGAGGAGTTTACAGACAGCTCTGGGGACGCAGCTCCGATTTAGTACGGCATTCCACCCGCAGACCGATGGACAGTCAGAGCGCACTATTCAGACACTTGAGGACATGTTGAGAGCATGCGTTCTGGACTTTGGAGGAGGGTGGTACCGACACCTGGGACATCGTGAGCATTCAGATGGCTCCGTTTGAAGCGTTGTATGGACGCAAGTGTCGGTCACCCCTTTATTGGAGTGATGTGGGTGAGAAGAAGACTTTGGGTCCCGATCTTCTTATAGAGGCGGAGGAAAAGGTCAGATTGATACGACGACACCTCGAGACTGCCCAGAGTCAACAGAGGAGCTATGCTGACACTCGACGGCGAGACTTGCAGTTTCAGGTGGGCGATCATGTCTTTTTGAAAGTCTCGCCTTCGAAGGGGATTCGGAGATTTGGGATTCGTGGGAAACTGAGCCCTCGTTATATTGGTCCTTTCGAGGTATTGGAGCGCATAGGGCCAGTTGCCTACAGGCTTGCACTTCCTCCCAGACTTGCTGGTGTTCACGATGTGTTTCGTGTGTCGACTCTGAGGAGATATGTGTATGATCCGTCGCACATCATCGATTACACTCCACTGGAGATTTCTGAGGACTTGAACTATGTCGAGCGGCCGTTGAGGATCTTGGACCTTGAGGTTAGGGAGTTGCGCAGCAGAGCCATCCCTTATGTGAAGGTCCTCTGGAGCAGCCATGATGAGCGTGAGGCTACCTGGGAGCTAGAGTCAGCGATGATGGACGCTTACCCTCACCTGTTCGAGGCCCCGGCTTGAGGTATGACTTTTGTTTCGAGGACGAAACTTTTTTCTTGTGTGGGAGGATGTAGTGGTCCAGATTTTCAATGCAACATTTCCGATGAATCCACGGTATAGAACACCTAGTATTGGTGTGTCTGGCCCACGGTGCATCAAGTGGATGCCACAGATGGACCCTGTGAGACATTTTTGGCTGATTTGGCCTTCGGCTGTGTTTGCCGAAATTTAGAAAAGGATTTGGGCCAATCAGAAGTTGGATTTGGATTCAGCGCGGAAAAATGCTTGAAAACGGCTATTTGCTGGTTAAATTTGGAGTCCGGATGACCAAAAACGGGCTTCCGGAAGTTTTCGGAAAAATCTGGTGCATGGGGGTGACCGTGGACCGGCCGGAGCCACGTGGCGGCCTGTCATTGGGCCGGCTCACGCCGCTCGGTCCACGGGGGAGGCGCGGTTGGCGCATGGACCGCGCGCGGGCCACGTGGCGCGTCCGGGTTGGCGGGCGCGCGCTGTGTGGTTCAGGGAAAAAGGCGCAACCTCGGTGGACCGGGTGTACGACACGTGGCAGCCTGGCATTGGCGGGCTCACGTGGTCGCGGTCCACGGCAGACGCAGAGGGGTACGGGGCAGCGAGGCAGCCGACGCGTGGCGACCGCACTTGAGTGCGCCACGCGTCGCCACCCGCGCAGCGCACCCCACCTACCCCCGCTGACCGCGGGGGGGGTACGTGGCGCGCACCGGGGAGCCCTGCACAGCTGTTTGC
The DNA here is from genome assembly GCA_029168755.2 of Tillandsia fasciculata. Classification (NCBI taxonomy): domain Eukaryota; kingdom Viridiplantae; phylum Streptophyta; class Magnoliopsida; order Poales; family Bromeliaceae; genus Tillandsia; species Tillandsia fasciculata. The sequence goes on from CM054933.1 coordinate 13,603,805, forward strand.
TGTTGCGGGGCTACGTGGCGGCTCCACGGTGATTCGGGCGCGTCGGACGGCCCCCTCGTCCGACCCTGGGCGGATTCGGGCGCCCGAAAAATGGGCCCGAATCCGCCAGGCCCACTTGTTGTGGATTGGGCCTATAAATAGCAGGCTCAAGGCTTCTTTTCTCTCTTTTTTCGGGCTTATTTCACTGTGCAACCTTAAGGGGATTTCTTCCTCTCACAGATTAGCATACTTTGGTGGACTTTGAGGATTTTTGGAGATCATCACTCCGGTCTTTTCTGCGACGCGGCGCACAGTGACGCCTCTACTTCGACGACCCGTTTCGTCGCTTTTTAGTGCGAGGACTCCCCCGACTCACCCCGATCTCCGATTTTGGCGATTCTCACGCCGTTGGACTCTAAACTGGTAGGACTCCAACTTTGATGTTTTGGGTTTTCTCATTTTCCGTACGGATTTTGGAGTTTCTCGAGCTTTCATTTGACCCATTTGTCTCCGCAGATTTTTGGACAGCACTGCGGAGTTTTTGCTATATCTTTGTGCACAGGCATCGGATCGAGGTGATTCAAAAGGCAATTTTCATCTACTTCTCGCAAGGAACCCCCTGGATTTTTCCCAGAATTTTCTGAGCTTTCTTCGAGGGTGAGAATCTTTATTCTTCCCGAGTTCTTTACACAGTATTTTTGTACAGTTTAGTTTGGGGTGTTTCCCTTGCCGAATTTATATCTCAGCGTAGGAAACTCGGATTTGAGCGTGCAGGTACTCATTTCGACGGGTTCGTCGCGAGTATCGTGATGGTATTTTTCGTGGATTTTTCCGGGCACTTTTTCCGCAGGTGAAAACTGTGGAACTTTGGACTGTTGTAAATTGGGCAGATTTTGAGGGAAAATGGTATATTTAATTGAGTATGTTCTATTTGGATATTTTGCACAGTGTTGAGGATATCACTGGACTGAGCGTGGACTTTACTTTTGGGGATCCAGATTTAGCGCTCGAGGTGGGTACCGTTGTCACCTCTCACTTTTGACTACCCACTAGGCTTATCAAGAAATACCCCGGAATCATGCTAATAGCTATATTAGGGGGTGAACCTAGCATGCTTGAATGGAAATAATAATGACATGTTAACAGCTTTAAAAACTTGCATCTGTAAGAAATAGTTATTTTGTAGCAAAGGGGAATTATACAAGTCTATGAATTACAGGACTTCATGTTAATAAGTAATGTATTTCGAGCAAAGGTATAGTCTAATCTATATAAGAATTAGAACTATTCTACTGAATAATGGACTTGCATGCTTGAATGGCCACTGTTGATATTACACTATTATATGGGAATTGACTTAGGAGAAAACATATTTGTTATCTTTTCTCTGGACACCTAGACATAGGGGACAGTGTACTCAAGTTAGAACAGGAACTGGGATAGTAATGTAACGACCCGACCCACTAGCAATAATAACTTGTTGGGCCCAAACCACAGCCCAAAATGCTTAAGCCCAGTTATTATTACTAGTGTCCAAGTCTCATATAAACCCAATCACAATTCCATCCACATCCGATGTGGCACTATTGGGGGTGTCACAGACTCCCCCCGTCCGATGTGGGACTATTGGGTCCGATGTCCCCCCGTTTAGGCCTGACGTCCTCGTCAGCCCAAACACACACACACAGCAGCCCAAGATCACCACCCCCGTTTAGGCCTGACGTCCTCGTCAGCCCAAACACACACACACAGCAGCCCAAGATCACCAGGCGATGTGAGACTCGTCTCGCTAGTCCTGTCATCTAGACCCAGACTCAGCCGAGACTCGCCGCACATTTCCGGCTGGCTATTGGCTCTGATACCAAATGTAACGACCCGACCCACTAGCAATAATAACTTGTTGGGCCCAAACCACAGCCCAAAATGCTTAACCCGGTTATTATTACTAGTGTCCAAGTCTCATATAAACCCAATCACAATTCCATGCACATCCGATGTGGCACTATTGGGGGTGTCACAGACTCCCCCCGTCCGATGTGGGACTATTGGTCCGATGTGGGACTATTGGGGGTGTCACAAGTATAGTCAAACATTGGGGAATTGAGGACAGGCAGGTTGGGGACGGGGTATTTGCGGCAACCGCGGATCTTGGGCGGTTGACCGGACTGTTTTCTTTACTGTATCAGATTTGAGTGATAGGGGATCGGGATTTCTCTAGTAGACGGGTTCTTCCTACTTCGTTAGAGTCTTGATCCAGCCCTACTGTACCAGGTTACTTGTGGCGACTTATTTTACTTGTGTGGGTCGCTCCCCTCGAGTGCCACTCCGGAGTGTGTTTACTTATGACCGTGCCGGTCAGGAGCCGGTCTGTCGCCTAGGGATGGGACTGTGCCGGTCAGGAGCCAGTCTATCGCCCTAGGGGTGGGACTGTGTCGGTCAGGAACCAGTCTGCTCCCCACAGCTAGGTTGTGAGTCAGTAGATACAGCAGGCGGTGCCGGTGTGCACCGGTGTCTAGATGGGATTACCCAGGCAGACTTTTGCACTAGGATGCATGCTTTTAGCCGTTTTGTTAGCTCATCCTTTTAGAGGCACCTTAGTGGTAGCTTTTATTAGTTGCTTCTACTTACAGTTTACCACTCTTAGTTTACTTTTGCCTCTTGTAGTCCTAGTGGGCGTGTCTGAGTTTGAGGTCTACCCACTAGGGGAGGCTACCGTTTTATAGTAGTTCTCACCCCCCACTTCTTTTCTCTTTTCTTTCCCCTTTGTTTTGCAGAGTCCTCTGCTGGAGCTGCAGGACCCTCTGCCCAGGATCGAGGTAAGAGGTGCGCTGATTAGCTAGCTACTTCCCCGGTTTTGAGTTGTAGCATGATGTACCCAGACACTCAAACGGTTGTAATTTTCTTTTATTTTGGGTCTGGCTGTAGCCAGTTGGTTGTATTTATTTCGTGAGCTGGGAGAGGCATATGTATATATTGAGAGTTTACTGTACTTCTATTTCCCGCATGTGGTCTGAGATATAGCAGTTTCTTGTATAGCTCTGTTTATGCTCCTATATTGTTCTATTTATATATCTGAGCAGGTTACCAACGCTTCGTGTACACGGGAAATACCGGGTGCACGGCGGATCTGTGGACGAGCCCGGGTTCTGGTTTACACCCGGGGCGTGACAGAACTACACCAAAAAGGGAGTTCTCAGTGGGTACCACCGCCAGACCCGACGGTCTGCCCACTAAGTCCTCAAGAGACAAAAACCAACCAAAGCCGTAAAGAGTGAAATAAGGAAACTGGAGACTCTCAACAGCTATCAAGCCTCTATCTAAATGCCCAAAAGGGGAGAACCAAAGAGTGGTATGCAACCACCAGCACATGAAGTGCACAATCTACCCAATCGATAGATCAGTAATCACTGGCACTACCTGCTAGGCCTGCTAGGGCTGCTATGCCTACCATGCCTGCCATGCCTGCCATGCCTACTATGCCTGCCATGCCTGCTATGCCTGCCATGCCTGCTATGCCCGCTATGCCTGCCATGCCTGCTATGCCTGCCATGCTTGCTATACCTGCTATGCCTCCTATGCCTTCCATGCCTGCTTTGCCTTCCATGCCTGCTATGCCTCCTATGCCTCCTATGCCTGCTATACCTGCCATGCCTGCTATGCCTGCCATGCCCGCTATGCCTGCCATACCTGCTATGCCTGCTATGCCTCTCGTACAACGGTCAACATCTCACAAAGACCTTGGGACAACCGTCGATCCCCAAACGGTTCCCAACAACACCAGCACTGGTCTAAACACGGCTACTAGACTCCACTCGGTCCCCCTGACCCGAGTGTAACAGTAAAGTAAACATCTGTGATAAACCCAATCTAGTGACGCCAGAAATACTGGTACTGCCTGCCATGCCTGCCAAATCAGGTATGCCAGCCTACGCATAACACCGATAGGGGATAGGAGTCTCGAGGACTCAAAGTCTGTATATCGCACACTCCGGAGTGGCACTCGAGGGGAGTGACCCCACGAGTAAAGTGCCTGAGTAATAAGTAACCAAAAGCAGGACTGGATCATGACTCTGATCAAAGTGGGAAACTCCGTCCACTAGAGAAATCAGATACCCAATCTGGTGCATAAATAAATATCCGGTCAACCGCCCAATATCCGCGGTTGCCGCAAAGCCCCACAACTAATCCAACCTGTCCCAGACACCAAGTCCTGACTACACTACCCAGAACCCCTGCTCGAACCGGAGTAATACAGACCACCTGACTAACAAAGAAGGAGAAAAGGATAACATGGTTTCTCCTAAGTCAAGTTCCAAAAGTAGTGCAGCAGTAAAAGATGGCCTAACTACATGTCCATGCAAGCATGCTTTGTCCTCAGAAACAATAAAAGTGGGTGAAACATATATTAGTAAAGCATGCTAAAATATTCCTACATGTGCACTTACATTCACCATGATATAAAAACCTTATACAGTTACCAAATTAAGCTTACCCACCTGAAGTGCTCAATTCAAGGCAAACCTGGGGTCGGCGAAGAGCGCAGACGCTCAGAGTCCAAATTATGCCGAAACTGCATCCTCGGTACATGTCGCGAAAGCCTCAGCTCCAAACAGCTGAAAGTACTCCGAAATCAGAGTCTTCAGATCCAACGGGTCCAGCAACACTTGCAAACACCCCTGGGTACAACAATAAGGTCCAACATTACACTTAATCCAAAATATTCCAAGTATACACAATCTGCGAAAAACAGCCTCAAAGATGTGAAATTTCCACCTGCAAAACGGACTCGGAAAAATCCAACAAAAATACTGTCGCGTTCCTCCCGTCGATACCTTCGAAACGAGTACCTGCACGTCAAATTTCGAGCCCCGGAGGCCGAGTTACAAATTCCACAACACAGGGAGCTCACAAACACACAACCATACATCTGTATTTCCATGCACAGATAAAGGGAGAAAAATCTACCTCCGGGCAAGTCTCAGAAAAATCCAACAAAAATACGGCGATAATCCTCGTGTCGAGTAGATGAAAAAAGTGTACAAGCACGTCTCCATCCGATGCCCGGTTGCGGAGATAAAAATCCGGTAAGGTGTCGCTGTCCAGAAATTCCATTAGAAAAACGGACTCCCAGTAAGCATGGAAAAACTCCTTGAAAAGCGCGAAACTAGGGAAAGCAGAAAATACCAAGATCGTAGCTCTATCTGTCGCGGATCCAACGACGGAACGTCGCGCCACGCCGAAGAAAATGGAAACCTCGAAGTGCGTGCCACCAAAAATTCTGAGAATCCACAGATGGAAGCGGCTCAGGGAGAGGAAGAAAGTTGCTGAAGGTCGCACTACCAAAATCCGTGCGGAGAAGGAGCTATCAGGGCTGGAACAGGGGCATTTATATAGGCTGGGAAAACATTTAAATTAATACCCAACATGTCCTTGTTTTCGGGTGCCCGAAACTTTCGGGCGCCGAAAACCGGGTGTATAGACCCGTCCAACCAGCGCCTGGAATGCCCTGGGTGCACCACGTCAGCGCGCAACAGGAAACAGCCAAGACCGCCAACCACAGCTTGACACGTGGCCTGCCCCCAGAAGGCGACACGTGGCTCGGCGGCTGGTCAACGCGCGCCTGGCGCGCCGCCTGCGCACTGTGCACGCACGCGCCCCGAGGCGGTGCAGCGGTTCCGTGGACCGAGCGCACAACACCGCGCCAATCACACGCTGCCACGTGTCACCCACCGGTCCACCGTACACCCGCGCCTTTTTCCGTGGACCGCGCCTGCTGCGCCGGCCAACCGGGAGCCGCCACGTGTCCCGTCCCGGGTGCAAGCCTCCGCGGTGGACCGCGCACCTGCCCGCGCGCCCACGCGCCTGCCCGCGCGCTGCGCGCTGCCCGCGCCTGCCCGCCACCGCGCCTGCGTCCGTGCCGCCGCGCTCCGCTGCTGCCCGCCGCCAGCCGGAACAGTATCACTGCCTCGAAATCCGTGCTGGATCATCCGGGCTCTGAAAAATATAAGTAGATAGTCCGTTTTCACCGTTTTCGCGCGCTGAATCCGAATTTGATGTCCGTTTTGCCAAATTCTAATCCTGAAAATTGCCGAAGGCATCCGGAAAGATGTTCCTTGGTCCAAACTTCGTACTGAGACCATTTTTAATATCCATTGTGCGCGAAACCACTTCTAAACATCCGACGGGGTCAACAGACTACTCTCGTGATCCAGTAAACACTCTGAGTCCATCACTAGTGTCCAATTGGTGCACAAACACCACCGACGTGCCATATAGGCCTCCAAGAGCTGCTGGTCAACCAGTAATCACATCGTGGGGATCCAGGTCCTCACATAAACTACCTTTAAAATGCCGGTTTTTCCTTAAAACGGGCTTTATGATTTTTATTTCGATTCTGGTGCAAAAATAATGCTTCCTAACCATGCAAACTAGTGTCTTACAGTAATAGGAATATACTAAAAATAATCTAGGGGTTTACCAAATTTTCTAGAATTTCCTAGGCAACTATCAGATTTACCAACAACAAAAATAATACACTAGACATGATCAAAATACGTACAGAAGCATTAGAAGGCATTCCATATAATTTGGAAGAATTTTAACCCACCTAGAAAGCTTAACGTAGGCAAGCCGAAATCGGGGATGTGCCGAAGCCACTAACAGACGAAAATCCAAACTGTGCCGTGCGCGCGTGCTATCGCGCGCCCCGAAAAATCCCCGGAAGCTCTCGCAACAACCACAAGTCCTCAACAAAACCATGCGCGACTCAGCACCAACTCAGCCAACCCACAACCAGCACGTGCATGCATGCAGGCTGTTGCGGCCCTGCGCAGTAACCACCTAAGTCCAAGCAACCCAAGCTGCCTGCAACAGCAAGCAGGGAAAAAGAGAGAAAACATGCAATTCAACTAAAAAATCTGCTCCAAATCCATAAAATAAATCCACAAATCCAACAAGTAAAATCTCTGTCAACTTACCTCGAGTGCGGCTTGGTGCGCTCGCGGCTCCACATGTCTCCAAGCAGCAGGAAGAACAGTCAACACAAGCTCCAACTTCTCTTCTTCTTCTCTTCTTCTTCTCCTTTCTTTCTGTCCAAGCTTCTTTTCTTTCTTTCTATACCTTAGGTTGTCGTGGAGAAAAGAGCAGATGGTGCAGCTCCTCATCTAACTCTCTAAGTGAAGTCCAATATGTGCGAGGGATCATAAACATATTTTCTCAAAACTGATACATGAAACACGTCATGAGTACTCGCCAACCGCGGCGGTAGCGCAACACGATAGGCGACAGGTCCAATGCGCTCCAATACCTCAAACGGCCCAATAAAACGCGGGCTCAGCTTCCCGCGCACTCCAAAACGGCAAATCCCTCGAGATGGCGAGACTTTCAGAAAGACATGGTCTCCAACCTGAAACTCTAAGTCTCGCCGCCTCCTATCGGTATAACTCCTCTGTCGGCTCCGTGCAGTCACTAGATGACGCCGAATAACCTTAACCTTTTCCTCGGCCTCCAAAAGCAAATCTGGCCCCAAAGTTTTCCTTTCACCCACGTCATTCCAACATAATGGTGATCGACATTTCCGTCCATACAATGCTTCGTAGGGCGCCATCTGAATGCTCGCCTGGAAGCTATTGTTATAAGCAAACTCTGCTAACCTCAAATGTCGATCCCAACTACCGCTAAAACTCAGGACACAAGCTCTCAGCATATCCTCTAAAGTCTGAATGGTCCGCTCGGACTGTCCGTCAATCTGTGGGTGAAAGGCAGTACTAAACTGAAGCTGGGTCCCCAAGGCTGTCTGCAAGCTCCTCCAAAACTGTGAAGTGAACTTCGGGTCCCTATCAGACACAATCGAAGCTGGCACCCCGTGTAGTCTCACGATCTCATCCATGTATAACTGTGCTAATCTCTCCAGAGTCCAACTCGATTGTATCGGCAAGAAGTGGGCTGATTTGGTCAATCGATCCACAATCAACCATATAGCATCAGCTCCACTCTGAGTCCTCGGCAATCCTACAATGAAATCCATAGTGACACGGCCCCATTTCCATTCAGGTATTGGAAGGCTCTGCAACTTGCTAGCTGGAACCTGATGTTCAGCTTTAACTTGCTGACAAGTTAGACAATGGGCCACAAACCTTCCAATATCTCTCTTCATGCCATGCCACCAAAACTGTGCCCTCAAATCCCTATACATCTTAGTTCCCTTGGGATGGAGGATGTAAGGTGTATAGTGAGCTTCCCTCAGGATCAGCTCTCTAATATCCAAGTCCACGGGCACACAGTAGCGGTCCCTGTACCTTAGTACTCCTGCTGCATCTACAGAAAAGTCCCCTTCCTGACCACGCTGAACCTGGTCTCGAATCCTCTCAACATAGGGGTCCCCACTCTGTTTCTCTCTAATCCTGTCCAACAGAGTGGGCTGCAAGACCAAAGACATAAGTCTTGCAGAATCCCTAGGGGACACAACCTCGATATCCAACCGTCTCAACTGCTCTCTCAGTGGCTCCTGCTGAGTAATCAACAAGCTCAAGGACTGACCTGATCGCCTACTCAAGGCATCCGCGACCACATTGGCCTTGCCGGGATGATACTGTATGCTCAGATCGTAATCCTTTAACAGTTCTAACCACCGGCGCTGCCTCAAATTAAGCTCCTTCTGAGTGAATAAGTACTTCAGGCTCTTGTGGTCGGTAAATATCTCGCAGTGCTCGCCGTAGAGATAGTGTCGCCAAAGCTTCAGAGCAAATACGACCGCGGCTAGCTCCAAATCGTGAGTAGGGTAATTCTTCTCGTAATCCTTTAATTGCCGTGGCGCATAATGTGATGACCCGGATTTCTGCAGATACTTTTGTAGCGTTAACAGTGACTACAGGAAGCTTACACAGTGTAATGGAGCTAGTAGTATCGAAATCGGACCTCAGAAATGGACCCGGCGTGAAAATCGGATCAAGTGGGCTTTTCCGAGGGCTTTTGGCAAAATTTCGGATGAGAATTTGGCAAAACGGACAGCTGATTTGGACTCGGCGCGCGAAAACGATCAAAATGGGCTATTTACTTGAATTTTTCGCTGAAAGTTACTGTTCACGCCGGAACAGTAACTCCGGCCGCCGGAAACACTGTTCCGGCGGCGAGCGGCAAGCGGCGAGCGGCAGAGCACGGCGGAGCAGGGCCGCGGGCAGGCGCGGCGCGCACACGGGCGGCTGGTCCACAGGCAAGGCGTGCACCGGGAGCACCGAGAATGGGGCTTGCCACGTGGCATCTCCTCATTGGTCGGGCGGCGTCAAGGAGGGCGGCTGGTCTGTGACACGTGGCGGCTTCTGGTTGGTCGATACATTCCGAAAGACCCGGCGCGTAGATCGGAAGCGTGGACCACGTGAACCGCGTGGGGACACGTGGCATCACGCGATTGGCGGGCTCAAGCCGCCCACGTGCACGAGCCACGCGGAACACGTGGGCGGCGGGGACACGTGGCGCATCGCGAAGGAACTTGCACAACTGTTTCATGTTTTGGCACGGGCGGCGCAAACCAATTGGCTGGTTTCGCTCTTTCCTATTCGGCCTGGGATTTGGTGTGGAGCCCGAATGCTTGGCTATAAATAGGCCATTTTGGAATCAATTTTGGAGCCGTTTTTCTGGAGTTTTTGAGATCCAATTTCGTGCCAATTTTGACAGTGAGATTCTACATCAAGTCTTCTTCAATATTTGGGGTTTTGGAGAATTTTTGGAGATCATCTGCTATTTTTCCCTGCATGATCTCGAGAGTCGTGTCGTTCCTTCGACATCGGTTTCTTTCGTTGACTTTTCGTCGGAGATCTCCCCTGAGCTCATCTTTTGGAATTTTTCACCGATTTTTGCGGCACCGCTTCCATGACAGGTAGGCCTACGATTTTGGTATTCATCACTTTGCTCCGTTTCACACTTTTGGCATAGTTCCCGAGGCACCTTTGACCCCCCTTTTTGCTGTGGTATTTTCTGGACAGCATCGACTTCTCCAATTTATATCTTGGCCTAGGAGCATCGGATCAGGGCGTATAAGTAGTCGATTTCGATCTACTCGTCGCAAGAAATGCAACTATAAATTTTTCGGATTTTTCAGAGCACTGTACAGAGGTGAAAATCCCTCTTTTTTTCATGCTGTTTGGAAAAACAGCAAAGGCTGTATTTTTGGGATTTGTATTTACACCGGGTGCGTTGTTCTGTACAGTTGTGCTCTATTTTCGACGAGCTGCGGGGGTAGGGGACTGTGGACAGCGAGGAGGCTATTTCGGTGTGGATTTGCGTGCCAGGTTGGTGGTTGTTGCTTACCTCTTACTGCGATTTACTCACTAGGACTATTAGAGAGACCCCTAATTTATTTGGCACCCCATTGGAAATCGTGCTTAAACAAATTATCCTGATTAATCGTTGGCCTATTCTTGTGCGATTAATATGCTATGGTGGTGAAATGTTAGCATGCCATGATTAGTAATTAGACTTGTATGAGAGTTGATTAAATGGAACGGGATGTCAAATTTATATGCGGATACTTCTTGGATGATTTAGTAGGGATCAAGGATTATAGACATGTGTAATTGGTTAGTGATTTTGGCATGATGGTTATATCTATGAGGAGCTATTATTTGATACACATGTGGAGCTACTATTTGATACGCGTTCTTTTATCTTTCATGAGGACATTTGTATGCTTGTATGGACATCTAGATAGGCCACTATTTATTGCTACACTATCATATTGGGGCTTGACTTAGGAGAAACCATGATTGTTTCCTTTCTCCTTTTCATTTAGACTTTTGATTCATGTTGCTCGGGTTCGAGCAGGGGATTGGGATAGTGTAGTCGGCACTTTGAGTCTGGGACAGGTGGTACTTGATTGTAGATTGGTGGGGGGATTACGGCAACCGCGGACAGTAGGCGGTTGACCGGATATTGATTATTTTACCAGATGGTGGATTGTGGGGCATTGTGGTAACCACGGATATTAGGCGGTTGACCAGATGTTGGTTATTTTATCAGATTTGGACTTATGGGGTATTGCGGCGGCGGTCGACCGGATGTTTATCTTTGCATCAGATTGGGGGATCGGGGTTTCATTAGTGGAGGGATTTGTTCCACTTGAGCATAGTCATGATCCAGTCCTGCTTTTATGATACTTATGACATTGTTACTTTCCTCGTGTAGGTAGCTCCCCTCGAGTGCCACTCCGGAGCGTGCGGGGTACCAAATAGGTACCGGACGGCTTTGACTCATTGCTATCACCTTGGCGCGGATTGCACAATGATGATAGCGGCAACAGGCGGTACCAGTTTTTACTAGTGGCTAGATTGAGTTTATTTGGACAGATGCGGTTACTGATGCATACATACAGTCATACTTTTCGGGACTGCATTTAGAGGCATAGTAGTGGTAGTTTCTTTTTTTTTTTTTTTTTTTACAATCTTATTGCTTACCACTTTACCTTTTCCTTTGCCTTTGGTAGACTTAGTAGGTACGTCGGAGTTTAAGGCTTTAGCCACAGGGGGAGGCTACTGGTTTACTAGTGGTTCTCACCCCCATTGTTGTTTCTTCTTCTTCTTCCATTTGTTTTGCAGAGTCTTCTGCGGGAGCTGCTGGACCATCGGCAACTGATCGAGGTAAGGGGATCGCTGAGTAGATAGATCTCCTATGAGGCTGAGAGCTGCTGTTAGACAGATATTGCATCCATTTTACTTAGACTGTAGTAGTTTACTTTATTTTAGGTCTGGCTTGGCCAGCTGGATGTATTATTTTGGTCAGCTGGGAGTTTATTGTATTTATTACAGCTTTATCTTATTTTCAGTCTAGTATATTATGTAGTTCTTGTTAGTTCAGCTCTGTATTATGCTCTTTTATTGGATATCTTATCTGAGCAGGTTACCGATGCTTCGTGTACATGAAAAATTCTGTGTGCACGGCGGATCTGTTGACGAGCCCGGGTTCTGGTTTACACTCGGGGCGTGACACATAAGAAATTACCCTATCACGCTGCATCAAAACACAACATAAGCCGCCGTGGGAGGCATCACTGTAAACTATAAATCCCTCTCCCATAACTGGCAATGCAAGGATCGGCGCTGAAATTAGTCAAAGCTTCAACTCGTCGAAGCTCTGCTGGCACTGCTCAGTCCAAAGAAATCTCGTCCCCTTTCTGGTCAGTCTGGTGAGGGGAGTAGAGAGCTTCGCAAAGCCCTCTACGAACCGACGATAGTAGCCCGCTAGGCCCAAAAAGCTCTGAATCTCTGTCACCGTCGTAGGTCTAGGCCAATCCCAAACTGCATCTATCTTCGTCGGGTCCATTGCCACTCCTGCGGCTGAAACCACATGGCCTAAGAATGAAACTTTCCGAAGCCAGAAAGCGCACTTCTTCAGCTTGGCATACAACTTCTTCTCTCTCAGAAGTTGCAGCACTATCCTCAAGTGCTCCTCATGCTCAATGTCGCTACGGGAATAAACCAAGATGTCATCGATGAAGATCACCACAAAACGGTCCAAGTACGGCTGAAACACTTGGTTCATCAGATCCATAAAGGCGGCAGGGGCATTTGTCAAACCAAAAGGTAACACCGTGAACTCATAATGCCTGTACCGAGTCCTAAACATCGTCTTGGATACATCCTCGGCCCTCACCCTCAGCTGGTGGTAACCGGACTGAAGATCTATCTTCGAGAAGACCGTAGCTCCCTGAAGCTGATTAAATAAATCATCAATCCGAGGAAGGGGATACTTGTTCCTGACGGTCACTTTATTTAACTCCCTATAGTCCACACAAAGCCTAAGTGATCCGTCTTTCTTTTTCACAAATAGGATCGGGGCTCCCCAAGGAGAAACACTAGGTCGAATAAACCCGCGATCCAAGAGATCCTGTAACTGAGCCTTTCGCTCTCTCAACTCAGCAGGGGATTGGTGTAGTTCCAGGGACTACATCAATAACAAACTCTATCTCTCGATCCGGCGGCATAGAAGATAGATCAGGGGGAAACATATTTGGATACTCTCGGACGGTAGAGATGTCCTCGAGCCCAGGCATCGCCGTAGGCACCTCTACAACAGTCGCTAAGAAAGCGACACAACTACGACTCAGCATCTGTCGTGCTCTAGCAGAAGATATCGTCAGTGCAAACAGAGTACTCTGACACCCCCTATAAATGAACTCCTCCTGACCCGGCTCACGAAGGATCACAGTCCTCTCTCTACAATCAATAGTAGCATAGTACCGAGTCAAGCAATCCATCCCCAACACTACATCAAAATCCCGGAGCTGACGAAGGACCAAAAGATCAACAGGAAAAATCCAGGGCCCTAACTGCACTGGGCAGGACCAACAACACTCATCTACGTGCAACACGTGATCAGGTATCTGAACCTCGCGAGCACAAGCTAACGGTCCTATCTCTAGCCCATGCAAAGATGCAAATGTCCTACTGATAAATGAATGTGATGCTCCGGTATCAAATAAAGCTCTAGTGCGAGTAGAGGAGATAAGAATAATACCTGCCACCACGTGGCTAGCTACCCCTGAGTCCTCTACCTGAGCGGCATAAACTCGTCCGCTCGGAGGTGGTCGCCTGTCTGATTGTCGCGACGAAGCGGCCCTATCTCCCTGGCCGAAACCCGCCGAAGCTCCACCCGTCTGGGAGGGCGGAGGAGGAGTCGATGCTGACGAGGGTACTAGCGACCCCACACTCTGACAAGTCCAAGACATGTGCCCCGTCTGCAAGCAACGGTAACACCGACCCTGTCGCTGATCACACTACGGAGGTGCATGGGGTCCACCACAAATAACACATCTATCTGGGCGCCTCTGCTGCTGATGCTGCTTCTGCGGTCTCGGCGACCGAAAGCCCCCTGGCCTCTGTCTCCCCTGAGACCCACGACCTCGAGGCTGGAAACGTGGGGGTCTCGATGGCCTCGGCCTACTCGACTAGCCCAACTCTGATGGCGCCGGACGTTTCTCTCCAGAACTAGTCCCAGGCGCTAGCCCCCACTCTGACATGACCACGGATCCTCTGTCAACCCACCGTGCGTGCTCAATCGCTGCATCCAAAGTCTACGCTCTATGCGAGTGTACAAGGGGATAAATATCCTGATGCAATCCTCTCTCGAAAAGCTCTACTCTCTGGGCCTCATCTCGGGCAACATGGGGTATGCTACTCAAAAGCCGCTGAAACTCCAGAATGTACTCACGAAGGGGCCGACTCCCCTGCTGCAGCCGTCGTAAATCTCCTTCTAGTTTCTACTTTACACTGTCGGGAAAGTAAACCCCGAGCAGCAAAGCACGAAACTCAGCCCAAGTCAGTAAAGGTACCCCGGGTGGTCCCACTGGGCGAACGAGTCGCCACCAAGTCTCGGCGTCCCCCTCAAGAAAGTGCATAGCTAGATGCACCTGATGCTTCTCCTCAATGAACAGGTTCTCAAATAGCTTTTTCCATTGCCGCTATCCAATTTTCAGCCTCCCATGGCTCTGAACTCTGCCCTGCGAATCGTGGGGGATGAAACGTGCTTATATAGGACAACCTGTCAGTATGCTCCCTCTGCTCTGCAGCTGTCAATGGGGCAATCTAAGACGAGGTCGACGATGCCGCTACCGGAGACGCTACTGGTGATGCCCTCTGCTCAAGTAATCTCATCATACGCTCCATATTCGCCTCCTGGCGCCGAAATACCTCCGACATCTGGGCCACCTGGGCCCGCAACTCCTGAACCTCGCTCTGCTCGGCCTCTCGCCGCTCAGGCTCCTCATCTGACTCGGAATGTGCCCTCGTCGTCGCACGACGTCTGGGAGGCATCGCAAGCACTGCAACAAAAACAAAATATCAGAGAACAGAAATCTCTCGACCCGATCAAGCGAAAGTCTAATACATGTCACCCATTCTAAAGCATTATGTTGTCTGCAGCCAACATAATCACTTTAGAGAATAAACATGTAAGGTTACTCGCCCCAATCCCCTGGGGGAGTTACAGACTCAATCAGGACTCTCGCTAAAGTCACGTCTCTCACGACGGTCATCCTACTGTGAAACCAAAAGCCTAGGGTCTCTATGTCCCCAATGACCTGTACACCTAGGCTCTGATACCACCTAAATCTGTCACGCCCCGCGGTCGAAACTGCGACCCGGGCTCGCCAACAGATCCGCCGCCTGCACGGGGCTTCCCGCACAGACAAAGCGTTTACCTGCAAAAAGGATCTAAAGCTATACAGATATCAGAGCTGAAAAGAAACTACACTAAGAAGTAAAACTGAACAACAAAATCTCCATAAAACGAAAGTCCAAAATACAAAATCCAGTATCTGACATAAGTACAAAATCCAGACCAGTACAAAAGTGGAAAATAAAAAATACAGGGCGACTCTACCACTGACTCAACAGACTCGGGTAAGCAACTAGTCGGCCACGCCCTTACCTCGGTCTGATGACTCCGCACGAGCTGATCCCGGAGTAGCCGCCTAAGGAAAACCTGTCACCACAGCTGGTGTGAGAACTACTGCAGAAGGTAGCTCTCAGTGGGTACCGTCGCCAAAGTCCACGATATGCCCACTAAGTCTACTGGAGGCATCAAATAGATAGGTAGATAGATAAAATGCAAGCAGAAAAATAAACTACCACTACACGCCTCAATATGATGCTCAAAGGAAAACCATCTATGAACATATCATGTAACCACCCGCTCATATCACCCAATCTCTATGACTGCCCTATCGGGTCTAGTCAGGCCTGCGCCTAAGTCTAGGAACGCACCTATCCACGTCCACGTGGGGCGTCCTCCTACTAGTAATCCACGCTCCTGCAACCATACTCCACTGGCCCCTAATGTCTACATAACGCTATGCCTGCCCTCTCCACTGGCTCCGGAGCGACCATCTAAATCGGACGGTCCCGAGCCCCTCCCGGGGAGCTCAAAACCAACCGAGCTCAAAGTTCCATGCGCCGCCAGAAAGCGGCCCTATCAAACAGATAATCCTCGAAATAAAACAGAACAACTCGTAAAGTGTACTCACAATCATGCCTCTATGTCATGCAATAATGATATATCTCTATCATGATCATAATGCCAACTACTAATACATCTAGGTGATATTATGTCAGAAAACAAAAGACCCTAAGCTTGGCCCCCCATGCCCGTGGTCACCCCCCAAGGAGCCTGCCAATCACGTCATCCCACTGACGGTCTCATAGATACATAAACTACCTTTAAAATGGCGATTTTTCCTTAAAACGGGATTTATGATTTTTATTTCGATTCCAGTGCAAAAATAATGCTTCCTAACCATGCAAACTAGTGTCTTACAGTAATAGGAATATACTAAAAATAATCTGGGGGTTTACCGAATTTTCTGGAATTTTCTAGGCAACTATCAGATTTACCAACAGTAAAAATAATACACTAGACATGATCAAAATGCGTACAGAAGCATTAGAAGGCATTCCATATAATTTGGAAGAATTTTAACCCACCTAGAAAGCTTCCCGTAGGCAAGCCGAAATCGGGGATGTGTCGAAGCCACTAATCAGACGATAAATCAAACGATGCGCAATGCGCCCGCGCGCTATCGCGCGCCCCAAAAAATCCCCGGAAGCTTTCGCAACAACCACAAGTCCTCAACAAAACCCTGCGCGACTCAGCACCAACTCAGCCGACCCACAACCAGCACGTGCATGCATGCAGGCTGTTACGTGCATGCATGCAGGCTGTTGCGGCCCTGCGCAGTAACCACCTAAGTCCAAGCAGCCCAAGCTGCCTCCAACAGCAAGCAGGGAAGAAGAGAGAAAACATGCAATCAACTAAAAAATCTGCTCCAAATCCATAAAATAAATCCACAAATCCAACAAGTAAAATCTCTGTCAACTTACCTAGCGTGCAGCTTGGTGCGCGCGTGGCTCCACCTGTCTCCAAGCAGTAAGAAGAACAGTCAACACAAGCTCCAACTTCTCTTCTTCTTCTCCTTTTCTTCCTGTTCAAGCTTCTTTTCTTTCTTTCTATACCTTAGGTTGTCGTGGAGAAAAGAGCAGATGGTGAACTAGTATAAATAGACCAAGGAATAGGGCAAATACTAAAGAAGTAGAATTACCTTAATGCCCCTCAACCCCAACCAATCAGCACTCAAAAATCATCCAGTCCGACTGCTGGGTATCGGTACCCCAAGTTGGGTACCGGTACCCGACACTTAGTTTCGGAACACCATGGCCTGTTCTGGAACTCAAGTGCCTGTTCCGGAACACCATAGCCTATTCCGGAACACCACAGCCCTTCAGCTCAAAAAACAGCAGCTACCTCTGTAGCCTCCAGCAAGCCTCCAACATCATGTCGCCGACTCACTTTTCGCCCCGGAAGCTTCCGCCACAGTCTGAAACCACCCGAACCCCACTGTAAAAATAAAATACACATGGTCCACACATTTTCAGATTTTTCTGCAGACACTTGCGGAGTCGGTGCTCAATACAAAACCCGTACTCTACAGGTGGGATCGACATTTGAGGTTAGCAGAGTTTGCCTATAACAATAGCTTCCAGGCGAGCATTCAGATGGCGCCTTACGAAGCATTGTATGGACGGAAATGTCGATCGCCTTTATGTTGGAGTGACGTGGGTGAAAGGAAGACCTTGGGGCCTGACTTGCTTTCGGAGGTCGAGGAAAAAGTCAAGGTTATTCGGCATCATTTAGTGACTGCACAGAGCCGGCAGAGGAGTTATGTCGACAGGAGGCGGCGAGACTTGGAGTTTCGGGTTAGAGACCATGTCTTTCTGAAAGTCTCGCCATCTCGAGGGATACGCCGCTTTGGAGTGCGCAGGAAGCTGAGCCCGCGTTTTATTGGACCATTTGAGGTATTGGAGCGCATTGGACCCGTTGCCTATCGAGTTGCGCTACCGCCGCGATTGGCAGGTACTCATGATGTGTTTCATGCATCCGTCTTGAGGAGGTATGTGTACGATCCCTCGCATATTTTGGACATCACTTCTTTAGAGTTGGACGAGGAGTTGCACTTTCAGGAGCGCCCAATGCGAATTCTTGCTCGAGAGACGAGAGAATTGCGCAATCGGGTTATACCTTATGTGAAGGTCTTATGGAGCCATCACGATGAGAGGGAGGCCACTTGGGAGCTTGAGAATGAGCTAAGGATTACCTGCCCATATCTGTTTGAGACACCCTCTTGAGTTTCAGTTCCAGTTTGGTTTCGAGGACGAAACCTTTTTAAGGAGGGGAGGGTGTAGAGAACGGGTTTTGCATTGAGCACCGACTTCGCAGTTGTTTGCAGAAAAAATTGAAAATTCTTGGAACATGTGTATTTTACATTTACAGCGGGGTTCGGGAGATTTCTGAGAGTTGCGGAAGCTTTCGGGGCGAAAAGCGAGTCGGTGGCGAAGTTTTGAAGCTTGCTGGAGGGATTTTGGACCTTGGAGCAGCTTGGTTCCGAAACCAGAAGCTGGGTTCCGGAACTAGCTGTTGAGTTCCGGAACCAGCTATGGTGTTCCGGAACTCAAGCTGTGGTACCGGTACCCAGCTTGGGGTACCGGTACACAGCACTCAGGGGAGCTTAATTAAGGTGCAGGCTCGGATATTTTGAAGGACAATGAGGTAATTTCACATCCTTTATGTGTTAGCCCTACACTTGGTCTATTTATACAGCCTTTCACCTGTTCCTTCTCTACGTTAACCTAAGGAAAGAAAAGAAGAAAGAAAGGAAGAGAAGGAGAAGAAGTAGAGAGCATTGGAGCTTGGACTTGGCTGGTTCTTCTACTTGGAGTGAGTGGAGCTGCGCGCGCAACAACCTGCTTACGAGGTAAGTTGATAGTAAAAATTTTTATAGTTGGGCCTTGGGATTTATAGTATGGATTTGGAATAAATGTTGAGTTGAGTTAATGGTTTCTTCCTTCTCTTTCTTCCCTGCTTACTGTGAGAGCAGGATTTTGCTGCTTGTTTTTGTTGGGCTGGTTACTGCGCGGGGCCGAGGCAGCATGCATGCATGCATGCACGTGCATGTGTTGCGGGTTGGCTGAGAGGGAGCCGAGTTGCGCAGGGAGTTTGTAGTGGACTCGAGGTTGCTGGGTGAGCTTCCGGGGATTTTCCGAGGTGCGGGCACGCGGCGCAGTTTCAGATTTTTCGGCAGATCGTGGTTTCGGCCAGACCCCGACTTCGGCTTTGCCTACGGAAAGCTTTTTAGGCGGGTTAAAATTTTTCCAAATTATATGGAATGCCTTCTAATGCTTCTGTATGCATTTTGATCACGTCTAGTGTATTATTTTTACTATTGGTAAATCTGATAGTTGCCTAGGAAATTCCAGAAAATTCAGTTGTGATGATCCGAACTTTTGTAGAAGCTTTCACAGCTTTAGCAGAGATTACAGGAAGCATACACAGCGTATCGGAGCTCGTAGCGTCGAAAACGGACCTCAGAAATGGACCCGGCGCGAAAATCGGATCAAGTGGGACTTCCGGGGGCTTTCGGCAAAATTTCGGATGAGAATTTGGCGAAACGGACGGCGGATTTGGACTCAGCGCGCGAAAACGATCAAAATAGTGTATTTACTTGAATTTTTTGGCAAAGGTTACTGTTCACACCGGAAGAGTAACTCCGGCGAGTCGGCGGCAGCCGGCGGGCGGCGGTGCACGGCGGAACGCGGCGGCACAGCAGGCGGAGCGCGGCCGCGGGCAGCGCGGGCAGGCGTGCGCGGGCGCGGGCAGGCGCGTTGCGCGCGGGCTGCCGGTCCACAGGCAAGGCGTGCACCGGGAGCACCGAGAATAGGGTTTGCCACGTGGCAGCACCTGATTGGTCGGGCGGCGTAAAGAATTGCGGCTTGCCTGGGACACGTGGCAGCACCCCATTGGCCGACAAGATCCGGAAGACCCGGCGCGTAGACCGGGCGCGTGTGCCACGTGGACACGTGGCCACCGTTCATTGGCGGGCGCAGAGCCGCCCACGTGCGCCGGGCGCGTGGAAAACGTGGGCGGCGGTGGACACGTGGCACATTTCTATTGGTCCGTACGGCTGTTTCGTGTTGTGGGAGGCGTGGCGCGATCTGATTGGCCGGATTTGGTGTTTCCTGTTTTGGCCTGGATCTGGTGTGGAGCCCGAATAGGATTTTGGCCCATTATAAATACCCCTGCCTCTTCACTCTGCAATTCCGAATTTTAGAGAGAGAAAGTGAGGTTGAGGCCTTAAGGAAAGTTGTTTCTCTCTCTGTCCTCTACCTCTACAGAAAGTTTCAGAATTTTTGGAGTCGCCGACAGAGAGTTATCTGCGACGCGGCGTACTGCGACGATTTTCAATTCCGGACCATTTTCCGTCGCAGTTCAGTCGGAAAATCCCTGTGTGCTAACCAGGAGGAATTTTTGAACGACTTCTGTGGCAGCGCGTTCCTAAGAGGTAAGGCTTCGTTTTTCGTGTTGATCACTTTGCTCGGTTTCACACTTTTGGCACGGTTTCCGAGGCTTCTTTGACCCTTCTTTTTGCTGTGGTATTTTCTGGACAACATCGGCTTCTCCGATTTATATCTTGAGCTAGGAACATCGGATCAAGGCGTATAAGTAGTCGATTTCGATCTACTCGTCGCAAGGAACGCAACCGTAATTTTTTGGGATTTTTCTGAGCACTGTACAGAGGTGAAAAACTCCTCTCTTTCTGTGCTGTTTGGAAAACAACAAATACTGTATTTTTGGGATTTGTATTTATACCGGGTGCGTTGTTCTGTATAGCTGTGCACTGTTTTCAGCGAGTTGCGGGATTAGAGGACTGTGGACAGCAAGGAGGCTTTTGGGGTGTGGTTTGAGCTTTTCAAGGTGGGTGGTTGTTGCTTACCTCATTTTTGACTAACTCACTAGGAGTATTAGAGATCCCCTATTTCAAAACTGGTAATCGATATTCCAATTATGAATTGCATGAGTAGACCCCACAAATTATATGACAGCTCATTTATGTTAAATTGGGACACTATTGTTGAGACAAATGCTATATCCTATTCTCGCATGCAAATGACTTATCATGTTGGGGACATTTAAACCACCTTTTTCCAAATAAATATCAAACACTTTTCTACAGTTTTTTTTTTAAAGAGGACAATTGCATGCTTGTTTGGACATCTAGTTAGGCCACTATTCATTGCTACACTATCATATTGGGACTTGACTTAGGAGAAACCATGTTTCGTTGTTCTCCTTGTTATTCAGACGCATGTGGCTCAGTTTGAGCAGGGTTTTGGGATAGTGTAGTCGAGGTCATCGAGTCGGGGATGGGTTTGACTCGATTATATATTGTGGGGCATTGTGGTAACCGCGGACATGAGGCGGTTAGCCAGATGTTGATTACTTTATCAGATTTTGGACGTATAGGGTGTTGCGGCAACCGCGGACATTAGGCGGTTGACCGGATGTTCACTTATGCATCAGATTGGGTTTCAGATTTCTCTAGTGGATGGTATTTCCCACTTGTTGATTACTATTGCATCTGATTGGGGATCAGGGTTACTTTAGTGGATGGATATTTCCCACTTTGATCATAGTCATGATCCAGTCCTGCTATTGTGAGACATTGGTTACAGAGATGCTTGATACAGAGATACTTTACTCGTGTAGGTCGCTCCCCTCGAGTGCCACTCCGGAGTAGGCTTTTGACCGTGACGGGTGCCGGTCAGTTGGTGAGTTGTGAGTGATGACAGAGCAGGCAGTGCCAGTGTTTCCTGGCCCTTTGATTGGGTTTCTTTGGGCGGTTAGCCTTATAGTTGCATGCATACGGTTATCTTTTTGGCACTGCATTTAGAGGCATTGTAGTAGCAATTTCCTTTTCAGCAGCCTTTGTAGCTTATCACTGTCCTTTCCTTTTACCTCTAGTAGTCCTAGTGGGTCCGTCAGAGTTGAGGATTTACCCACTAGGGGGAGGCTACTGGTTTATCTAGTAGTTCTCACCCCCCATTGTTGTTCTCTATCTTTTTCCCTTTGTTTTGCAGAGTCGTTGTAGTACACTGAACTTTATCAAATTGCGAAGTTCGAGTATGTGGAGGGTTGAATGATACCCTTAGAATGTTTTTGTAAGCTTCCGGAAGGTTCTAGAAGGTTTCCGGAGAGTTTGGGCGTAAATCGGAAATTTTCGAAAAATTTTGAAATTTTGGGGTTTTTGGCTTCGGGATCCGGATGGGATAGGGGCGATCCGGATCGTCCGCGCGAAACTGGAAATTCCACGTTCGGGATCCGGATCGGATAGGGGCGATCCGGATCGTCCGCGCGAAACTGGAGATTCCACGTTCGGGATCCGGATCGGATAGGGGCGATCCGGATCGTCCGCGCGAAACTGGAGATTCCACGTTCGGGATCCGGATCGGATTGGGGGCAGTCCGGATCGTGCGGGTCTGGACAGCACAGTAAGAAATGCAATAATATTTCTTGCAGGGGTCTTTTAGGATTTTGTTACATTAGGGTTTTTAATCCCCTTCACTCCTCTTTTCCTCTCATTTGGAGAGAGTAAGAGAAAGTGTTAGAGAGAGAGAGAGGGAGAGAAAATCTTGGATTTCCTTCTCCAACACATCTCTCTACTTGGATTCTTCTTCAACCTCCTCTTCTCCACCTTTGAAGCTTGCTACAAGAGCTTGGAGGAAGGCTTGAACTTGAAGAAGAAGGAAGTTTGGAGCTCTTGTGCCTACCCTTTGCTTTTCCAAGGTGGGATTTGAGCTAAAAGAGGTTTGGAACACTTCTTTTTCCTTTCTTTTGGGATTTTTGAAGAAAAAACCTAGGTTTTGAAAAACTAGGGTTTATTTTGGGCCTTTTTGATTTATAGCTTTTAGGGTGGAATTGATGGGTGTAGAACACTCTTGTAGGTTGGTTTTGAAGCTTTTCTTGTTTGGATTTCAAGATTTAGCAAGATTTCTCAACCTAAGGTATTTTCCACCTATTTTCCTTATGATTTTAAGGGATTTTGTGATTAGGGTTTTGTGATGTTTTAACCCTTTGGAAACTTCTCTTAGGGCATAAGAGGAAGTGTGGGCTTCTTGGTTGGGATCCTTCACAAGGATTTGGCAACTATCCGGTGGGTCTGACCTCACCGAAATGGGTGAACTCCCCCTATGTCTTCTATAGACTTTTAGGGCATCATTGTTATATTAAACATGCATCGTTTGATTTATCATGATTTATGATCATGCATTTGAACCCCTTCATGTGTAGAAAATTTCATACTCTATGTAGTAGAGGTAAACATTGTAGGTGCATGGGCACTTTGAGGGGGGATTGAATAGGAATTTTCGTGAACTTAAGCTTTTGGATATGAATAGAGAATAACTATACATGTTATAGAATTATTGAGATATGTTATGCATATGATCATGAAGAAAATGGACATTATGACATTAGTGCCATCTAGTGTAGTGAGATACAAGTAGAAAACTTCTAAACTTGTACAATCAAGATGAAATAGTTAGATTCCATGTTTGAGACATGAGGATAACTTGTAAATGTTTTACTCTTTCATTATGCAAAATAATGTTAATATTGTACATGAAACATTGACACTTGAGATACTATACCCCGACCTAAAGGTCGATGATGCTTTTCCGTGTTTTAGACACGATGACTTGCTATTCCGTGTTTTAGACACGATGATCGAGACTTGCTTGCTTGCCGTTTGTGCTCATTCGCACATGCTTGGTAGGGTCGCTCCCTCCAAGCTGGCACTCCGGAGTTGGCCATTTGCGACATTATGATCGCCGTGCGGGATTGGGTGCCGATTGGGACGCCGTTGGCTTGGCATAGCTCCTTGGGGGGTGCCACCACGGGACCATGAGGCGTGGCTCAAGCTTAGACTCAAAGAAAGTCTTCAAGAGAAAAGGATTAAGTTAACCAAACTTAACATTGAATATCACATAGATGATACATTAATGGTAGTTGGACATACATGATAGCAAACTTGACATTGGACACCATATAGGTAATACTACTCATTGTAGTTGGACATTATGATAGCATGATAGATTCATATCATCACCACCTTGTACATGAGCATAGGGGCATGATAGTAGTAGAGTACTTTACTTTACTTCAGTTGTTTATTTTCTGCATTTCATTTCAGCAGTTTACTATCTTATGCCTCAGTTGACCTAGTGGTGTATTTCGCTCCTCTCGGCGGCTTACCCACTGGGAACTATTGTTTAATAGTTCTCACCCCATTTGGGATGTTGTTTTTCAGAGCCATCCGCAGCGGGAGGGGCTCGGGACCGTGGCAAGGGGTTATCGCATAGCTAGCTAATCCCCGTCGCACCACTCGAGGTGGTTACAGGACACCTTTTCTTTTGTTTTTGTTAGAGAGGTGTTGGTGTATTTTGGCATAGAAACCACCCATGTATTTTGATAAGTTGTATTTAAGGGAACTACATGTGTATTTTGGATTTTAACTTCTTGTATGATAGTTGTTATCTACTTTCCTCTTTTATGTATAGTTTAGTTGCTTTGTGCTCTGATTACTAGTAGGATGTGTATATTGCCTTCCTTCCGCTTGTTGTTGTAGACGCCTTGTGTGTACCGGGGGGTACCTTGTGCACACGGCGGGTCTGTGCACGTGCCGGGTAGGCTTCCGCTGGGGCCTGGGGCGTGACAGATTATTTTGGTATCAGAGCCTAGGGTTAAGTCTTAGTGGACCTAGCAAACCTTAGGCTGGTTGGACTATAAGGATTAAGAACGTGAGAGACGGGGTCTTATATGATTACTTGGCGAAAGTAACCTGATTGGGTCAATACTATAACTTCATAAGAGTTGGAGTTGATCGAAGTGATTGCACCTTCTATTTCCTTGGAAGGTCTGGTTGGCGGCCGACAACCTGACCTCGGGAAATAATTGTGGCATGCTTCATTTGCTTTCGCATGATTGGGATATGTTTTGAGTGGGGATGCGTTTCGCGTTGGTTATTCTAACCTACGCATTTTATGCCTGTTACAGTTTGTGATGCCTACGACTCGCTCCATGACGGCCGAGGAGGCCGATGCGGAGACATCCGCTACTTCCGGATCCAGTGAGGTCCGAGATTTGAGAGAGCAGCTGGCTATGCTAGCTGATGTAGTGGAGCGGCAGTCGGCTGCGGCGCGAGAGCAGGCTGAGGCTTCGCGTCGGCAGGATGCAAGGATGCAGAGATTGGAGGCTCTTTTGACCCAGCAGTGGGCGGCAAGGGGAGCTCAAGACCCTTCGCACCCACCAGTGCAACCACAAGAGCACATGGGTGGAGCGACCGATGCACTTCGACCTGAGGTGCCCGAGTCTTCACATCACACTCCGAGTGCTGGGCGCCGGGAAGAGGTTGTGATGTCACCGCCATTTCAGACTCCACCGGCGAGGACGGTTTTACCGATGATGGTAGCAGGAGAAGAGCGGGACCGACTCATGGCTCGTTTGAGGGAATTCCGGGAATCCAAGCCTCGGACATATGATGGAGAGAAACCCGACTATTGGGTTTTTGAGAAGTGGATTCTACACATGGAGAAACTTTTCCACGATACCTTCGTAGCGGAGGGAGACCGGGTGTGGTTGGCAACACACCATCTTGAGGGCGATGCTTACCAGTGGCGGACGTGTGATGATCCGCACTCCCGCAGGAACTGTACAATATTAAACAGTGACCGTAGGTAGCGTATATGGGAAACCGAGCTTGTAGAATTGAAATTGGACATTTAATATAGACTCTGCGCGAAAATCGGAGCAAATGGGATTTTCCGGGAGCTTTTTACAAAATTTCGGATGAGAATTTGGCGAAACGGGCGGCGGAATCGGACTCAGCGCGCGAAAACGGTCGAAATGGTATATTCGCTTTATTTTTCGGCACTTTGGTACTGTTCACCGGAACAGTAACCGCCGGCCGGAATTACTGTTCCGGCCGGCGGCGGCCGCCGGCGAGCGGCGGCGGGCGGCGGCGCACGGCGGCGGGCAGCGGCGCAGCGGCGGGGCAGCGGCGGAGCGCGGAGGAGCGCGGCGCGGGCAGGCGCGGGCAGCGCGGGCAGCGCGGGCAGGCGCGGGCAGCAGGCGCTCAGGTGCGCGGTCCATGGGCCTGGCATGCACCAGGAGCACTGAACACCCCCATTGCCACGTGTCGTTTCCCCATTGGCTGGCCGGTTTCTAGAAGCTTCTAGGAGGTCGACACGTGGCAGCATCCTGTAGGCCGACAAATTTCCGGAAGACCCGGAGCGCGACCGGCCATGTGGACCACGTGGCCACGTGGCAGAATTTTATTGGCCCTGCACAGGCTGTTTCCTGTTTGGGCAACACGTGGCGCTTCCTGGTTGGCCCGTTTCGGTGTTTCGTGTTTGGATCCAGATCCCGTGTGGGAATATTCCCTTTTGGCCCACTATATAAGAGCCCCTCACCCCCCTCTCTTTGCACCTCGATTTGCGGGCCATAGAGAGAGAATCAGAGAAAACTCCCTCTACGAAAGTTTTTCCTCTCTCTCTCCTCTTTCTCTCTCTACAATCTCAGAATTTCTGGAGTTACAGATTGTGAGTTATCTGCGACGCGGCGCACTGCGACGATTTTCTTTTTAGGCCCATTTCCCGTCGCAGTTCCGTCGAAAATTTACTGCGGGCTAACCAGGTGGAATTTTTGGACGATTTCTGTGACAGCGCGACCGTAAGAGGTAGGGCTTCGATTTCCGTATTGATCATTTTGCTCCGTTTCGTACTTTTGGCACAGTTTTCAGGTCCTCTTTGACCCCCCTTTTTACTGTGATGATTTTTGGACAGCACCGACTTCTCCGATTTTTATCTTGACGTAGGAGCGTCAGATCGAGGCGTTTAAAGAGTCGATTTTGATCTACTCTTCGCGAGGAACGCAACCGTGATTTTTCTGAGATTTTAGGAGCTCATTTTTGAGGTGAAAAATTCCTCTTTTCCCGTGCTGTCTGAAAAACAGCAAATATTGTACTTTTTGGGATTTATATTTATACCGGGAGCGTTGATTTGCAGGATTTGAGGACTGTGGACAACCAGGAGACTACCTGGGGTGTTGTTTGAGCTACTCGAGGTGGGCGGTTGTTGCTTACCTCATTTTTGACAAGCTCACTGGGATTACTAGAAATCCCCCTAAAATATGACAATTAATGAGAACCATTGGGACAAACTAACAGGACAACTAACAGGACTACTAACAGGACTATTAACAGGACTACTAACAGGACAATTAATGAGAACCATTGGGACAAACTAATATGACAAATGGCAAGGACCGCTGGGATAAACTCCCCTAAAAAAATTAATATAACCCCACAAATGATATGATGACTTATATTGGGACACTGTGATCGAGACAAAGGCTATGATCTCGCATGCAAATGACTTTTATTCAGTAAATCAATTGTTTTAAACCTTTGACACTATTTTACAACTTTTAAAAGTAAAGACAGTTGCATGCATGCCCGGACATCAGGTAAGGCCACTATTTATTGCTACACTATCATATTGGGATTTGAACATGTTTCATTGTTGTCCTTTGCATTCATATGTTGTTGCTCAAGTGTGAGCAGGGGTTTGGGATAGTGTAGCCAAGGTTGTGCTAGATTGTGGACTTGTGGGGTATTGCGGTGACCGCGGACAGTAGGCGGTTGACCAGATGTTTATCCTTGCATCAGATTGGGGTTGAGTTTGGTTTATTTATTGCATCAGTTGGGGGATTGGGTTTCTATAGTGGATGGAGTTTTTCCACTTTGATCATAGTTATGATCCAGTCCTGCTATATTGTGATACTTGTGGGACATATGCTACAGAGATACTTGTGATACTGATGACAGAGATATTTTACTCGTGTGGGTCGCTCCCCTCGAGTGCCACTCCGGAGTGTGTTACAACATTATCCCCTATCGGCACCCCCGATTTGGCCAACATTATCCCCTATCGGCATACCCGATTTGGCAAATACTATCCCCCATCGGCGTTATACCCGATTTGGCAAGACACAGCAGGAAGTACCAGTTTTGCTAGTAACACTAGATTGAGTTCATTCAGACAGGCATTTATACACTGATTCATACATTTAGTTATTCTATTGCTTGGCATTTAGAGGCATGATGGTGGTAGTTTCCTTTTTATCAGCAGTCTTTATAGCTTACAACTGTTCTTTCCTGTTGCCTCTAGTAGTCCTAGTGGGTGCGTCAGAGTTGAGGTTTTACCCACTAGGGGAGGCTACTGGTTTATCTGGTAGTTCTCACCCCCATTGTTATTTTTCTGTCCCTTTCTCCTCCCTTTCTTTTGCAGAGTCGTCTGCGGGAGCCGCTAGGCCGTCGGCAGCTGATAAAGGTAAGGGGATCGCTGAATAGATAGATCTCCTGTGAGGCTGAGAGCTATTAGACAGATAATGCACCCACCACTCAGACTGTGATATTCTCCTTTTATTTTGGGTCTGGCTTCCGCCAGCTGGATGTACTATTTTGGTGTGTTGGGAGACTATTGTATGTATTACAGCTTGTACCTTATTTCCAGTCTGAGATACTATGTGGTTCTTCTATTTCAGCTCTGTATTATGCTCTTTTATTGTTAGATTATATCTGAGCAGGTTACCAGCGCTTCGTGTACGCGGAAAATTCCGTGTGCACGGCGGATCTGTAGACGAGCCCGGGTTCCGGGGCGTGACAGATTAAGTTGGTATCAGAGCTTAGGGATAGTTCAGTTGGGACTTAGAAAACCCTAGGCTTTTGGCAGACCCTAGGATGATAGGGCGTGAGAGACGTGACATTTTGAGAAAGTCGTTGATTTATTTTGTTTGACTCTTCCAGTGGGAGAAGAGAGACCGACATACCCAAATTTCTGGTGTACAGTTATGTTGGCTGCAGACAACATAAAGTCACAGAAATAAGGGAATGTCTTTGACTTTCGCTAGATTGGGACGTGTGGGGTTCTGTTTTCCTGATTTGTGGCTTCTGGTGACAGTATGTCGCCCCTTCGTCGTATTTCCGCCGGGGGTATTCCCACTCCTTCTGAGGAGCCCGAGCAGGCAGTATCTGCCGAACTGGGAGAACTGCGGGCCTTGGTGACCCAGTTGGTGGCGAGGAGCGTTCGACAGGACCAGCGTTTGGAGCAGCTGTTGGCGCAGAGGAGTGATCTGGCAGTCAGGGAGAGGGCCAGGGCTCCTGAGCGGCGTTTTGAGAGAAAACGCCCAGCCCCGGATGTTGATAGACAGGCCAGTTCTCGGAGACGGCCACAGCTTCGCGACAGAGACAGATGTATATTCTGTGAAGGACCTCATTTTTCGCACACTTGTGACTTGAGGTGGGGTCGATGCTTTCGTTGTGGACAGCCTGGGCACCTACGAGTTACGTGTCCTTCAAGGATAACTGTGACACCTACTTCGGCGTTTGTTCCTACCACTTCCCAGCTACGACCGGGAGCTTCACCGACAGACCTCCAAGGAGATCAAGTTTCAATCCCCCGCCCTTCTGGAGAGAGGCAGCCGTTGTCAAGCAGTCAGGATGACTTAGCACTGGCGGAGGATTCTATTGTAGCTGACCGAGAGGAAGCAGGTATGATTTACTTTCTGGCATTAGGACTCGTACATTATTTGATACTGGAGCATCGCATTCTTTTATTAGTAAATCATTTGCATCATTGCATGGGATAGAGGTAGGACCTTTACCACGTGCACGAGAGGTTCAGATTCCCGATCACACTTTGCACGTGGAGGAGTGCTGTTGGTCCTGCCCGATGCAAATCGAGTCCTGGATTATGCCAGCAGACCTGTTGGTCTTGAGACAGCTGAAGGACTTCGATGTGGTCCTCGGGATGGACTGGCTGGCTCGGTATTTCGCAACTATTGACTGTGCCGCAAGGACTGTCACTTTTAAAGAGCCAGGCCAGGAAATGTTGGTATATCGAGGATGTCAGAGTGCTTTCTTTGCCTCTATGGTTTCAACTTCCCGAGCGAGACAAATGATCCAACGAGGATGTGTAGCCTTTTTGGCTAGTGTTGTTGAGGGGCCTATGGCGGCGCCGGAACTCCGGAATATCCCTATTGTTCGCGAGTTTCCGGATGTTTTTCCACCTGAACTAACTAGTATGCCGCCAGATAGGGAGATTGAGTTCGTGATTGACGTGGTTCCAGGAACTGCGCCAATCTCTAAGGCTCCTTACCGAATGGCACCGGCTGAGTTGCGAGAGCTTAAGGCGCAACTCCAGGATTTAATGGATAAGGGCTTTATCAGGCCGAGTGTGTCGCCTTGGGGAGCACCGGTGCTATTCGTGAAGAAGAAAGATGGGTCACTTCGACTATGTGTGGATTATAGAGAGCTAAATAAAGTGACCATCAAAAACAAGTACCCTTTGCCGCGCATTGATGATCTTTTTGATCAGCTGCAAGGGTCTTGTGTCTTCTCTAAGATAGATTTGCAGTCCGGTTACCACCAGTTGAAGGTGAAGGCCGAAGATATTCCTAAGACGGCATTTAGGTCACGGTACGGGCATTATGAATTTACAGTTATGC
Organism: Tillandsia fasciculata; assembly: GCA_029168755.2. NCBI lineage: Eukaryota > Viridiplantae > Streptophyta > Magnoliopsida > Poales > Bromeliaceae > Tillandsia > Tillandsia fasciculata. Next base: position 13,634,222 of record CM054933.1, read on the forward strand.
CTTTTGGGCTAACTAATGCCCCTGCCGCATTCATGGATTTAATGAACCGGATTTTCCGACCATACTTAGACCGGTTTGTGGTAGTGTTCATCGATGACATCTTGATCTACTCCCGAAGTGATGCCGAGCATGAGGAACACTTAAGAATTGTGCTGCAACTTCTGCGAGAGAAGAAGTTGTATGCCAAGCTGGCGAAGTGCGAATTTTGGCTTCGGGAGGTGGTCTTCTTGGGCCATGTGATTTCTGCCGCAGGAGTGGCAGTGGACCCGGCAAAGATTGAGGCAGTCCGAGATTGGCCCCGACCGACGACGGTTCCTGAGGTACGTAGCTTTATGGGATTAGCTGGGTATTACCGTCGGTTTGTGAAAGGCTTTGCGAAGCTCTCCACACCCCTCACTCGACGCGTAAGGGAGTGAAGTTTATCTGGAGTGAGGACTGTTAAAGGATTTTGATGTAGATATTCTCTACCACCCAGGCAAGGCTAATGTGGTCGCTGACGCCTTGAGTAGGAGGGCGGTGCAAAGTTTGTCGATGTTGATCACGGTCCAGGCACCACTATTAGAGGAGATGAGACGGCTTGAAATAGAGGTTGTGTCCCCTGGGGTCTCTGCTAGACTGACATCTTTAGTCGTGCAGCCCACTCTGCTGGACAGGATCCGGGAGAAACAGAGTGAGGACCCCCACTTGACCAAGATTAGAGATCAAATTCCGAGTGATCAGTCTGGGGACTTTACGGTAGATGCCTCGGGAGTACTGAGGTACAGGAACCGAGCTTGTGTGCCCGCGGATGCGGAGATCCGAGAGCAGATACTGCGAGAGGCCCATTATACACCCTATACCCTACATCCTGGTGGGACTAAGATGTATAAGGACCTCAAGGCACACTTTTGGTGGAATGGCATGTCGGGAGATTTGTGGCTCAGTGTTTAACTTGCCAACAAGTGAAGGCTGTGCATCGAGTGCCAGCCGGCAAGTTACAGAGTCTCCCAAATTCCCCAGTGGAAGTGGGACCACATTACAATGGATTTTGTGGTCGGACTACCGAGGGCACAGGGAGGAGCTGATGCTATCTAGGTAGTTGTAGATCGACTTACCAAGTCGGCGCATTTTCTGCCCATGCAGACTACGTGGCCACTTGAGCGACTAGCCCAGCTTTATTTAAATGAGATAGTGAGATTACATGGAGTACCAGCCTCCATTGTATCGGATAGAGACCCGAGGTTTGTTTCGCATTTCTGGAAAAGTTTGCAAACAGCCTTGGGGACTGAACTCAAGTTCAGTACAGCTTTTCATCCGCAGACTGATGGACAGTCTGAGCGGACGATACAAACCCTGGAGGACATGTTGAGGGCATGTGTCCTGGATTTCGGCGGAGGGTGGATTCGATATTTATCTTTGGCTGAATTTGCGTACAACAATAGCTTTCAAGCGAGCATTCAGATGGCTCCATTTGAAGCGTTGTATGGACGCAAGTGTCGATCGCCACTTTATTGGAGTGATGTGGGCGAGAGGCGGACCTTGGGACCAGATGTGTTGTTAGAGGCAGAAGAGAAGGTCCGAGTGATTCAGAAGCATCTTCAGACCGCCCAAAGCCGACAAAGGAGCTATGCCGATGTTCGGCGACGAGACTTAGAATTTCAAGTTGGAGATCATGTATTCCTAAAAGTCTCGCCGACTAAAGGAATCAGGAGATTCGGCATTCGTGGGAAACTTATCCCCCGATATATTGGACCCTTTGAGGTATGAAGAGTGCCCACTGCGAATTCTGGATCGAGAGGTGAGGGAATTGCGCAGTCGGGCCATTCCCTATGTAAAAATCCAATGGAGCAATCATGACGAGCGCGAGGCTACATGGGAGCTCGAGTCGGAGATGAAGGATGCTCACCCCTACTTATTTGAGACATTGGACTGAGGATTGTTGTTGAGTCTCGTTTCGAGGACGAAACTCTTTTTAGTGGGGGAGGATGTGATGATCCGCACTCCCGCAGGAACTGTACAATATTAAACAGTGACCGTAGGTAGCGTATATGGGAAACCGAGCTTGTAGAATTGAAATTGGACATTTAATATAGACTCTGCGCGAAAATCGGAGCAAATGGGATTTTCCGGGAGCTTTTTACAAAATTTCGGATGAGAATTTGGCGAAACGGGCGGCGGAATCGGACTCAGCGCGCGAAAACGGTCGAAATGGTATATTCGCTTTATTTTTCGGCACTTTGGTACTGTTCACCGGAACAGTAACCGCCGGCCGGAATTACTGTTCCGGCCGGCGGCGGCCGCCGGCGAGCGGCGGCGGGCGGCGGCGCACGGCGGCGGGCAGCGGCGCAGCGGCGGGGCAGCGGCGGAGCGCGGAGGAGCGCGGCGCGGGCAGGCGCGGGCAGCGCGGGCAGCGCGGGCAGGCGCGGGCAGCAGGCGCTCAGGTGCGCGGTCCATGGGCCTGGCATGCACCAGGAGCACTGAACACCCCCATTGCCACGTGTCGTTTCCCCATTGGCTGGCCGGTTTCTAGAAGCTTCTAGGAGGTCGACACGTGGCAGCATCCTGTAGGCCGACAAATTTCCGGAAGACCCGGAGCGCGACCGGCCATGTGGACCACGTGGCCACGTGGCAGAATTTTATTGGCCCTGCACAGGCTGTTTCCTGTTTGGGCAACACGTGGCGCTTCCTGGTTGGCCCGTTTCGGTGTTTCGTGTTTGGATCCAGATCCCGTGTGGGAATATTCCCTTTTGGCCCACTATATAAGAGCCCCTCACCCCCCTCTCTTTGCACCTCGATTTGCGGGCCATAGAGAGAGAATCAGAGAAAACTCCCTCTACGAAAGTTTTTCCTCTCTCTCTCCTCTTTCTCTCTCTACAATCTCAGAATTTCTGGAGTTACAGATTGTGAGTTATCTGCGACGCGGCGCACTGCGACGATTTTCTTTTTAGGCCCATTTCCCGTCGCAGTTCCGTCGAAAATTTACTGCGGGCTAACCAGGTGGAATTTTTGGACGATTTCTGTGACAGCGCGACCGTAAGAGGTAGGGCTTCGATTTCCGTATTGATCATTTTGCTCCGTTTCGTACTTTTGGCACAGTTTTCAGGTCCTCTTTGACCCCCCTTTTTACTGTGATGATTTTTGGACAGCACCGACTTCTCCGATTTTTATCTTGACGTAGGAGCGTCAGATCGAGGCGTTTAAAGAGTCGATTTTGATCTACTCTTCGCGAGGAACGCAACCGTGATTTTTCTGAGATTTTAGGAGCTCATTTTTGAGGTGAAAAATTCCTCTTTTCCCGTGCTGTCTGAAAAACAGCAAATATTGTACTTTTTGGGATTTATATTTATACCGGGAGCGTTGATTTGCAGGATTTGAGGACTGTGGACAACCAGGAGACTACCTGGGGTGTTGTTTGAGCTACTCGAGGTGGGCGGTTGTTGCTTACCTCATTTTTGACAAGCTCACTGGGATTACTAGAAATCCCCCTAAAATATGACAATTAATGAGAACCATTGGGACAAACTAACAGGACAACTAACAGGACTACTAACAGGACTATTAACAGGACTACTAACAGGACAATTAATGAGAACCATTGGGACAAACTAATATGACAAATGGCAAGGACCGCTGGGATAAACTCCCCTAAAAAAATTAATATAACCCCACAAATGATATGATGACTTATATTGGGACACTGTGATCGAGACAAAGGCTATGATCTCGCATGCAAATGACTTTTATTCAGTAAATCAATTGTTTTAAACCTTTGACACTATTTTACAACTTTTAAAAGTAAAGACAGTTGCATGCATGCCCGGACATCAGGTAAGGCCACTATTTATTGCTACACTATCATATTGGGATTTGAACATGTTTCATTGTTGTCCTTTGCATTCATATGTTGTTGCTCAAGTGTGAGCAGGGGTTTGGGATAGTGTAGCCAAGGTTGTGCTAGATTGTGGACTTGTGGGGTATTGCGGTGACCGCGGACAGTAGGCGGTTGACCAGATGTTTATCCTTGCATCAGATTGGGGTTGAGTTTGGTTTATTTATTGCATCAGTTGGGGATTGGGTTTCTATAGTGGATGGAGTTTTCCACTTTGATCATAGTTATGATCCAGTCCTGCTATATTGTGATACTTGTGGGACATATGCTACAGAGATACTTGTGATACTGATGACAGAGATATTTTACTCGTGTGGGTCGCTCCCCTCGAGTGCCACTCCGGAGTGTGTTACAACATTATCCCCTATCGGCACCCCCGATTTGGCCAACATTATCCCCTATCGGCATACCCGATTTGGCAAATACTATCCCCCATCGGCGTTATACCCGATTTGGCAAGACACAGCAGGAAGTACCAGTTTTGCTAGTAACACTAGATTGAGTTCATTCAGACAGGCATTTATACACTGATTCATACATTTAGTTATTCTATTGCTTGGCATTTAGAGGCATGATGGTGGTAGTTTCCTTTTTATCAGCAGTCTTTATAGCTTACAACTGTTCTTTCCTGTTGCCTCTAGTAGTCCTAGTGGGTGCGTCAGAGTTGAGGTTTTACCCACTAGGGGAGGCTACTGGTTTATCTGGTAGTTCTCACCCCCATTGTTATTTTTCTGTCCCTTTCTCCTCCCTTTCTTTTGCAGAGTCGTCTGCGGGAGCCGCTAGGCCGTCGGCAGCTGATAAAGGTAAGGGGATCGCTGAATAGATAGATCTCCTGTGAGGCTGAGAGCTATTAGACAGATAATGCACCCACCACTCAGACTGTGATATTCTCCTTTTATTTTGGGTCTGGCTTCCGCCAGCTGGATGTACTATTTTGGTGTGTTGGGAGACTATTGTATGTATTACAGCTTGTACCTTATTTCCAGTCTGAGATACTATGTGGTTCTTCTATTTCAGCTCTGTATTATGCTCTTTTATTGTTAGATTATATCTGAGCAGGTTACCAGCGCTTCGTGTACGCGGAAAATTCCGTGTGCACGGCGGATCTGTAGACGAGCCCGGGTTCCGGGGCGTGACAGGACGGACATTCGGGATGACCCCACGACCGATTTGGCAGCAATCACATGGCCGCGGTTTAAGAAGATGCTTGCAATGAAGTATTTTCCGGCAAGCGCAAAAAGGCAAATGGAAAGAGATCTCCGCAACTTGAGGCAAGGAGACAAGATCGTGGCGGAGTACGAGAGGGAATTTACTCGACTACTTAACTGCATTCCGCACGTTGTGAGGGATGACGAGGACAAGGCCCGTATGTTCGAGAACGGCCTTAGACCGTCCATTTTCAGATTGGTTCAGACCCTAAACCTCCAAACCTACCGGGAGGTTGTAGACCGTGCCTTGATAGTGGAGAAAGGCGCGGAGATTGCTAAGGAAGAGAGAGAAGCTCTTGATAGAACACGAGGCAAGAGGTCGGCGACCGAGGGCGCAAGCCATAAGCCCTATTCGAAGAAACCGCCGAAGCACCCGAGGAGCCAGTCTGCAGGACGCGGCTCATCTTCACACCGGGGAGGACCTGACCGTCGGCGGCCCCCGCGTTGCGTGATTTGTGGTGGACCTCATGTGCCGCCGCAATGCCCGCAGCGTGGAGGCAAGTGCTATCTTTGTGGCCAGGAGGGCCACTTTCGATCAGAGTGCCCGCGAGGTTCGACACCGACACCTTCATCAGCATCGGCACCAGTTATTCAAGGACAGGTGACCCCGCCCACCTACTCTCAGTCAGGGCGACCACCGGCGTCGCGACAGTACGAGGGGCCACGGCAGGCTCCGAGCGGGCGCATGTATGCGGCCCAAACTGAGGAGGCTTCAGCGGCAGAGGACGTCGTTGCAGGTATTATCTTGATTCATAGCATTCGAGTTCGAGCTTTATTTGACACTGGTGCATCTCATTCATTCATTGACCGGCTGTTTGCCGAGTTGCATGGCATTGAGTTAGTTCCTACCTTGCATCCGGGACGAGTCTTAGTTCCTGATCATACTTTGGAGATTCGGGAGTTTTCCCCTAGTTGTCCTATTAGGATTGGGGATTGGATTTTGCCGGCAGATTTGTTGGCCCTCCATCGTCTTGGAGAATTCGATGTGGTATTGGGCATGGATTGGCTCACAAGATATCATGCTACCATTGATTGTGAGAATCGACTCGTGAAGTTTCAAGAAACGGGACAGGAGGAAATTGTGTTCAGAGGCTGCAAAAGTTCACTGTTTGCGATGACTATCTCTTCCACCAGAGCAAAACAATTGATTAGGAGTGGATGTGTCGCCTACTTGGCTACTGTTGTGGATAGTAGCAGTGAGACTCCGAGAGTAGAGGATATCCCAGTTGTGCGAGAGTTTACTGATGTGTTCCCGACAGAGCTACCGGGGATGCCTCCGGATAGAGAGATCGAGTTTGTGGTGGATCTGATCCCTGGAACTACCCCAATCTCGAAAGCACCATATAGGATGGCACCGGCAGAGTTAAAAGAGCTCAAGGCATAGCTTCAAGACTTGTTGGAAAAAGGCTTCATCCGACCGAGCGTTTCACCTTGGGGAGCACCAGTTTTGTTCGTCAAGAAAAAGGACGGATCGCTTCGCCTTTGCGTGGACTATCGCGAGCTTAACAAGGTCACAATTAAGAATAAGTATCCGTTGCCGAGGATTGATGATTTGTTTGATCAACTCCAAGGATCAAGAGTGTATTCGAAGATTGACCTTCAGTCTGGATATCACCAACTCAAGATCAAGCCCGAGGATGTTCCTAGGACGGCTTTTAGGACACGGTATGGACACTATGAGTTTACTGTTATGCCGTTTGGGCTCACTAATGCCCCGGCAGCTTTTATGGATTTGATGAACCGTGTCTTCAAGCCCTTTTTGGATAGATTCGTCGTGGTGTTCATCGACGACATTTTGGTGTACTCTCGAAGTGATGAAGAACATGAGGATCACTTGCGGCAAGTATTGCAATTACTTCGAGAGAAAGAGCTCTACGCCAAGCTGAAGAAATGTGAGTTTTGGCTACGAGAGGTAGCGTTCTTGGGTCATGTAATATCAGATAAAGGAATAGCTGTGGACCCCAAGAAAATTGAGGCAATCAAGGATTGGCCCAGACCGACGAACATCACCGAGATCCGGAGCTTCATCGGTCTAGCCGGCTACTATCGGCGTTTTGTTGAGGGATTCGCAAGGTTATCTAATCCCCTCACGCGACTAACACATAAAGGCACCAAGTTTATTTGGAATGATGCGTGCGAGGGAAGCTTCAGGGAATTGAAGGAACGGTTGACAACCGCCCCGATCTTGGCTTTGCCTACTGCAGGAGCGGGATACGTGATCTACAGTGATGCTTCCTTGAGTGGGTTAGGGTGTGTTTTGATGCAAAACGAGAAGGTTATTGCATATGCCTCTCGTCAATTAAAGGACTACGAGAAAAACTATCCCACTCATGATTTGGAGTTAGCCGCCGTGGTATTTGCATTGAAGCTGTGGCGACACTATTTATATGGTGGACATTGTGAGGTATACACTGATCATAAGAGCCTAAAGTACCTCTTTACTCAGAAGGAGTTGAATCTTAGGCAGCGCAGATGGTTGGAGCTGCTTAAGGATTATGATTTGACTATTCTCTACCATCCGGGGAAAGCAAATGTAGTGGCAGATGCTCTTAGTCGCAAATCGATGGAAAACTTAGCGATGATGATCACTTACCAACAACCATTACTTCAAGATATGAGACGGTTGGAGTTGGAAGTTGTGGCACCCGAGACACCCATGAGATTGATGGCATTGGTGTTACAACCGACTCTTATGGAAAGGATCAAGATGAAACAAGTCCAAGATCCTAGTTTGGAAAAGATTCGGGCTACACTTGTGGATGGCCGAGCCGGTGAGTTTCATGTGGATGATCATGGCATACTTCGTTTTCGAAGTCGACTTTGTGTACCGGCGGATTTGGAGATCAAAGAAGAGATCCTGAAGGAAGCGCACCGAGCACCTTATTCTCTTCACCCAGGTGGCACCAAAATGTACAAGGACTTAAGGTTACTTTATTGGTGGCCCGGCATGAAGAAAGATGTTGGGAAATTTGTGGCTCAATGCTTGACATGTCAACAAGTGAAAGCCGAGCACCGACTTCCCGCAGGCAAGTTGCAGAGTTTACCCATTCCCGTGTGGAAGTGGGAGAGGATCACCATGGATTTTGTTGTTGGATTGCCTCGCTCTCAGGCTGGGCATGATGCTATTTGGGTGATCGTGGATAGGTTAACCAAATCTGCTCATTTTATCCCTATCCATACTACTTGGTCTAGAGAGAAGCTTGCACAAAAGTACCTTGATGAGATTGTGCGATTGCATGGAGTGCCTGTTTCTATAGTTTCCGATCGAGATCCAAGATTTGCATCTCATTTTTGGAGGAGCCTTCACGAGGCCCTAGGCACGCAGTTGGATTTCAGTACAGCCTTCCACCCCCAGAGTGATGGGCAGTCTGAGCGAACCATACAAATCTTGGAAGACATGCTCAGAGCATGTGTTTTGGATTATCAAAGTGGTTGGCATCAATATCTACCGATGGCCGAGTTTGCCTATAACAATAGTTATCAAGCAAGTATCAAGATGACGCCATTCGAGGCTCTTTATGGGAGAAAGTGCCGATCACCTCTTCATTGGAGCGAGGTGGGAGAACGATTGATTTTAGGCCCCGATGTACTTCAAGAGGCCGAAGACAAGGTTCGACTAGCTCGGGAACGTTTGATTTCAGCTCAAAGTCGACAAAAGAGTTACGCGGATAAGCGTCGGCGCGATTTGGAATTTCAAGTTGGAGACCATGTCTTCCTAAAAGTATCGCCGACTAGAGGAGTCAAGAGATTTGGCATCCGAGGGAAGCTAAGTCCCCGGTTTATTGGACCTTTTGAGATTTTGGAGCGTATCGGCCCGGTGGCTTATCGGCTTGCTCTACCGCCTAACCTATCGGGAGTGCACAATGTGTTCCATGTATCGACGCTCCGGAAGTATGTTTTTGATCCATCTCATGTGGTGGACTTCGCCCCGTTGGAATTACACGAGGACTTGAGCTTTGAGGAGCAACCGGTGAAGATTTTGGCTCGTGAAGTGAAGAAACTTCGGAATCGCGAGATACCTTATGTGAAGGTACTTTGGAGCAACCACGAGGATCGCGAGGCTACATGGGAACTGGAGAGCGCACTGCAGGAGCGTTTCCCTCATCTTTTTCAGCTGGATACTTGAGGTACTTCACTTCTAGTTTCGCGGACGAAACTCCTTTTTAGGAGGGGTGAATGTAGTACACTGAACTTTATCAAATTGCGAAGTTCGAGTGTGTGGAGGGTTGAATGATACCCTTAGAATGTTTTTGTAAGCTTCCGGAAGGTTCTAGAAGGTTTCCGGAGAGTTTGGGCGTAAATCGGAAATTTTCGAAAAATTTTGAAATTTTGGGGTTTTTGGCTTTGGGATCCGGATCGGATAGGGGCGATTCGGATCGTCCGCGCGAAACTAGAAATTCCACGTTCGGGATCCGGATCGGATACGGGCGATCCGGATTGTCCGCGCGAAACTGGAGATTCCACGTTCGGGATCCGGATAGGATTGGGGGCAGTCCGGATCGTGCGGGTCTGGACAGCACAGTAAGAAATGCAATAACATTTCTTGCAGGGGTCTTTTAGGATTTTGTTACATTAGGGTTTTTAATCCCCTTCACTCCTCTTTTCCTCTCATTTGGAGAGAGTAAGAGAAAGTGTTAGAGAGAGAGAGAGAGAGGGAGAGAAAATCTTGGATTTCCTTCTCCAACACATCTCTCTACTTGGATTCTTCTTCAACCTCCTCTTCTCCACCTTTGAAGCTTGCTACAAGAGCTTGGAGGAAGGCTTGAACTTGAAGAAGAAGGAAGTTTGGAGCTCTTGTGCCTACCCTTTGCTTTTCCAAGGTGGGATTTGAGCTAAAAGAGGTTTGGAACACTTCTTTTTCCTTTCTTTTGGGATTTTTGAAGAAAAAACCTAGGTTTTGGAAAACTAGGGTTTATTTTGGGGCTTTTTGATTTATAGCTTTTGGGGTGGAATTGATGGGTGTAGAACACTCTTGTAGGTTGGTTTTGAAGCTTTTCTTGTTTGGATTTCAAGATTTAGCAAGATTTCTCAACCTAAGGTATTTTCCACCTATTTTCCTTATGATTTTAAGGGATTTTGTGATTAGGGTTTTGTGATGTTTTAACCCTTTGGAAACTTCTCTTAGGGCATAAGAGGAAGTGTGGGCTTCTTGGTTGGGATCCTTCACAAGGATTTGGCAACTATCCGGTGGGTCTGACCTCACCGAAATGGGTGAACTCCCCCTATGTCTTCTATAGACTTTTAGGGCATCATTGTTATATTAAACATGCATCGTTTGATTTATCATGATTTATGATCATGCATTTGAACCCCTTCATGTGTAGAAAATTTCATACTCTATGTAGTAGAGGTAAACATTGTAGGTGCATGGGCACTTTGAGGGGGGATTGAATAGGAATTTTCGTGAACTTAAGCTTTTGGATATGAATAGAGAATAACTATACATGTTATAGAATTATTGAGATATGTTATGCATATGATCATGAAGAAAATGGACATTATGACATTAGTGCCATCTAGTGTAGTGAGATACAAGTAGAAAACTTCTAAACTTGTACAATCAAGATGAAATAGTTAGATTCCATGTTTGAGACATGAGGATAACTTGTAAATGTTTTACTCTTTCATTATGCAAAATAATGTTAATATTGTACATGAAACATTGACACTTGAGATACTATACCCCGACCTAAAGGTCGATGATGCTTTTCCGTGTTTTAGACACGATGACTTGCTATTCCGTGTTTTAGACACGATGATCGAGACTTGCTTGCTTGCCGTTTGTGCTCATTCGCACATGCTTGGTAGGGTCGCTCCCTCCAAGCTGGCACTCCGGAGTTGGCCATTTGCGACATTATGATCGCCGTGCGGGATTGGGTGCCGATTGGGACGCCGTTGGCTTGGCATAGCTCCTTGGGGGGTGCCACCACGGGACCATGAGGCGTGGCTCAAGCTTAGACTCAAAGAAAGTCTTCAAGAGAAAAGGATTAAGTTAACCAAACTTAACATTGAATATCACATAGATGATACATTAATGGTAGTTGGACATACATGATAGCAAACTTGACATTGGACACCATATAGGTAATACTACTCATTGTAGTTGGACATTATGATAGCATGATAGATTCATATCATCATCACCTTGTACATGAGCATAGAGGCATGATAGTAGTAGAGTACTTTACTTTACTTCAGTTGTTTATTTTCTGCATTTCATTTCAGCAGTTTACTATCTTATGCCTCAGTTGACCTAGTGGTGTATTTCGCTCCTCTCGGCGGCTTACCCACTGGGAACTATTGTTTAATAGTTCTCACCCCATTTGGGATGTTGTTTTTCAGAGCCATCCGCAGCGGGAGGGGCTCGGGACCGTGGCAAGGGGTTATCGCATAGCTAGCTAATCCCCGTCGCACCACTCGAGGTGGTTACAGGACACCTTTTCTTTTGTTTTTGTTAGAGAGGTGTTGGTGTATTTTGGCATAGAAACCACCCATGTATTTTGATAAGTTGTATTTAAGGGAACTACATGTGTATTTTGGATTTTAACTTCTTGTATGATAGTTGTTATCTACTTTCCTCTTTTATGTATAGTTTAGTTGCTTTGTGCTCTGATTACTAGTAGGATGTGTATATTGCCTTCCTTCCGCTTGTTGTTGTAGACGCCTTGTGTGTACCGGGGGGTACCTTGTGCACACGGCGGGTCTGTGCACGTGCCGGGTAGGCTTCCGCTGGGGCCTGGGGCGTGACAGATTATTTTGGTATCAGAGGAGCTTGACGCGTAAAGGAGTGAAATTTATCTGGAGTGAGGACTGTCAGAGGAGCTTTGAGGAGCTGAAGGGTAGACTGATGACCGCCCCTATCCTTTCCCTCCCTGTTATGGGGAAAGGATATGTGATCTACAGCGACGCATCACACAGCGGACTTGGTTGTGTGTTGATGCAGGAAGGGAGGGTAATTGCTTATGCATCGAGACAGCTCAAGGATTACGAGAAGAATTACCCTACCCATGACTTGGAGCTTGCTGCCGTGGTGTTTGCACTAAAGCTTTGGCGTCATTATCTGTATGGGGAGCACTGTGAGATCTACACCGACCACAAGAGCCTAAAGTACCTGTTCACACAGAAAGAGCTAAACCTAAGGCAACGTAGATGGTTAGAGCTACTAAAGGATTATGATGTGGACATCCTGTACCATCCGGGCAAGGCCAATATAGTTGCAGATGCGTTGAGTAAGAGGGCGGCACAGAGTCTGTCCATGATGATTACAGGTCAGGCACCCTTGTTAGAGGAGATGAGGCGGCTCGAGATAGAGGTTGTGTCCCCTGGGGTCTCTGCTAGACTGACGTCTTTAGTCGTGCACCCCACTCTGTTGGATAAGATCAGGGAGAAACAGAGTGAGGACCCCCACTTAACCAGGATTAGAGATCAGATCCCGAGTGATCAGTCAGGGGACTTTACAGTGGATGCTTCGGGAGTACTGAGGTACAGGGACCGAGCATGTGTGCCAGTGGATGCTGAGATCAGAGAGCAGATATTGCGAGAGGCCCATTATACACCTTATACCCTCCATCCTGGTGGAACTAAGATGTATAAGGACCTCAAGGCACACTTCTGGTGGAATGGCATAAAGAGGGATATCGGGAGATTTGTGGCTCAGTGTTTAACTTGCCAACGGGTGAAGGCTGAGCATCGAGTGCCAGCTGGCAAGTTACAAAGTCTTCTAATTCCCGAGTGGAAATGGGACCACATTACGATGGATTTCGTGGTCGGACTGCCGAGGGCACAGGGAGGAGCTGATGCTATCTGGGTAGTTGTAGATTGACTTACCAAGTAGCGCACTTTTTGCCTATGCAGACTACTTGGCCACTCGAGCGACTAGCCCAGTTATATCTATATGAGATAGTGAGATTACATGGAGTACCAGCCTCCATAGTATCAGATAGAGACCCGAGGTTTGTTTCGCGTTTCTGGAAGAGCTTGCAAACAGCCTTGGGGACTCAGCTTAGGTTCAGTACAGCCTTTCATCCGTAGACTGATGGGCAGTCAGAGCGGACTATACAAATCCTGGAAGACATGCTGAGGGCTTGCGTCTTGGATTTCGGCGGAGGGTGGATTCGACACTTATCTTTGGCTGAGTTCGCGTACAACAATAGTTTTCAAGCGAGCATTCAGATGGCTCCATTTGAAGCATTGTATGGACGCAAGTGTCGATCACCGCTTTATTGGAGTGACGTGGGCGAGAGGCGGACCTTGGGACCAGATGTACTATTAGAGGCAGAGGAGAAGGTCCGAGTGATTCGACAGCATCTTCAGACCACCCAGAGCCGACAGAGGAGCTATGCTGATGTTCGGCGACGAGACTTAGAATTTCAGGTTGGAGATCATGTATTTCTGAAAGTCTCGCCGTCCAAAGGAATCAGGAGGTTCGGCATTCGTGGGAAACTGAGCCCACGTTATATTGGTCCTTTCGAGGTATTAGAGCGCATAGGGCCAGTTGCCTACAGGCTTGCACTTCCTCCCAGACTTGCTGGTGTCCACGATGTATTTCACGTTTCTACTCTGAGAAGGTATGTCTTCGACCCGTCGCACGTCATCGACTTCACACCGCTCGAGATCAGCGAGGATTTGAGGTATGAGGAGCGCCCATTGCGAATTCTGGATCGGGAGGTGAGAGAATTGCGTAGTCGAGCCATTCCCTATGTGAAGATCCTTTGGAGTAATCATGACGAGCGCGAGGCTACGTGGGAGCTCGAGTCAGAGATGAGGGATACCCACCCCTACTTATTTGAGACATCGGACTGAGGGATATTGTTTAGTTTTGTTTCGAGGATGAAACTCCTTTTAGTGGGGGAGGATGTGATGATCCAAACTTTTGTAGAAGCTTTTACAGCTTTAGCAGAGATTACAGGAAGCATACACAGCGTATCGGAGCTCGTAGCGTCGAAAACGGACCTCAGAAATGGACCCAGCGCGAAAATCGGATCAAGTGGGCCTTCCGGGGGATTTCGACAAAATTTCGGATGAGAATTTGGCGAAACGGACGGCGGATTTGGACTCAGCGCGCGAAAACGATCAAAATAGTGTATTTACTTGAATTTTTTGGCAAAGGTTATTGTTCACGCCGGAACAGTAACTCCGGCGAGTCGGCGGCGGCCGGCGGGCGGCGGCGCACGGCGGAGCGCGGCGGCACAGCAGGCGCAGCGCGGCCGTGGGCAGCGCGGGCAGGCGCGCGCGGGCGCGGGCAGGCGCGGTGCGCGCGGGCTGCCGGTCCACAGGCAAGGCGTGCACCGGGAGCACCGAGAATGGGGTTTGCCATGTGGCAGCACCTGATTGGTCGGGCGGCGTAAAGAATTGCGGCTTGTCTGGGACATGTGGCAGCACCCCATTGGCCGACAAGATCCGGAATACCCGGCGCGTAGACCGGGCGCGTGTGCCACGTGGACACGTGGCCACTGTTCATTGGCGGGCGCAGAGCCGCCCACGTGCGCCAGGCACGTGGAAAACGTGGGCGGCGGTGGACACGTGGCACATTTCTATTAGTCCGTACGGCTGTTTCGTGTTCTGGGAGGCGTGGCGCGATCTGATTGGCCGGATTTGGTGTTTCCTGTTTTGGCCTGGATCTGGTGTGGAGCCCGAATAGGATTTTGGCCCATTATAAATACCCCTCCCTCTTCACTCTGCAATTCCGGATTTTAGAGAGAGAAAGTGAGGTTGAGGCCTTAAGGAAAGTTGTTCCTCTCTCTGTCCTCTACCTCTACAGAAAGTTTCAGAATTTTTGGAGTCGCCGACAGAGAGTTATCTGCGACGCGGCGTACTGCGACGATTTTCAATTCCGGCCCATTTTCCGTCGCAGTTCAGTCAGAAAATCCCTGTGTGCTAACCAGGAGAAATTTTTGAACGATTTCTGCGGCAGCGCGTTCCTAAGAGGTAAGGCTTCGTTTTTCGTGTTGATCACTTTGCTCCGTTTTGCACTTCTGGCACGGTTCCCGAGGCTTCTTTGACCCCTCTTTTTGCTGTGGTATTTTCTGGACAGCATCGACTTCTCTGATTTATATCTTGAGCTAGGAACATCGGATCAAGGTGTATAAGTAGTCGATTTCGATTTACTCGTCGCAAGGAACGCAACTGTAATTTTTTGGGATTTTTCTGAGCACTGTACAGAGGTGAAAAACTCCTCTCTTTCTGTGCTGTTTGGAAAACAGCAAATACTATATTTTTGGGATTTGTATTTATACCGTGTGCGTTGTTCTGTACAGCTGTGCACTGTTTTCAGCGAGTTGCGGGATTAGAGGACTGTGGACAGCAAGGAGGCTTTTGGGGTGTGGTTTGAGCTTTTCAAGGTGGGTGGTTGTTGCTTACCTCATTTTTGACTAACTCACTAGGAGTATTAGAGATCCCCTATTTCAAAACTGATAATCAATATTCCAATTATGAATTGCATGAGTAGACCCCACAAATTATATGACAGCTCATTTATGTTAAATTGGGACACTATTATTGAGACAAATGCTATATCCTATTCTCGCATGCAAATGACTTATCATGTTGGGGACATTTAAACCACCTTTTTCCAAATAAATATCAAACACTTTTCTTCAGTTTTTTTTTTAAAGAGGACAATTGCATGCTTGTTTGGACATCTAGTTAGGCCACTATTCATTGCTACACTATCATATTGGGACTTGACTTAGGAGAAACCATGTTTCGTTGTTCTCCTTGTTATTCAGACGCATGTGGCTCAGTTTGAGCAGGGTTTTGGGATAGTGTAGTCGAGGTCATCGAGTCAGGGACGGGTTTGACTCGATTATATATTGTGGGGCATTGTGGTAACCGCGGACATGAGGCGGTTAGCCAGATGTTGATTACTTTATCAGATTTTGGACGTATAGGGTGTTGCGGCAACCGCGGACATTAGGCGGTTGACCGGATGTTCACTTATGCATCAGATTGAGTTTCAGATTTCTCTAGTGGATGGTATTTCCCACTTGTTGATTACTATTGCATCTGATTGGGGATCAGAGTTACTTTAGTGGATGGATATTTCCCACTTTGATCATAGTCATGATCCAGTCCTGCTATTGTGAGACATTGGTTACAGAGATGCTTGATACAGAGATACTTTACTCGTGTGGGTTGCTCCCCTCGAGTGCCACTCCGGAGTAGGCTTTTGACCGTGACGGGTGCCGGTCAGTTTGTGAGTTGTGAGTGATGACAGAGCAGGCAGTGCCAGTGTTTCCTGGCCCTTTGATTGGGTTTCTTTGGGCGGTTAGCCTTATAGTTGCATGCATACGGTTATCTTTTTGGCACTGCATTTAGAGGCATTGTAGTAGCAATTTCCTTTTCAGCAGCCTTTGTAGCTTACCACTGTCCTTTCCTTTTACCTCTAGTAGTCCTAGTGGGTCCGTCAGAGTTGAGGATTTACCCACTAGGGGGAGGCTACTGGTTTATCTAGTAGTTCTCACCCCCCATTGTTGTTCTCTGTCTTTTTCCCTTTGTTTTGCAGAGTCGTCTGCGGGAGCTGCTAGGCCATCGGCAGCTGATCGAGGTAAGGGGATCGCTGAGTAGGTAGATCTCCAGTGAGGTTGTGAGCTGGTTTTAGATAGATGTTGTACCCTCCACTCAGACTGTTGTACTGTTCTTTTATTTTGGAGATGATTGAGCCAGCTGGTTGTATTATTCTGGTAAGCTGGGAGATTATTGTATTTATTACAGCTGTATTTTAGTTCCAGTCTGAGATACTATGTGGTTCTTCTATTTCAGCTCTGTATTATGCTCTTTTATTGTACATCTTATATCTGAGCAGGTTACCAGCGCTTCGTGTACACGGGAAATTCCGTGTGCACGGCGGATCTGTAGACGGACCCGGGTTCTGGTTTACACCCCGGGGCATGACATCAGTAAAACCCCAGATTATTTTTAGTATACTTTTGATACTGTAAGACACTAGTTTGCATGGTTAGAGAGCATTACTTTTGCACCGGGATCGTTTTAAAAATCATAAAGCCCGTTTTAAGGAAAACCGGCATTTTAAAAGTGGTTTATTTAATTGTGAGATCGCCAGTGAGATGATATGATTCCAGGGTGCATGTGACCTCGTGCCTGGGGGACGAGGGGTTTTTACTTGATTTGTAGATGATTCTACTAGTGTCCTGGGGGTTAGAGAGGGCTTATCAGATTGAGTCGGGAGGGTTCACTGACCTAGACATGAGTTGTGAGGTTGGCATTTGAGTTTCCGATCTGTTTGATCGTGGATTAGAGCCTATAGGCGCTGCTTGTGATAGTTGGGACACATTTGAGCTCGGTGGGGTCGCTCCCCTCGAGTTACGCTCCAGATGCGTTTGAGATGATTGAGATGGTCAGACTAGGACGCCCCACGTGGAGTGGGCAGGTGCGTTCCTAGTAGTCCATAGGACGCCCCACATGGAGTGGGCAGGTGCGTTCCTTGTAGTCAGTAGGACGCCCCACGTGGAGTGGATAGGTGCGTACCTAGACTATAGGCGCAGGCCTGACTGGACCCGATGTGGCAATCATAGAGATTGGGTGATATGAGCGGGTGGTTGCATTATATGTTCATAGATGGTTTTCCTTTGAGCATTGTATTTGAGGCATGTAGCGGTAGTTTATTTCCAGCTTGCATCTTATCTATCTACCTATCTATCTGTTGCCTCCAGTAGACTTAGTGGGCATACCGTGGACTTTGGTGACGGTACCCACTGAGAGCTACCTTCTACAGTAGTTCTCACACCCGCTGTGGTGACAGGTTTTCTACTCCGGGATCAGCTCGTGCGGAGTCATCAGACCGAGATAAGGGCGTGGCCGACTAGTTGCTTACCTAAGTCTGTCGAGTTAGAGGTAGAGTCGCCCTGTATTTTTGGTTCCCACTTTTGTACTGGACAGAGATATTGTACTTATGTCAGTGTGTGGATTATGTATTTTGGATTTTGGTTTTTAGTGATTTCAGCTGTTCAGTTTTACTACCTTAGCAAAATTTCTTATCACCTCTGATATCTGTATAGCTATAGATCTTATTTGCAGGTTAGACGCTTTGTCTGTGCGGGAAGTCCCGTGCAGGCGGCGGATCTGTTGGCTAGCCCGGGTCGCAGTTTCGACCGCGGGGCGTGACACTTCCCTTCTTCCAAGTACTGTAACATTCTTTCGCTTCTTTCCTGTTTTGTTCCATGTATATGGGGTATTGAAAGCCATCCAATTTCAGTCCATCTTCTCGCCGAAGAAAGCCTAAAAAGCGCTCAAGGATAAGTAAGTGAAGACAGTTAGAGGAGGGCAGGGTCAATCAGAAAAAGGGCAGTCAAGAAAGTAAGTATAAGTATTGGAAAGCGATATATTAGTATCGAATAAGCCAGAAACAGAAGTCTCTCTTTCTTTTCTTCCCTGTAAGCCAGAGCCTGTTGGAATCATAAGAAAAGCCCCTGCTTCTTTTTCCACTGCACTGCCAGTTGAAGTGGAAATTGGAGTAGCTTTGCCCTTCTATCCAGTCCATCCCATGGGAGTTGACTATCCAGAAGGAGTCTTGGTTTGCCTATTGTAAGACTCTTGAAATCTGGCTAAGGCCTTTCAGTGTCCACCCCAGACTAATTAATTAGTGCTTGGCTCTATCGAATGACTTTGTCCCTTACGAGGCCAGTTACTTAATTTCTTCATTTCTCTTCTCAAAATCCTAAGCTATCTTATACAAAAAGTGGATCTTCTTCCTAATCAATCTTGCTTGATAGAAAGGGAGTCTGTTGCCTCCTTCAAAGGTGTCTGTCAGGTTGACGTTTCCTTATCCCACTCTAGTGCTGGGAGGAAGCGAAGCCTTCTTTCGCTATCGGGATACGTTGGACTGGAAAAAGGCAATGGCCTCCTTTACTTGTGTCACACCCCGCGGTCGAAACTGCGACCCGGGCTCACCAACAGATCCGCTGCCTGCACGGGACTTCCCGCACAGACGAAGCGTCTAACCTGCAAAAAGAGATCTACAGCTATACAAGTATCAGAGCTGAAAAATAAACTATACTAGAGAAATAAACTGAACAGCTGAATCACTATAATAAAAGTCCAAATACAAAGTCCACTAACTGACATGAATTCTATCTCATCTAGTATAACATGAACATAGCCATCAAGAATGCTAGATCTCAAATCCTCTAAAGCATGTACAATAATCAAGTAAGTATTAATCCACATGATCTAGGCCACTTTCACGCTTACATCTCAATTCTATTAGTTGTACCTTAATCATGCATGCTATCAGTTACAGAGGGTAACAATCTCTTAGGTAAGCTTTTCCTAATCACCAACATGGATATCCGAATCATGCAAGTCCTCATAATATAACATGAATATTAATCTTGCAATTCTCTTAGACAATCAACATTACTAAGCTTACCTCTCAATCACAAACAATGTACCCTAAACATGCATGCATTCTATCAAATAGAATTAGAGAACCATCCACCGGTTCCGGGGACAAGGCAACCCACCTGAAATGCTTTCCGCAGGCAAAGCCGAAGTCGGTGAAGTGCGTAGTCACACGCTATCAAAATCCGCCGAAATTGCACCCTCGGTACACGGTCGCGCAAGCCTCTGCTCAACAAACAACACAACCAACAGCAACACGATCAATACCCCACAACACCCAAACAGCACATGCTGTTTTTACCAACCAGCACAAAGAAGGGGATTTTTCACCTGCGTGCAGTCCTCCAAAAATCCCCAAAAAATCACCACTGTGATCCTCGCGACGAGTAGATGCAAATTGAGTATTTATACACCTTATTCCGACACCTGTAGGCCAAGATACAATTAAAACATCACCGTAAGCCAAAACCTTCACAAACACAAGCCTGTAGAAAAAACAGCCCCCAAAGAAGCTTAATTATCACCTTCGAAGAGTCCTCCAAAAATTCCAATAAAAATACGAGTGCGTTCCTCTCGAAGTGTAGATGTCGATCGAGTCCTCGTACATCAAAATCCGATACCCGAGTGTAGAGATAAAAATCCGACAAGCCTCCGCTGTCCAAAAAACCACTAGCAGAAAAGGGGTTCAAAGATGCCTCGTAAACCATGCCAACAACTCAAAATAAGGCGAAGTGATCAACACGGAAATCGAAGACGTACCTCTCGTGAACGCGGTGCCGCAAAAACCAGCTCAAAAGTCTAAAAGGGTAGCTCAGGGGGTCTCGCGCACCGAAATGCGACGGTAGAAGCCACAATCCAAGAAGCGTCGAAGTGAGCCGCGTCGCAGAAAACGCCGATGCCGCGGCCTCCAAAAAATTCGAGAATCCATCAAAGGGTGGAGGAGAGGGAGAGGATCAACCTTCCTTAAGGCCTCAACCCAAGAGGAGCTCAGGAAAGCCCTCAAAAAGAAGCCCAATGGGCTTATTTATAGCCCAAGCCCAACATACAAGAGAATACTGTGCGCGCCCGAATCTCCCTCAGCGCGCCACATCACCCGTTCTGCGCCCCGCGCGCCCGCCAATCGCAACGAGCCGCGTGGCAGCGCGGTCCACGGCGGGGACCGTGGGCCGCGGTTCACGGGGACCCAGTCGGGTTGCTGCGCCTGCCAATGAGCGGGCGACACGTGGCCTGGCGGGGTCCATCGTGCGCCGCGCCCGGCACGCTGTCGCGCGTGCGTTGACCGACCACTCCTCGCGCGCCACGTGTCCAAGCCGTAGCCCACTGGTCCCGGTGCACGCCCAAATCCGTGGACCAGCCTGCCTGCCGCCGCGCATTTGCCTGCCCGCGCCCGCTCCGCCGCCTGCCCCCGCCGCCGGTGCTGCCCTAGCCTGTCGGAATAGTAACAAGGTGCCTCGAAATTCATGTTTTGGCATCCGGGCTCCGAAAAATACAAGTAAATAGTCTATTTTCATCGTTTTCGCACGCTAAGTCCAAATCCGATGTTCATTTTGCCAAATTCCACTTCTAAAATTTGTTGAAGGCATCCGGACAGGTAAACTTAATCCAAATTTCGCGCTGGGTCCAACCTTGAGGCCCGATTTGTGCACAAACCCCTCCACACCGAAATAAGGCTCCAGAAGTCGCTGTTCACACTGCAAAAGCTCTGCGGAGATCCGGGTCATCACACTCGGCCCCTCCCGTTAGCACTCATGCCTCAATACTTTTTTTATTACTTTTCTCTTTTATCCTAGGTTGTTTACTCTAGGATAGCTTGGGTGTCTCTAACACCAATTTAGATTGGAACTTCTTGTTCATTCACATTTTCACATATAATGCCACTTGGCAATTCCCTTAGTTCTTTAGCCATTTAGGCTTTCTTTTAGATCTCAACAACGGGCCCGAGAGTTCCAAAAGACTGGTGCCTACAACCCCAATCAAACAAGAACAGGTTCCAGGCAACGCCTCCCGTAGTTCTCGACCCCCGTACGAAGCATTTTCTTTTAACTCTCTTATTCCTTAACCCTATGTTCATAACCTTAGGGTTTCACTATATCCCAAATACATTAATCATTTCCAATTTCCTTCAGCCTAGAGTTTATTAATTCTACATATTCCTTTGCATTTGGCCTAGAGTTTGCTAACTCTACTTTTCCCTTTACATTTGGCCTAGAGTTCACTAACTCTATTTTCATTCTAATATTATCCTAGAGTTCATTAACTCTATTTGCATTCCAATAGTATTCTAGAATTCATTAACTCTATATTTACTTTCAAACATATTCCTAGAGTTCTTTAACTCTATGTTAAATACTCTATCAAAATCCAATCAATGTCCTTCAATAGTGCTAAGCACTATTCCTCTCACAAAAATCCCAAGAGGAAAAAAGGAAAAGAAGTATTCGAAGCCTCCTTTTAAGCTCAAATCCCATATTGAAAGTATAAGAGATGGGAACTAGGGCTCCAAACTCATTCTTAATAACATTTTGAACACGCTCGGAGTAATTTAACCTCACTTTGCTATTTTGCGAAAGCCGGTGCACTACACCTGTGTCCCCGGCGTCCCGCGGTAGGGAGGTCGTGGCGTCGGGCCCACAACAAGAGTGGCCGGCTGGGCCCCTCTGTGCCCCCATCGGCCCGAGCCTCTGGTGGGGCCCGATCCGATCCGGGCACTGCGAGGGCCCGTATACTGGTCCTCCTTCGGCCTGTTGGCTGAAGGGTCTTCGGGGTGCCTGTAGAGTACCGGGACTTCGTATAGTGCACCGACTTCGCAAGATGGCGTGGTGCGGTAAAATCGTCCGCAGCAGGTTCAGAATATGATTACAATTGAGTTTGGCATGTTTCGGATCGACGCGGGAGCCTCCGGATCAAAAAGTGAGTTGACGGCGTCAATTTTGGAAGCCCCAGCTTAATTTTGGATTTTGGGCCATTTGGTACCGGTACTGTAGTCCGGGTACCAGTACTCAATGTCGAGTACCGGAACTCAATGCCTCCGAGAGCTGGGGGCAGTGTGGTAACTTCACTGTTTTGAGTGGGGTGGTCGAGGGTTGGTCTATATAACCCCTCTGAGACATCCACTCCATCATCTCCATCCCTTCTTCCTCCTCCTCAGTAGCAGCAACAGCAGCAGGGAGAGCTCGGTTGGGAGCTTGCACGCACGGAAGTAGCAGCAAGGTGAGTACTGTGCTGTTCCGAGATTTCGGATTTTTTTTGTGGATTTTGGAGTTTTGATCAGAGGAATGGATTTTTGAGTTGGAATTAGAGTTTTCATCCGTTCCTTTTTCCCTATGTGGTGTGGAGTAACTGAGTGCTGCGCGTGACGCGGATGAGTGCGCGCGAGTTGCCCTGTGCACTGTGTGGAGCCGCGAGGGGCGTGGGCTGTGGGCGTAGTGAATTGGCGGAGTTGGCCGTGGCTTGGTCGAAGCACAGCTGGAGCCCTGTTAGAGGCTGTGGAGTGAGCTGAGAGCTCCTTGAGGATTTTCTGGGTGCTTGGCTGAGGTGCGCGCGCGAGGAGCCGAAGTGCTATTTTCGGCAAAATTTGACAGTGAGCGAGTCAATTCTTCATCGATTTCAGCGTTGCATCTGGAAAGCGATCCAGGTGGGTTGGAAATTCTTCCAAGCTTTGTGGAATGCCCTCTAATGCTTCTGTATGCATGTTGAGCATGTATAGTTTATCTATTATTATAGTTGGTAAACCTGATAGTTGCCTAGAAAATTACAGAAAGACAATCCTGAGCCCCAGATATTTTTAGCATGATCTAGCGATGATTTTACACTAGACTGCATATTTTCTTGACATTCGGGATGCATCTGGATCTTCATAAAATTTCTATAAATTGTTTTAAGTTAAACTCTGATTTTTAAAGTGTTTTAAAATATCGAGAGCATTATGGATGGCCCAGGTAGTTCGGGATGCATGTATCCTCGTGCCAGGGGGCCGAGCGGATTTTTTTTGAACTCTGTGGGATGAGTTTCTAGTGTCATGAGAGTTTGGGCATTTGTTTCACTTCGGAGGCGGAAGCTACGGGCGGCTGTGCCTGCAGCCTGTTCTTGTTTGATTTGGGTTGTAGGCGTCAGCCATTCGAAATTTCCGGGCCTTTTATGTGAGAGATTGAGGACTGATTCCATTGTTGGGTCGGAAGCTATGGGCAGCTGTGCCTGCAGCCTGTTCTTGTTTGATTTGGGTTGGAGGTGTCAATCTTTTGAAATATTCGGCCTTTCATGGAAGTCGATTGGTTTACTCTATATCATGGGTTGGGCATTAGCGGATTAAGTCGTGGAGGGTTCTCCGACTTAGCTATGTTTATTTGGTCTTTATCAGATTGAGTCGTGGAGGGTTTTCCGACTTAGCTATGTTATTTGGGCATTGTTAGATTGAGTCGTGGAGGGTTCTCCGACTGAGTGATGGTTATTTGGGTATTCGAGTTTCCGATCTGTTTGATCGTGGACTGGCCTGCAGATGCCGCTTTTTATGCCTGATGAGACATACTTGAGCTCGGTGGGGTCGCTCCCCTCAAGTTACGCTCCGGATGCGATGATGATGCGCATAGTTGATACACTAAAGGTCGTGATACTGAGATAGTCCGATGGGACGCCCTGGTTGATACACTAGGGGGCGCAGGCTTGACTGGACCCGATGTGGCAGTCACTGAGATTGGGTTATGTGAGCACCTCGTGAGCGAGTGGATGCATAGCATGTTCTTAGTTGAGTTTTCCTTTGAGCATGTACTTGAGGCATATTAGCTATAGTTTCATTCCAGTTTTCATATTATCTATCTGCATACCTATTGTTTTGCCTCTAGTAGACTTAGTGGGCATACCGTGGATATTGGTGACGGTACCCACTAGAAACTACCTTCTGTAGTAGTTCTCACACTCGCTGCGGTGACAGGTTTTCCAGAAGTTGTTGTTCCGGCTGGTTCGTGCGGAGACAGCCGATCGAGGTAAGTGCGTGATCGAGTAGTTCCTTACCAACATTTTGAGAGTCAGAGGTAGATGTACCCTATATTTTTTTTGAGTTTCCACTTTTGAACTGGACAGTCTGAGAGATTTGTATTGTATTTATTTTACATAGTGGGAAAGACTGTGTATTGAGGATTTATATTTATTCAGATGTTCAGTTTATGATTTCTGTAGCTACTAGTTTATTTCCGCTCTGATACATGTTTAGCTATAGATCTGACTTGCAGGATAGACGCTTCGTCTGTGCGGGGGTTTCCGTACAGATGGTGGATCTGTTAGCGAGCCCGGGTCGCAGTTTCGACCCCGAGGCGTGACAGTGCCCCATAGACCCGGCTTTCCTCGTAGCCGTGGTGGGGGCGATGATCAGTAGCTAGTCCGAGAGGATGATCAGCCGGCCTCGGCCTCTCTCGGTCGTATAAATCTCGCAAGACCCTACGGATGGGAAGGTCTTGTTCTTCTTTCTTGTCCACTTCTTTGAAGGATTGCTTGTTGGACCCTTCTGTTGGGTTATAAGTAATTGGATCTAAATAGGGGAAAAAAACACCTAGAGGGGGGTGAATAGGTGTAAACAATAAACACTCAAAAATCATTGCGCAAATAAACCCAATGCGGAAAAATAAAAGAACACGCAAGATTTTTACGTGGAAAAACTCCAAACCGGAGTAAAAAAACCACGGGACCGATAACACGGCGAAATCCACTAGAATTAACACACGTACAAGGTGATATACCGTACTCACAGACGACTCAACCTTTTTCATACGCTCCTAGTAGATCTTCCCGCTCGCTCCACGACGCTTCTCGAATCCACGATCTGCGCCCAACGCTGAATCCACAGCGTCCAACGTCGAGTCCACGACGTCCAACCGAATCCACGGTCTTCACCCAGTGGCACGCTTCGAATCCACGAACGTACCTCG
This sequence comes from Tillandsia fasciculata, assembly GCA_029168755.2. Classification (NCBI taxonomy): domain Eukaryota; kingdom Viridiplantae; phylum Streptophyta; class Magnoliopsida; order Poales; family Bromeliaceae; genus Tillandsia; species Tillandsia fasciculata. The sequence continues at coordinate 13,659,574 of CM054933.1, forward strand.
CTCCGAATCCACGAGAGCGGTTGCACCTTGAATCCACAAGGCCACGCGAGTCCACGCGCCGATTTTGGGGTAAATCGTTGTTTGTTTGGGTGGTGATGATCCGCCGAATACTTAGATTAAAGATAGATCGGAAATACCATCTAAGTATTCATTGATTTGATTCTACTCAAAATGTGAGTATGGAAAACCTAGAATCAAATCAATCAATATAGATGAAGAAACATAGAATAAATCTATTGATTTCCTTTCTTCTCTATATATGTGGATTTTTTCTTTTCGGCTATTTTCTTCTGTAATAGCGGATTCTGCCGATGCCCTAGAAATGAATACAGGGCCTATTTATAGGTTAGAAACCCTAGGAAGAATATACGGATCAAAAACAGCCTTTTCTGGAAAGAATTACCGACGGCGATCCGGATTGGATTTGGCGATCCGGATTGCAGAAGCACAAAAGACGGTTTCCAGAAAAATGCCTGTTCGGGATCCGGATCGTAGTCCCCGATCCGGATTGTTCATACAGTTTCACCAAACATCACATTCGGGATCCGGATTGCAAATCCTGATCCGGATCGGAAAAGCAAAAGGTAAAACCAGTGTTCGGGATCCGGATCAAAAGATGCTGCGATCCGGATTGAAACAGTGTATGAACAAACACCCTTCGGGATCCGGATTGCAAGCCACGATCCGGATCCTGAACATGTCCCATGTCCAGTTTTTGATGTTTAAGCAATTAAAACCTCTTCCAGGTGTTTCTACACTATAAGAAGTATTCGGATCATCAAAATTCTTTAGTTAAACGTACCTGATCCTTTTGAATTCTTCTTTCTTGAGATTGAGGTATACGATCCAAAGTTTCTTCATCTTCAATCTTCAAGACTTAATACATTCACGAAATACGCCAACTCAAATTCCGTAACAATCTCCCCCTTTGGCGGTTTCGTGACAAAACACAAATCCACAAAAGAAAATTCAAAAAGATATTTTTGTTGCTATCACCATACAACAAAAATTTACAAAAGAGATCCAGAAATTAAAAACATGAGATAAACTCCTAGAACAGACTCTAGACTTAGACATCTGTAATCTCTGCACACAGAAAGCATTCTTGACAAACAAAATCGTTAGATACCTCAAGAATTGAAACATTCAAAACCAACTACAGAGATAGAGTTTATTCTCATCATGACATTTGAAAAATTCAGATATGTAAGAGAATCATAGTTAAAACCAACATATCTTCTAAGCAATCGAAAACCAAATGTCAAAGTATGTTAGTCCAACATCAACTTGTTAGTCATATTACATGCCCAAATAGTTAGTCAAATAGTTAGTATAGAGGCATGTCACAAATCACATAAGAAAAACCAAAGTTGAGTTGAGAGTCATACTTACCTTAATGATTTACCATATTTACACATCATCATCATTGTTCACATCATCATCATTGTTCATCATTGTTCAAGTTCTCTCTAAACTCTCTCCCCCTTTTTGTCACAAAACAAAGCCAAAACGTAGCAAAACTACAAAAGTAAGGAGAGTTAAAAAAAGTTCTATTAATATGCACAAACTGAGAACTAAACTAAAAATATCAATAAGACTAAGACCTAAAAATCCTGCACAAAAAGAAATGAGTCAAAGATAGTTAGTTGTCAGAATCTGAATCTTCAGAACTTGTGCAACCTATCGTAGACATTATCTTTCGCATCCGCTTGTCCATTGAATTTATCTTCTTCGTGATGGTAATGTGAGCTGCTGTTGTTATCTCAAGCTCATTGGCAATCCTTTGTTGTTCTTTCAAGATCTGTTCTTGCTTGACAGATAGTTGTTGTTGCAACTTGAAGATCGAAGTCAATGATGCTTCATCATCCGTGCCGGGTTCTTGTCGAGACGTTGAGGCCGAGGTGCCGTCACAAGGTTTCTTTCCAATAACATGAGGTAATTTGTGAAGTGACTTCACAATTGTTGATTCATCTATCATCCCGCAACTGTGCTGATATGATGTTGAGCTTACATCAATGTCAAACTTTTGTAAGATCCTCATGATGATTAGAGGGAACGGAAGTCGCTCAGAGGGATGAGGATGCACAATGTACCTTGACATTCTATTCCAAATTATATAGGGAATATTCATGTTTAATCCAATAGCCTCAGAGGGATGTCCTATGAGATATAGGAATAGCAGTCGCTCCCATCTCACAACCTTGGTCTGCATGTTGGGCAGGATGTTATAGCACGTTATGAAGTTTAAAAAACGGTACTCCAGTCGTAGATGTTTGGATCTGACACTTTTGCCATCAACTGATTGAGTCCCCTCCAAACAGATCCTGTCGACCACAGTTTGCCACAATGCACTTGTCAAACTTTTTCCTTTCAAAAAGTTAACCCCCGATGTGCTAGATTCCATTCCAAGCACTTCACCAATTAACTGCGGTGTGATCTTAATCTTCATTCCTTGGACGTTTGTATAGAAATGCATAGACCCATTTTCATCCTCTTGAAGATGTCTCGCATTCGTGTAGAAGGTTCTCACACGATACAAACAATATCCTAGAAGTTCAGGGAATCGGCAGACTTGAAGAAGAGAAGCTTGTTCAATTAAGGTTCCAAATTCTGGTGAATGATTGCGAAGGGCTTCAATGTTGACATGACGTTCTCCGATGCATTCACGTCGTTCAAAGGCTCGAAGACGGTCAGTGTTAACGACTACCTCTTCAACACGTGGCGGAGAGTCAGGAGCTATTGGTGTGTCAATATTAGTGTCTCGTCTTAATCCATAACGTCGAGCAAGTCGTTTCCGTTTCACAGAGATAGTTGGAGCAGACAAAGGAGCTTTCCCAGTGTCCATGGGTGCTTTTCCTTTTTGTTTAGATTTAGTAGGCAATACCTCATCATCATCATCATCAGTCAACATATCCCAGTGTACTTCATCAGGGTTTTCTTCAAGTTCTGTGTCACTTATAACTTCCACTTCACCTTTTCGTTGGAGTTTCTTGGCTCGTTTCAGTTTGTTGGTTGCTCGAGTATGTACCATCGTGACCAGTAGCAGGATTAACCAGGAGAGTGCCATTGGTGTGAGTGCTCTGAATTTAGAGAAAGTGTCCTGTGCAAACCAACTCAAGAACACACGAAAAATCGTCAATTTTGAAAAGTTTGAAAAATTGTACCTAGACAATCATAATCATGTAGAGAAGCCAAGAATCAAATTAGTTTTCCAAAAAGAATTTTAAAAATAGATCAATTCCATGATTTTCAAAAATTCCTCTTTTATGCCCTAAACCAGAATTTTTAGAAATCGAAGCCTAAAAACTCGTTTATCTTGAGAAAAACCAGCATAAAAGCAAAACTAATTGACCCAGAGTCCTTATTTCAAAAGAAATTTGATCAAAAACCATTCACAAACGAAAAAGTTTCAAGATTTCAACTCACGTTTGAAGAAAAACCATAAAAACTGTGAAAAACCGAGTTTTGATCAATAAAACTTACTTGAATCCGAAGAACTTTGAGTTTGGAAGCTCCAAAATGCAAGAAATCTAGAGAGAGAAGCTCTAGAGATTTTAGAACAAAAGATTAGGGTAAAAGAAATCAAATCCTCTTTGTTCTTATAAAAACCCTAGCCGTGATCCGGATCGGATCGAGAATGTGATCCGGATCGGCTACCCGCAGGAAGAATCCTGCGTTCGGGATCCGGATCACTTACCCCGATCCGGATCGGCTTCAACTTTTTCTCCAGAAAAATTCAGAAAAATTCCATAAAATCCAGAAAAAGTATGTAAGCACTTTACCATGTCAACTTTAAACAAAAGACATCGTTTCATACAACAAGAAATAGATTATGCAAAATCTATCAACAATACCCAAAAATGAAACGAAAATTTACGAAAGTTAAAACACTTAAAGTTGAACAACTTCAATTACATCTATCCTGATCCTATGTGTAATGCCTTTATCAAATCATCAATTTTAGTAAAGAAAATGAAGTACCAAGATCAATAGATGTTTGAAATCCCAGATAAGTTAGATAATATATCTAGACAATCTGTTGAAGGAGTGGCTCTTTGAGCATCTTTTACTAAAAATCCCACCTTATACCAACCATGAAATACGACTGAGTCAAGTATTTCAATATGAATTTCATCAACAATTTTCAAAACAAAAATTTGCTTTTCATTCATGGAGTATTTTTTTTTTATTTTCTCCATGTGGTGGTAGTTTTCACACTCCTCATGGGATGTAACTCTTTCCACATCTTTTGAGCATTTTACATTTCATTGACTCCCCCTCAATTGGCTATCAATTATTTAATATATAAAGTATTCAACCAAACCATTGATCTCGAATTCATACTCGACTAAGCAATCAAATATGATAATGACTATACCAAGAGATCATTGAGAGAGAAATTGACTTTGATCACTTAAAAGATGGTTTAATTAACGTAAATGATCATTGCAACATTGAAATATTATGACATCAAAAGCATAATAAATTTCTAAATGCATAAAAGGATGCAATTAAAGTCAATTATGATTTATGCTCAATTAATGTCCTATGTACAAAACATAGATAAAGAACAAAACAAAAACAAAAACAAAACCTAACCTAAGCAAAGGTTTCAAAAGAGGTTATTTCAAGGAAAGCATGCCAATTGCTTTACGCAAGTGAATAAAACGTTTTTGATCCAAAGGTTTTGTTAAGATATCAGCTAATTGATCCTCAGTTGAAATATATGACAGTTGAAGAATGTTTGATTCAACTAGCTCTCTAAGAAAATGATATCTAAGTTCAATATGTTTTGTTCTAGAGTGCAACACAGGGTTTTTAGAAATGTTAATAGCACTAGTGTTGTCACATAAAATGGTTACCGAAGATGTTGAAATCCGGAAATCGCTCAACACGCTTTTCATCCAAATCAATTGGGTTGAACAACTTCCTGCAGAAATGTACTCCGCTTCGGCAGTCGAGAGTGCTATGCAGTTCTGCTTTTTACTGTGCCATGCAACAAGGCAGTGGCCAAGATAGAAGCATGCACCACTCGTGCTTTTCCGGTCATCCACTGATCCAGCCCAATCGGCATCTGAGTATCCAACAATATCCAAAGTCGTTCCCATAGGATACCAAATTCCGAAATTGATTGTACCTTTGATATATCGGATGATCCGTTTCACCGCTTTCAGGTGAACCTCCTTCGGTGCTGATTGATATCTCGCACAAATCCCAACACTGAAGGATATATCCGGGCGACTAGCCGTGAGATATAGTAGACTTCCAATCATACTGCGGTACAGTTTCTCGTCTACATTCTCACTTTGTGATTCACTTCCAAGTCCCTTATGGCTAGTTCCCATTGGAGTTGGAAAATCCTTAGAATTTTCAAGATCAAACTTTTTGACCAACTCCAGTGCATACTTGGATTGACACAAGTGAATTCCTTCATCGTTTTGTTTAACTTGTAATCCAAGAAAATAAGTCAATTCGCCCATCATGGACATCTCAAATTCGCTTTCCATGGTCTCCGCGAATTTAGAAGCATCATTATCTCTTGTTGCGCCAAAAACAATGTCATCGACATAGATTTGAGCAACTATGAAATTGTTTTGATAATGCTTCACAAAGAGAGTCCTGTCAGCTCCCCCTCGAGTGTAGCCCTTTTCCAAAAGGTGCTTTGTCAACCTTTCGTACCATGCTCGCGGTGCTTGTTTCAGACCGTAAAGAGCCTTTTTCAGACGAAAAACATGGTTAGGTAGTTTATGATCCACAAAACCTTTCGGTTGAGCCACATAAACTTCCTCATTTAAAAACCCATTTAAAAAGGCGCTCTTAACGTCCATTTGAAATAATTTGATTTTAAAATGACAAGCAATCGCAAACAATATACGAATGGACTCGAGTCTAGCTACAGGGGCGAAAGTTTCATCAAAGTCTATACCTTCTACTTGAGAGTAGCCTTGAGCAACTAACCTTGCTTTGTTCCTGATGATAGTACCTTCTTCATTTTTCTTGTTCTTGAAGATCCATTTGGTACCTATCACATTGTGTTGCTTCGGAGGCTTCGTTAATTCCCAGACTTTGTTTCGCTCAAATTGATGGAGCTCTTCCTGCATTGCTTTAATCCAGTAGTCATCTTGGAGAGCTTCATCAACATTCCTTGGTTCGATTTGAGATACATAGCATGCAAATCCGCAAACCAATTGTCTCCGTGTTCTAACTCCTTCTTGTGGATCTCCAATGATGTTCGATTCAGGGTGATCCTTGGAGATGCGTAACGTTTGAGGTAGAGGAGTAGACGGAGGTACACGAGATGATTCCTGCACATCAGATAAGCTTGAAGAACCGTTAGATGCATCAACATTATTATCGAAAGAATTGTTAGAAGAAGATGCATTAGCAGGTGTATCATCATCAAGAGAGATATCGAGGGTAGATTTTTCAGATTCAAAGTGAAAAGCTTCATCTACCTTAACATTTATCGATTCTACGATCGTCTTAGATTCTAAGTTAAAAACTCGATATGCTCTGCTGTTTGTAGAATAACCTAAGAAAATCCCTTCGTCACTTCGAGAGTCAAATTTTCCAAGATTCTCACGATCACGTAAAATAAAACACCGACTCCCAAAGATGCGAAAATATTTGATGTTAGGTTTTCTACAAAACCAAAGTTCATATGGTGTATTCAATGTCCCCGGGCGCAAATACACGCGATTAATAACATAAACAGCAGTGTTCACCGCTTCAGCCCAAAAATAAAAAGGTAAGTTCCGGCTGTGAAGCATAACACGTGCCATTTCCTGTACGACCCTGTTTTTGCGCTCGACTACACCATTTTGTTGAGGTGTGTAAGGTGCAGAGAATTCATGTTTAATGCCATTAGAAGTGCAAAAATCAATGAATTTGGAATTTATGAATTCCCCACCTCTATCACTCCTAACTCGAGTAATCCTATCATTCTTTTCAGTCATAATACGATTGCAGATTTCGAGAAAAGAATCAAAGGTATCAGCTTTTTCTTTTAAGAATGCTACCCAAGTATATCTAGAAAATCATCAACCAATAAGAAAATATACCATTTACCTCCCAGAGATGGTTGACGAGTTGGCCCCATTAAGTCCATATGCAAAAGTTCCAAAGGCCGTTTTGTACCTATGTGGTTCAAGTTCTTGTGTGCAGTCCTAGACTGTTTTCCTTTTTGGCAACCGCCACACACAAGGTTTTGTTCAAAAGAAAGTTTCGGAACCCCCTTGACCACATCTTTATTCGAAATTCTAGCAAGTTCCTTAAAGTTTATGTGACCTAGCCTTTCATGCCAAAGTGTTTCATTTTTCAAAGATGCTAGGTTACATTTTTCAGAAATCTTATGAGGAACTACATAACAATTGTTTTCTGATCTAACCCCCTTTAAAAAGAAAGCATGGTTCATGTCAGTTACAGTGCATTTATCAGATGAAAAATTAACTGAATAACCACTATCACAAAGTTGACTTATGCTTATGAGGTTAGTCTTAAGGCCATGAACAAATAACACATTATCTAGAACCGGGCCATCTGGAATAGCTACCGTTCCCTTTCCAACAATTTTGGAAGACCGACCATCTCCGAAAACAACAAGTCCTCCGGAGTTTTTCTCAAATGTTTGAAAACAGTTTTTGTCACCGGTCATATGACGGGAACACCCGCTATCCAGGTACCAAGACGAACTATCATATGCATGCAAGGAAACATTGGTAGCAAGACAAGGGAAAATTTCACCTTTGCGCACCCAAACCTTTTTGGAATGCGTCGGTAATGATCGTGAAGTTGATTTCCTAGGTGAGAGCGTCTTGCTTGAAGAATTGCTGCTCCTTGATGATGTCGTCTTGAGCGGTGTACTACCAAGGCTCTTTTCCTTTGAATGAATTGCAGTTGATTTTCGAGGAATAGCCCTTTTGGTAGTCATTGCAAGAGGTGCTTGAGGTGTGCGTTTAGCTTCCGTCTTGCAATTTCTCCTTATGTGCCCTGAAATGCCACAACGAAAACATACCTTAGGTCTTGTCGATCCCGAGGAGGATGTAGTAGGCTTGTTGTCGTTGCTTGTCGTGAATTCCGGTGTCGGAGGAGGAGATACCGACTGAGGCACAAATACTGTACCACTCGAACTTGGAATGTCTCCAGTTTGAGTGTATCCGAGGCCGAACTTATTTCTTTGACCAAGACCAAGAAGTCTGTCCAACTTACTCCTTCCAGAAGAAAATCTCTTTAAGTCATCCTTCAGTTGGCGTATGGTCTCCGTCATTTCCAATTTTTCCTGTCGAGCCTCGCCGTTGAGCTTCAAGAAGTAATTCGCTTTGTTCACCATATCCATATAATTCTTCTCGAGTTGCTCATTGGACTCTTGAAGGGAAACATTTGTTTTAATCAAATTATCCCTTTCCACTTCAAGATCGGTTGAGAGAGAGGTTACCCTTTTTACTTCTTCTTCGAGATCCTGCAATCTCCCTTTCAACCCCTTGTTTTGCTTAGCCAGTTTCTTTGAATCCCTCAAAAGCTTATGGTAGGCTAGAGCAAAATCTTCACCTTCAGAATCATCTGATTCATCGTCCGTTGCAATCTTTTCAACAGAGGAGTTGGACAGTGAGTCGGATGTACTTGCCATTAAGCACATGAAGGGTGAAGATGTGGTGGACGCGTGGAAAGCTGTCGCGTTGTCTTCTTCATCACTTGAGGATGACTCATTTGACGTGGAGTTGTCATCCCAAGTAACAACTTGCATCGCTTTCTTCTTAGCCGGATTCTTGTTGGGACACTCCGTTGCAATGTGGCCGTAGCCTCGACATTTGAAGCACTGAACTTGTCCCTCAGAACTTTTCTTATCCTTTGAGAAGTTCTCTTGCTTTCTTGACTTGTAAGTTGAAGAACCCTTGCCTTTCTTCGACTTTCCGAAGGATGGAGTTTTGCTTGGATTACCCCTTCGAAAGTTGCGGCGAAACTTCCTTGTCAAGAGAGCGAGCTGCTTCTCAAAGTCCTCCATAGAAAGGTTCTCGTCGTCGTCCGAGGAGGATGAATCCGCGTCTTCTTCTTTAGTTGTTTTCAATGCGTAACCTGAAGACTTAGAAGAGGATGCCTTTCCAGAAGAATAGTTAGTAGGAAATGTCATTTCATAAGTTTGTAAAGCACCTACTAATTCTTCTACACGCATTTCGTCCGGGTGTTTAATTGTTTCAATGGCTGCGACCTTCGGGCGAAATCGTTCAGGAAGAGTTCTTAGAATTTTTCTTACAACTTTAAATTCTGGAATCTTCTCTCCCAAGTTAGCACATGAGTTTACGATATCTTGCAATCGTGTGTAATAGTCAGTGAAGGATTCATTCTCTGCCATAGAGATAGAGTCAAACTTGCTCGTGAGCATTTGCAGTTTCTGAATCTTCACTAGGTTAGTTCCCTCATGCGTAACTTGAAGAACATCCCAGATTTCTTTCGCAGTCTCACATGCCGAGACGCGAGAGAACTCAGTTTGTGACAAAGCATTAAATAGAGCATTAATTCCTTTGCCATTGTAAGAAGATAAGTCTATCTCTTCCTTGGTCCATTTCGACCTAGGTTTTAAGGTGCGAACATCATCTAAAATTTCAGTTGGATTAGACCATCCTAATTCAATTGATTGCCACACCCTTTCGTCGATGGAAATTAAAAAGGCTTTCATCCGCACTTTCCAGTACGCATAATTTGTTCCATCAAAGAAAGGGGGTCGATTGATGTTTCCACCTTCAACCATTGTTTACAACCCTATTCCCGCTCTGATACCACTTGTTGGGTTATAAGTAATTGGATCTAAATAGGGGAAAAAACACCTAGAGGGGGGTGAATAGGTGTAAACAATAAACACTCAAAAAATCATTGCGCAAATAAACCCAATGCGGAAAAATAAAAGAACACGCAAGATTTTTACGTGGAAAAACTCCAAACCGGAGTAAAAAACCACGGGACCGATAACACGGCGAAATCCACTAGAATTAACACACGTACAAGGTGATATAACGTACTCACAGACGACTCAACCTTTTACATACGCTCCTAGTAGATCTTCCCGCTCGCTCCACGACGCTTCTCGAATCCACGATCCGCGCCCAACGCTGAATCCACAGCGTCCAACGTCGAGTCCACGACGTCCAACCGAATCCACGGTCTTCACCCAGTGGCACGCTTCGAATCCACGAACGTACCTCGCTCCGAATCCACGAGAGCGGTTGCACCTTGAATCCACAAGGCCACGCGAGTCCACGCGCCGATTTTGGGGTAAATCGTTGTTTGTTTGGGTGGTGATGATCCGCCGAATACTTAGATTAAAGATAGATCGGAAATACCATCTAAGTATTCATTGATTTGATTCTACTCAAAATGTGAGTATGGAAAACCTAGAATCAAATCAATCAATATAGATGAAGAAACATAGAATAAATCTATTGATTTCCTTTCTTCTCTATATATGTGGATTTTTTCTTTTCGGCTATTTTCTTCTGTAATAGCGGATTCTGCCGATGCCCTAGAAATGAATACAGGGCCTATTTATAGGTTAGAAACCCTAGGAAGAATATACGGATCAAAAACAGCCTTTTCTGGAAAGAATTACCGACGGCGATCCGGATTGGATTTGGCGATCCGGATTGCAGAAGCACAAAAGACGGTTTCCAGAAAAATGCCTGTTCGGGATCCGGATCGTAGTCCCCGATCCGGATTGTTCATACAGTTTCACCAAACATCACATTCGGGATCCGGATTGCAAATCCTGATCCGGATTGGAAAAGCAAAAGGTAAAACCAGTGTTCGGGATCCGGATCAAAAGATGCTGTGATCCGGATTGAAACAGTGTATGAACAAAACACCCTTCGGGATCCGGATTGCAAGCCACGATCCGGATCCTGAACATGTCCCATGTCCAGTTTTTGATGTTTAAGCAATTAAAACCTCTTCCAGGTGTTTCTACACTATAAGAAGTATTCGGATCATCAAAATTCTTTAGTTAAACGTACCTGATCCTTTTGAATTCTTCTTTCTTGAGATTGAGGTATACGATCCAAAGTTTCTTCATCTTCAATCTTCAAGACTTAATACATTCACGAAATACGCCAACTCAAATTCCGTAACACCTTCAGCAGAATTTGGGTCCGACCGGTGGTTGTGGTGGTCCGCGCCTTCACCGGGGCCGATGAAGACAAACTATTTTTTCACCTCCTCGGGTACGTCGAGAAGGAGGGCGTCCCAATTTTCCTCTGTCATTTCAGCCTTGCAGCGGATGTAAAGCCGAAGCATGTTTCGTGCCGATTTATCCTTTGCTGGGGGGTTCGAGCTCCTGGATCGACTTCTTTCCCTTTGTATCGGCCATGTTTACCTAAGTGTCCCGCCGAGTGTGCCAGAAAGATTGTTGGGGCCGAAAAGTGGTGCTGACCGTCGAGCGGGAGCGGCCCGCGATTGGCCCCTGGGCAGCCCTCTGAGTGTGATGCGCCGCGTGCCAAAGTATCAAGCGATTAGGCCAAGGAGGGATCCTCTCGGCCGAGTTCTTCTCAATTGAACTCTTAGCAAAGTTCGGCTTAGAGGAGCCAAACTGGGATTTGAAGATAAGGAATTGACATGGGCGAATAATCTATTCGAAGAAAAAATTGTAGCGATTTAGAGAAAAAATTGTATTGCTTGGAGATGGGTTACAAGGGACTAATTATAATTAAGACTACTCCTAAGAAATGCTGTAAATGCAGATATGAAAAGCTATCTAGGAAAACAGTAAATGTAGGTATGAAAGGTATTGAAAAGCAGGGGTGGTCGCTGGCTTACGAGGTTGCATAACCCCTTTTCCTTCGATGGTTCGCTTATTTATACATTTACGAACCATGTGTATATTTGTTGATTTGAGTAATCAATGAGATCTAAGGGGAATCATTGTATATCTCTCAACTACTTGCTTTTGAATCGATTCTCCTCAATGAGATAGTAGATATTTTTGATGTTCATCCCCGAATCAGCACGTCGAAGCGTGATCTTCAGCCCTTTCCAATGTTGGGCTCAGCTTGCCATTTCGGAGTCAGTTACGAGATTTGCGCCTAGATCTCGTGCTCTTTCCTTCTAGGGATTTTCCTTTTGCGGCTGGAGCAGCCGAGAGTTGACGTTAACCTCGCCTCTTTCGTTATTCGACTGAGGCAGTCTAATATTTTACCTTCGGCTGAGGTCGGTCTTAGTTAAGATGCGGATCACTTTTCGTAGACTCTTCTATCGGCTGATACCCTTAGCCGATAGTACACGCCACGTGTTACTACAAGCACCAAATAATTGATGTTTATAAATTTTCTACCGTTAGATTTATTTTTTGATTAATTTCATCTCTTAGATTATTATATTTCACCAACAACCCACTTAACCCAAGAGACCTACTATCATTCATCCTAACCACACATCTTTTTCTCCAAAAACTAAAAATCTACAAGCACCAATAATTTGTACTTTTAAAAACATAATAGCTCAATTCTTATATTATTTGATAAGTGCACTAAACTATAAAATAGTATAACATACTGTCAAAATTATACAATATATTGTCATATCAACATTAAAAATAATATTATTTATTATTTATAATCAATTAGCTAATTAAATCATAAACTAATTTAATATGTTTACACAAATAATAATAATATTTATATTAATCAAGTAAATAATATTTTAACTCATCTACTTAATTTATTAACTAAATATATAAATTATTATGTAATTAGTTAATTAGTTAACGCATTTAATTTATTTTTATAAATAATTAACTAATTAGCATGCTTCTCCATCATCTTACACTACATACCTAGTTAATTAATTAATTAACTTATTAAATATTATTTTATTAATAATTAACAAATTAATTAATTAATTAAGTTGTTCAAATATTATTTTATTAATAATTTTATACTTATTATTATTTTATAACTATAATTAATCTAATTCTTACTATTCCAATCTAACCATCCAAACAAAATTTTTCTTACCTCTCAATAATCCAACTTATCTCACAAATAATACATATCCCACAAATAAACAAGAATAACTTGTTATCGAACCAAACATAGTATAATCGAGAATAGCTTATTCTCGAACCAAATATAGTTTAAAAGTGTTCTCCAGAACGACACAAATTCAAGAGAACAAAACCTTACAATCCAAGTCGAGGAAAAATATTATTTTAGAGATAGAGAACAAATAAGATAGCGCAGACGTTTGTTGGTTGCACATTCCTTTACTTTCACAGCGAAATGCATTATACAACACCAAAAAGAAATATTTGACAAGTTTATTCTGCCTAGTGGTTGTCAATGGTAAGGACACAGCCTTTGATTGTTCAACACTCCAGCTCTTGGTACAATTTTTGGCTAAATTACAGAAAACCTGTAAACTTGAGCCCATGTCTCAATGTCAAACAGTGAAAATTTAATCTAAAAGGAATCATGGCCCTAATGCCAAACTTCATTACCACACAACTATTAAGAGGAGCAACAAGCCAAGGACGCACTGTGTAGAATTCCGATGCTAAAACAACAATTTACTACACAAGTCAAAATCGAGAAAACTCGGTTATCCCACCAAATGAAAAATAGTGAGCACAAAGTTTTCCAGCATCCCTAGAGACAATTTTTGCTAGAGAACTTTGTAAAGTATGTCGCCGGCATTTGACACTAAACAAGTGATGAAACTTTGGCTTCTCACAGCACAAAAGAATCCTGCATCACATAATGATATTAAAGGAGCTAGCATTCGTTTGTACTTCAGTTTTCGAGAACACCGATGAAAGAAATACAAAGAAAAAACAGGCATGCCACAGTTCCATCATTTTTCTGGAGAGCACTGTTTTTAGAAGGCTTTAAATAGCCCAAAATCACGGGATGGGGAGAAACAAGAGCTACTGCTGTTGCTTCCATCTTGCACTTATTTTATTCCCAACTCCAGCTGATATAGCAAGAGATTTATCACATGATCCATCCAAGGTTTATAAAACAACCCTTCATTTGAAGTAGGACTATTCAACAGTTGGGAGAAACAAGTTTCCACCATAATACTCATTGATAGAAGCCTGCAACAGTTTATATAGGAAGAAATTTTAAGTAATAGCTATAAAATAGCATCGCTGAGTTGAGTGAAATATAGAGTTATGATTCTAGAAAACCAGCAGCTTAAGTACAAAACCCCAGTCACATGAATACTCTAATTCACTAGACAATTATGTTAAAACTATTTGGTGTAAAATGATACATAAACAAAAAGATACTAAATGACAAAATTTGAGTTTGTTTCTAGGCTAAAACACAGTCAATTAGGACATGGGAATTACATATCTTAGCGTCTACCACTCAATAATAGATTTACTTTTTGATGTGCTATTGTCATAGGGTGGTAAACTACACCTTAAATATCAGTTGAACAATCAGATTCTAATTCAATTTCTTTTATCCTTTATCTGAGGAACAGCAGTCTGGGCAGTTTTGTGAGAGATGCAATTTCTCTTCTTTGAGAGGTTTATGGGGATATTGTTACAATACAATATTTTAACCCTCATTTCCCTCACTTTCCCTCTCATTTGGATGGTGCAAGAGGTGAAAGAAGTGGGTTTTCACCTCTTTTCTTGGTTTTTTCTTCTCCAATCTTCTTCTAACTTTGCTTCTCCTTCCTCCCAACTCCCTCCTCCATAGATGCATGTACCAAGAGCTTGGAGAGGAGCTTGAACTTGAAGAAAAGGGGTGTTTTGGAGCCCTAGATCTCAACCTTAGCACTTTTAAGGTGGAATTTGAACTAGAACAAGGTTAGAAACCTTTTTACTCCATCTTTTTGTGGGATTTTTTAGATGAAAACCTAATTTTGTAAGAATTAGGGTTTATTTTGGAGTTTTTAATTTAAAACTTTTGGGATGAAATTGATGGATGTAGAACACTCTTATAGGTTGGATTTGAAGCCCCATTACTTTGATTTCAAGCTTGGACAAGTTTTTCTTGGTCTTAAGGTAATTTTTACCTATTTTTCTTGCAATTTTTGAGAAATTTCGTGATGAGCTTTTTGTAGTGTTGTAACCCCCTTGGGAATCTTTCTTAGAGGTTAGGAAATCAAGTGGGCAACTTTGATTGGTAGTTCTAAGAGGTCTTGGTGACTATCCGGTGGGTTCGACCTCATCGAAATTGATGAACGGGACCCCGTGTCTTCTCTAGACTTTTAAGGTTTGATTACTATATTAAACATGCAATTCATAATTTATTATGATTTTGATCATATATTTGGACCCCCTTATGTGTAAGAAATTTAATACTCTATATAGTGGACGTGTATGATGTAAATAGTGTTTGAAAAGGTGCGCCTGAGGCACGAGGCGCGGACCTCAGCGCCTGAAGGGCATGAGGCATGCATCTGAGGGTTTGGAATTTCGGATCTTAAAATTTTTCAATATATATTCTAAAATGTTAACAGATTGAAAAAAAATCATAATTTGAACATTTTCTTTCTTTTCTAAGTCGTTCTCTCTTCTCCCAATGACAACAAGGCAGCAAGCGTCTTTTAGTTGAAAGTTAATTTTTTTTTTTTTTTTTTTTTTTTTTTAATGGTTGTTTTGTTTTTGTATGGCTATCTTGAAATTTTTTAAATGTAAAATATTAATTTAAACTAGCCTTGTTAAGAGTATTTTATTTTTATTAGAAGTGCACCTCGCCTTCTTGAGGTGCGCGCCTTACGAGGCGCGCCTCGCGCCTAAGCTCCTAAAGGCCTTTACGCCTTTTTACACCTTGCGTCGTTTCAAATACGGGTTATAAGCACATGCATGGTTTAAGATGTGATTGAATAGTCATTTTTGCATTTTTACGAGTTGTTGCATAAGTAGACAACATCTATACGTGTTATGGTAGCTTTGGAACATAGGATGCATATAGCCATTCATACTTGAACACTATGACAATTAGTGTCATCTAATGTAGATGAGATATTAGTAGAAAACCTCTACACTTGTATAGCAAAGATGAAAAATGCGAAATTTCATGTTTAAGATATGATGACATCTAGTACGTGATAACCCCTTTTCAACAACACATTGACATTATTGTATATATCAAATTACACCCCGACCTAAACGTCGAAGTTGAGATTCCGTGTTTTAGACACGATGATTGAGACCTTGCTTGCTTGTCGATTGTGCTTGCTTGTCGATTGTGCTTGCGGGTTGAGTTCATACTTGAACACTATGACAATTAGTGCCATCTAATGTAGAACCTCTATACTTGTATAACAAAGATGAAAATTGTGAAATTCCATGTTTAAAATATGATGACATCTAGTATATGATAACCTCTTTTCAACAAGTAAAGACATTGATATTATTGTATACATGACATTACACCCCGTCCTAAACGTCGAAATTGAGATTTCGTATTTTAGACATGATGATTGAGACCTTGCTTGCCTGCTGCCGATTGTGCTCATTCGCACATGCTTTGTAGGGTCACTCCCTCCAAGCCGGCGCTCCGAAGTTGGCCATCACAACATAATAAATTGGGTGCTGATTAGGACGTCGTGGGGGAGGCTCATCTTAAGAGAGGGGATGTTGTCTATCACGAGACCATAAGGCATGGCATAAGCTAAGACTTCACCTTACGAAAGTTCTTAATAGAATTGAGTAAAATTAATTAAACTTGACATCAAACTTCACAACCTAAATAGTGCATTCATGGCAGTTGGACATTCATTTGGTAGTGTAGCTACATACATGTTTATTATTTGTACATGAGTATAGAGGCATGATAGCAGTACTATTTTTATTCAGTTATTTATTTTCTTGCTTTTTATTTCAGTAGTATATTATCCATGCCTCAGTTGTAGTAGGGTATTTCACTTCTCTCGGCAGCTTACACATTGAGAACTTTGTTTTAATAGTTCTCACCTCCATTGGTTTGTTGTTTTTATTTTAGAGCCATCCACAACGGGAGAGGCTCAAGATCGCGACAAGGGGGTTGTGCATAGCTAGAGTCACCTCCTTTGTACCATTTGAGGTGGACCCGAGGCACCTTTTATTTTGTTTTAGTTTTATGAGGTATATTTGTATCATGACAGTGACCACCATGTATTTGGAGGATGTACTTTGGGAGGATCTCTTATTGTACCTTTTATATTAGATCTTGTATGATTAGTAGTTATTTCTACTTTTTTATGTTTAGTTAGTTGTTTCATATACTCTGATTACTCGTAGGATGTGTATATTGTTTATTTCTGCTTCATTGTTGTAGACGCTTTGTGTGTACCGGGAGGTAATTTGTGCACACGGTGGGTCTGTGCACATGCCGAATAGGTTTCCGCTGGGGCCCGGGGTGTGACACTTGATATCCTATCAACATATTTCTACAATTTAACATAAAAAGGGCTATCGGCTTCAACTATGGCAAGAAAAATTCATAGCTATTATGTCTTGTAGAACATGCGAGCTATTTCTTGATATCCTATCGACTAAGGATTTAAGTGCCGTAGCATGGGATCGTGCCGAAAACTTGCCGGCACGGTATGGCACAACGCGTGTCGAGCAGTGCTGATAAGTGCCGGTCACAAAAAATACATGTGTGCCAACACATAATGGCATGAAATATTTATTTTCTTTAGTAATAAAACTTTTTATTACTTTTATATATCTTTGTCAAATCTTTTGAACTTTATTAAGAAAATTACTTGGTAATTTTTAAAAAAGAGGTTTTCAGCTTTGCCATTGGCACGAGGGCTGTATCGTGGCAGTATCTTGTTGGCACGATACGACACAGTGGATACGAACCGTGCCAATGGATACTTAAATCCTTGCTATCGACATATTTCTACCAACTTTATCAATTATTTGTGCACACTTTCACCAAACCAGTCTCCCCAAACCAGTCTCCCCACCCCAACTTACAACTCAACAAGTTCAAAACAACCTCACACAATTGAGTTTCTTGTCAGATGAAAGAAAGTAATGTTGTCGAAGTAGTATGGAGGCCATAGTGTCATAGATCTAAAGATTCAAAATATCAGAATGTTATGTAGATGGCGGTGGCACTTAAACTCTAACCTCGAGCTATCTTGTTCAAAACTCCAACATGCTTATGGATATCCCCTTTCTCACTTTTCATGTTCTTTAAAGAGGCACCACAATGGGAAGAAGAAGCAGCTCTCTCTCTCTCTCTCTCTCTCTCTCTCTCTCTCAACTTGACTCTATTTGACTCACTTAACACTACATGACTGACTTGACCCAATGTGTGTGCCACCTGACTCAACTTGACTCAAGAGAACAAAAGTGATCCATTAAAAATCTATAACAAATGGTTTCCACAAATACCCAGACTCAATATAACAGAAGAGCAAGAAGTCTAACGGGGCCGGCGTAAATGGCTCATGGATAAGGTCTTAGGACCGAGTCAACACTTTTGCTTTCTCTAACTACTCTTTCCTCTCTCTTTCTCTTCTTTAACTATGTATTTTACCTAGAACATTTATGTAGGGAACTCCACTAAAGCCTTTCAAAGAAAAAAAAAGTGAGCATAACATATTCAATCATCAGCAAGAAGGCTATGCAGCATCACAAAAAAAAAAAAGAAGAGAATATAATGAAATGAAGTGCCAGGAAACCAACAGAGATAATATCCAATGAGATAATTATAAGTGAATTTGGCTATAATTCAATAGAAAACAATCTTAGCCAAATAATCAATAGCAATAAAGAATATTTACACGCTTCAAACATTGATAATAGTT
Organism: Tillandsia fasciculata; assembly: GCA_029168755.2. NCBI lineage: Eukaryota > Viridiplantae > Streptophyta > Magnoliopsida > Poales > Bromeliaceae > Tillandsia > Tillandsia fasciculata. The sequence continues at coordinate 13,678,321 of CM054933.1, forward strand.
TCTTACTAAAAGAGAACAAAATCATCCATAGCATTTTTAGCAGTTGAGGGGTATAACTGTTAGCAATACCTGTAGCAAAGGAAACACTATTTTGTGTACTTCAAGGAACAACTTCGACATAGATGAAAACCTACAAAATTATACAATTGATTAGTAAATTGCCCAAGTTCAAGATAAAATCATTTACTTTATGTAAAATGCAATTTACTAGTGTAATAACACACAGTAGTAACCAGTGTGAGTTAACAAACGGAAACATCCTCTGCAGTCAACACCTGCTGAAGTTAACGATTACATGTACTTTGGGCTTCATTTTCCCTTTTTTTTAAATTTATTTTTTATTTTATGTTTTTTGGTTTCCTTCTGGAGATAAATATATTCCAAACAAAGCATTACGTAGATAAGTTGTCTTCCTAACTGATTTATGCACACTTGACATAGAAGGAAACAATATAGCGAAATAAATAAAACAAGCAAAAATTGACTCGGCAAGGTCTATGTCTTTGCTGATCTAGATGAAATGAAACTAATGTTCAAAAGGAAATCAAGAAATCAACAGAAAGTCAAATGTTAAGCTATCTCAATGAGACTTTTTCAGCCTGAAATCACTACAATAGTTGCTGGTCTGTCACACCAGAACTTGCAGGCATGAATCCCTCCTAGTGGAATAAGTCATAAGAGGATGTATTGAAGCCACTGCTAGGCACTAAAAAGTAATTAGGAGGCCATAGTTCAGCAAAAATCATTGTAAAAATAGGAGAAATGACATGTTTAATTTTCTTGAGCACAAAATAGTAGAAATAGGAGAAATCATTGTGCAAAAATCATGTTTAATTTTCTTGAGCACATTAGTTCGCTAATGTAGTTTTTATTTTCAGCTCTGATATCTGCTAGTTGTAGACTATCTTTTGCGGGTGTGACGTTTCGCCTATGCCGGGTTTCCCGTATGGGTGGCGAATCTGTTATCGAGTCCGGGTCACGATTTCAACCCTGGGCGTGACAAGCCCTTTCTGTCCACATTCACCCCAAATTGGTGCGCCGAAGCGTGGTCCTTGGCGCTTTCCGATGCTGGGCGCCGCTTGCCATTCCGGAGATTTGCGCCCATATCTCGTACCCTTTCCTTCCAAGGTCTTTTCTTTTGCGGCTCGATCAGCCGAGAATTGACCCTAGCCTCGCCTCTTTTCACCTTTCGACAGAGGCGGTTTGACGGTTCGCCTTCGATCAAGGCCGGTCTCGTTTGAGACGCGTATCCTTCTCTTTTGGCTTCATCTTCTATTGGCTGGTGTCTTTAGTCGATAAGATGTGCCGCGTGTCGTCTCCCAACGTCGCGATATTTTTGACCTCAACAGTTATATTCTCAGTAAAATGAATTGGACAGATGGTTGAGAGAGTATTATGACAAAGTTCGGGGACTTCGGTGCAAACAACATAAGGCAACTAAAGGTCACCCTCACTCTTTTTTACACCTTTTCACACTCTCTCCCCACTCGAGCTTTCTCTGTCCCAACCTCACCCAACGTATCTCTCTCCTTCCCTTGTGACTCGTGACCACCGGTCGAAGCCCCAATTGATGAAGTGAAGAACAAACTTCATGATCTTTCTCCTCGTGTTCCCTTAGAGTGGATTTCAGGTCAAACCATTTGGTAAAGTGATTCAAATCCCAAACTTGATATTAGATGATAGATTTACATTCAAAGGGCCATTAAAACCACGATATGACATTATTGTGTCGAGAAAATCTAATGGGGAATCGATTTAGGAAGATGCACATCGGACTAGGGCGCGCGTTCCAGCTTAGTTCTGGAACGTGACTCACTAGTTTCGGAACCCAGCGAGGCTGAAGCTATTATTATCAGCGTGTTGATTATGAAAATCGATTAAATGGAAACTTATCTATCATAACATATAGTAATGCATCATGATCATGCATAGAGGCTGTAGCTGATTCTAGTTCAATCTAAATAGGTCTGGGAAGTTTCTAGGCACTCTTGATCAAGTTGTTGACTTGAGGACCATAGTGGGATTTTTTCAAAATGACCTTTAAAAAATTTGTAATTTGCGAAATAATCTTATAAAAATTTTATTTGAGAAAATAACCCTCCTTTTGCCAACTCACTCCACATCGGAGGCAACTTCAAAAGGCGGTGAATCGTTCGCCGTCTTCATAAAGGCGATGAATCATTCACCGCCTTTATAAAAACCCTATAAAGACGGTGAATCGTTCACTGTCTTCATAAAAACGGTGAACGATTCACCGCCTTTAAGGAGATTGTAAAGATATAATTAAAGGCGGTGAATCATTTACCGTCTTTACGAGAAAAAAAGAAGACGATGAATCATTCACCGTCTTTAAGGATAACACGAAAGACGGTGAATCGTTCAGCCTATAAAGGCGGTGAACGATTCACCGTCTTTCGTGTTATCCCATCACCCGCAGCCACCCCGCACAGTCGCTGTCTCTCTCACTCTTTCCCCAATCCCGCAGAAAGCCTTCGCCCCCGCACAGTCGCCCGCACAATCCCCATCGCCGAAAGCCTTCGCCCCCACACAGTCACAGTCTCTCTCTCTCTCTCTCTAGTCACAGTCTCTCTCTCTCTCTCTCTCTCTCTCTCTCTCTCTCTCTCTCTCTCCTCCCACAATTCCGCACAGTCGCCGTTGCCCCCTTGCCGTCGCCGTCGTGCGACCCTGCACAATCACACTCTCTCTCACTCTCTCTCTTTCCTCCCTCCCCCAATCGGCGTAGGGCCTGTAAACCATCGCCACCTTGCCAGTGTTCGTGCCCGTCATCCTCGCCGTCCGCTGTCCACCGTCCGTTGTCGCTGTCGCCGTCGCCATACTCCCTTTTCGCCGTCGCTCTCGCACGTACAGGTAGATCTCTCAATTTTGTTTTTCAGAGAGGTAGGGGGAAGGGGTGGAGTTGGGTGGGGTGGGGTTGGGTGGGAAGGGGGTTGCAGCTTTTGGGCCGGTGGGAAAGGTTGGCGGTGTGGCGGACGGCGGCGGCAGTGGGGTGGCGAAGCTGCTGCAAAGTCCGCAGGGCCGCGGTGGAGTTGCGCTACAGCTGCAACTCCATGGGGCCGTGGTGGGGCCGCGGGGTGGTGCTGTGGCTAGTGGGCTGGCTTCAAACCACGGGGCCGAGAATGGTGGGAGTTGCAGTCGGGAAATTAAGATTAGGGGATTGGCCAGGAAGGAGGATTAAGATTGCCGAGGAGGATTAAGATGGGGTGTTTTATGATGGGGATGTAATGTGGCATCATTATTGGCAAAAAGATGGGGGATTATTGTTAATTAGTTGATTAAGATGGGTCACGACCCTTTTTAATTATTGTTCAAGCAATGAAGACCCATGGTGGTCCCGCCCTTTCTCTTTGTTGGATTGATGTGTGGGACAGGGAGACCTTGGAGTGGTCACTCTCTTCCTTATTATCTTTTTTCTTTATTATTTCATGACTTAGATATTTTATATTATTTTGATAGAATAGTAATTGTAGTTTAGATATCTTATTTAGAAATATTTTTTTTTGTGTAGTTAAAATGGCTAATCATCACATGTCACCAAGTGTTCATTAGGATGGATAGTTAGTTATGGATGAGAATGGTCCAAAATATGTCTGCAGTCAAAAGAAATTAATCGTGATTCGTTCCGATTCTACATATAATAATTTCGAGATGAAAATGTATCTTTTAGCAAATTGCACAAGAGAAGAATTTCGTCTCAAATTCACAATTCGGCGCCCCACAGTGTCTTAATATGTAGCTCACAAAATAGAAGATGATGAATCATTAGAGGAAATGATTGGGTTATTTGAACATTATGGATGTATGACAGTATACATTGAGAAAGATTTACATCCGTCAGAGAATTATCAATCGTAAGGTTATTACACGAGAATGTTTCATAACGATATTGATGTGGGTTTATCCGACTAATTAATGGGTGCTCAAAATATTGGTAGTGATGGTGGCGTGAGGATAACAAGGTTAGTAAAATTTTCATAATTCGGTAAATGTTTTGCTTATTTATTAACTATTTTGGTAAGAGTTAATAATTATATATACTGCAGAGAAATTGAGTCTTCGCCTATTGAGACTACTGTTCCTTTATCAATTAGTAGTGTGCCACCTACAACCACCTATGTGCCACCTACAGTCAACTGTGCGCAACCCACGACCTCACGTGGACAACGTATGACTTCCTGTCTAGAACCCACGACCTCACGTGGACAACGCATGACCTTCTGTCTATAACCCACGACCTCATGTGGACAACGCACGACCTCCCGTCTCGAACCTAGGATGTCTCATCTACAACTAGAACCTTATGAGTGAGGGTAAAGAAAAATTAATTTTTTTAATTAATAGTACGTGAAACTATACCTAATATAGTAAAGTTTCGATAAATGTGCAGATTATCTAATTCCTATGAACCAGAATGAAACTGCTATTAATGAACTTACTACTAATGTTGTTGACGAAGGAGGTGATAATATTGACGGGGGATGTAATAATATTGACGATGGAGGTGATAATGATAGTTAACATATAAGGACGCACCCATTAATGATGATTATTATATCAGTGAGGATAATAATTGGAATGATCCAGCTCCAGATATAGATTATAATCACAATGGTAGGTTGAATTGTCTTGCAAATGCGGTTTATAATGAAAACGACGACCCACAAGTAAACAACAAATATATAGACAATCCTGATGAGGAAGTTGAATTTGTTGAACACCTGGAGCACTTTCCTACAGATAATAATTGGATAAATAGTATGTCGTAGATTCAACTAAGTTTGATATTCAACAAATCAATACTGGTCTATCTAAAATTGACTAGACTTGGGTTGAACGGATCTTTCATGATAAGACATCTTTATTGGACGCTCTAGATCAATGGCATATTACTCATGATGTTCAAATGAAAATTTTAAAATCTACTAAAACGACTTAAACTGTAAAATGCACGGTAGAAGGATGTCCTTAGAGATTACATGCTTCAGTTCCTAAAAATACAACGTACTTCAGAGTTAAAACATATGCTGATCCACACACATGTGTAATTCCAATGCTAAACGCGATGCACCGTAATTGCAATTCGAGCCTTATATGTCAAATGATTCTCCCGATATTAAAGGCAATACTTAATATGAAGCCAAAAGAAATTCAAGAAACTCTGCGATCCAGTTGCATGTTAACATAACGTATTGGAAGGCATGACTAGCAAGAAGTAGAGCGTTACAGATTATTTACGGGAGCTGGAAACAGTCATACACAGACTTGCCTCGTTACCTTACTATGATAAAGGAAAGTAATCC
>CM054933.1:13683738-13745482 GCA_029168755.2 Tillandsia fasciculata
TTCGGCTATTTTCTTCTGTATAATAGCGGATTTATGCGGATGCCCTAGAAAGAAATGAATAAGGGCTATTTATAGGTTAGAAACCCTAGGAAGAATATACGGATCAAAAACAGCCTTTTCTGGAAAGAATTACCGACGGCGATCCGGATTGGATTTGGCGATCCGGATTGCAGAAGCACAAAAGACGGTTTCCAGAAAAATGCCTGTTCGGGATCCGGATCGTAGTCCCCGATCCGGATTGTTCATACAGTTTCACCAAACATCACATTCGGGATCCGGATTGCAAATCCTGATCCGGATTGGAAAAGTGAAAAGGTAAAACCAGTGTTCGGGATCCGGATCAAAAGATGCTGTGATCCGGATTGAAACAGTGTATGAACAAACACCTTTCGGGATCCGGATTGAAAGTCCACGATCCGGATCCTGAACATGTCCCATGTCCAGTTTTTGATGTTTAAGCAATTAAAACCTCTTCCAGGTGTTTCTACACTATAAGAAGTATTCGGATCATCAAAATTCTTTAGTTAAACGTACCTGATCCTTTTGAATTCTTCTTTCTTGAGATTGAGGTATACGATCCAAAGTTTCTTCATCTTCAATCTTCAAGACTTAATACATTCACGAAATACGCCAACTCAAATTCCGTAACAATCTCCCCCTTTGGCGGTTTCGTGACAAAACACAAATCCACAAAAGAAAATTCAAAAAGATATTTTTGTTGCTATCACCATACAACAAAAATTTACAAAAGAGATCCAGAAATTAAAAACATGAGATAAACTCCTAGAACAGACTCTAGACTTAGACATCTGTAATCTCTGCACACAGAAGGCATTCTTGACAAACAAAATCGTTAGATACCTCAAGAATTGAAACATTCAAAACCAACTACAGAGATAGAGTTTATTCTCATCATGACATTTGAAAAATTCAGATATGTAAGAGAATCATAGTTAAAACCAACATATCTTCTAAGCAATCGAAAACCAAATGTCAAAGTATGTTAGTCCAACATCAACTTGTTAGTCATATTACATGCCCAAATAGTTAGTCAAATAGTTAGTATAGAGGCATGTCACAAATCACATAAGAAAAACCAAAGTTGAAGTTGAGAGAAGTCATACTTACCTTAATGATGTTACCATATTTCACATCATCATTGTTCACATCATCATCATTGTTCATCATTGTTCAAGTTCTCTCTAAACTCTCTCCCCCTTTTTGTCACAAAACAAAGCCAAAATGTAGCATAAACTACAAAAGTAAGGAGAGTTAAAAAAAGTTCTATTAATATGCACAAACTGAGAACTAAACTAAAAATATCAATAAGACTACTAAGACCTAAAAATCCTGCACAAAAAGAAATGAGTCAAAGATAGTTAGTTGTCAGAATCTGAATCTTCAGAACTTGTGCAACCTATCGTAGACATTATCTTTCGCATCCGCTTGTCCATTGAATTTATCTTCTTCGTGATGGTAATGTGAGCTGCTGTTGTTATCTCAAGCTCATTGGCAATCCTTTGTTGTTCTTTCAAGATCTGTTCTTGCTTGACAGATAGTTGTTGTTGCAACTTGAAGATCGAAGTCAATGATGCTTCATCATCCGTGCCGGTTTCTTGTCGAGACGTTGAGGCCGAGGTGCCGTCACAAGGTTTCTTTCCAATAACATGAGGTAATTTGTGAAGTGACTTCACAATTGTTGATTCATCTATCATCCCGCAACTGTGCTGATATGATGTTGAGCTTACATCAATGTCAAACTTTTGTAAGATCCTCATGATGATTAGAGGGAACGGAAGTCGCTCAGAGGGATGAGGATGCACAATGTACCTTGACATTCTATTCCAAATTATATAGGGAATATCATGTTTAATCCAATAGCCTCAGAGGGATGTCCTATGAGATATAGGAATAGCAGTCGCTCCCATCTCACAACCTTGGTCTGCATGTTGGGCAGGATGTTATAGCACGTTATGAAGTTTAAAAAACGGTACTCCAGTCGTAGATGTTTGGATCTGACACTTTTGCCATCAACTGATTGAGTCCCCTCCACAGATCCTGTCGACCACAGTTTGCCACAATGCACTTGTCAAACTTTTTCCTTTCAAAAAGTTAACCCCCGATGTGCTAGATTCCAATCCAAGCACTTCACCAATTAACTGCGGTGTGATCTTAATCTTCATTCCTAGGACGTTTGTATAGAAATGCATAGACCCATTTTCATCCTCTTGAAGATGTCTCGCATTCGTGTAGAAGGTTCTCACACGATACAAACAATATCCTAGAAGCTCAGGGAATCGGCAGACTTGAAGAAGAGAAGCTTGTTCAATTAAGGTTCCAAATTCTGGTGAATGATTGCGAAGGGCTTCAATGTTGACATGACGTTCTCCGATGCATTCACGTCGTTCAAAGGCTCGAAGACGGTCAGTGTAACGACTACCTCTTCAACACGTGGCGGAGAGTCAGGAGCTATTGGTGTGTCAATATTAGTGTCTCGTCTTAATCCATAACGTCGAGCAAGTCGTTTCCGTTTCACAGAGATAGTTGGAGCAGACAAAGGAGCTTTCCCAGTGTCCATGGGTGCTTTTCCTTTTTGTTTAGATTTAGTAGGCAATACCTCATCATCATCATCATCAGTCAACATATCCCAGTGTACTTCATCAGGGTTTTCTTCAAGTTCTGTGTCACTTATAACTTCCACTTCACCTTTTCGTTGGAGTTTCTTGGCTCGTTTCAGTTTGTTGGTTGCTCGAGTATGTACCATCGTGACCAGTAGCAGGATTAACCAGGAGAGTGCCATTGGTGTGAGTGCTCTGAATTTAGAGAAAGTGTCCTGTGCAAACCAACTCAAGAACACACGAAAAATCGTCAATTTTTGAAAAGTTTGAAAAAATTGTACCTAGACAATCATAATCATGTAGAGAAGCCAAGAATCAAATTAGTTTTCCAAAAAGAATTTTAAAAATAGATCAATTCCATGATTTTCAAAAATTCCTCTTTTATGCCCTAAACCAGAATTTTTAGAAATCGAAGCCTAAAAACTCGTTTATCTTGAGAAAAACCCAGCATAAAAGCAAAACTAATTGACCCAGAGTCCTTATTTCAAAAGAAATTTGATCAAAAACCATTCACAAACGAAAAAGTTTCAAGATTTCAACTCACGTTTGAAGAAAAACCATAAAAACTGTGAAAAACCGAGTTTTGATCAATAAAACTTACTTGAATCCGAAGAACTTTGAGTTTGGAAGCTCCAAAATGCAAGAAATCTAGAGAGAGAAGCTCTAGAGATTTTAGAACAAAAGATTAGGGTAAAAGAAATCAAATCCTCTTTGTTCTTATAAAAACCCTAGCCGTGATCCGGATCGGATCGAGAATGTGATCCGGATCGGCTACCCGCAGGAAGAATCCTGCGTTCGGGATCCGGATCACTTACCCGATCCGGATCGGCTTCAACTTTTTCTCCAGAAAAATTCAGAAAAATTCCATAAAATCCAGAAAAAGTATGTAAGCACTTTACCATGTCAACTTTAAACAAAAGACATCGTTTCATACAACAAGAAATAGATTATGCAAAATCTATCAAAAATACCCAAAAATGAAACGAAAATTTACGAAAGTTAAAACACTTAAAGTTGAACAACTTCAATTACATCTATCCTGATCCTATGTGTAATGCCTTTATCAAATCATCAATTTTAGTAAAGAAAATGAAGTACCAAGATCAATAGATGTTTGAAATCCCAGATAAGTTAGATAATATATCTAGACAATCTGTTGAAGGAGTGGCTCTTTGAGCATCTTTTACTAAAAATCCCACCTTATACCAACCATGAAATACGACTGAGTCAAGTATTTCAATATGAATTTCATCAACAATTTTCAAAACAAAAATTTGCTTTTCATTCATGGAGTATTTTTTTTTTTTTCTCCATGTGGTGGTAGTTTTCACACTCCTCATTGGGATGTAACTCTTTCCACATCTTTTGAGCATTTTACATTTCATTGACTCCCCCTCAATTGGCTATCAATTATTTAATATATAAAGTATTCAACCAAACCATTGATCTCGAATTCATACTCGACTAAGCAATCAAATATGATAATGACTATACCAAGAGATCATTGAGAGAGAAATTGACTTTGATCACTTAAAAGATGGTTTAATTAACGTAAATGATCATTGCAACATTGAAATATTATGACATCAAAAGCATAATAAATTTCTAAATGCATAAAAGGATGCAATTAAAGTCAATTATGATTTATGCTCAATTAATGTCCTATGTACAAAACATAGATAAAGAACAAAAAAAAACAAAAACAAAACCTAACCTAAGCAAAGGTTTCAAAAGAGGTTATTTCAAGGAAAGCATGCCAATTGCTTTACGCAAGTGAATAAAACGTTTTTGATCCAAAGGTTTTGTTAAGATATCTGCTAATTGATCCTCAGTTGAAATATATGACAGTTGAAGAATGTTTGATTCAACTAGCTCTCTAAGAAAATGATATCTAAGTTCAATATGTTTTGTTCTAGAGTGCAACACAGGGTTTTTAGAAATGTTAATAGCACTAGTGTTGTCACATAAAATGGTTACCGAAGATGTTGAAATCCGGAAATCGCTCAACACGCTTTTCATCCAAATCAATTGGGTTGAACAACTTCCTGCAGAAATGTACTCCGCTTCGGCAGTCGAGAGTGCTATGCAATTCTGCTTTTTACTGTGCCATGCAACAAGGCAGTGGCCAAGATAGAAGCATGCACCACTCGTGCTTTTCCGGTCATCCACTGATCCAGCCCAATCGGCATCTGAGTATCCAACAATATCCAAAGTCGTTCCCATAGGATACCAAATTCCGAAATTGATTGTACCTTTGATATATCGGATGATCCGTTTCACCGCTTTCAGGTGAACCTCCTTCGGTGCTGATTGATATCTCGCACAAATCCCAACACTGAAGGATATATCCGGGCGACTAGCCGTGAGATACAGTAGACTTCCAATCATACTGCGGTACAGTTTCTCGTCTACATTCTCGCTTTGTGATTCACTTCCAAGTCCCTTATGGCTAGTTCCCATTGGAGTTGGAAAATCCTTAGAATTTTCAAGATCAAACTTTTTGACCAACTCCAGTGCATACTTGGATTGACACAAGTGAATTCCTTCATCGTTTTGTTTAACTTGTAATCCAAGAAAATAAGTCAATTCGCCCATCATGGACATCTCAAATTCGCTTTCCATGGTCTCCGCGAATTTGGAAGCATCATTATCTCTCGTTGCGCCAAAAACGATGTCATCGACATAGATTTGAGCAACTATGAAATTGTTTTGATAATGCTTCACAAAGAGAGTCCTGTCAGCTCCCCCTCGAGTATAGCCCTTTTCCAAAAGGTGCTTTGTTAACCTTTCGTACCATGCTCGCGGTGCTTGTTTCAGACCGTAAAGAGCCTTTTTCAGACGAAAAACATGGTTAGGTAGTTTATGATCCACAAAACCTTTCGGTTGAGCCACATAAACTTCCTCATTTAAAAACCCATTTAAAAAGGCGCTCTTAACGTCCATTTGAAATAATTTGATTTTAAAATGACAAGCAATCGCAAACAATATACGAATGGACTCGAGTCTAGCTACAGGGGCGAAAGTTTCATCAAAGTCTATACCTTCTACTTGAGAGTAGCCTTGAGCAACTAACCTTGCTTTGTTCCTGATGATAGTACCTTCTTCATTTTTCTTGTTCTTGAAGATCCATTTGGTACCTATCACATTGTGTTGCTTCGGAGGCTTCGTTAATTCCCAGACTTTGTTTCGCTCAAATTGATGGAGCTCTTCCTGCATTGCTTTAATCCAGTAGTCATCTTGGAGAGCTTCATCAACATTCCTTGGTTCGATTTGAGATACATAGCATGCAAATCCGCAAACCAATTGTCTCCGTGTTCTAACTCCTTCTTGTGGATCTCCAATGATGTTCGATTCAGGGTGATCCTTGGAGATGCGTAACGTTTGAGGTAGAGGAGTAGACGGAGGTACACGAGATGATTCCTGCACATCAGATAAGCTTGAAGAACCGTTAGATGCATCAACATTATTATCGAAAGAATTGTTAGAAGAAGATGCATTAGCAGGTGTATCATCATCAAGAGAGATATCGAGGGTAGATTTTTCAGATTCAAAGTGAAAAGCTTCATCTACCTTAACATTTATCGATTCTACGATCGTCTTAGATTCTAAGTTAAAAACTCGATATGCTCTGCTGTTTGTAGAATAACCTAAGAAAATCCCTTCGTCACTTCGAGAGTCAAATTTTCCAAGATTCTCACGATCACGTAAAATAAAACACCGACTCCCAAAGATGCGAAAATATTTGATGTTAGGTTTTCTACAAAACCAAAGTTCATATGGTGTATTCAATGTCCCCGGGCGCAAATACACGCGATTAATAACATAAACAGCAGTGTTCACCGCTTCAGCCCAAAAATAAAAAGGTAAGTTCCGGCTGTGAAGCATAACACGTGCCATTTCCTGTACGACCCTGTTTTTGCGCTCGACTACACCATTTTGTTGAGGTGTGTAAGGTGCAGAGAATTCATGTTTAATGCCATTAGAAGTGCAAAAATCAATGAATTTGGAATTTATGAATTCCCCACCTCTATCACTCCTAACTCGAGTAATCCTATCATTCTTTTCAATCATAATACGATTGCAGATTTCGAGAAAAGAATCAAAGGTATCAGCTTTTTCTTTTAAGAATGCTACCCAAGTATATCTAGAAAATCATCAACCAATAAGAAAATATACCATTTACCTCCCAGAGATGGTTGACGAGTTGGCCCCATTAAATCCATATGCAAAAGTTCCAAAGGCCGTTTTGTACCTATGTGGTTCAAGTTCTTGTGTGCAGTCCTAGACTGTTTTCCTTTTGGCAACCGCCACACACAAGGTTTTGTTCAAAAGAAAGTTTCGGAACCCCCTTGACCACATCTTTATTCGAAATTCTAGCAAGTTCCTTAAAGTTTATGTGACCTAGCCTTTCATGCCAAAGTGTTTCATTTTTCAAAGATGCTAGGTTACATTTTTCAGAAATCTTATGAGGAACTACATAACAATTGTTTTCTGATCTAACCCCCTTTAAAAAGAAAGCATGGTTCATGTCAGTTACAGTGCATTTATCAGATGAAAAATTAACTGAATAACCACTATCACAAAGTTGACTTATGCTTATGAGGTTAGTCTTAAGGCCATGAACAAATAACACATTATTTAGAACCGGGCCATCTGGAATAGCTACCGTTCCCTTTCCAACAATTTTGGAAGACCGACCATCTCCGAAAACAACAAGTCCTCCGGAGTTTTTCTCAAATGTTTGAAAACAGTTTTTGTCACCGGTCATATGACGGGAACACCCGCTATCCAGGTACCAAGACGAACTATCATATGCATGCAAGGAAACATTGGTAGCAAGACAAGGGAAAATTTCACCTTTGCGCACCCAAACCTTTTTGGAATGCGTCGGTAATGATCGTGAAGTTGATTTCCTGGGTGAGAGCGTCTTGCTTGAAGAATTGCTGCTCCTTGATGATGTCGTCTTGAGCGGTGTACTACCAAGGCTCTTTTCCTTTGAATGAATTGCAGTTGATTTTCGAGGAATAGCCCTTTTGGTAGTCATTGCAAGAGGTGCTTGAGGTGTGCGTTTAGCTTCCGTCTTGCAATTTCTCCTTATGTGCCCTGAAATGCCACAACGAAAACATACCTTAGGTCTTGACGATCCGAGGAGGATGTAGTAGGCTTGTTGTCGTTGCTTGTCGTGAATTCCGGTGTCGGAGGAGGAGATACCGACTGAGGCACAAATACTGTACCACTCGAACTTGGAATGTCTCCAGTTTGAGTGTATCCGAGGCCGAACTTATTTCTTTGACCAAGACCAAGAAGTCTGTCCAACTTACTCCTTCCAGAAGAAAATCTCTTTAAGTCATCCTTCAGTTGGCGTATGGTCTCCGTCATCTCCAATTTTTCTTGTCGAGCCTCGCCGTTGAGCTTCAAGAAGTAATTCGCTTTGTTCACCATATCCATATAATTCTTCTCGAGTTGCTCATTGGACTCTTGAAGGGAAACATTTGTTTTAATCAAATTATCCCTTTCCACTTCAAGATCGGTTGAGAGAGAGGTTACCCTTTTTACTTCTTCTTCGAGATCCTGCAATCTCCCTTTCAACCCCTTGTTTTGCTTAGCCAGTTTCTTTGAATCCCTCAAAAGCTTATGGTAGGCTAGAGCAAAATCTTCACCTTCAGAATCATCCGATTCATCGTCCGTTGCAATCTTTTCAACAGAGGAGTTGGACAGTGACTCGGATGTACTTGCCATTAAGCACATGAAGGGAGAAGATGTGGTGGACGCGTGGAAAGCTGTCGCGTTGTCTTCTTCATCACTTGAGGATGACTCATTTGACGTGGAGTTGTCATCCCAAGTAACGACTTGCATCGCTTTCTTCTTAGCCGGATTCTTGTTGGGACACTCTGTTGCAATGTGGCCGTAGCCTCGACATTTGAAGCACTGAACTTGTCCCTCAGAACTTGTCTTATCCTTTGAGAAGTTTTCTTGCTTTCTTGACTTGTGAGTTGAAGAACCCTTGCCTTTCTTCGACTTTCCGAAGGATGGAGTTTTGCTTGGATTACCCCTTCGAAAGTTGCGGCGAAACTTCCTTGTCAAGAGAGCGAGCTGCTTCTCAAAGTCCTCCATAGAAAGGTTCTCGTCGTCGTCCGAGGAGGATGAATCCGCGTCTTCTTCTTTTGTTGTTTTCAATGCGTAACCTGAAGACTTAGAAGAGGATGCTTTTCCAGAAGAATAGTTAGTAGGAAATGTCATTTCATAAGTTTGTAAAGCACCTACTAATTCTTCTACACGCATTTCGTCCGGGTGTTTAATTGTTTCAATGGCTGCGACCTTCGGGCGAAATCGTTCAGGAAGAGTTCTTAGAATTTTTCTTACAACTTTAAATTCTGGAATCTTCTCTCCCAAGTTAGCACATGAGTTTACGATATCTTGCAATCGTGTGTAATAGTCAGTGAAGGATTCATTCTCTGCCATAGAGATAGAGTCAAACTTGCTCGTGAGCATTTGCAGTTTCTGAATCTTCACTAGGTTAGTTCCCTCATGCGTAACTTGAAGAACATCCCAGATTTCTTTCGCAGTCTCACATGCCGAGACGCGAGAGAACTCAGTTTGTGACAAAGCATTAAATAGAGCATTAATTCCTTTGCCATTGTAAGAAGATAAGTCTATCTCTTCCTTGGTCCATTTCGACCTAGGTTTTAAGGTGCGAACATCATCTAAAATTTCAGTTGGATTAGACCATCCTAATTCAATTGATTGCCACACCCTTTCGTCGATGGAAATTAAAAAGGCTTTCATCCGCACTTTCCAGTACGCATAATTTGTTCCATCAAAGAAAGGGGGTCGATTGATGTTTCCACCTTCAACCATTGTTTACAACCCTATTCCCGCTCTGATACCACTTGTTGGGTTATAAGTAATTGGATCTAAATAGGGGAAAAAACACCTAGAGGGGGGTGAATAGGTGTAAACAATAAACACTCAAAAAATCATTGCGCAAATAAACCCAATGCGGAAAAATAAAAGAACACGCAAGATTTTTACGTGGAAAAACTCCAAACCGGAGTAAAAAACCACGGGACCGATAACACGGCGAAATCCACTAGAATTAACACACGTACAAGGTGATATACCGTACTCACAGACGACTCAACCTTTTTCATACGCTCCTAGTAGATCTTCCCGCTCGCTCCACGACGCTTCTCGAATCCACGATCTGCGCCCAACGCTGAATCCACAGCGTCCAACGTCGAGTCCACGACGTCCAACCGAATCCACGGTCTTCACCCAGTGGCACGCTTCGAATCCACGAACGTACCTCGCTCCGAATCCACGAGAGCGGTTGCACCTTGAATCCACAAGGCCACGCGAGTCCACGCGCCGATTTTGGGGTAAATCGTTGTTTGTTTGGGTGGTGATGATCCGCCGAATACTTAGATTAAAGATAGATCGGAAATACCATCTAAGTATTCATTGATTTGATTCTACTCAAAATGTGAGTATGGAAAACCTAGAATCAAATCAATCAATATAGATGAAGAAACATAGAATAAATCTATTGATTTCCTTTCTTCTCTATATATGTGGATTTTTTCTTTTCGGCTATTTTCTTCTGTAATAGCGGATTCTGCCGATGCCCTAGAAATGAATACAGGGCCTATTTATAGGTTAGAAACCCTAGGAAGAATATACGGATCAAAAACAGCCTTTTCTGGAAAGAATTACCGACGGCGATCCGGATTGGATTTGGCGATCCGGATTGCAGAAGCACAAAAGACGGTTTCCAGAAAAATGCCTGTTCGGGATCCGGATCGTAGTCCCCGATCCGGATTGTTCATACAGTTTCACCAAACATCACATTCGGGATCCGGATTGCAAATCCTGATCCGGATTGGAAAAGTGAAAAGGTAAAACCAGTGTTCGGGATCCGGATCAAAAGATGCTGTGATCCGGATTGAAACAGTGTATGAACAAAACACCCTTCGGGATCCGGATTGCAAGCCACGATCCGGATCCTGAACATGTCCCATGTCCAGTTTTTGATGTTTAAGCAATTAAAACCTCTTCCAGGTGTTTCTACACTATAAGAAGTATTCGGATCATCAAAATTCTTTAGTTAAACGTACCTGATCCTTTTGAATTCTTCTTTCTTGAGATTGAGGTATACGATCCAAAGTTTCTTCATCTTCAATCTTCAAGACTTAATACATTCACGAAATACGCCAACTCAAATTCCGTAACACCTTCAGCAGAATTTGGGTCCGACCGGTGGTTGTGGTGGTCCGCGCCTTCACCGGGGCCGATGAAGACAAACTATTTTTTCACCTCCTCGGGTACGTCGAGAAGGAGGGCGTCCCAATTTTCCTCTGTCATTTCGGCCTTGCAGCGGATGTAAAGCCGAAGCATGTTTCGTGCCGATTTATCCTTTGCTGGGGGGTTCGAGCTCCTGGATCGACTTCTTTCCCTTTGTATCGGCCATGTTTACCTAAGTGTCCCGCCGAGTGTGCCAGAAAGATTGTTGGGGCCGAAAAGTGGTGCTGACCGTCGAGCGGGAGCGGCCCGCGATTGGCCCCTGGGCAGCCCTCTGAGTGTGATGCGCCGCGTGCCAAAGTATCAAGCGATTAGGCCAAGGAGGGATCCTCTCGGCCGAGTTCTTCTCAATTGAACTCTTAGCAAAGTTCGGCTTAGAGGAGCCAAATTGGGATTTGAAGATAAGGAATTGACATGGGCGAATAATCTATTCGAAGAAAAAATTGTAGCGATTTAGAGAAAAAATTGTATTGCTTGGAGATGGGTTACAAGGGACTAATTATAATTAAGACTACTCCTAAGAAATGCTGTAAATGCAGATATGAAAAGCTATCTAGGAAAACAGTAAATGTAGGTATGAAAGGTATTGAAAAGCAGGGGTGGTCGCTGGCTTACGAGGTTGCATAACCCCTTTTCCTTCGATGGTTCGCTTATTTATACATTTACGAACCATGTGTATATTTGTTGATTTGAGTAATCAATGAGATCTAAGGGGAATCATTGTATATCTCTCAACTACTTGCTTTTGAATCGATTCTCCTCAATGAGATAGTAGATATTTTTGATGTTCATCCCCGAATCAGCACGTCGAAGCGTGATCTTCAGCCCTTTCCAATGTTGGGCTCAGCTTGCCATTTCGGAGTCAGTTACGAGATTTGCGCCTAGATCTCGTGCTCTTTCCTTCTAGGGATTTTCCTTTTGCGGCTGGAGCAGCCGAGAGTTGACGTTAACCTCGCCTCTTTCGTTATTCGACTGAGGCAGTCTAATATTTTACCTTCGGCTGAGGTCGGTCTTAGTTAAGATGCGGATCACTTTTCGTAGACTCTTCTATCGGCTGATACCCTTAGCCGATAGTACACGCCACGTGTTACTACAAGCACCAAATAATTGATGTTTATAAATTTTCTACCGTTAGATTTATTTTTTGATTAATTTCATCTCTTAGATTATTATATTTCACCAACAACCCACTTAACCCAAGAGACCTACTATCATTCATCCTAACCACACATCTTTTTCTCCAAAAACTAAAAATCTACAAGCACCAATAATTTGTACTTTTAAAAACATAATAGCTCAATTCTTATATTATTTGATAAGTGCACTAAACTATAAAATAGTATAACATACTGTCAAAATTATACAATATATTGTCATATCAACATTAAAAATAATATTATTTATTATTTATAATCAATTAGCTAATTAAATCATAAACTAATTTAATATGTTTACACAAATAATAATAATATTTATATTAATCAAGTAAATAATATTTTAACTCATCTACTTAATTTATTAACTAAATATATAAATTATTATGTAATTAGTTAATTAGTTAACGCATTTAATTTATTTTTATAAATAATTAACTAATTAGCATGCTTCTCCATCATCTTACACTACATACCTAGTTAATTAATTAATTAACTTATTAAATATTATTTTATTAATAATTAACAAATTAATTAATTAATTAAGTTGTTCAAATATTATTTTATTAATAATTTTATACTTATTATTATTTTATAACTATAATTAATCTAATTCTTACTATTCCAATCTAACCATCCAAACAAAATTTTTCTTACCTCTCAATAATCCAACTTATCTCACAAATAATACATATCCCACAAATAAACAAGAATAACTTGTTATCGAACCAAACATAGTATAATCGAGAATAGCTTATTCTCGAACCAAATATAGTTTAAAAGTGTTCTCCAGAACGACACAAATTCAAGAGAACAAAACCTTACAATCCAAGTCGAGGAAAAATATTATTTTAGAGATAGAGAACAAATAAGATAGCGCAGACGTTTGTTGGTTGCACATTCCTTTACTTTCACAGCGAAATGCATTATACAACACCAAAAAGAAATATTTGACAAGTTTATTCTGCCTAGTGGTTGTCAATGGTAAGGACACAGCCTTTGATTGTTCAACACTCCAGCTCTTGGTACAATTTTTGGCTAAATTACAGAAAACCTGTAAACTTGAGCCCATGTCTCAATGTCAAACAGTGAAAATTTAATCTAAAAGGAATCATGGCCCTAATGCCAAACTTCATTACCACACAACTATTAAGAGGAGCAACAAGCCAAGGACGCACTGTGTAGAATTCCGATGCTAAAACAACAATTTACTACACAAGTCAAAATCGAGAAAACTCGGTTATCCCACCAAATGAAAAATAGTGAGCACAAAGTTTTCCAGCATCCCTAGAGACAATTTTTGCTAGAGAACTTTGTAAAGTATGTCGCCGGCATTTGACACTAAACAAGTGATGAAACTTTGGCTTCTCACAGCACAAAAGAATCCTGCATCACATAATGATATTAAAGGAGCTAGCATTCGTTTGTACTTCAGTTTTCGAGAACACCGATGAAAGAAATACAAAGAAAAAACAGGCATGCCACAGTTCCATCATTTTTCTGGAGAGCACTGTTTTTAGAAGGCTTTAAATAGCCCAAAATCACGGGATGGGGAGAAACAAGAGCTACTGCTGTTGCTTCCATCTTGCACTTATTTTATTCCCAACTCCAGCTGATATAGCAAGAGATTTATCACATGATCCATCCAAGGTTTATAAAACAACCCTTCATTTGAAGTAGGACTATTCAACAGTTGGGAGAAACAAGTTTCCACCATAATACTCATTGATAGAAGCCTGCAACAGTTTATATAGGAAGAAATTTTAAGTAATAGCTATAAAATAGCATCGCTGAGTTGAGTGAAATATAGAGTTATGATTCTAGAAAACCAGCAGCTTAAGTACAAAACCCCAGTCACATGAATACTCTAATTCACTAGACAATTATGTTAAAACTATTTGGTGTAAAATGATACATAAACAAAAAGATACTAAATGACAAAATTTGAGTTTGTTTCTAGGCTAAAACACAGTCAATTAGGACATGGGAATTACATATCTTAGCGTCTACCACTCAATAATAGATTTACTTTTTGATGTGCTATTGTCATAGGGTGGTAAACTACACCTTAAATATCAGTTGAACAATCAGATTCTAATTCAATTTCTTTTATCCTTTATCTGAGGAACAGCAGTCTGGGCAGTTTTGTGAGAGATGCAATTTCTCTTCTTTGAGAGGTTTATGGGGATATTGTTACAATACAATATTTTAACCCTCATTTCCCTCACTTTCCCTCTCATTTGGATGGTGCAAGAGGTGAAAGAAGTGGGTTTTCACCTCTTTTCTTGGTTTTTTCTTCTCCAATCTTCTTCTAACTTTGCTTCTCCTTCCTCCCAACTCCCTCCTCCATAGATGCATGTACCAAGAGCTTGGAGAGGAGCTTGAACTTGAAGAAAAGGGGTGTTTTGGAGCCCTAGATCTCAACCTTAGCACTTTTAAGGTGGAATTTGAACTAGAACAAGGTTAGAAACCTTTTTACTCCATCTTTTTGTGGGATTTTTTAGATGAAAACCTAATTTTGTAAGAATTAGGGTTTATTTTGGAGTTTTTTAATTTAAAACTTTTGGGATGAAATTGATGGATGTAGAACACTCTTATAGGTTGGATTTGAAGCCCCATTACTTTGATTTCAAGCTTGGACAAGTTTTTCTTGGTCTTAAGGTAATTTTTACCTATTTTTCTTGCAATTTTTGAGAAATTTCGTGATGAGCTTTTTGTAGTGTTGTAACCCCCTTGGGAATCTTTCTTAGAGGTTAGGAAATCAAGTGGGCAACTTTGATTGGTAGTTCTAAGAGGTCTTGGTGACTATCCGGTGGGTTCGACCTCATCGAAATTGATGAACGGGACCCCGTGTCTTCTCTAGACTTTTAAGGTTTGATTACTATATTAAACATGCAATTCATAATTTATTATGATTTTTGATCATATATTTGGACCCCCTTATGTGTAAGAAATTTAATACTCTATATAGTGGACGTGTATGATGTAAATAGTGTTTGAAAAGGTGCGCCTGAGGCACGAGGCGCGGACCTCAGCGCCTGAAGGGCATGAGGCATGCATCTGAGGGTTTGGAATTTCGGATCTTAAAATTTTTCAATATATATTCTAAAATGTTAACAGATTGAAAAAAAATCATAATTTGAACATTTTCTTTCTTTTCTAAGTCGTTCTCTCTTCTCCCAATGACAACAAGGCAGCAAGCGTCTTTTAGTTGAAAGTTAATTTTTTTTTTTTTTTTTTTTTTTTTTAATGGTTGTTTTGTTTTTGTATGGCTATCTTGAAATTTTTTAAATGTAAAATATTAATTTAAACTAGCCTTGTTAAGAGTATTTTATTTTTATTAGAAGTGCACCTCGCCTTCTTGAGGTGCGCGCCTTACGAGGCGCGCCTCGCGCCTAAGCTCCTAAAGGCCTTTACGCCTTTTTACACCTTGCGTCGTTTCAAATACGGGTTATAAGCACATGCATGGTTTAAGATGTGATTGAATAGTCATTTTTGCATTTTTACGAGTTGTTGCATAAGTAGACAACATCTATACGTGTTATGGTAGCTTTGGAACATAGGATGCATATAGCCATTCATACTTGAACACTATGACAATTAGTGTCATCTAATGTAGATGAGATATTAGTAGAAAACCTCTACACTTGTATAGCAAAGATGAAAAATGCGAAATTTCATGTTTAAGATATGATGACATCTAGTACGTGATAACCCCTTTTCAACAACACATTGACATTATTGTATATATCAAATTACACCCCGACCTAAACGTCGAAGTTGAGATTCCGTGTTTTAGACACGATGATTGAGACCTTGCTTGCTTGTCGATTGTGCTTGCTTGTCGATTGTGCTTGCGGGTTGAGTTCATACTTGAACACTATGACAATTAGTGCCATCTAATGTAGAACCTCTATACTTGTATAACAAAGATGAAAATTGTGAAATTCCATGTTTAAAATATGATGACATCTAGTATATGATAACCTCTTTTCAACAAGTAAAGACATTGATATTATTGTATACATGACATTACACCCCGTCCTAAACGTCGAAATTGAGATTCGTATTTTAGACATGATGATTGAGACCTTGCTTGCCTGCTGCCGATTGTGCTCATTCGCACATGCTTTGTAGGGTCACTCCCTCCAAGCCGGCGCTCCGAAGTTGGCCATCACAACATAATAAATTGGGTGCTGATTAGGACGTCGTGGGGAGGCTCATCTTAAGAGAGGGGATGTTGTCTATCACGAGACCATAAGGCATGGCATAAGCTAAGACTTCACCTTACGAAAGTTCTTAATAGAATTGAGTAAAATTAATTAAACTTGACATCAAACTTCACAACCTAAATAGTGCATTCATGGCAGTTGGACATTCATTTGGTAGTGTAGCTACATACATGTTTATTATTTGTACATGAGTATAGAGGCATGATAGTAGTACTATTTTTATTCAGTTATTTATTTTCTTGCTTTTTATTTCAGTAGTATATTATCCATGCCTCAGTTGTAGTAGGGTATTTCACTTCTCTCGGCAGCTTACACATTGAGAACTTTGTTTTAATAGTTCTCACCTCCATTGGTTTGTTGTTTTTATTTTAGAGCCATCCACAACGGGAGAGGCTCAAGATCGCGACAAGGGGGTTGTGCATAGCTAGAGTCACCTCCTTTGTACCATTTGAGGTGGACCCGAGGCACCTTTTATTTTGTTTTAGTTTTATGAGGTATATTTGTATCATGACAGTGACCACCATGTATTTGGAGGATGTACTTTGGGAGGATCTCTTATTGTACCTTTTATATTAGATCTTGTATGATTAGTAGTTATTTCTACTTTTTTTATGTTTAGTTAGTTGTTTCATATACTCTGATTACTCGTAGGATGTGTATATTGTTTATTTCTGCTTCATTGTTGTAGACGCTTTGTGTGTACCGGGAGGTAATTTGTGCACACGGTGGGTCTGTGCACATGCCGAATAGGTTTCCGCTGGGGCCCGGGGTGTGACACTTGATATCCTATCAACATATTTCTACAATTTAACATAAAAAGGGCTATCGGCTTCAACTATGGCAAGAAAAATTCATAGCTATTATGTCTTGTAGAACATGCGAGCTATTTCTTGATATCCTATCGACTAAGGATTTAAGTGCCGTAGCATGGGATCGTGCCGAAAACTTGCCGGCACGGTATGGCACAACGCGTGTCGAGCAGTGCTGATAAGTGCCGGTCACAAAAAATACATGTGTGCCAACACATAATGGCATGAAATATTTATTTTCTTTAGTAATAAAACTTTTTATTACTTTTATATATCTTTGTCAAATCTTTTGAACTTTATTAAGAAAATTACTTGGTAATTTTTAAAAAAGAGGTTTTCAGCTTTGCCATTGGCACGAGGGCTGTATCGTGGCAGTATCTTGTTGGCACGATACGACACAGTGGATACGAACCGTGCCAATGGATACTTAAATCCTTGCTATCGACATATTTCTACCAACTTTATCAATTATTTGTGCACACTTTCACCAAACCAGTCTCCCCAAACCAGTCTCCCCACCCCAACTTACAACTCAACAAGTTCAAAACAACCTCACACAATTGAGTTTCTTGTCAGATGAAAGAAAGTAATGTTGTCGAAGTAGTATGGAGGCCATAGTGTCATAGATCTAAAGATTCAAAATATCAGAATGTTATGTAGATGGCGGTGGCACTTAAACTCTAACCTCGAGCTATCTTGTTCAAAACTCCAACATGCTTATGGATATCCCCTTTCTCACTTTTCATGTTCTTTAAAGAGGCACCACAATGGGAAGAAGAAGCAGCTCTCTCTCTCTCTCTCTCTCTCTCTCTCTCTCTCAACTTGACTCTATTTGACTCACTTAACACTACATGACTGACTTGACCCAATGTGTGTGCCACCTGACTCAACTTGACTCAAGAGAACAAAAGTGATCCATTAAAAATCTATAACAAATGGTTTCCACAAATACCCAGACTCAATATAACAGAAGAGCAAGAAGTCTAACGGGGCCGGCGTAAATGGCTCATGGATAAGGTCTTAGGACCGAGTCAACACTTTTGCTTTCTCTAACTACTCTTTCCTCTCTCTTTCTCTTCTTTAACTATGTATTTTACCTAGAACATTTATGTAGGGAACTCCACTAAAGCCTTTCAAAGAAAAAAAAAGTGAGCATAACATATTCAATCATCAGCAAGAAGGCTATGCAGCATCACAAAAAAAAAAAGAAGAGAATATAATGAAATGAAGTGCCAGGAAACCAACAGAGATAATATCCAATGAGATAATTATAAGTGAATTTGGCTATAATTCAATAGAAAACAATCTTAGCCAAATAATCAATAGCAATAAAGAATATTTACACGCTTCAAACATTGATAATAGTTTCTTACTAAAAGAGAACAAAATCATCCATAGCATTTTTAGCAGTTGAGGGGTATAACTGTTAGCAATACCTGTAGCAAAGGAAACACTATTTTGTGTACTTCAAGGAACAACTTCGACATAGATGAAAACCTACAAAATTATACAATTGATTAGTAAATTGCCCAAGTTCAAGATAAAATCATTTACTTTATGTAAAATGCAATTTACTAGTGTAATAACACACAGTAGTAACCAGTGTGAGTTAACAAACGGAAACATCCTCTGCAGTCAACACCTGCTGAAGTTAACGATTACATGTACTTTGGGCTTCATTTTCCCTTTTTTTTAAATTTATTTTTTATTTTATGTTTTTTGGTTTCCTTCTGGAGATAAATATATTCCAAACAAAGCATTACGTAGATAAGTTGTCTTCCTAACTGATTTATGCACACTTGACATAGAAGGAAACAATATAGCGAAATAAATAAAACAAGCAAAAATTGACTCGGCAAGGTCTATGTCTTTGCTGATCTAGATGAAATGAAACTAATGTTCAAAAGGAAATCAAGAAATCAACAGAAAGTCAAATGTTAAGCTATCTCAATGAGACTTTTTCAGCCTGAAATCACTACAATAGTTGCTGGTCTGTCACACCAGAACTTGCAGGCATGAATCCCTCCTAGTGGAATAAGTCATAAGAGGATGTATTGAAGCCACTGCTAGGCACTAAAAAGTAATTAGGAGGCCATAGTTCAGCAAAAATCATTGTAAAAATAGGAGAAATGACATGTTTAATTTTCTTGAGCACAAAATAGTAGAAATAGGAGAAATCATTGTGCAAAAATCATGTTTAATTTTCTTGAGCACATTAGTTCGCTAATGTAGTTTTTATTTTCAGCTCTGATATCTGCTAGTTGTAGACTATCTTTTGCGGGTGTGACGTTTCGCCTATGCCGGGTTTCCCGTATGGGTGGCGAATCTGTTATCGAGTCCGGGTCACGATTTCAACCCTGGGCGTGACAAGCCCTTTTCTGTCCACATTCACCCCAAATTGGTGCGCCGAAGCGTGGTCCTTGGCGCTTTCCGATGCTGGGCGCCGCTTGCCATTCCGGAGATTTGCGCCCATATCTCGTACCCTTTCCTTCCAAGGTCTTTTCTTTTGCGGCTCGATCAGCCGAGAATTGACCCTAGCCTCGCCTCTTTTCACCTTTCGACAGAGGCGGTTTGACGGTTCGCCTTCGATCAAGGCCGGTCTCGTTTGAGACGCGTATCCTTCTCTTTTGGCTTCATCTTCTATTGGCTGGTGTCTTTAGTCGATAAGATGTGCCGCGTGTCGTCTCCCAACGTCGCGATATTTTTGACCTCAACAGTTATATTCTCAGTAAAATGAATTGGACAGATGGTTGAGAGAGTATTATGACAAAGTTCGGGGACTTCGGTGCAAACAACATAAGGCAACTAAAGGTCACCCTCACTCTTTTTTACACCTTTTCACACTCTCTCCCCACTCGAGCTTTCTCTGTCCCAACCTCACCCAACGTATCTCTCTCCTTCCCTTGTGACTCGTGACCACCGGTCGAAGCCCCAATTGATGAAGTGAAGAACAAACTTCATGATCTTTCTCCTCGTGTTCCCTTAGAGTGGATTTCAGGTCAAACCATTTGGTAAAGTGATTCAAATCCCAAACTTGATATTAGATGATAGATTTACATTCAAAGGGCCATTAAAACCACGATATGACATTATTGTGTCGAGAAAATCTAATGGGGAATCGATTTAGGAAGATGCACATCGGACTAGGGCGCGCGTTCCAGCTTAGTTCTGGAACGTGACTCACTAGTTTCGGAACCCAGCGAGGCTGAAGCTATTATTATTAGCGTGTTGATTATGAAAATCGATTAAATGGAAACTTATCTATCATAACATATAGTAATGCATCATGATCATGCATAGAGGCTGTAGCTGATTCTAGTTCAATCTAAATAGGTCTGGGAAGTTTCTAGGCACTCTTGATCAAGTTGTTGACTTGAGGACCATAGTGGGATTTTTTCAAAATGACCTTTAAAAAATTTGTAATTTGCGAAATAATCTTATAAAAATTTTATTTGAGAAAATAACCCTCCTTTTGCCAACTCACTCCACATCGGAGGCAACTTCAAAAGGCGGTGAATCGTTCGCCGTCTTCATAAAGGCGATGAATCATTCACCGCCTTTATAAAAACCCTATAAAGACGGTGAATCGTTCACTGTCTTCATAAAAACGGTGAACGATTCACCGCCTTTAAGGAGATTGTAAAGATATAATTAAAGGCGGTGAATCATTTACCGTCTTTACGAGAAAAAAAGAAGACGATGAATCATTCACCGTCTTTCGTGTTATCCCATCACCCCGCAGCCACCCCGCACAGTCGCTGTCTCTCTCACTCTTTCCCCAATCCCGCAGAAAGCCTTCGCCCCCGCACAGTCGCCCGCACAATCCCCATCGCCGAAAGCCTTCGCCCCCACACAGTCACAGTCTCTCTCTCTCTCTCTCTAGTCACAGTCTCTCTCTCTCTCTCTCTCTCTCTCTCTCTCTCTCTCTCTCTCTCCTCCCACAATTCCGCACAGTCGCCGTTGCCCCCTTGCCGTCGCCGTCGTGCGACCCTGCACAATCACACTCTCTCTCACTCTCTCTCTTTCCTCCCTCCCCCAATCGGCGTAGGGCCTGTAAACCATCGCCACCTTGCCAGTGTTCGTGCCCGTCATCCTCGCCGTCCGCTGTCCACCGTCCGTTGTCGCTGTCGCCGTCGCCATACTCCCTTTTCGCCGTCGCTCTCGCACGTACAGGTAGATCTCTCAATTTTGTTTTTCAGAGAGGTAGGGGGAAGGGGTGGAGTTGGGTGGGGTGGGGTTGGGTGGGAAGGGGGTTGCAGCTTTTGGGCCGGTGGGAAAGGTTGGCGGTGTGGCGGACGGCGGCGGCAGTGGGGTGGCGAAGCTGCTGCAAAGTCCGCAGGGCCGCGGTGGAGTTGCGCTACAGCTGCAACTCCATGGGGCCGTGGTGGGGCCGCGGGGTGGTGCTGTGGCTAGTGGGCTGGCTTCAAACCACGGGGCCGAGAATGGTGGGAGTTGCAGTCGGGAAATTAAGATTAGGGGATTGGCCAGGAAGGAGGATTAAGATTGCCGAGGGGGATTAAGATGGGGTGTTTTATGATGGGGATGTAATGTGGCATCATTATTGGCAAAAAGATGGGGGATTATTGTTAATTAGTTGATTAAGATGGGTCACGACCCTTTTTAATTATTGTTCAAGCAATGAAGACCCATGGTGGTCCCGCCCTTTCTCTTTGTTGGATTGATGTGTGGGACAGGGAGACCTTGGAGTGGTCACTCTCTTCCTTATTATCTTTTTTCTTTATTATTTCATGACTTAGATATTTTATATTATTTTGATAGAATAGTAATTGTAGTTTAGATATCTTATTTAGAAATATTTTTTTTTGTGTAGTTAAAATGGCTAATCATCACATGTCACCAAGTGTTCATTAGGATGGATAGTTAGTTATGGATGAGAATGGTCCAAAATATGTCTGCAGTCAAAAGAAATTAATCGTGATTCGTTCCGATTCTACATATAATAATTTCGAGATGAAAATGTATCTTTTAGCAAATTGCACAAGAGAAGAATTTCGTCTCAAATTCACAATTCGGCGCCCCACAGTGTCTTAATATGTAGCTCACAAAATAGAAGATGATGAATCATTAGAGGAAATGATTGGGTTATTTGAACATTATGGATGTATGACAGTATACATTGAGAAAGATTTACATCCGTCAGAGAATTATCAATCGTAAGGTTATTACACGAGAATGTTTCATAACGATATTGATGTGGGTTTATCCGACTAATTAATGGGTGCTCAAAATATTGGTAGTGATGGTGGCGTGAGGATAACAAGGTTAGTAAAATTTTCATAATTCGGTAAATGTTTTGCTTATTTATTAACTATTTTGGTAAGAGTTAATAATTATATATACTGCAGAGAAATTGAGTCTTCGCCTATTGAGACTACTGTTCCTTTATCAATTAGTAGTGTGCCACCTACAACCACCTATGTGCCACCTACAGTCAACTGTGCGCAACCCACGACCTCACGTGGACAACGTATGACTTCCTGTCTAGAACCCACGACCTCACGTGGACAACGCATGACCTTCTGTCTATAACCCACGACCTCATGTGGACAACGCACGACCTCCCGTCTCGAACCTAGGATGTCTCATCTACAACTAGAACCTTATGAGTGAGGGTAAAGAAAAATTAATTTTTTTAATTAATAGTACGTGAAACTATACCTAATATAGTAAAGTTTCGATAAATGTGCAGATTATCTAATTCCTATGAACCAGAATGAAACTGCTATTAATGAACTTACTACTAATGTTGTTGACGAAGGAGGTGATAATATTGACGGGGGATGTAATAATATTGACGATGGAGGTGATAATGATAGTTAACATATAAGGACGCACCCATTAATGATGATTATTATATCAGTGAGGATAATAATTGGAATGATCCAGCTCCAGATATAGATTATAATCACAATGGTAGGTTGAATTGTCTTGCAAATGCGGTTTATAATGAAAACGACGACCCACAAGTAAACAACAAATATATAGACAATCCTGATGAGGAAGTTGAATTTGTTGAACACCTGGAGCACTTTCCTACAGATAATAATTGGATAAATAGTATGTCGTAGATTCAACTAAGTTTGATATTCAACAAATCAATACTGGTCTATCTAAAATTGACTAGACTTGGGTTGAACGGATCTTTCATGATAAGACATCTTTATTGGACGCTCTAGATCAATGGCATATTACTCATGATGTTCAAATGAAAATTTTAAAATCTACTAAAACGACTTAAACTGTAAAATGCACGGTAGAAGGATGTCCTTAGAGATTACATGCTTCAGTTCCTAAAAATACAACGTACTTCAGAGTTAAAACATATGCTGATCCACACACATGTGTAATTCCAATGCTAAACGCGATGCACCGTAATTGCAATTCGAGCCTTATATGTCAAATGATTCTCCCGATATTAAAGGCAATACTTAATATGAAGCCAAAAGAAATTCAAGAAACTCTGCGATCCAGTTTGCATGTTAACATAACGTATTGGAAGGCATGACTAGCAAGAAGTAGAGCGTTACAGATTATTTACGGGAGCTGGAAACAGTCATACACAGACTTGCCTCGTTACCTTACTATGATAAAGGAAAGTAATCCTAATACTTTACGGCATCTGGATCATAGGTGGCCCTCAAATGGGATTTGTCGATTTGGTCATAGCTTCCCTTGAGCCTTTGGAGGAGAAGCAGCAGCTGTAGTGCACCGACTCCGCGGAATAGCGAAGTGGGGTGAACTCTCTTGTAACGTGTTCAAAATATGAATACACTTGAGTTCGGATCGTTTCGGATCGAAGCGGGAGCCTTCGGATCAAAAAGCGAGTCGACGGCGCGCAAATCTGACGCTTCAGATTTGTGAGGCTTCGGGTTGCATTGAGTACCGGTACGCATTAAGGGGTACCGGAACTGATAGAGGGGAGGCCAATAGAGGGCTCTCGGGTTGGAGACTTCCAGGAAATGTTCTAAGTCCCTGGGTACCGGAACCAGTTGTTGAGTACCGGTACCCGAAGCTCGGATTGGCTGGGGTACCGGAACACAACAATGAGTACCGGTACCCTATACAAAATTGGAGATTTCGTAGGTTTAGTACCGGAACACAAAGGTTGGTACCAGAACTAAAAGGCCGTGTACCAGTACTCAAGCCCGAGTACCGATACTCAATGAATGCTAGGAAATTGGGACAGAGAGATGAATTCTTTTGTAAGTGGGGGTAATTTGGTAAATTCACCCCCCCGGGTAATTTGGTAAATTCACCCCCCCAGCTAATATAAGCATAAAACCCCTATCTCTCACTCTCTCTCCTTCATTCCCTCACCCTCCCATTTCTCTCCCTCTCTCTCTCTCTTGTGCGTGCGGCTCCTGGGAAAAGTAGCAGAAGAAGCAGCAGCGGCAGCAGCAGCTCGGGCTGGGGGGCTTGGGCTGAGGGTGCGAGGCTCGGGGAAGCTTGGGAAACTTGAAGGGAACTTCAAGAGGAGTTCCACATCAAGCTCCAACATCTATTTTCTCTTTTCTCTTGGGTAAGAACACCAAGAGAAAGGTAAGAAAAATTTAGGGATTTCTGTTTAGGGCTCCTTTTGGGCCCAAAAATGTTGGGAAAAATCCCAAATGGGGTCTTCCATTTTTAAGGTTCTTGTGTGAAGATGGAGAGATCAAAAACCCCTCCTTTGTGAAGGTGCCCTAAAATGGGAATTTTTGCTCTTCTCTTTTCCTTGGTCAAAGAGAACCTATAAAAAGGGGATGTGAGCTACAATTTAGGGTTTTCCCCATGTGGTAATTTTAGAGGTTTTAGAAGGGATAAAAATGATCTCTTATGATCCTAATTCCTATTTTAGGAATTTTCTTGGAGAAGGAGATCAAATCCAATCTTCTTACAAAGAACGTCAAGTGGGGGATTCTTCCGAAAATGGGTGATCTCTCTCCTTTGTCTTTTGATTTTCTGACCTAGAAGCATGTTAGCAAGCATGTTAGGGTATTAGGACCATGTATGTGATAATGAGGGCCTAACCCTAAGAGAACAAGGATAAAGGTTGCATGACTATGTTAGGGTATAACCCTAGAAAATTAGGTGGAAGAAAGTAGAGGAAAATGTATGATGGTGGCAAAACTAGGAGAAAAACCTAGATTAAGGGCTTAACGAGTGGCATGATAACCTAGGAATTAAACCTAGAGGAACGAGTGGCATTGTCTTAGGAAATAACCTAAGATTGCAAATAGAGTATTCAACATAGAGTCAAGGAACTCTAGATTTATGTTAAGTGTAAATAGAGTTAATGAAACTCTAAGTTAAGAAGAAAATGCAAAATAGAGTCAATGAGCTCTAGGTTGCGCATAAGATGGAATTTAGGTAAAGGAACCTAAGATGAACTAGTAGAGTTAAAACTCTTAAATGATGAATTAGAGTCAATGTAACTCTAAGTTGAATGTGAAACAGGAAAATAGAGTTAATGTAACTCTAGGTTGAACGGGGAATGAGAAAATGGAGTTAAGGAACTCTAGGTAAAAGGTGAAAATGCAACTAGAGTAATGAACTCTAGGTTACGTCGAAAAATGAGTAATAGAGTCAATGAACTCCAAACTAAAGTGAAGGATGGAGTTAGTAAACTCTAGGCCCATGTTGAATGCGAATAGAGTTAAAAGACTGTAGGCCAAATGTAACTGAAAGTTAATAATGTCCTTGGGACATAGTGAAACCCTAAGATTATAAACATAGGGTTAAAAGGTAATGAATGAGAGTAAAAGGGCAAAGAAATAAAGAAATGGCCAAGTGGCCAGGTTAGGTGTAAATGTGTATGAACAAGAGTTCTAATCTAAATTGGTGTTAGTAATACCTAAGTTACCCTAGGTAAGTAACCTAGGATAAAAGAGCAGAAGTAAAGTGAAAGATAAAGTTAAAAAGGATTGGGCCGTGAACTACGATAGGTAGTGCCTACAACCTGTTCTTGTTTGATTGGGGTTGTATGTATCTATCTTTTGGAACTCTCGGACCCTGCATGGTTATGCTCTAAAAATAAAATAAGTTAATGTTGCAACATATCAAGATGTTGGTTGGGAGATGCCGATCACCCTCGACTCCCAGGGGAGATGCCGATCACCCTTGACTCCCTATGTTGTGGTGGGAGAAGTCGATCACCCTCGACTCCCTATATAGTGCTTGGAGATGCCGATCACCCTCGACTCCAAGTGACTAGTGGGCACGGCGATGCCGATCACCCTCGACGCCGTGGGCCCGCAGTGTGAAAGTAAAGAAAGATAAAGAAAAAGTGAAAGTGACAAGCTAAAAGCTTAATTAAATGAGAAAGATAATAAAATGGGCGCACCTTCGGGGGTGAAATGTGGTCCTGTGGGACGTAAAGGGCAGGTCCCTCTCCCCGGGCGCACCTGTCGGACGTAAAGGGCAGTGTCCTTCTCCCAGGTGGCGACCCGAAGGACACATTTTTCCGTTGGGCGGGGTAGCACTTGCGGGTGCTATCGGCAACCTTAGAGATTCTCGTCTTGAGGTAGTATGTCTGCCGGGCTGGGGCCCTTTGGGCAAGAATCTCCGAGGGTTTAGCAACTTGAATTAAAGCACAAGAATGTGAAAGAGTAAAGAGTAAATAGAGAGGCCGAGGTCGCCGGGTTAGTATGACCCTTTTGTAGCGGCATAGTGGCCGGATTTTGGATAGTGGCCCAGAGGGGCAAGATTGATAGCGGTGCGACAGGGTACATACACAGATAGTGTAATTTTATTCATACATGTATGATCATGTTAGTTAGCATTTGCAGTTATTTTAGCATAGATTATCTTGCTATCCTGCTTTCATTGGACCAAGTGGTGTAGAACATTCTTTCTCGGTGGTTGAACCCACAGATAGGTGACCATTTTTCCAGGTACAGATATAGGTGCAGTCAGCGAGGCATGCGACAGGGGCAAGGGCCCAGCAGCATAGAGACCTAGAGGGTCTAGCAGGTGTATTCCTGTTATATTTTGAGTGAACTATGTATTGTGAGGAAAAAGATGTAAAATGTAATAATGTTTAAATTTCAAGTTGAGAGATGGAAATGTAATAAATTTTTATTATGGTTCACTCATGTATGCTTTCATTTATGGTTTAAACTTGTTGTTTAATGAATAAAAGTTTTAGTTAGTAGCTGCTTCTACTTTGATTGGAGATGTTGTTACCGTTCCTTTCGGGTATAGAGAGGTCATGCCCGATTGGAGGGCCTGTTGGCGTGCCCGAACTGGCCAAATTGGAAGTCTCGGGGCATGACAGCAGCAGCAGGACTTCATCTTCCCCGACCTGTTTGAGCAGGACTTCATCTTCCCCGACCTGTTTGAGCACCATAGACGACCGATCGTGCTTCAGAAGCTTCGTCTTGAGGGAACGGATCGCACAAGGACCGTGTGAATGGACAAGCCGAGTGGCTTGGGTTGGATTTACAGGACGATCGAGGTAGATGTGTTTGATTTGTGGGTTTTTGAGGTTGTGAGATCTTCCGCCCTTGGATGTAGAGGCTTCATACATGTTTCTTTTGGGATTTTCCTTTTCTCTGAAGCTTGGTTGTTTTGGGTTTTGGCTAAGGGATTGTACTGTAAGCCGGTAGGCTGGACTCGGCTATGGACTTATTCTTCTTCTTCTTCTTCTTCTTCTTCTTCTTCTTCTTCCCTGGTTGGAGTTGCCAGGTGGATTGGAATTCTTCCAAAATCAATGGACTCCTTTCTATGTCTACTATTTAGGAACCTTGCATGTTTATCTAGCTATTGGTATATTTGATGAGCTTGTTGGTTGTTTGGAAAATTGTGTAAGCAGGACCTTGAACCCATGATGTTTTGTATACACTGTTTTGGCTTAAAGACACTTGAAAAATGCCTATTTCAAATTGATTTCTTAAATCTAAAATTTGTAAAAAAGGTTTTCTCAAATCAGAATTTCTACAAAAATGGTTTTTTCCTAAATTGCCATCTTTTTCATATATTCCTCCTCACCCGAGGAGGGTTTGAGCGATCTGGATTCTAAGCGCTGTTTTTATACTAGTGTTGAGGAGCCGAGCCGTGTTTCCTTCTTTCGGCTGTTGTATGTATCTTAGTTAGCCGAACTAAAGTGGTTATCTTCGGCTGTTTTTACCCGTTTTTTATGAGCTGATTTCTTTTTGCATTGTGAGCTGTATTTGAGCTGATTCTTTCAATCGTGGAGTGGTCAAGTGTGAGGTTTTTCTCGGTTGTTAGGCCGAGGGTAGGAGCCGATTTCTATATGCATGGTGAGCTATAGTTGAGCCGATTCCTTTATGCATTATGAGCTTGTATTTGAGCCGAGTGTGGATCTGGTTGATCCCGAGTTTTAGACTATAGCCTGCAGAAGACATATTGAGTTCGACAGTGATGCGTCGATTCCTCGGTGGGGTCGCTCCCCTCAATTACCGCTTCGGAGCTGGGCTTGTTACTTGTGTACGCACGACGTCGATCAAGTCCGTTTGGGACGCCCTACGTAATTCCAGTTCCCCGTGAATGTAATGGTAATAGGTAGGTGTAGGTTCGACTGGACCCTATATGACAGTCATTGTGAATGAGTTTTATTAGCATCTCGAGAGCGAATGGTTGCATTTCTTGTATCCTATTATTCATCGAGCATAATAGATAGAGGCATGGTAGTTGTAGATTTCTTTCCAGCTTTCATATCTGTTTTCTTACATGATAGTGTTATCTTGCCTTTAGTAGACTTAGTGGGTAGACTGTGCGTCTTGGAGACGGTACCCACTGAGAACTACTAGTTGATGTAGTTCTCACACCCGCTGTGGTGACCATTTTTGCAGAGACTTCTCCTTTGGTCCCTGCACCGACTGGTTTGTCGGATCGAGGTAAGGGAGTCGCAAATTAGATCCCCGTGCTGTATTTTGGTGAGATAGATGTACCTACCCTGATAGTGGGTTTTATCTTGTACCCTTATTGTATTATTATTTTAGTTTACTGTTGTGAGTTGTTAGATGTTGTATTTGAGGTATTATGGATGTATACAGTGGGATTTGAGGTTTATTTTAGCAGCTTTTATTTCAGCTTTGATATCTGTTAGTTGCTAGACTATCTTTTACAGGTTTGACGCTTCGCCTATGCGAGGTTTCCGTAAAGGTGGCGGATCTGTTAGCGAGTCCGGGTCACAGTTTCGACCCTGGAGCGTGACAGCTTTGCCCTATCTCTATTGAGCGCTAGGAGCTGGTTCATTAAAATGAAAGGCTGAATGTTGTTGCTTTGAAATTTTATTACAGGTATAATATATAATATTTCGATTTGATTATTACATTAATATATTAGTGTTTAATATTTTAATTGTTATATTAAGCAATTGGCGTTTATTTTTAGATTTGGGCATGGGACCATATTCATGTCGCTCGACTTATTGGTATTGGAGCAATGCCCGATATAGTAGATTGCCCTTTAGGTTGCCGGTATGACTTATATATTTGATAATTATTACATTTCAAATGTAATTGCAACTAATACATATATTTTATAATTTAGATGGGTCAACACTGGTGGATTGCGATTTGGAGCTAATGTCAGAATTACTGATATTGAGTTTTACCGAGATAAGCTAGATTAGCAGAGAGAGTCCCAGGTATGTACATATTTTATTCAATACTTAACAAATATTTTTCTAAACCAGTTTTATATTAACTAATCATTTCGACTTATTAACAGATTATATGGAGGTCGTACACCGATCTATTATACCCGCATTACCGGACTTCTGTGTACAAGGCTTGCAAGTGACAGATTATATGTACACCGATCTATTATACCCGCATTACCGGACTTCTGTGTACAAGGCTTGCAAGTCTGCCGATCAAGGACTACATTGATTTGCTTTCATATTATAGAGATGCATGTACCAGATCGAGTCCTACGACAGTTCGGCCTTCTCCAGCATATAACAATTAATGTGGAGACTATCCGTTACGTGACATCACGAGGGCGTCTGGATGAGGATTGGGTCACCTTTCACGCTGCACACATCGAGAGATGGCCTAAGAGATTACAAAACATTTTTGATCAGCTCCCAATTGCTGGTGATGACCCGATACAAGCGGCCTCTATTTATATGCAGTGGTATTGGACGATAACGAGAATATGAATATCTCTTCCAGTACAGTGCCTTTCGGTGACTTTCCAGTCTCGTGAGCATACCGAGAGAGCACTAGTATGATATATATATATATATATATATATATATATATATATATATATATATATACAAATTTAACATGTATTTTAATTTTTATATAAATTTAATTTGTATTTTAAAATGCAGGTCGACGCATTACAACAGACGAGCTACAGTATAAGGCAGACGAGCTACAGTATAAGGCAATTAGTTGATGATCCTCCTGCGACTTCTACGATATTAGAGATTCTGAAAGATATCTGTTTGCATATTGATATGGTACTATTCTACCTACTGTCAGAGATTCAGGGGTCGAGATCATGCTCATGCATCAACATCGGGTCATCATATGCGACGTTCTCCGTCAGCATCAAGTCGTCAAATAGCTTCATTTTATTATAATTTTTTTAAGGACATTTTATACATTTTTGTAATTAAGTATCGCAATTCAAATTAACTGACTAAATAAGTGTCTCATTATTTTATCACGAAAACTGTAATTTAATTCCATTTATTATTCGACCTTCTTCAATATTGGGCCATCAAGTACCACGATCTCCATCTCCTCCCATTTAGGCCCCTACGATATTTCCTTCTACATCAGAGTCATTTCTGCCGCCAGTATCACGTAGTTATTTTACTTTGATGTATTCACGTCAGCATGTCTCGTCATCATCACAGTACTTACCAACATCTACACCAGCCACTTTTGAGGGCGACCGACCACTGCCACAGAAAATCCAGGAGATTCCTAAGCATCATGAGGGCACTATTATCTAGGATCTTGATCAGATGGCAGGCATCGAGCCACTTGATGATATACCTATTATTGAGCTTGATGTTTATCGTGGGCATGGGCGTGGACGCAGACGGGAGCGTGGCTGAGGACATCGAGGGAGAGGACGAGCTCAATATTGAGATTTTGATAGAACGTGTTACCTTTTTTACTTCATATGTTAAAAAAAAATTGTATTATTGAAATTCTGGTGATGTTGAACTTTCTTTGCTGCTAATCGATAATTCCTTATTGTGGTAAAACTTTGTTGTTAAAATTTTTATTGGTGTGAAAAATCTTGTACAAATTATGGGTTTTTTCACTTAATAAAATGAAGCTGGGTGGGTAGCAGGTTAAAGACGGTGAATCATTCACCGCCTTCTACTTTTCTCTTAAAAGCGATAAACGATTCACCGTCTTTTGCTTCTATTTTTCTCTTAAAGGCGGTGAATCATTCACAACCTTCTACTTTTCTCTTAAAGGCGGTAAACAATTCACCGCCTTCTGCTTTTCTCTTAAAGACGGTGAATCATTCACCGTCTTCTATAGTTCTCCTAAAGATGGTGAATCATTCACCGTCTTCTATAGTTCTCCTAAAAACGGTGAATGATTCATCGTCTTATGCCACTTATCAAAACCTAACTAAAGCACCCATCCGCCTTGGTGCTGAGTTGGCGAAAGGAGGGTTATTTCTACAAATAAAATTTTTACAGGGATTATTTCGCAAATTATAAATTTTTTAAGGGTCATTTTGAAAAAAAGTCCTCGTAGTGCATAGGTGGGTGCGGGTGTTTCGATCGAAGTTGATATAGTTGTATTTACTTGGTTTTCCTTTTGTTCACTCCTAACATACTTGCTTAAGTTTATCTTCCATACTAGCTTGTTATCCATCATTGAAATTATAGTATGCTTTCTTGATGCTATGCAATTGTCATTGCTTGTCCTTTGATGCTTTAGTAAAGCAACGTAGCCTATTATGAGGTTCTTGCTGAATATTGTGAGTATCAAACCTTTTTGGTTTCATTGACACCTTCAGAGAGTTCTCCTTGGCTTCTAGAAGTTGCTTATAGGCATTGGATTGAGTTGGAGGCTTGAGCATATTGCATGAACACTGCCACCACTCGCTGCGCACTAACGAACACCGGCACGGAGGTATGATCAACCACGTGGACTGAAGGCGTTCTTCTTCGGAAAAGTAGTGAGAACCTGACCCGTGAGCCTAAGATGCACCCGTTTTGGCATATGGAAGGTAGTTTGGGCTTGGAAGCAGAAGCCCAAGAGACATATACCAACAGACATGGATTAAGTATAAAACTTGACAAACTATCTGTTATTTTGATGCATGGCACATTCACTTTGAGATATTCAATTGACGGGCTTTTTGTTACAATAGCATTCCTTGTCTACTTTGTTATCTATACAAGTTGACCGGTAAGTGCAACTTGCCTACGACGACTTGCTGTACCCACTGGAAAACACTTCTGTGTTTTCCACCCCTCTATTACTGGTGACTTGGGCGGGTAAGTTCAGAACGCTGTTGTTGGCCGAGTGGCGTTAATCTACAATTAGATTTTGATGATAACAAATAATTGGACTAATCCCTCTACCTTGAGTTTTATGATCAGAATATTCAAACCTTGGAAAGGAACTCAAGACAGATACTTTGCGAGCACTAAGCTCCACAGATTGATTCATTTTTCTGTCCCAAAAGTGGAAAAAAGAGCCTGAACCTAGTGAATTCCATTTTTTGAAAAGGATTGAAATGAGAGCCCACCTCTTGAAGCTATCTTTGCTTCCAAGGTCAAAAGGTCAATTCTCTTCTCTCTATACACTAAATTGTTTAACAATTACTCTTGATTAGAGTTGAGAAATTTTGAGTTAAAAATTAAACACTTTTATCAATTTATAGCACATTTGAACCAAATCTTTTTATGATTAAATTTGTGCTAATCGAATGATGCCATAATTTTATTTATAAATATAAAAGGCAAGGATTTAAGTGTCGTGGCATAGGGTCATGCCGAAAACTTGCCGGTACGGTATGATGCGTGCCGGACCATGCCGATCACAAAAAATACATGTGTGCTGACACATAATGGCATGAAATATATATTTTCTTTAACAACAATTTTCTAATTATTTATTATATATCTTTATCAAATATTTTGAACTTTATTAAAAAAATTATTTAGTAATTTAAAGAAAAAAGAATTTTGAACTTTGCCATCAGCACTGGGGCTGTATCGTGCATGTATCTTGTCGGCACGATTCGGCACGGTAGATACGACTCGTGCCGATGGATACTTAAATCCTTGATAAAAGGCATTAAAAATTATTTCAAAACAAATTTCTTAAAATTCCTACCAAAACACATGTTTCGGGCTTAGATTTGGGCGCCCGAAACTGGATCTGAATCAGGTTCCTTTCAGGTTCTCTATGTAAGTAAATCTAGGTGCCCTAAACAGGAGTTGGGCGCCCTAAAGCTATTCTGGGCGCCCTAAAGGAGATTTGGGCGCTCTAAAGAGGTTGTGGCCACCCTAAACAGGTTCTGAACTCCCTAATAATTTGAGCTCCCTAAAAATCTGGACTACCTAAATTTCTGGGCACTCTAAACAGGTTCTAAGCTCCCTAAAGTTCTGGGCTCTTCGAATAGGATCTGGGCATCCTAAAGGAGTTCTAGGTGCCCGAAACTCGTTCTGGGCGCCCGAATTGTTTTGAAAATATTGCGGCGGATTCGAACACCCGAAACGTGTTTAGGGCGCCCGGATTTTGAATGTTGTTTCATTCCCCAAGCGCAGATTTGGGCGGCTAATTGAAGATTTGGGCTGCTAATAAGATTTAGGCTGCAGCGACAAATCCGAAAGTTTTCGACAGTGCAGTCTCGAAACTAAGCGTGTATTTAATTAGCGCACATGCAATCCAATTAATTAGTTCACACTGCAATGAACTTTTTAACATGAGTGGCTATAAATAGAAAGGTGCTGAGGGACTTTGGCAATCATCCATTTTGAGCTTCTGAGCTTGTAAATTTAAGTGTCATACTTCTCATAGCTCTACTCTCTCTCTCTCTCTCTCTCTCTCTCTCTAAAGATTGAGTGAAATTTGTAGCAAGATACAATTTTGTGTGAGAGAAAAGAAGCAAGTGTTGGTGTAAAGGCTTGGTTCTTGCCCGCAAAAGCATCATCTAGTGGAGATCCAACATTCTCTTGTGTTGAGAAGTTGGCGGGGACGTAGGCAAAGTGCCGAACCTCAAAACAAGTCAATCGTGTCTTTCTTGAGTTTGCATTTCTCTTACTCTAGCTTGTTTTATTCGATTTGGAATTTTTGATTTGCTTGATTATTTGTAATTTTATTTTAGAAACCTAATTCAACCCCTCTTAGGTAGCCATTTTAATCCTCAATTGGTATCAAAGCGAGGTCTCGCATTATTTAGATTAACATCTAAGTGAGAATGACATCCATAGGAAAGAAATCTAAGACCAATACATTGTTTGACCACCATTTTTTGATGGCACCGATTATTCTTTTTGGAAGATTAGAATGAAGATATTCTTTCAATCTCTTGATTTTGACCTTTGGGATATAGTTCAAAGTGGCTACATTATTCCATCAAAACCAAGAGCGGAATGGAATGAAGAGGAAAATCATCTTAGTGTCTCCAGTTGAACTTTTAGTTGGATCCATCGAAACTCAATCTCTGACCTTATCTATCCATTGAAAATCATCTCCAGCAATTTTCGCATCATCTTCAAATATCTCAACCTTCTTTTTTCTTCCTCAAAAAATATTTTGTTAAAATCAAGATGAAATATTTCTCCTTGTCTATACTACCATCCCAAGCCATCTAGTATTTCCATCTGAATATCGTTTCTTTTTCTCTCAAAATATGACTTCTAATAATACAATCATTCATCAACTCGACTCTTTTCATCTCACATATTTCTTTCAATGACTCGATATGTATTTCTTTTCTTCTACCATACTATTGAAAAACTTTTTAAAGACATTCTTTTGCATCCATGATGATTTTCTTTCTTTCCATTTTTTTTTTCTCCACCACATTTTTTTCACTTTTTTTATTATACTTTTTTTTTTCAATTCTCACCTCGTTTTCTTCCACAAGCCCAAAACTTTTGAAGCTACAGAATTGTCAAATAGCCTAGCTTTGACAACAAATCTGATGAAGGACAGAATATAGAATCCTACATTTTAGAGAGCTCCAAAATAGGGCTTTTTTTGCATTTAGCTCGCTGATTTTTTTTTTTATTTTTTTATTTTTTTTATTTTTATTTTTTTAAATAGCCCTGCGAAATTTAAATTTGCAAAAATAGCCCTATGCCTACCTCGCGTGCGCCACATGAGCGCCACGCAGGCGGGCTGGGGTGTGCGTGGTGTTAGTTGAATATGGTGAACTGTTCACCGTGTTTGAACATGGTGAATAGTTCGCCGTGTTC
Source organism: Tillandsia fasciculata (assembly GCA_029168755.2). Classification (NCBI taxonomy): domain Eukaryota; kingdom Viridiplantae; phylum Streptophyta; class Magnoliopsida; order Poales; family Bromeliaceae; genus Tillandsia; species Tillandsia fasciculata. The sequence goes on from CM054933.1 coordinate 13,719,235, forward strand.
AAACACGGTGAGTGTTCAAAGCACTATACACCCCCGAGCCTTGCCCCTTTCTTCTTGCCCCTCTATTCTCGCTGTCTCTCTCTCTCTCTCTCTCTCTCTCTCTCTCTCTCTCTCTTCCCGCCGCCGCATTGCACGCACTCTCTCTCTCTCTTAGAGCCCGCCCCCTCTCTGTCTCTCTATCTCTCTCGCTCTACCTTCTCTCTCTCTCTCTCTCTAACTTTCTTTCACTCTTTCTCACTGTCTCTCTGAGACAGAAATTTCTCTCTATTTCTCTGAGACAGAAATTTCTCCCTCCCCCTCTCCCTCTCTCTCTCTCTCTCATACACACAATCTCTTCCTCTCTCCCTCTCTCACTCTCACTATCTCGCTGTCATCACCTTTTTCCAGAGCCCTTCATCGACACAGAACTCGCGCCGACGCTCTCCGCAATTCGGTAAATTTTGATTTCACATAATAGGCAATTTTATAATTTCATTGTCATATTGTATAAAATTGTATAATGTTATTTTTAGTAGATCATTATATCTGGTGAATGTGTTTTCTTTTACATCCATTGGGATGGGAATTTAGTTGTGAACGATAATATACCACAATACATTGGTTGCTATAAAGAATTGATCGGCATCCGCCGCGACATCACATTTTGGGATTTCGAAACAGAAATATACAAGGTCACTAATTATGATCGAGCGGAAGTCCGTCTCCGCACAACAGATATAGAGTAATGCTCCTATACTATTGATAGTATTAGGGCCTTAATACTATAGTCCCATTTTATATTTTAGGATGTTCAAATCAACGATCCACACCGTTAAATATGATATAGAGTATATAAAATTTTTAGAAAAAAAGATTTATAACTTTTCGACATCGTTTACTTAGTAAGTACATCATGTCAAAATGAACGGTGAAAATTAAATAATCTTTAAAATTTGAGGATAACACTTTTGAATTCAAGATTAAGAATGCTAATCTTGATTTAAATGGTTTAAAGTATTTTCTATCAAAATTTAAATAAATTTAGATTCTTCAACACAAGGAATTAATTGCCGTGGCACGGGGGCGTGCCGCTCTCCGCCTGGCACGGTACGGTACAGGCACGCTTCCGTGCCGACACGTGGCACGCTGTGTGCCGATGGATACGCATGACCTCCCAGTGGCACGCTCTGACACGAATTTTTTTTTATTTTTTTTAGTTCCCAATAAGCTCTTATAATATTATTTTGAAATGTTTAGTCAAAAATTTATGAATATTAGCTATATATAGCTTACTATAGTCACCAATTAAGTTAATAGTATGTCGACAATACTATACTGTATATATTTATGTTAATTCCTTGCAATTAACATGCTGATAACTTTTTTTATCTTTATATATGAAAAGTACCCATTGGGACAATTTAGATATTATATAATATAAAAAGTTGTGCGGTTAAATAGTAATTTTACTGTACAATGACGTGTTTAAAAAAAAAAAAAAAAAAAAAAAAAAACCGTGCCACTCGACACGGCACGGGCGATACCTATTAGGTATCGCCGAGACCAGGGAGGGTATAGATAACCCCCCCCGTACCGTGCCTCTATTGCAGGGGCACGGTACGTGCCGCCCCGTGCCGCTCGGCATGGGGCGGCACTTGATTCCTTGATTCTACACCGTTAAACTACAAACTCGTCATAGTAGTCATTGAAAATTAATAATTTTGAAATAATTTGATCATAAAGTAAACTACGTCGAAAAGCTATACATTTTTATTTTAAGAACTTTATATATCCTTTATCATATTTAACGGTATGGATCGTTGATTTGAACTCCCTAAAATAAAAAATGGGACTATAGTAGTAAGGCCCTGATACTATCAATTGTATAGGAGCATTACTCTCTCTCTCTCTATATATATATAATAATTATTTTTATATACAAACAAAGGTTAGTGTAATTTTTATAATACTGGTTTGATTTCACGTCAATGTCGTTCAGAGATCTCACCATGAGATCAGAGGTGTCATACCAAATATTTCATATGGTGGAGCATACACAATTCTGAGACAAATTTCTGATCAAATGGAGGCAGTTTTGGAGACTTTACCGACACTTCCACATACTATGCTTCCAAGGCCAGCAGATCGTGGTGGAGCATCGACGTCGGGACATGCACCTTCATATAGTCCGTCGGGATTTGTACCAGATGATCCTCCTCGACGACCTGATATTGTTTATCGTAGGCGCCTACGGCATCGACAGTTGCGGTCTCCCTATGCTGATCAGCCCTCATCTTCAGCTCCTTCACAACCAAAGGGCACGACTATCTAAATATAGAGCTATTTGATTAGCCTACATTATCCTTGTGCGTTGTTATATTTATATTGTTTTGTTGTGATGTGATTTGTATTTATCTTTTATCGATGTTCTATTCTTTCCTGACGTCCTTTTGTATATATATTGTTATATTCGTATTGATGTGATAGAATGCAATGAGATGTGATAGAATGTGATGTGATATGTGATGTGATGATATATTCTTCAAGTATCGATATTCTGTTGTGTTGTGATGTAAAGTTATATTCATACTGTTGATGTAAAATTATATTCATATTGTTCATTGTTGTATTTCATTGTTGTTTCAAAGTTTGATTGTATTCTCTATACTTGAAAATTGTATAACATTGAAATTTAAAAGTATTATTTTAAGTGGCTATGTAAAGTAACAAACACGGTAAATGCTTTACTGTGTCTAAAGTTCTAAACACGACAAATGATTTACCGTGGTTTAAATACGGTAATCAATTCCTCGTGTCCAAATGCGGAGAATGGTTCCCCGTGTCTAGTATAAACTATTTACCAATTTTATTTTATTTAAATTATTTTATCTAAATATTAAATATTTTGTTTAAGTTTAAATACTTTATTTATTAGAATATTTTAGAATATTTCTAATTTCTATTTTAATGATATAATAATATTTTTTTTATTAAAATAGAATAATATAATAAAATAAATAATAATAATAATAAAGTCAAATAAAATTAAATAAGTAAAAATAAAATTTTAAAAGAAAATAAAGAGAAGGTGGATTTTGATCAATCTTTATTTCACGTGTTATATACAACTTATTGTATAAATATAAGAAACACGATGAATTATTTACCGTTTTTTAACACGATTATTCACCGTGTTCAACTTAATCTCCACCCTGGCCGCCCAGGCTGCTCAGGCTTCTCGCGTGGCGTTCACGTGGCGCACGCTTGGCGCACGCGTGGCTTGCATAGGGCCATTTTTGCAAATTTAAATTTCGCAGGGCTATTTTTTTTTTAAAAAAATTCATGGGGCTAAATGTAAAAAAAAACCCTCCAAAATATGATTTATAATTTTAAAAGCTTCTTTGAAATTTTGAAACTTTTTTTTGAAATGTTAGTAATTTAAAAAAAGGAAATTATGAAAATTAAAGAAAAATAGAAAAATTCAAAAAAAAAAAAAGAAAAAAAAAATAGAAAAGATAATGAAAACTCACTCCTGAATTGAACTCACTTCGGGACTAGACTCACTCCAAAGAGACACATTCGTGAAGAAAAAAAAACATCATTGTCAAAACATTTGCCTTCATTATAGATAATTCATATTCATCATCATACAAAAAAGACTTGTGGCTTATTTATACTATTCTTAACCTTACCTATACATAACCTAATTAGGATTTAATCTTATCCTAAATAACTAATTAAAACAACTTATCCAGAGTTTAACTAAACAATAAAAATCTAAAAATAAATACAGATAAAATCAAATAAGAGAATAGCTAAAAAACCTCATTAAATTAAGTAAAAGATATGCTCAACTAATCTAATCTTAATTTATCCTAAATAACTAATTAAAACAGCTTTATCAAGAGATTAACTAAACAATAAAAATCTAAAAATAAATATAGATAAAATCAAATAAGAGGATAGTTAAAAAACCTCATTAATTAAGTAAAAGATATGCTCAAGTAATCTAATCAAATTTTAAAAACTATGAACTAAATCGATTTAATCCGATTAACATAGGTTCAAGATGGGCTTTTTTTGAAAATGACCTCTCAAAATTTTTATTTTTCAAAATGATCCTATAAAATTTCAAATTGCAAAAATGACCCCATGGATGCCACATGTGCGCCACGCGGGTGGATTGGGGTGTTAAGTTGAACATGGTGAATGATTCACCGTGTTCAACATTTTTATTTAATATAGGGAACCATTCCCCGAGTTTTAGGTTGTTAGGATTTTGAATTTTATTAGTAGGTTATTAGAATTTTTTAGATTGTTAGAATTGGATAATATTTGATTGGTAGGTTGTTGGAATTTTTATAGATTGTATCATCTTTTTTGATCATATATTATTAGAATTATATATGATAAAAAAAGATGATACAATTTAAAAAATCCCAACAACCTACAGATAAAATTCTAACCATCTAAAAAATTCTAACAACCTATCAATAAAATTCAAAAAACTAACAATCTATAGTACAGGGAACGGGGGAAATAAAAATGTTGAACACGGTGAATGGTTCACCGTGTTTGAACACGGTGAACCATTCATCATGTAGTGCACTGGCTACGCGAAATAGCGAGGTGCGGCGAAATCACGCGTAACGCGTTTAAAATATGATTACAGTCGAGTTCGGTGCATTTCGGATCGACGCGGAAGGCATCAGGTCGAAAAGTGAGTTAGAATTGTGGGTATTAGGAAGCTGCAGATTTTTGAAGTTTAATCGGTAATGTTTTTCGAGGTCCTTTCTTGAGTGTCGGAAGCAATTGAAAAATAAAAAGGGATAATGGGGGGACCTAAGAAAAGTTTGCTGTTGGGAGAGAAAGAAGAAAAAGAAGAAAAAAAAAACCAAAGGGAAAGAATAGAACAACAAGGAAAAAAAAAAAAAAAAAAAAAAAAAAAAAAAAAAACCCATAGTGCAGATTCTCTCAGTCTGGGAGAAAATTCCACTGTGGTTCCGGTACCTTCCGGTACCCAAGGTGGGTACCGGAACCCAGTGTTCCTGCAGCTGTGGCAGAGGTGGAAAATACCTCTTTTAAGTCGGGGGCAATTGTGTAAATTCACAATTGCTGCCATTTCCACCAACCCCTCTGCCCCACAGCAGCCTACACCTACTCTCCCCCTCTCCCTACATTTGGAAATCACCCCACCCCTCTTTTTTCATCTCTGTTTACACCAGGGAAAAGCAAAGAAGAAAAGAAAATAAGGAAAAAGAGTAGCAGCAGCAGCCGCAGCTTGGTGGAGAGGGCTCCACCTTGGCTGTGGCTTCTTGGAACACCTAGGAGGCCTTGGGATTTTGAAGAGAACACCTCTAGTGCACTCCAACTCCCTTTTCATCGTCTCTTTTGCTCAACGAACCTTCAAAAGAGGTGAGTAAAACCTAGAATTTCATCTTTTAAGATCTCTTTTGGATTCAGAGAGAAAAAAAAAAAAAAATCATTCTATATAAAATGATCTCCACTTATAGGCTTTCCTTGTGGACCTAAAAGAGAGTATCTTGGAGCATTCCAAAGTGGACTCCAACTCTCTTTTCCATCTCTTTTGATCAAGTAAAACTAAACTCCAAGAAAGGTAAGATTAAAATCTAGAGTGTCTTCTTCTACAATTTTTATGGGATTAGAATATAGACGAAATGAATTCCTTATGGTTTTCACTTCATTTTAGGAATTCTTTTGGAAGACCAAGAGAGCAAGTTTCATTCCTCTTTCAAGAACAAAGAGAACAATCAAATTTTCTTGCAAAAATCACAAGAGTTGGGGGATTCTATTCGAACAAGGATGACCTCTCCCCTTTTCCTTTACTTTTATGACTAGAAGCATGTTAGTAGATAAATTAGGATTTATGTGTAGAAATGAGACTAGAGATGTCTTCTTGAGCTTAAGGATATATGCTAAACCCTTTGTATGAGATTATGAATGAGAATTTAAGTATTAGAACTTCATTTGCATAAGAATGAATGCAATGATTTCATTTTATGATATTAAGGTTATGTAATAGTGCATGCTAAACATTTAGTGTTAAAGGTTCATGTTGATTGATGGACAAGATGACATAGGAGAAAACTTAGAATAAGATTATGACGAGTGGCATTAACCTTAGGGTTTCACATGTGGCATGTGTAGAGTACCGACTTTGCTAAATAGTAAAGTGCGGTCGAATCACTTCGAACATATTTTAAAATATGATAAAAATGAGGTGGAATGGGTTTGGTTCGAAGCAAATAGCTTCTGGATCAAAAGTGAGTTGAAACGGCAAAGAAAAAGGATCATCAACCTTGGTTCTGGTTGCTGGACCAGAATCGGGCGCCCGGAAGGTCCTGCAGGCGCTCGGAACCGAATCCAGAACCTCCAGACCAAGAGCATAGTTTTCGGAAAAACAGAAGACTCGGACGCCCGGGAAGTCCTGGGGGCTCCCAGATCAACAGTAGTGGGCCCTGGAGGGGCCGCCCGGTGGAAGGATGCTTCGGAAAACTGGGCACCCGGAAGAACTCACGGGAGCCCGAAACCGCACGAAAATTGCCCAGGCAGAGTGTAAATCTGGGATTTTGTCGGGAGCAGTTTGGTCATTTCACACCCATGCAATCCCCAACCACCCTCTGCACAGCATTAACTCCTCTCTCTCTCTTCCATTGAATAACCCCACCACCCATTTTCTTCTCTGTTCGAACCAGGGAGAGAAAGAGAGAAAGAAAGGGAGTGAGAGAGAGGCGGTAGCAACAGCAGCAGCAACACCCCCCATTGTGCTGTGGCCCTTGGAGCTTCAAGGAGAGCTTTGGGGACTTGGAGAGAACTCAAAGAGGAGCTCCAATTTCCTCTTTCTTCTTCCTCTTTGAGCAAGAGCATCAAAGGAAGTAAGCTAAAAAGCTAGGGTTTGGATTTTACGCTTTTCTTGGGTTCAAGAGCTTGGGAAAATATCCCAAATGGGTTTTTCTCCAATTTTTAGGGCATTTTTCCTAAGTTAAAGAGATCAATATTTCTCTTTACTAGAACATGTCAAAAATATGGTTTTCATCCCCTTTTCTTTCATTTGGTCCAAAGAGCCGATCAAGAGAGATAAGAGTAAACCTAGAGTTTTTCTTTTATGATTTTTATGGAGCTAAAAGAGTATTGTGATGATTCCTTAATGGTTTCATTATTGGATTTAGGACTTTCTTGAAAGGGGAAGACTAACACCACTTCTCTTGCAAAAGAAAACACAAGAGGTGGGAGATTCTAGGGAACAAGGGTGACCTCTCCCTTTATCTTTTGTTTTCATATATTATAGAAGCATGTTAATAGAAGGTTAGGAAATTCATGAGAAAAAGGGTTTGAATGATGTATGTTGGATATGATAACTTAGGAGGAAACCTAGATTAAGGTTTTATGAGTGGCATTAACCTTAGGACTTCACGGGTGGCATTGTGCATGAATCAAACTAAGGTTACGAAAGAGTTAAAGTTTAACTTAGAGTCGAGTCTCTAAGAGAAAAGGAAATAGAGGTTGAGGTTAAAAAGTGTAAATGAGTAAAATCCCTAGAGTTGGTCTTAGGGAGTTGGGTAAAATAAACCCTCACTTTAACTTCAATTTGGGCAAAGAATGAAAGTAAGAAAAAATTAAAATCCAAGGGACTTTTGATTACCTTGAGGCAAGGACCTAGGGTAAAGAGAAAGAATTTCTAAGTAAGCAAGATAAGCTAAAAGGCTTTAAAGAAAGAGAAACAGGTTGCCAGTGGCAATGTGAGCTATAAGCTCGAATAAGAAAGAAAAATGCTTAAGAGCAAAAGAAAGACAAATGCATAAAGTGCACAAAGGAGGCCAATAGCTAAAGCAAAAGAAAAGAGATAAAAATAAGATGAACATACCTTCGGAGATAAAACGTAGATCTTGTCGGAGTGTAAGGGCAGTGACCCTCTCCCGGGCAGTGTCCCGTATGACAAAGTTTCCCTTTGGGCGTGGTAGCACTTGAGGTGCTACCGGCAACCTTAGAGATTCTTGTCTTGTGGTAGCATGACTACCGGGCTGGGGCCCGTTGGGCAAGATTCTCCGAGATTTAGCAACTTTAATTAAAGCACAAGGAAAAGAAAGAAAGTGAATGGTTAAGTTTGAGTTGGATAGAGTGGCACCTTGGAACAACATACTGTCGTGTTATGGCAAAGGGTAGAGTTTTACATGAGCATTACTAGTTAGAATTTACAGCTTTAAATACTGTAATTATTCTCTATTATATTGCTTCCATTGGACCAAGCGGTGTAGGACATTCTTTCTCGGTGGTTGAACCAAAGATTTAAGTGTCGTGGCACGGGATCGTGCCGAAAACTTGCCGGCACGGTACGGCATGGTGCGTACCGAGCCGTGCCGATGAGTGCCGGTCACAAAAAATACATGCGTGCCAACACATAATGACATGAAATATTTTTTAGCAACAAAATTTTCTAATTGCTTATTATGTATCTTTATCAAATATTTTAAACTTTATTGAGAAAATTACTTAGTATTTAAAGAAAAAAGGGTTTTGAACTGTGCCATTGGCACGGCGGGTGTATCGTGCCGGTATCTTGTTGGCACGATACGGCACGGTGGATACGGCCCGTGCCGATGGATACTTAAATCCTTGGGTTGAACCCACTGGGAACTTCGTTGTAGTTCTCACACCCTCGGGTGATATCCTCACAGGTCCAGGTACATCGAGCGAGGCGCGCGACAGGGGCAAGGGCCCAGTAGAGTAGCAACCTAGCAGTCTAGAGTCGCCAGTTCATTTGGAGTGTTTTACTATTTTGAGCGAACTTGTATGTGAGGAAAGGATTGTAAACATTAAATGTTAAAGTTTCTTTTTGAAATATGTAAATTCTTTAAAGTTATGTTAAAAAGAGTTGTAATATATTTTGAAGTTTAAAGTTTCGCTCAATATTGTGCCTTCATTACCTTCTATCTGGTTGTATGAATGAATGAAAGTTTTAATTTCATAGTTTAGTACTCTGATTGTTTACTCTTCAACTTAAACTAAACTGTAATTGTTGGAATGAACCGTTCCTTTCGGGTATTGAAAGGGTCATGCCCGACTGGCGGATTTGTTGGCGCACCCGAACCGACCAAATTGGCGCGCCCGAACCAACCAAATTGGCGGCCTCGGGGCGTGATAGCATGTGTCGAAAGAGTAAACTAAGATTATGAGACAAGTATTTAACTTGAGTCAAAATTCTAAGGGAAGGTATGTATGAGTTGAGGTTAAAGAGTTAAATAAATTTAACCCTAGAGTTGTTCTTAGGGTATGTTGGGCAAAAATGAGTATTCACTTTAACTTCAACATGAATTACTAAAAGAAAGTGAAAATGTTTAAAGTCCAAGAGACTTTCTTGTTACTATCGAGGCAAGGACCCGGGGTAAGGAATGAAAGAATGAAAGAAAGAATGAATGAAAGAATGAAAGAATAAAACAGTGAAAGAAATTGCTAAATAGCAAAGTGAGCTAAATGCTCGAATGAGAAGGAAAGTAAATGCATAAAATGCAAAAGAGATTAAGCGCTAAAGTAAAAGAAAAGAAAAAATGATCGTACCTTCGGGGATAGAACTTGTGTCGGAGAGTAAAAGCAAGGACCATCTTCCGGGCAGTCACCCGTATGACCTAGTTCACCGTTGGTCGGGGTAGCACTTGTAGGTGTTATCGGCAACCTTGGATTATCTCGTCTTATGGTAGCATGACTGCCGAGCTCGGGCCCGTTGGGCGAGATTTCCAAGGGTTAGGCAACTTGAATTAAAGCACAATAAAGAATGTAAATATTGTGGTCAAGTGGGTAGTGTGGCTAGTATGGTACCTTGGTGGCGACATAGCGTCGTGTCATGGCAAATAGTAAGTTATACATGAACATGCTAGATAGAAATTTAGAGCTTTCAATATTATATTGTCATCTACTATATTGTTTCCATTGGACCAATCGGTGTAGAACATTCTTTCTCGGTGGTTGAACTCACTGGAAACTTTAAGTAGTTCTCACACCCTTGGGTGATCATCATTACAGGATCAGGCATCATTACAGGATTAGGTTCATCGAGCGAGGCGCGCGACAGGGGCAAGGGCCTGGCAGCTTAGCGACCTAGCAGTCTAGAGTAGCCCGTCTACATTTTGGTTTTATTTTGAGTGAACCTTGTATATGAGGAGATAACATTGTAAATTTTAATTACTAAATGATTTTATTTTGGGTAGTGGTGAATGAAAGATGTAATTTCTTTTAAGTTTAAGCTTTCATTTAAAGAGAGTTGTAATGTAATTTAAGTTAAGGTTTCACTCATATATGTCCTTTCATTGCTTTCTAAACTACTTGTTTGATTGAATGGAAGTTTTAATTATATAGTTTAGTACTCTGATTGTTACTCTTCCACTTACACTAAACTATGTTGAAATGGATCAACCGTTCCTTTCGGGTATAAAAAGGTCATGCCCGATTGGCGGGTCAGTTGGCACGCCCGAACTGTCTAAATTGGCGGTCTCAGAGCGTGACACACCGTGTTCAACTTAACACCCCAGCCCGCCCGCGTGGCGCTTGCGTGACGCACACGTGGCACCCATAGGATCATTTTTGCAATTTGAAATTTTATAGGTTCAGTTTGAAAAATAAAATTTTTTAGGGAGCTAAATGCAAAAAAAGCCCGTTCAAGATTGTTTTGCATCACTTATCCTTTAATGCTTCAGTAAAGCAACATAGCCTATTATTAGGTTCTCGCTGATGCTTGTGAGCATTGAACCCTATTTGGTTTCATTGACAATATGAGTTCTCCTTGGCTTCTTGATGTCGCTTATGGGCATTGTATTCAGTTAGAGCCTTGAGCACATTGCATGATCATTGCCACCGCTCAGTGCGCATTCACGAACATCGGCACGAAGGTCTGGTCAACCACGTGGGCCGAGGTATTATTTTCTGCAAGTGGCGGGAGCTGACCTATGAGCCTAGAACCCACCTGTTACAATATATGGCAGTTGGTTTAGGCATGGGAGTAAGAGCCCAAGGTCTATATGGCAACGAACATGGATTGGGTAAAACATTTGACGAACTATTTGCTCGTTTGATGCATGGCACATTCACTTTGAGATATACAGTTGGCTGGCTCTTTTTTACAGCAGCATTCAATTTTTAATTTATCATGCTCTATTATTGTTATTTTGCAACACTACTGTCTACTTTGTTATCTATTTCTATTGACCGGTAGGTGCGACTTGCCTCCGGCGGCTTGCTATACCCACTAGAAAACATTTATATGTTTTTCACCCTCTCTGTTACAGGTGATTTGGGCTGGAAAGTTTAGGACGCTGCATGAAGCATTGTGGTTAGTTAGTGTCACCTAGACAATCTTCACGGGAGTTGTTAATTTATGTGTTTTGGATCAAAAAATTGTGATAAACTCAGTCAGTTAGTCATACCTTATAATCATGAAATATTTTAAGATACGTATATAAAGATTTGCAAAACTACGGTTGAGTATATGTAGACTTTATATTCGCTGTTCTATATAATAAGAATGAACATGTTACTTGCTTTGTCCTGACGCCGTGCAAGCATAAGTGTCATGGTGGACTAATATTTGTGGCAAAATCTATGCACACTGAAAATTTTCAAATGAGTTTCGGCTGTGTTTTCAGTAAAAAGTGACTCGAGGCATGACACTTTGTGAACAAATGCATTTGGCCCACACAAAAGGTCAAAGCTCCTCTTTATATCTCCCCAGTCATTATACTACAGTGAATCTCCAGCATAACATACGGATGCACAGAGGTTATACCAATAGGAACTACTTAATAAGACCATAGGTAAAATCAAATTGTACTTAGTTCAGTGAAAATCAAATTATACTAATGTCAATGTTTGACCAACTTAACTCTCAAATTCAATTTGCCTTTACTCCATTATTTACACATTATATTGCATCTAATATGACACACAAAGAGCAAATGGTACCCTTAGCTTCTGACCAATACAAGTAGCGAAATTAATGATGATAATTGTTAAGAGTTGCAAGTCTTGACACACCCTTACAATGAACTATATACTTCTATTGTACAAGTATCTTCATGCCATTAAGAGCCCATTAAAGAGGGGAAAGATTGACAAGAGTCTAAATTGTCTTGGCAGATATACGGGAAAAATAGTCTTAGTAATTGAATAACAGAAATATATAATGTAAATATCAATAGAGAGATGCCAGCATGGTATAATGAAAATATTTACCAGATCCAGACTATTATGGCAAAAAATATTTGTTTAAAAGAAGAACAGTAATTTGCCAGATGCCTACAAAAGTAACTCCTAGAAAAAGATACCTTTTCAAATGGCAAAAACAATTATAGAGCTCCTCAATATCAGATTCAATCTTCAGGATAATATACTGCATAAGAAGCTCACATAGGCATGAAATAGCCTCATCCCTTTCTTCGTTGCTTTTTTCTGGAGCTAGAGGAAGGAAAGAGACTACTGACTGTAAAATCGAAGATAGAAGGGGATCGACTCTACTTTTAGCAAATAATCAGCAATAACATTTAATATCAAGCAATTGCTAACTTTAAACCTTTCAACCCATTTTGGAGGGCTTCCTGAAAAAAGATATATTTTAGAACATTTCAAATTCTGATTTCCACTAGATTAAGAAATTCACTTGCCAAACCAACTGAATCATTGCTTATTCTTGCCCTGTGTGGAGGAAGTAACTCATATAAGTCAGTTCTAACATCTTCAGGTAACTGTTGCAGAACTGAAATATCCACCTGACTCTGAGAACCAGGCATCAAATCCATATTCCCATAACTCCTTGGTAATTTACTACCCAATTCATTGGATCTTGAGCAAGAAGCATCTGGAGCTTCAACTTCAGGAGGTTTTCTCTCCTTTGTCCTCTAGAAAAATCAAGAAAATAAGTACAAAATTCTTTGCGACAATCTAAGAAAGATACAATATATAATGTAGTTAAAAAAACTCTTTCGGATTTTGCATTCGGATTTCTAAACTCTTTCTCCTGCATCACTGGGCCTGGATTAATGATTAGATAAAGGGACTAGTTGAATGAATTACTTGATAATCTTTGGTAGCTATCAAATTGCACTGAAGATGCACGAGAAAGTAATTAATGTATCAACAGGTTGGTGACAATAAAAGGCATTGAATACATACTTTCAAATGGGACCTTGTTAACAGGCAAGTTGATGGAAACAATTTGACTATAAAGTAAATCTGTCTACAAATACCAATAAGTAATGGGCCCAAAGAATAAATTACTAGTGAATATGTCATATTGAGACAGAATCATCATCCCAGAGTTAATACGATAACATATGTTGGTCACAGCAATTCAAATAGTAGAATGCTCGAAAGAATTGATGAATTTGAATGATCAGCTATCTCATTAACGCAAACTCCAGAGAACTTGATTAAAACGAGTGGTAATAACAAATTTAAGAATGACCAGAGATATAAATAAAGTTTACTACTTAAGTGCCAGAGATATAAATAAAGTTTACTACTTAAGTTCTCTACTGTCTGCATTCCAATCTAAGCAGATAAAACATAAAACTAGCTCCTGCAATAACAAGTGAATAATTTCATCAATTTGAGATTCATCAATATGAGAAAAAAAAACCCTAGTAATAGCAATTCACCAAAGTAATTTAGTTATATACAACTCAACCAACTCACCATACTCTGAGTTGCAATACGAGAGATGGGAACCACAGAGTAACCGTCTGGGAGTTTGCCTTTCTTTAAGGCACCTGCCACAGAGTCATGTAGTTCATAAGCGTGTATCCCCCAATATTGGAGATTGCTGCTTGCCCTGATGAGGCTAAAAAATTATCACCTTGTTCAGGCAATGAAATGGTATGCTTGCAAGATTTTATAATTTTGTTCTCATCTTCATGTGTCTCCATAAAGTGATGTAGCTCACCCTTGTATATGTCATTCATTTCTGAAATTATTTCAGGGGGGAAGGTACTTGACAACCTCTACATCGAGAGAGCATAACGGCGGCAATCCTAAGGTGGTATTTGCATAAAAATCCAGGATGTGTTATTAAAGAAAATGAATGGTACAAAAGTAAAGTTCTACAAAACCTAACATATAATGTATACCACACGACACAACAGTCAATTCATTGGGGGAACAGAAAGAAAAAATATTACTACTTGATATGGCAGTATGTTTGCTACCTTCGTTATTGCCCTCTTTTAGAGAAGATGCGACTTTGTTAGACTGCTTCATAACCTTCTCAGATGGACTAGCAAGCCATGATTTGATTGCATTTTCCTCAAACCCTTGAGAAAGGTATTAGCCGAAAAAGTATTAGTGTCAATTCAACTCACACCAAACCGAGAAAAAATGCGCTAACATAAAGAAAGATAACCTTCTTCGTTAACCAACTGCTATCACAATTTGCCAACAGATTCCTTCTTGCTTATAACTTGCAATTAGCCCCCCCCCCCCAAAAAAAGTGAGGCCAAAAATTAGGATATGGAGTATGTCGAGGATTTTAGCAAACTAACCCTCTTAAAAAACCTTTATTCTAAAATTAGACCTTTCAAATTTTTATTTGTAAAAATAGACTCCAGATCAGGGATTGAAGTGCCGCCCGTGCCGGGGCGGCACGGGCGGCACGTACCGTGCCCCTCAATGAGGGGCACGGTACAGGGGGGGTCTCTCACCCCCCCCGTCTCGAGCGGTACCCACAGGGTATCGCTCGAGACAGAGCGATACCCTGTGGGGTATCGCAGGCCGTGCCGGCCCGTGCCGGCCGGCACGGCCCCATTTTCCTTTTTTTTTTTTTTTTTGTTTTTTTTTTTTGTTTTTTCTTTATATTGTTTCCTGTTTTTTTTTATAATTATATATGCATAGTAATTATATTAGGGTTTTTCCTTAGCGGCCCGAGCCCTTCGCTCCACCACAGACATCCACAAAATTTCGAAGTCGCACCGCGAAACCGTCGGCGAACTTGAATCATAATATCGAAGCGATTCTGATTTGAGTCACAACTAACAAGTATGTTAATTGGTGAGTGTAGTAAGCTATATATAGTCAATATTCATAATTTTTATTCTCTATGAGATATAGTTATTTCTATTCTTTATGAGATATAGTTATTTCTATTTAAAATTTATTTATTATATTGTTATTTCTATTCTCTATGAGATATAGTTGTACTTTATATATTAAAAATAATTATCAGTATGTCAATTGGTAAGTGTAGTAAGCTATATATAGTCAATATTCATAATTTTTTGACTAAACAGTTCAAAACAATATTATAAGAGCTTATTGGGAACAAAAAAAAACAAAAAAAAGCCGTGCCAGAGCGTGCCACTGGGAGGTCATGCGTATCCATCGGCACGCAAGCGTGCCACGTGTCGGCACGGGGGCGTGCCGGTACCGTACCGTGCCAGGCGGCGAGCGGCACGCCCCCGTGCCACGGCACTTCGAACCTTGCTCCAGATCAAGGAATTAAGTATCGTCTCGTGCGATACATACCGTGCAATCAATTAGGGGGGGCATGGTACAGGATTGTCTTTCTTGGCCCCCCTGTGCCACGATACTCTCTGAATATCGAACGAGACAGAGTAATACCCAGAGAGCAAGGATTTAAGTGCCCCATCGAAACGAACCGTATCTATTGTGCCCAAGGATTTAAGTATCCATCGGCACGGGCCGTATCCACCGTGCCAACAAGATACCGGCACGATACAGCCCCCGTGCCGATGGCACAGTTCAAACCCTTTTTCTTAAATTTACTAGGTAATTTTTTCAATAAAGTTCAAAATATTTGATAAATATACATAATAAGCAATTAAAAAATTTTGTTGATAAAGAAAATAAATATTTTATGCCATTATGTGTCGGCACGCATGTATTTTTTGTGACCGGCACTAGTCGGCACGGCTCGGCACGCACCGTGCTGTACCGTGCCGGCAAGTTTTCGGCACAACCTCGGCCACGGCACTTAAATCCTTGATTGTGCCATATCGTGCCAATAAGATATCGGCACGATCAAGGAATTAAGTGCCGTGGCACAGAGAAGTGCCGTGGCACGGGGGCGTGCCGCTCTCCACCTGGCATGGTACGGTACGGGTATGCTTCCGTGCCGACACGTGGCACGCTTGCATGCCGATGGATACACATGACCTCCCAGTGGCACGCTCTGGCACTTTTTTTTTTTTTTTTTTTTATTTATTCCCAATAAGCTCTTATAATATTGTTTTGAAATGCTTAGTCAAAAAATTATGAATATTGGCTATATATAGCTTACTACTATACTCATCAATTAACATACTAATAACTTTTTTTATATATAAAGTACAACTATATCTCATAGAGAAAGAAAAACATAACGTGGAAAGAAAAAAAAAAAAACAAATAGTTGTACAGTTAAATAGTAATTTACTGTACAACCATGTGTTTTTTTTTTTTTTTAAAAAAAAAAAAAAAAAGACCGTGCCACTCGGCACGACACGGGCGATACTCATTGGGTATTGCCCTGTCTCGGGCCATACCCAATGGGTATCGCCGTAGATACCCCCCCCCCCCCCCCTTACTGCTTGGCACGGGGCGGCACTGTGATGATCCAGGTTTCCATGCACTGTTTTCCCGTGAACCAATGTGTGAAAACACCTATTGATGGTGTTTGATCCACAGTGTGTCAAAGGGACGGCACAGATGGGTCCATGGTAGTATTTATTGTTAGTTTGGCCTTCGGCGGCATTTGCCGGATTTTAGAAAAGTTTCTAGGCAAAACGGAGGGCGTATTTGGATTCAGGCAGTACCAGTTCTTACTGTGTGTATCGATTGGGTCCAGACAGGCAGGCATTTACATTCTGATGCATACATTTAGCTATATTCATAGCTGGCACTTTAGAGGCATTTAGTGGTAGCTTCATACATCATCAGTTGGCATATTTACAGCTTACCACCTTGTTTTATTCTTCCGCCTCTTATAGTCCTAGTGGGCATGTCGGAGTTGAGGTCTACCCACTAGGGGGAGGCTGCTGTTTACAGTAGTTCTCACCCCCACTGCTTTCTCTTTTCTCTTCCTCCTTTGTTTTGCAGAGTTGTCTGCGGGAGTTGCAGGACCCTCCTCAGCGGACCGAGGTAAGAGGATCGCGGATTAGATAGCGGTCTACCCAGGCACCAGTTCAGTTACTAGATGTACTCCGATACTCTCAGATACCCTACTTTTCATTTCTTTTGGGTCTGGCTTCGGCCAGCTGGTTGTATTTGATTAGTGAGCTGGGAGAGATATTTGTATTATTGAGAGTTTACTTCTGCACTTTACTTTCCTGCTTTATCTGAGATGTACCAGTTGTAGTTTAGCTCTGTTTATGCTCTTTTATTATATCATCTATATTTGAGCAGGTTACCAGCGCTTCGTGTACACGGAAAATTCCGTGTATACGGCGGATCTGTAGACGAGCCCGGGTTCTGGTTTACACCCGGGGCGTGACAGATTAAGTTGGTATCAGAGCTTAGGGATAGGTCAGTTGGGACTTAGGAAACCCTAGGCTTTTGGCTAACCCCAGGATGATAGGGCGTGAGAGCCGTGACATTTTGCGAAAGTCGGTGATTTGGTTTGGACTCTTCCAGTGAGTGAAGAGGGATCGACATACACTATTTTTGTGGGACAGTTATGTTGGCTGCAGACAACATAAAGTTACAAAAATAGGGGGATGCCTTTGACTTTCGCTAGATTGGGTCGTGTGTGGTTGTGTGGCTGACTTGTGGTTCTTGTGGCAGATGCCTCCCCGACGTCGGATTCCTACCCGGGGTGCCCCTACACCCCCTGTTGAGCGAGGACAGGCTGGATCTTCTGAGATTGCTGAGTTGAGGGCCTTGGTAGCCCAATTGGCGGAGAGCAGCCGCCGGCAGGAGCAGCGGATTGAGCAGCTACTGGCGCGGAGAGGGGCGCCGCCTCCGACAGTGTTAGAGACCCCGGCACCACCTGTGGAACCACTTGTGCCGACGGCGCCATCTTTGAGTAGCGGGGCTCAGGGCGTGGCCCAGCCTTTGACCCCGGCTGAGGAGCAGGACTTCGCTGACAAACTGGTTAAGTTTTGTAAGCACGGACCGCCCAGGTTCTCGGGGCGGGATATGCAGCCATGGGAGGTTGGGACATGGTTAGCAGCGATGGAGAAGATTTTTAGGGATTTCTTCATCGACCCGAGGTACAGAGTTCATATGGCGGTACATTGCCTAGATGGAGATGCAGACCTCTGGTGGCGTCGGGTGGAGCCACGGGAGTTTCAGATTTCTCGACAGTTACCCTGGTCTGAGTTTCGGCGTATGATAGTGGATACCTATTTTTCGACCAGCGTGAAGAGGAAGCTGGAGGATGATTTGAAAAACATTCAGCAGGGCGACCGGTCAGTTCAGGATTACCATCAGGAGTTCATGCGGCTGTTTAATTGTGTGCCCTATGTCGCCCGGGATGGACCACATCAGGTTGAGTTATTCGAGGCAGGCCTCCGCAGTGAGCTTTATATCCTTGTGCATGCACAGCGACACCAGACTCTCCAGGAGGCCGTCGAGCATGCCTCTTGGGTGGAGAGAGGCGACACAGAGGTGGCAAGGCGAGGCGGGATGGTCGTGCTGAGTTCCGTGAGGAAACGACCAGTACCCGAGGATGAGGGACAGACTAGTTCATGGAGACCGCCACGGCCTCAGTCACCTAGCCGTGGGCGGGTGGAGCAGCGTGAGTCTAGTGGATCCCAGTGGCCATCGCAGCAGCAGCAGGAGTCTCAGCATCAGACGCAGAGACAGCAGCAGTCGGGGCGGCCACGGCTTCGCGATAGAGACAGATGCATATTCTGTGGAGGACCTCATTTGTCGCATACTTGTGATCAGAGATGGGGTTGTTGTTACAAGTGTGGACAGCCAGGCCACCTTCGAGCTTCGTGCCCCCTTTCGACTTCAGTGGCACCCTCATCGGCATCGGCTCCTTTTTCGCCTTAGCGGCAGTTGTCGACTCAGTGGCCTCATGCTCCAGTGAGCGGATCACCATCCTTTTACCCTGCGGATCATCAGCCGCCGGCTCAGAGCGGTCGGGTCTACGCCGCTCAGGTGGAGGATTTTGCAGCAGCCGACCTTGTGGGGGCAGGTATGGTTTTACTGTATTTACCGGCATTGATTGTGCATTGTGTTGCATTTGGGCATCCTAGTCATTTGTTAGGAGTGCATGTACTTCCTTGCATTGGGTTATGGGTAGGACGGTTACCGGGTGTTCGGGAGGTCGTATTCCCGATCTTTAGCACGTAGGGACGTGTTGTGGGTCCTGCCCGGTGCAGTTGAGTCCTTGGTTGTACCTGTAGACCTGATGGTCTTGACCTGGTTGTGGGGCTTGGTTTGGTACTTAGGACGGTTAGGCTGGCTCGGTTATTTTTTTCTTTTCGCGGCAGCTGATTATGCTGCGAGGACGGTTCTCGTGGGAGCCAGGCCTGGAGGTGTTGGTGTACCTGGGTTGCTTGAGAGTATCTTCGCTTCTTTGGTTTTGACCTTGTGAGCGAGGCGGATGTCTCGTAGTGGGTGAGTAGCTTTTGGCTGGTGTGTTTGAGGGACCTGCGGCGGCATCAGGACTTGGAGATACCCCTTTTGGTTGTGAGTTCCCAGCTGTTCTCCTATCGGAGTTGTCTGGCATGGCACCAGTTTGGGAGTTGAGGACCCAACTCCAGGATTCGACGTTTTGGATTTGTGTCAGGCCAAGTGTGGCGCCTTTGGGGGGGCGCCGATGCTATTCGAGTTGTGGAAGGTTGGTTCACTTCGGCTTTGTGAGGACCCGTAAGAATTGATGAAGTGATCATCGGGAGCTAGCACCCTTCTGCCAAGCTTGGAGGATTTGATTTACCAGCTGCAAGGGTATTGGATCTTCGCGAAGGTTGTTTTGCAGTCTGGTTCTCTCGACCGCTGGTGGCTGTGTGCTGATGCCGGGAAGTTAGGAAATTGCTTCTACATCCCGACGGTTTTGGATTAGAGATCAGAGGCTACGGGATCAGTTGGGGGACTTATATCGGATGCCTCGGGAGTACTGAGGTACTTGGATCGAGCTGGGTGTTGTTGGACTTGTGGTTGGATTATCTGAGGCCCTAGCAGGGGCAGATGCTTGTACCGATGCGGACTACCTGATAGCCAGAGCAGTTAGCCCAGCTGTACCTAGTTAAGGTGGCGTGGTTCTCTGGAGTGCTCTCCTTTGTTTCGTTCTGGTTAGAGACCCGAGGATTGCATCGCGTCTCTGAAGGAGGTATTTGACAGCCTTGAGAGCTTGAGTGGTGGATGATCGTATATTTACCCCCTCTGTATGGTTGAGATTCCGTGTTGAGGAATGACTTTAGTTTCGAGGACGAAACTTTCTTTTAGTGGGGGAGGATGTGATGATCCAGGTTTCCATGCACTGTTTTCCCGTGAATCCAATGTGTGAAACACCTATTGATGGTGTTTGATCCACAGTGTGTCAAAGGGACGGCACAGATGGGTCCATGGTAGTATTTATTGTTAGTTTGGCCTTCGGCGGCATTTGCCGAATTTTAGAAAAGTTTCTAGGCCAAACGGAGGGCGTATTTGGATTCAGCGCGGAAAAACGCTTGAAAACGACTATTTACTTGTTGAATTCGGAGTCCGGATGCCCAAAAACGGACTCCCGGATGTTTCTGGTGGTTTCTGGTGCATGGGGGAAGTCGTGGACCACCGGTGCGCCACGTGGCGGGCCCTCATTGGCCGGTCCGCAGCAGCCGGTCCATGGAGCAGCGCGGCAGGGTGCATGAGCCGGCGCTAGGACACGTGGCAGGCGCTGATTAGCGGGTCTACGGTGTGCGGTCCACGGAGTTTTGGCGGCCGGTTGCAGGGTGGTTTTTGGCTTTATATAGGTCATTTGAGGGCCGAAATCCTCTTCTCCTGTTCGGTTTCACTCCGAGGTCCCTTCTAAGAAAATTTTCCTCTCTCAATTCTACACCTCCTGTAGACTTCTCAGGATTTTAGGAGGCTCGGATCCCAAGGTTTGAGATTTTTCCGGCGCGACGCGACGATCATCCTCCGGCAACCTGATTCGTCGCATTTCGGTGTTCAAGCTCCCCCGACTCATCCCGACCTCCTATTTTCGCGATTTTTGCGCCGTTGGATTCTTAACAGGTAGGGCTTCATTTTCTCTGTAGTGAGTTTCTTCTGATTCCGAGGCTTTGTTGGAGTTTCTGTGGCCTCATTTTGACCCTTTTTCCGTCGCGGAGTTTTGGGACAGCACTGCCTTGTTTTGGCGATAACTTTGCGCACGGACGTCGGATCAGGGCGATTCAAAAAGGGATTTGCATCTACGCATCGCAAGGAGTCTCTCTGAATTTTCTTGGATTTTCTGGAATTTCCCCGAAGGTGAGAAACCCCTTTTTACAGAACCTTGTATCACAGTTTTGGATGAATGCATTGTTCGGGGTGGTTCCCTTGTCGATTTTGGTTCTCAGCGTAGGAAAATCGTGTGGAAACGTGCAGGTACTTGTTTCGACCGGATCGTCGCGTAGATCGCAGTAGTATTTTTCTGGGAATTTCTTGGGCACGTTTCGCAGGTGAAATTGGCTGAACTGTTAAACAGATTTTTGGGGACAGATTTTGGATGAAACTTGGATAATAATTATGTGTGCATCCTTTGGGACTTATGGTGCAGTATTGCGGGATTTTCGGATCGGGCGCGGACTTCGCCTGCGAGGACCGGATTTAGCGCTCGAGGTGGGTACCGTTGTTTAACCTCCTACTTGTGATGTCCCCACTAGGCCTATTTGAGTTGCTACTATGTTGCATTGCTAAATGAACCGGTAAAATGAATCTGGCATGCTAATCAGGAAATTGGACTTATAACTAGAGTTTGTGACTTCAAAAGGACTAAGTGCTGATTAATGGTTAATTCTTGTAAATAATATGTCGCCTAAAACCATGGGAAGAGCTTGGTTAAAATGGATATGTTGCATATACATGATGGGACCTCTTATACATATACATAGACCAACTTGGGGCAACTTAGTAAAATGGAAGCTTATTTAAACGGCATACCTCTACTTTGTGAGAACTAGAATACTTGAATCATGTTTTGATAATTATAAAGGACTTTGCATGCTTGTATGGTCACCTAGTTAGGCCACCTTTTTCTGCTACACTATCATGCTGGAATTGACTTAGGAGAAACCATTTTTATTATTCTTTTCTCCTTTCATTTGAGGCTCAGGGTATTGTAGCTCGTGCGCGAGCAGGGGCTGGGATAGTGTAGTCAGACAGTTGTGGGTTTTGGGACAGGCAGGCTGTGAGGGCAGGGCATTGCGGCAACTGCGGATCTTTGGCGGTTGACCGGACAGTGGTTTTTGCATCAGATTGGGGTAGAGGATTTGGGCTTCTTTTAGTGGATGGGTTTTCCCACTTTGATCAGAGTCATGATCCAGTCCTGCTGATCTATGATACTTGTTACTGAGGCATTATACTCGTGTGGGTCGCTCCCCTCGAGTGCCACTCCGGAGTGTGCGTTTTACAGGCTTCGAGTCCTTGAGACTCTCATCCCCTATCGGTGTTATGCGTAGGCTGGCATACCCGATTTGGCAGGCAAAGCAGGCAGTACCAGTTCTTACTGGTGTATCGATTGGGTCTAGACAGGCAGGCATTTACATTCTGATGCATACATTTAGCTATATTCCTAGCTGGCACTTTAGAGGCATGTAGTGGTAGCTTCATACATCATCAGTAGGCATATTTACAGCTTACCACCTTGTTTTATTCTTCCGCCTCTTATAGTCCTAGTGGGCACATTTGAGTTGAGGTTTACCCACTAGGGGGAGGCTACTGTTTATAGTAGTTCTCACCCCCACTGCTTTCTCTTTTCTCTTCCCCTTTGTTTTGCAGAGTCGTCTGCGGGAGTTGCAGGACCCTCCTCAGCGGACCGAGGTAAGAGGATCGCGGATTAGATAGCGGTCTACCCAGGCACCAGTTCAGTTACTAGATGTACCCCGATACTCTCAGATACTCTACTTTTCATTTCTTTTGGGTCTGGCTTCGGCCAGCTGGTTGTATTTGATTAGTGAGCTGGGAGAGATATTTGTATTATTGAGAGTTTACTTCTGCACTTTACTTTCCTGCTTTATCTGAGATGTATTAGTTGTAGTTTAGCTCTGTTTATGCTCTTTTATTATATCATCTATATTTGAGCAGGTTACCAGCGCTTCGTGTACACGGAAAATTCCGTGTATACGGCGGATCTGTAGACGAGCCCGGGTTCTGGTTTACACCCGGGGCGTGACAGATTAAGTTGGTATCAGAGCTTAGGGATAGGTCAGTTGGGACTTAGGAAACCCTAGGCTTTTGGCTAACCCCAGGATGATAGGGCGTGAGAGACGTGACTTTTTGCGAAAGTCGGTGATTTGGTTTGGACTCTTCCAGTGAGTGAAGAGGGATCGGCATACCCTATTTTTGTGGGACAGTTATGTTGGCTGCAGACAACATAAAGTTACAAAAATAGGGGGATGCCTTTGACTTTCGCTAGATTGGGTCGTGTGTGGTTGTGTGGCTGACTTGTGGTTCTTGTGGCAGATGCCTCCCCGACGTCGGATTCCTACCCGGGGTGCCCCTACACCCCCTGTTGAGCGAGGACAGGCTGGATCTTCTGAGATTGCTGAGTTGAGGGCCTTGGTAGCCCAATTGGCGGAGAGCAGCCGCCGGCAGGAGCAGCGGATTGAGCAGCTACTGGCGCGGAGAGGGGCGCCGCCTCCGACAGTGTTAGAGACCCCGGCACCACCTGTGGAACCACTTGTGCCGACGGCGCCATCTTTGAGTAGCGGGGCTCAGGGCGTGGCCCAGCCTTTGACCCCGGCTGAGGAGCAGGACTTCGCTGACAAACTGGTTAAGTTTTGTAAGCACGGACCGCCCAGGTTCTCGGGGCGGGATATGCAGCCGTGGGAGGTTGGGACATGGTTAGCAGCGATGGAGAAGATTTTCAGGGATTTCTTCATCGACCCGAGGTACAGAGTTCATATGGCGGTACATTGCCTAGATGGAGATGCAGACCTCTGGTGGCGTCGGGTGGAGCCACGGGAGTTTCAGATTTCTCGACAGTTACCCTGGTCTGAGTTTCGGCGTATGATAGTGGACACCTATTTTTCGACCAGCGTGAAGAGGAAGCTGGAGGATGATTTGAAAAACATTCAGCAGGGCGACCGGTCAGTTCAGGATTACCATCAGGAGTTCATGCGGCTGTTTAATTGTGTGCCCTATGTCGCCCGGGATGGACCACATCAGGTTGAGTTATTCGAGGCAGGCCTCCGCAGCGAGCTTTATATCCTTGTGCATGCACAGCGACACCAGACTCTTCAGGAGGCCGTCGAGCATGCCTCTTGGGTGGAGAGAGGCGACACAGAGGTGGCAAGGCGAGGCGGGATGGTCGTGCTGAGTTCCGTGAGGAAACGACCAGTACCCGAGGATGAGGGACAGACTAGTTCATGGAGACCGCCACGGCCTCAGTCACCTAGCCGTGGGCGGGTGGAGCAGCGAGAGTCTAGTGGATCCCAGTGGCCATCGCAGCAGCAGCAGGAGTCTCAGCATCAGACTCAGAGACAGCAGCAGTCGGGGCGGCCACGGCTTCGCGATAGAGACAGATGCATATTCTGTGGAGGACCTCATTTGTCGCATACTTGTGATCAGAGATGGGGTTGTTGTTACAAGTGTGGACAGCCAGGCCACCTTCGAGCTTCGTGCCCCCTTTCGACTTCAGTGGCACCCTCATCGGCATCGGCTCCTTTTTCGCCTTAGCGGCAGTTGTCGACTCAGTGGCCTCATGCTCCAGTGAGCGGATCACCATCCTTTTACCCTACGGATCATCAGCCGCCGGCTCAGAGCGGTCGGGTCTACCCCGCTCAGGCGGAGGATTTTGCAGCAGCCGACCTTGTGGGGGCAGGTATGGTTTTACTGTATTTACCGGCATTGATTGTGCATTGTGTTGCATTTGGGCATCCTAGGCATTTGTTAGGAGTGCATGTACTTCCTTGCATTGGGTTATGGGTAGGACGGTTACCGGGTGTTCGGGAGGTCGTATTCCCGATCTTTAGCACGTAGGGACGTGTTGTGGGTCCTGCCCGGTGCAGTTGAGTCCTTGGTTGTACCTGTAGACCTGATGGTCTTGACCTGGTTGTGGGGCTTGGTTTGGTACTTAGGACGGTTGGGCTGGCTCGGTTATTTTTTTCTTTTCGCGGCAGCTGATTATGCTGCGAGGACGGTTCTCGTGGGAGCCAGGCCTGGAGGTGTTGGTGTACCTGGGTTGCTTGAGAGTATCTTCGCTTCTTTGGTTTTGACCTTGTGAGCGAGGCGGATGTCTCGTAGTGGGTGAGTAGCTTGTTGGCTGGTGTGTTTGAGGGACCTGCGGCGGCATCAGGACTTGGAGATACCCCTTTTTGGTTGTAAGTTCCCAGCTGTTCTCCTATCGGAGTTGTCTGGCATGGCACCAGTTTGGGAGTTGAGGACCCAACTCCAGGATTCGACGTTTTGGATTTGTGTCAGGCCAAGGGTGGCGCCATTGGGGGGGGGCGCCGATGCTATTCGAGTTGTGGAAGGTTGGTTCACTTCGGCTTTGTGAGGACCCGTAAGAATTTGATGAAGTGATCATCGGGAGCTAGCACCCTTCTGCCAAGCTTGGAGGATTTGATTTACCAGCTGCAAGGGTATTGGATCTTCGCGAAGGTTGTTTTGCAGTCTGGTTCTCTCGACCGCTGGTGGCTGTGTGCTGATGCCGGGAAGTTAGGAAATTGCTTCTACATCCCGACGGTTTTGGATTAGAGATCAGAGGCTACGGGATCAGTTGGGGGACTTATATCGGATGCCTCGGGAGTACCGAGGTACTTGGATCGAGCTGGGTGTTGTTGGACTTGTGGTTGGATTATCTGAGGCCCTAGCACGGGCAGATGCTTGTACCGATGCGGACTACCTGATAGCCAGAGCAGTTAGCCCAGCTGTACCTAGTTAAGGTGGCGTGGTTCTCTGGAGTGCTCTCCTTTGTTTCGTTCTGGTTAGAGACCCGAGGATTGCATCACGTTTCTGAAGGAGGTATTTGTCAGCCTTGAGAGCTTGAGTGGTGGATGATCGTATATTTACCCCCTCTGTATGGTTGAGATTCCGTGTTGAGGAATGACTTTAGTTTCGAGGACGAAACTTTCTTTTAGTGGGGGAGGATGTGATAATCCAGGTTTCCATGCACTGTTTTTTCGTGAATCCAATGTGTGAAACACCT
>CM054933.1:13745582-14034976 GCA_029168755.2 Tillandsia fasciculata
CAGGGGCAAGGCCCCAGTAGAGTAGCAACCTAGCAGTCTAGAGTCGCAGTTCATTTGGCAAGTGTTTTTACTATTTTTGAAGCGACTTGTATGTGAGGAAAGGATTGTAAACATTAAATGTTAAAGTTTCTTTTTGAAATATGTAAATTCTTTAAAGTTATGTTAAAAAGAGTTGTAATATATTTTGAAGTTTAAAGTTTCGCTCAATATTGTGCCTTCATTACCTTCTATCTGGTTGTATGAATGAATGAAAGTTTTAATTTCATAGTTTAGTACTCTGATTGTTTACTCTTCAACTTAAACTAAACTGTAATTGTTGGAATGAACCGTTCCTTTCGGGTATTGAAAGGGTCATGCCCGACTGGCGGATTTGTTGGCGCACCCGAACCGACCAAATTGGCGCGCCCGAACCAACCAAATTGGCGGCCTCGGGGCGTGATAGCATGTGTCGAAAGAGTAAACTAAGATTATGAGACAAGTATTTAACTTGAGTCAAAATTCTAAGGGAAGGTATGTATGAGTTGAGGTTAAAGAGTTAAATAAATTTAACCCTAGAGTTGTTCTTAGGGTATGTTGGGCAAAAATGAGTATTCACTTTAACTTCAACATGAATTACTAAAAGAAAGTGAAAATGTTTAAAGTCCAAGAGACTTTCTTGTTACTATCGAGGCAAGGACCCGGGGTAAGGAATGAAAGAATGAAAGAAAGAATGAATGAAAGAATGAAAGAATAAAACAGTGAAAGAAATTGCTAAATAGCAAAGTGAGCTAAATGCTCGAATGAGAAGGAAAGTAAATGCATAAAATGCAAAAGAGATTAAGCGCTAAAGTAAAAGAAAAGAAAAAATGATCGTACCTTCGGGGATAGAACTTGTGTCGGAGAGTAAAAGCAAGGACCATCTTCCGGGCAGTCACCCGTATGACCTAGTTCACCGTTGGTCGGGGTAGCACTTGTAGGTGTTATCGGCAACCTTGGATTATCTCGTCTTATGGTAGCATGACTGCCGAGCTCGGGCCCGTTGGGCGAGATTTCCAAGGGTTAGGCAACTTGAATTAAAGCACAATAAAGAATGTAAATATTGTGGTCAAGTGGGTAGTGTGGCTAGTATGGTACCTTGGTGGCGACATAGCGTCGTGTCATGGCAAATAGTAAGTTATACATGAACATGCTAGATAGAAATTTAGAGCTTTCAATATTATATTGTCATCTACTATATTGTTTCCATTGGACCAATCGGTGTAGAACATTCTTTCTCGGTGGTTGAACTCACTGGAAACTTTAAGTAGTTCTCACACCCTTGGGTGATCATCATTACAGGATCAGGCATCATTACAGGATTAGGTTCATCGAGCGAGGCGCGCGACAGGGGCAAGGGCCTGGCAGCTTAGCGACCTAGCAGTCTAGAGTAGCCCGTCTACATTTTGGTTTTATTTGAGTGAACCTTGTATATGAGGAGATAACATTGTAAATTTTAATTACTAAATGATTTTATTTTGGGTAGTGGTGAATGAAAGATGTAATTTCTTTTAAGTTTAAGCTTTCATTTAAAGAGAGTTGTAATGTAATTTAAGTTAAGGTTTCACTCATATATGTCCTTTCATTGCTTTCTAAACTACTTGTTTGATTGAATGGAAGTTTTAAATTATATAGTTTAGTACTCTGATTGTTACTCTTCCACTTACACTAAACTATGTTGAAATGGATCAACCGTTCCTTTCGGGTATAAAAAGGTCATGCCCGATTGGCGGGTCAGTTGGCACGCCCGAACTGTCTAAATTGGCGGTCTCAGAGCGTGACACACCGTGTTCAACTTAACACCCCAGCCCGCCCGCGTGGCGCTTGCGTGACGCACACGTGGCACCCATAGGATCATTTTTGCAATTTGAAATTTTATAGGTTCAGTTTGAAAAATAAAATTTTTTAGGGAGCTAAATGCAAAAAAAGCCCGTTCAAGATTGTTTTGCATCACTTATCCTTTAATGCTTCAGTAAAGCAACATAGCCTATTATTAGGTTCTCGCTGATGCTTGTGAGCATTGAACCCTATTTGGTTTCATTGACAATATGAGTTCTCCTTGGCTTCTTGATGTCGCTTATGGGCATTGTATTCAGTTAGAGCCTTGAGCACATTGCATGATCATTGCCACCGCTCAGTGCGCATTCACGAACATCGGCACGAAGGTCTGGTCAACCACGTGGGCCGAGGTATTATTTTCTGCAAGTGGCGGGAGCTGACCTATGAGCCTAGAACCCACCTGTTACAATATATGGCAGTTGGTTTAGGCATGGGAGTAAGAGCCCAAGGTCTATATGGCAACGAACATGGATTGGGTAAAACATTTGACGAACTATTTGCTCGTTTGATGCATGGCACATTCACTTTGAGATATACAGTTGGCTGGCTCTTTTTTACAGCAGCATTCAATTTTTAATTTATCATGCTCTATTATTGTTATTTTGCAACACTACTGTCTACTTTGTTATCTATTTCTATTGACCGGTAGGTGCGACTTGCCTCCGGCGGCTTGCTATACCCACTAGAAAACATTTATATGTTTTTCACCCTCTCTGTTACAGGTGATTTGGGCTGGAAAGTTTAGGACGCTGCATGAAGCATTGTGGTTAGTTAGTGTCACCTAGACAATCTTCACGGGAGTTGTTAATTTATGTGTTTTGGATCAAAAAATTGTGATAAACTCAGTCAGTTAGTCATACCTTATAATCATGAAATATTTTAAGATACGTATATAAAGATTTGCAAAACTACGGTTGAGTATATGTAGACTTTATATTCGCTGTTCTATATAATAAGAATGAACATGTTACTTGCTTTGTCCTGACGCCGTGCAAGCATAAGTGTCATGGTGGACTAATATTTGTGGCAAAATCTATGCACACTGAAAATTTTCAAATGAGTTTCGGCTGTGTTTTCAGTAAAAAGTGACTCGAGGCATGACACTTTGTGAACAAATGCATTTGGCCCACACAAAAGGTCAAAGCTCCTCTTTATATCTCCCCAGTCATTATACTACAGTGAATCTCCAGCATAACATACGGATGCACAGAGGTTATACCAATAGGAACTACTTAATAAGACCATAGGTAAAATCAAATTGTACTTAGTTCAGTGAAAATCAAATTATACTAATGTCAATGTTTGACCAACTTAACTCTCAAATTCAATTTGCCTTTACTCCATTATTTACACATTATATTGCATCTAATATGACACACAAAGAGCAAATGGTACCCTTAGCTTCTGACCAATACAAGTAGCGAAATTAATGATGATAATTGTTAAGAGTTGCAAGTCTTGACACACCCTTACAATGAACTATATACTTCTATTGTACAAGTATCTTCATGCCATTAAGAGCCCATTAAAGAGGGGAAAGATTGACAAGAGTCTAAATTGTCTTGGCAGATATACGGGAAAAATAGTCTTAGTAATTGAATAACAGAAATATATAATGTAAATATCAATAGAGAGATGCCAGCATGGTATAATGAAAATATTTACCAGATCCAGACTATTATGGCAAAAAATATTTGTTTAAAAGAAGAACAGTAATTTGCCAGATGCCTACAAAAGTAACTCCTAGAAAAAGATACCTTTTCAAATGGCAAAAACAATTATAGAGCTCCTCAATATCAGATTCAATCTTCAGGATAATATACTGCATAAGAAGCTCACATAGGCATGAAATAGCCTCATCCCTTTCTTCGTTGCTTTTTTCTGGAGCTAGAGGAAGGAAAGAGACTACTGACTGTAAAATCGAAGATAGAAGGGGATCGACTCTACTTTTAGCAAATAATTCAGCAATAACATT
Source organism: Tillandsia fasciculata (assembly GCA_029168755.2). Lineage (NCBI taxonomy): Eukaryota > Viridiplantae > Streptophyta > Magnoliopsida > Poales > Bromeliaceae > Tillandsia > Tillandsia fasciculata. Next base: position 13,749,412 of record CM054933.1, read on the forward strand.
TAATATCAAGCAATTGCTAACTTTAAACCTTTCAACCCATTTTGGAGGGCTTCCTGAAAAAAGATATATTTTAGAACATTTCAAATTCTGATTTCCACTAGATTTAAGAAATTCACTTGCCAAACCAACTGAATCATTGCTTATTCTTGCCCTGTGTGGAGGAAGTAACTCATATAAGTCAGTTCTAACATCTTCAGGTAACTGTTGCAGAACTGAAATATCCACCTGACTCTGAGAACCAGGCATCAAATCCATATTCCCATAACTCCTTGGTAATTTACTACCCAATTCATTGGATCTTGAGCAAGAAGCATCTGGAGCTTCAACTTCAGGAGGTTTTCTCTCCTTTGTCCTCTAGAAAAATCAAGAAAATAAGTACAAAATTCTTTGCGACAATCTAAGAAAGATACAATATATAATGTAGTTAAAAAAACTCTTTCGGATTTTGCATTCGGATTTCTAAACTCTTTCTCCTGCATCACTGGGCCTGGATTAATGATTAGATAAAGGGACTAGTTGAATGAATTACTTGATAATCTTTGGTAGCTATCAAATTGCACTGAAGATGCACGAGAAAGTAATTAATGTATCAACAGGTTGGTGACAATAAAAGGCATTGAATACATACTTTCAAATGGGACCTTGTTAACAGGCAAGTTGATGGAAACAATTTGACTATAAAGTAATCTGTCTACAAATACCAATAAGTAATGGGCCCAAAGAATAAATTACTAGTGAATATGTCATATTGAGACAGAATCATCATCCCAGAGTTAATACGATAACATATGTTGGTCACAGCAATTCAAATAGTAGAATGCTCGAAAGAATTGATGAATTTGAATGATCAGCTATCTCATTAACGCAAACTCCAGAGAACTTGATTAAAACGAGTGGTAATAACAAATTTAAGAATGACCAGAGATATAAATAAAGTTTACTACTTAAGTGCCAGAGATATAAATAAAGTTTACTACTTAAGTTCTCTACTGTCTGCATTCCAATCTAAGCAGATAAAACATAAAACTAGCTCCTGCAATAACAAGTGAATAATTTCATCAATTTGAGATTCATCAATATGAGAAAAAAAAACCCTAGTAATAGCAATTCACCAAAGTAATTTAGTTATATACAACTCAACCAACTCACCATACTCTGAGTTGCAATACGAGAGATGGGAACCACAGAGTAACCGTCTGGGAGTTTGCCTTTCTTTAAGGCACCTGCCACAGAGTCATGTAGTTCATAAGCTGTGTATCCCCCAATATTGGAGATTGCTGCTTGCCCTGATGAGGCTAAAAAATTATCACCTTGTTCAGGCAATGAAATGGTATGCTTGCAAGATTTTATAATTTTGTTCTCATCTTCATGTGTCTCCATAAAGTGATGTAGCTCACCCTTGTATATGTCATTCATTTCTGAAATTATTTCAGGGGGAAGGTACTTGACAACCTCTACATCGAGAGAGCATAACGGCGGCAATCCTAAGGTGGTATTTGCATAAAATCCAGGATGTGTTATTAAAGAAAATGAATGGTACAAAAGTAAAGTTCTACAAAACCTAACATATAATGTATACCACACGACACAACAGTCAATTCATTGGGGGAACAGAAAGAAAAAATATCTACTACTTGATATGGCAGTATGTTTGCTACCTTCGTTATTGCCCTCTTTTAGAGAAGATGCGACTTTGTTAGACTGCTTCATAACCTTCTCAGATGGACTAGCAAGCCATGATTTGATTGCATTTTCCTCAAACCCTTGAGAAAGGTATTAGCCGAAAAAGTATTAGTGTCAATTCAACTCACACCAAACCGAGAAAAATGCGCTAACATAAAGAAAGATAACCTTCTTCGTTAACCAACTGCTATCACAATTTGCCAACAGATTCCTTCTTGCTTATAACTTGCAATTAGCCCCCCCCCCCCAAAAAAAGTGAGGCCAAAAATTAGGATATGGAGTATGTCGAGGATTTTAGCAAACTAACCCTCTTAAAAACCTTTATTCTAAAATTAGACCTTTCAAATTTTTATTTGTAAAAATAGACTCCAGATCAGGGATTGAAGTGCCGCCCGTGCCGGGGCGGCACGGGCGGCACGTACCGTGCCCCTCAATGAGGGGCACGGTACAGGGGGGGTCTCTCACCCCCCCCGTCTCGAGCGGTACCCACAGGGTATCGCTCGAGACAGAGCGATACCCTGTGGGGTATCGCAGGCCGTGCCGGCCCGTGCCGGCCGGCACGGCCCCATTTTCCTTTTTTTTTTTTTTTTTTGTTTTTTTTTTTTTTGTTTTTTCTTTATATTGTTTCCTGTTTTTTCTTTATAATTATATATGCATAGTAATTATATTAGGGTTTTTCCTTAGCGGCCCGAGCCCTTCGCTTCCACCACAGACATCCACAAAATTTCGAAGTCGCACCGCGAAACCGTCGGCGAACTTGAATCATAATATCGAAGCGATTCTGATTTTGAGTCACAACTAACAAGTATGTTAATTGGTGAGTGTAGTAAGCTATATATAGTCAATATTCATAATTTTTATTCTCTATGAGATATAGTTATTTCTATTCTTTATGAGATATAGTTATTTCTATTTAAAATTTATTTATTATATTGTTATTTCTATTCTCTATGAGATATAGTTGTACTTTATATATTAAAAATAATTATCAGTATGTCAATTGGTAAGTGTAGTAAGCTATATATAGTCAATATTCATAATTTTTTGACTAAACAGTTCAAAACAATATTATAAGAGCTTATTGGGAACAAAAAAAACAAAAAAAAGCCGTGCCAGAGCGTGCCACTGGGAGGTCATGCGTATCCATCGGCACGCAAGCGTGCCACGTGTCGGCACGGGGGCGTGCCGGTACCGTACCGTGCCAGGCGGCGAGCGGCACGCCCCCGTGCCACGGCACTTCGAACCTTGCTCCAGATCAAGGAATTAAGTATCGTCTCGTGCGATACATACCGTGCAATCAATTAGGGGGGGCATGGTACAGGGATTGTCTTTCTTGGCCCCCCTGTGCCACGATACTCTCTGAATATCGAACGAGACAGAGTAATACCCAGAGAGCAAGGATTTAAGTGCCCATCGAAACGAACCGTATCTATTGTGCCCAAGGATTTAAGTATCCATCGGCACGGGCCGTATCCACCGTGCCAACAAGATACCGGCACGATACAGCCCCCGTGCCGATGGCACAGTTCAAAACCCTTTTTTCTTAAATTTACTAGGTAATTTTTTCAATAAAGTTCAAAATATTTGATAAATATACATAATAAGCAATTAAAAAATTTTGTTGATAAAGAAAATAAATATTTTATGCCATTATGTGTCGGCACGCATGTATTTTTTGTGACCGGCACTAGTCGGCACGGCTCGGCACGCACCGTGCTGTACCGTGCCGGCAAGTTTTCGGCACAACCTCGTGCCACGGCACTTAAATCCTTGATTGTGCCATATCGTGCCAATAAGATATCGGCACGATCAAGGAATTAAGTGCCGTGGCACAGAGAAGTGCCGTGGCACGGGGGCGTGCCGCTCTCCACCTGGCATGGTACGGTACGGGTATGCTTCCGTGCCGACACGTGGCACGCTTGCATGCCGATGGATACACATGACCTCCCAGTGGCACGCTCTGGCACTTTTTTTTTTTTTTTTTTTTATTTATTCCCAATAAGCTCTTATAATATTGTTTTGAAATGCTTAGTCAAAAAATTATGAATATTGGCTATATATAGCTTACTACTATACTCATCAATTAACATACTAATAACTTTTTTTATATATAAAGTACAACTATATCTCATAGAGAAAGAAAAACATAACGTGGAAAGAAAAAAAAAAAACAAATAAGTTGTACAGTTAAATAGTAATTTTACTGTACAACCATGTGTTTTTTTTTTTTTTTAAAAAAAAAAAAAAAAGACCGTGCCACTCGGCACGACACGGGCGATACTCATTGGGTATTGCCCTGTCTCGGGCCATACCCAATGGGTATCGCCGTAGATACCCCCCCCCCCCCCCCCCCCCTTACTGCTTGGCACGGGGCGGCACTGTGATGATCCAGGTTTCCATGCACTGTTTTCCCGTGAATCCAATGTGTGAAACACCTATTGATGGTGTTTGATCCACAGTGTGTCAAAGGGACGGCACAGATGGGTCCATGGTAGTATTTATTGTTAGTTTGGCCTTCGGCGGCATTTGCCGGATTTTAGAAAAGTTTCTAGGCCAAACGGAGGGCGTATTTGGATTCAGCGCGGAAAAACGCTTGAAAACGACTATTTACTTGTTGAATTCGGAGTCCGGATGCCCAAAAACGGACTCCCGGATGTTTCTGGTGGTTTCTGGTGCATGGGGGAAGTCGTGGACCACCGGTGCGCCACGTGGCGGGCCCTCATTGGCCGGTCCGCAGCAGCCGGTCCATGGAGCAGCGCGGCAGGGTGCATGAGCCGGCGCTAGGACACGTGGCAGGCGCTGATTAGCCGGTCTACGGTGTGCGGTCCACGGAGTTTTGGCGGCCGGTTGCAGGGTGGTTTTTGGCTTTATATAGGTCATTTGAGGGCCGAAATCCTCTTCTCCTGTTCGGTTTCACTCCGAGGTCCCTTCTAAGAAAATTTTCCTCTCTCAATTCTACACCTCCTGTAGACTTCTCAGGATTTTAGGAGGCTCGGATCCCAAGGTTTGAGATTTTTCCGGCGCGACGCGACGATCATCCTCCGGCAACCTGATTCGTCGCATTTCGGTGTTCAAGCTCCCCCGACTCATCCCGACCTCCTATTTTCGCGATTTTTGCGCCGTTGGATTCTTAACAGGTAGGGCTTCATTTTCTCTGTTGTGAGTTTCTTCTGATTCCGAGGCTTTGTTGGAGTTTCTGTGGCCTCATTTTGACCCTTTTTCCGTCGCGGAGTTTTGGGACAGCACTGCCTTGTTTTGGCGATAACTTTGCGCACGGACGTCGGATCAGGGCGATTCAAAAAGGGATTTGCATCTACGCATCGCAAGGAGTCTCTCTGAATTTTCTTGGATTTTCTGGAATTTTCCCCGAAGGTGAGAAACCCCTTTTTACAGAACCTTGTATCACAGTTTTGGATGAATGCATTGTTCGGGGTGGTTCCCTTGTCGATTTTGGTTCTCAGCGTAGGAAAATCGTGTGGAAACGTGCAGGTACTTGTTTCGACCGGATCGTCGCGTAGATCGCAGTAGTATTTTTCTGGGAATTTCTTGGGCACGTTTCGCAGGTGAAATTGGCTGAACTGTTAAACAGATTTTTGGGGACAGATTTTAGATGAAACTTGGATAATAATTATGTGTGCATCCTTTGGGACTTATGGTGCAGTATTGCGGGATTTTCGGATCGGGCGCGGACTTAGCCTGCGAGGACCGGATTTAGCGCTCGAGGTGGGTACCGTTGTTTAACCTCCTACTTGTGATGTCCCCACTAGGCCTATTTGAGTTGCTACTATGTTGCATTGTTAAAAGAACCGGTAAAGTGAATCTGGCATGCTAATCAGGAAATTGGACTTATAACTAGAGTTTGTGACTTCAAAAGGACTAAGTGCTGATTAATGGTTAATTCTTGTAAATAATATGTCGCCTAAAACCATGGGAAGAGCTTTGTTAAAATGGATATGTTGCATATACATGATGGGACCTCTTATACATATACATAGACCAACTTGGGGCAACTTAGTAAAATGGAAGCTTATTTAAACGGCATACCTCTACTTTGTGAGAACTAGAATACTTGAATCATGTTTTGATAATTATAAAGGACTTTGCATGCTTGTATGGTCACCTAGATAGGCCACCTTTTTCTGCTACACTATCATGCTGGAATTGACATAGGAGAAACCTTTTTATTATTCTTTTCTCCTTTCATTTGAGGCTCAGGGTATTTGTAGCTCGTGCGCGAGCAGGGGGTTTGGGGATAGTGTAGTCAGACAGTTGTGGGTTTTGGGACAGGCAGGCTGTGAGGGCAGGGCATTGCGGCAACCGCGGATCTTTGGCGGTTGACCGGACAGTGGTTTTTGCATCAGATTGGGGTAGAGGATTTGGGCTTCTTTTAGTGGATGGGTTTTCCCACTTTGATCAGAGTCATGATCCCGTCCTGCTGATCTATGATACTTGTTACTGAGGCATTATACTCGTGTGGGTCGCTCCCCTCGAGTGCCACTCCGGAGTGTGCGATTTACAGGCTTCGAGTCCTTGAGACTCTCATCCCCTATCGGTGTTATGCGTAGGCTGGCATACCCGATTTGGCAGGCAAAGCAGGCAGTACCAGTTCTTACTGGTGTATCGATTGGGTCCAGACAGGCAGGCATTTACATTCTGATGCATACATTTAGCTATATTTCTAGCTGGCACTTTAGAGGCATTTAGTGGTAGCTTCATACATCATCAGTTGGCATATTTACAGCTTACCACCTTGTTTTATTCTTCCGCCTCTTATAGTCCTAGTGGGCATGTCTGAGTTGAGGTCTACCCACTAGGGGGAGGCTGCTGTTTACAGTAGTTCTCACCCCCACTGCTTTCTCTTTTCTCTTCCTCCTTTGTTTTGCAGAGTTGTCTGCGGGAGTTGCAGGACCCTCCTCAGCGGACCGAGGTAAGAGGATCGCGGATTAGATAGCGGTCTACCCAGGCACCAGTTCAGTTACTAGATGTACTCCGATACTCTCAGATACCCTACTTTTCATTTCTTTTTGGGTCTGGCTTCGGCCAGCTGGTTGTATTTGATTAGTGAGCTGGGAGAGATATTTGTATTATTGAGAGTTTACTTCTGCACTTTACTTTCCTGCTTTATCTGAGATGTACCAGTTGTAGTTTAGCTCTGTTTATGCTCTTTTATTATATCATCTATATTTGAGCAGGTTACCAGCGCTTCGTGTACACGGAAAATTCCGTGTATACGGCGGATCTGTAGGCGAGCCCGGGTTCTGGTTTACACCCGGGGCGTGACAGATTAAGTTGGTATCAGAGCTTAGGGATAGGTCAGTTGGGACTTAGGAAACCCTAGGCTTTTGGCTAACCCCAGGATGATAGGGCGTGAGAGCCGTGACTTTTTGCGAAAGTCGGTGATTTGGTTTGGACTCTTCCAGTGAGTGAAGAGGGATCGACATACACTATTTTTGTGGGACAGTTATGTTGGCTGCAGACAACATAAAGTTACAAAAATAGGGGGATGTCTTTGACTTTCGCTAGATTGGGTCGTGTGTGGTTGTGTGGCTGACTTGTGGTTCTTGTGGCAGATGCCTCCCCGACGTCGGATTCCTACCCGGGGTGCCCCCACACCCCCTGTTGAGCGAGGACAGGCTGGATCTTCTGAGATTGCTGAGTTGAGGGCCTTGGTAGCCCAATTGGCGGAGAGCAGCCGCCGGCAGGAGCAGCGGATTGAGCAGCTACTGGCGCGGAGAGGGGCGCCGCCTCCGACAGTGTTAGAGACCCCGGCACCACCTGTGGAACCACTTGTGCCGACGGCGCCATCTTTGAGTAGCGGGGCTCAGGGCGTGGCCCAGCCTTTGACCCCGGCTGAGGAGCAGGACTTCGCTGACAAACTGGTTAAGTTTTGTAAGCACGGACCACCCAGGTTCTCGGGGCGGGATACACAGCCGTGGGAGGTTGGGACATGGTTAGCAGCGATGGAGAAGATTTTCAGGGATTTCTTCATCGACCCGAGGTACAGAGTTCATATGGCGGTACATTGCCTAGATGGAGATGCAGACCTCTGGTGGCGTCGGGTGGAGCCACGGGAGTTTCAGATTTCTCGACAGTTACCCTGGTCTGAGTTTCGGCGTATGATAGTGGATACCTATTTTTCGACCAGCGTGAAGAGGAAGCTGGAGGATGATTTGAAAAACATTCAGCAGGGCGACCGGTCAGTTCAGGATTACCATCAGGAGTTCATGCGGCTGTTTAATTGTGTGCCCTATGTCACCCGGGATGGACCACATCAGGTTGAGTTATTCGAGGCAGGCCTCCGCAGCGAGCTTTATATCCTTGTGCATGCACAGCGACACCAGACTCTCCAGGAGGCCGTCGAGCATGCCTCTTGGGTGGAGAGAGGCGACACAGAGGTGGCAAGGCGAGGCGGGATGGTCGTGCTGAGTTCCGTGAGGAAACGACCAGTACCCGAGGATGAGGGACAGACTAGTTCATGGAGACCGCCACGGCCTCAGTCACCTAGCCGTGGGCGGGTGGAGCAGCGTGAGTCTAGTGGATCCCAGTGGCCATCGCAGCAGCAGCAGGAGTCTCAGCATCAGACGCAGAGACAGCAGCAGTCGGGGCGGCCACGGCTTCGCGATAGAGACAGATGCATATTCTGTGGAGGACCTCATTTGTCGCTCAGAGATTTGTCGATAGAGACAGATGCATATTCTGTGGAGGACCTCATTTGTCGTGTGATCAGAGATGGGGTTGTTGTTACAAGTGTGGCCAGGCCACCTTCGAGCTTCGTGCCCCCTTTCGACTTCAGTGGCACCCTCATCGGCATCGGCTCCTTTTTCGCCTCAGCGGCAGTTGTCGACTCAGTGGCCTCATGCTCCAGTGGGCGGATCACCATCCTTTTACCCTGCGGATCATCAGCCGCCGGCTCAGAGCGGTCGGGTCTACCCCGCTCAGGCGGAGGATTTTGCAGCAGCCGACCTTGTGGGGGCAGGTATGGTTTTACTGTATTTACCGGCATTGATTGTGCATTGTGTTGCATTTGGGCATCCTAGGCATTTGTTAGGAGTGCATGTACTTCCTTGCATTGGGTTATGGGTAGGACGGTTACCGGGTGTTCGGGAGGTCGTATTCCCGATCTTTAGCACGTAGGGACGTGTTGTGGGTCCTGCCCGGTGCAGTTGAGTCCTTGGTTGTACCTGTAGACCTGATGGTCTTGACCTGGTTGTGGGGCTTGGTTTGGTACTTAGGACGGTTGGGCTGGCTCGGTTATTTTTTTCTTTTCGCGGCAGCTGATTATGCTGCGAGGACGGTTCTCGTGGGAGCCAGGCCTGGAGGTGTTGGTGTACCTGGGTTGCTTGAGAGTATCTTCGCTTCTTTGGTTTTGACCTTGTGAGCGAGGCGGATGTCTCGTAGTGGGTGAGTAGCTTGTTGGCTGGTGTGTTTGAGGGACCTGCGGCGGCATCAGGACTTGGAGATACCCCTTTTTGGTTGTGAGTTCCCAGCTGTTCTCCTAACGGAGTTGTCTGGCATGGCACCAGTTTGGGAGTTGAGGACCCAACTCCAGGATTCGACGTTTTGGATTTGTGTCAGGCCAAGGGTGGCGCCTTTGGGGGGGCGCCGATGCTATTCGAGTTGTGGAAGGTTGGTTCACTTCGGCTTTGTGAGGACCCGTAAGAATTTGATGAAGTGATCATCGGGAGTTAGCACCCTTCTGCCAAGCTTGGAGGATTTGATTTACCAGCTGCAAGGGTATTGGATCTTCGCGAAGGTTGTTTTGCAGTCTGGTTCTCTCGACCGCTGGTGGCTGTGTGCTGATGCCGGGAAGTTAGGAAATTGCTTCTACATCCCGACGGTTTTGGATTAGAGATCAGAGGCTACGGGATCAGTTGGGGGACTTATATCGGATGCCTCGGGAGTACTGAGGTACTTGGATCGAGCTGGGTGTTGTTGGACTTGTGGTTGGATTATCTGAGGCCCTAGCAGGGGCAGATGCTTGTACCGATGCGGACTACCTGATAGCCAGAGCAGCTAGCCCAGCTGTACCTAGTTAAGGTGGCGTGGTTCTCTGGAGTGCTCTCCTTTGTTTCGTTCTGGTTAGAGACCCGAGGATTGCATCGCGTCTCTGAAGGAGGTATTTGACAGCCTTGAGAGCTTGAGTGGTGGATGATCGTATATTTACCCCCTCTGTATGGTTGAGATTCCGTGTTGAGGAATGACTTTAGTTTCGAGGACGAAACTTTCTTTTAGTGGGGGAGGATGTGATGATCCAGGTTTCCATGCACTGTTTTCCCGTGAATCCAATGTGTGAAACACCTATTGATGGTGTTTGATCCACAGTGTGTCAAAGGGACGGCACAGATGGATCCATGGTAGTATTTATTGTTAGTTTGGCCTTCGGCGGCATTTGCCGGATTTTAGAAAAGTTTCTAGGCCAAACGGAGGGCGTATTTGGATTCAGCGCGGAAAAACGCTTGAAAACGACTATTTACTTGTTGAATTCGGAGTCCGGATGCCCAAAAACGGACTCCCGGATGTTTCTGGTGGTTTCTGGTGCATGGGGGAAGTCGTGGACCACCGGTGCGCCACATGGCGGGCCCTCATTGGCCGGTCCGCAGCAGCCGGTCCATGGAGCAGCGCGGCAGGGTGCATGAGCCGGCGCTAGGACACTTGGCAGGCGCTGATTAGCCGGTCTACGGTGTGCGGTCCACGGAGTTTTGGCGGCCGGTTGCAGGGTGGTTTTTGGCTTTATATAGGTCATTTGAGGGCCGAAATCCTCTTCTCCTGTTCGGTTTCACTCCGAGGTCCCTTCTAAGAAAATTTTCCTCTCTCAATTCTACACCTCCTGTAGACTTCTCAGGATTTTAGGAGGCTCGGATCCCAAGGTTTGAGATTTTTCCGGCGCGACGCGACGATCATCCTCCGGCAACCTGATTCGTCGCATTTCGGTGTTCAAGCTCCCCCGACTCATCCCGACCTCCTATTTTCGCGATTTTTGCGCCGTTGGATTCTTAACAGGTAGGGCTTCATTTTCTCTGTTGTGAGTTTCTTCTGATTCCGAGGCTTTGTTGGAGTTTCTGTGGCCTCATTTTGACCCTTTTTCCGTCGCGGAGTTTTGGGACAGCACTGCCTTGTTTTGGCGATAACTTTGCGCACGGACGTCGGATCAGGGCGATTCAAAAAGGGATTTGCATCTACGCATCGCAAGGAGTCTCTCTGAATTTTCTTGGATTTTCTGGAATTTTCCCCGAAGGTGAGAAACCCCTTTTTACAGAACCTTGTATCACAGTTTTGGATGAATGCATTGTTCGGGGTGGTTCCCTTGTCGATTTTGGTTCTCAGCGTAGGAAAATCGTGTGGAAACGTGCAGGTACTTGTTTCGACCGGATCGTCGCGTAGATCGCAGTAGTATTTTTCTGGGAATTTCTTGGGCACGTTTCGCAGGTGAAATTGGCTGAACTGTTAAACAGATTTTTGGGGACAGATTTTAGATGAAACTTGGATAATAATTATGTGTGCATCCTTTGGGACTTATGGTGCAGTATTGCGGGATTTTCGGATCGGGCGCGGACTTAGCCTGCGAGGACCGGATTTAGCGCTCGAGGTGGGTACCGTTGTTTAACCTCCTACTTGTGATGTCCCCACTAGGCCTATTTGAGTTGCTACTATGTTGCATTGTTAAAAGAACCGGTAAAGTGAATCTGGCATGCTAATCAGGAAATTGGACTTATAACTAGAGTTTGTGACTTCAAAAGGACTAAGTGCTGATTAATGGTTAATTCTTGTAAATAATATGTCGCCTAAAACCATGGGAAGAGCTTTGTTAAAATGGATATGTTGCATATACATGATGGGACCTCTTATACATATACATAGACCAACTTGGGGCAACTTAGTAAAATGGAAGCTTATTTAAACGGCATACCTCTACTTTGTGAGAACTAGAATACTTGAATCATGTTTTGATAATTATAAAGGACTTTGCATGCTTGTATGGTCACCTAGATAGGCCACCTTTTTCTGCTACACTATCATGCTGGAATTGACATAGGAGAAACCTTTTTATTATTCTTTTCTCCTTTCATTTGAGGCTCAGGGTATTTGTAGCTCGTGCGCGAGCAGGGGGTTTGGGGATAGTGTAGTCAGACAGTTGTGGGTTTTGGGACAGGCAGGCTGTGAGGGCAGGGCATTGCGGCAACCGCGGATCTTTGGCGGTTGACCGGACAGTGGTTTTTGCATCAGATTGGGGTAGAGGATTTGGGCTTCTTTTAGTGGATGGGTTTTCCCACTTTGATCAGAGTCATGATCCCGTCCTGCTGATCTATGATACTTGTTACTGAGGCATTATACTCGTGTGGGTCGCTCCCCTCGAGTGCCACTCCGGAGTGTGCGATTTACAGGCTTCGAGTCCTTGAGACTCTCATCCCCTATCGGTGTTATGCGTAGGCTGGCATACCCGATTTGGCAGGCAAAGCAGGCAGTACCAGTTCTTACTGGTGTATCGATTGGGTCCAGACAGGCAGGCATTTACATTCTGATGCATACATTTAGCTATATTCCTAGCTGGCACTTTAGAGGCATTTAGTGGTAGCTTCATACATCATCAGTTGGCATATTTACAGCTTACCACCTTGTTTTATTCTTCCGCCTCTTATAGTCCTAGTGGGCATGTCTGAGTTGAGGTCTACCCACTAGGGGGAGGCTGCTGTTTACAGTAGTTCTCACCCCCACTGCTTTCTCTTTTCTCTTCCTCCTTTGTTTTGCAGAGTTGTCTGCGGGAGTTGCAGGACCCTCCTCAGCGGACCGAGGTAAGAGGATCGCGGATTAGATAGCGGTCTACCCAGGCACCAGTTCAGTTACTAGATGTACCCCGATACTCTCAGATACCCTACTTTTCATTTCTTTTTGGGTCTGGCTTCGGCCAGCTGGTTGTATTTGATTAGTGAGCTGGGAGAGATATTTGTATTATTGAGAGTTTACTTCTGCACTTTACTTTCCTGCTTTATCTGAGATGTACCAGTTGTAGTTTAGCTCTGTTTATGCTCTTTTATTATATCATCTATATTTGAGCAGGTTACCAGCGCTTCGTGTACACGGAAAATTCCGTGTATACGGCGGATCTGTAGGCGAGCCCGGGTTCTGGTTTACACCCGGGGCGTGACAGGCACTTAATTCCCTAGGCACGATAAAGCGCCTGTGCCGATGGCACAACTCAAAACTCTCTTTTCTTTAAATTAGTAAGTAATTTTCTAAATAAAATTCAAAAGATTTGATAAAAATACATAATAAGTAATTAGAAAATTTTATTACTAGAGAAAATACATATTTCATGCCATTATATGTCGGCACATATGTATTTTTTGTGACCGACACGTATCGACAAGGTGCGGCACGCACCGTACCATATCGTGCCAACAAATTTTCGGCACGATCCCGTGCTGTGCCAATAAATTTTCGGTACGCACCGTCTCTTTTACAAATTGTATCTTACTACAATATTCACTCAAGCTTAGAGAGTAAAGAGCTATAAGAGTATTGAATACTAGCAATTACAAGCCCAGGAATATGAATTTGAACACCAAAATTCAAAAACTAGTTCTTTCAATAATTATGAACTTTCGGGTGCCCCAATAGGTTTTCTAGCGCCCGCTTCTAGCAACCAGAGCAAGTTTCCAGCGCCCGATTCTGGCGACCAACTCCCATATGCTTTGCACAGTAAAGAAACAATACGCAACCTTTTGAAATTCGAGCACCCGAATCTTCTTTTGGGCAACCAAAACTGTCGAGATCCTGATTTAGGTTCAAAACAGTGGAGTTCGATACACAATCAATTTAAAATTCAAATTTCAAAATTTTCGAGAACCCATAACAACTTTTGGGCACCCAAAAACACTTCCGGGCTCTTGTTTGTAGGATCCAGACGCCCCAAACACTGCATACGATATCCTTCCTTCTACCCAGGAGTCCGAAATAGGATTCGGGCACTAGTAACCTCTTCCGGATGCACCTTCGTGCAATCTGGACACCCAGACAGATGGGTCTGAAGCAAAGATTTAAGTGTCGTGGCACAGGGTCGTTCAAAAAACTTGCTGGCACAGTACGGCACGGTGCGTGCCGGGCCGTGCCGATGAGTGCCGATCACAAAAAATACATGTATGCCGACACATAATGGCATAAAATATTTATTTTTTTTAGCAACAAAATTTTCTAATTGCTTATTATGTATTTTTATCAAATATTTTGAACTTTATTGAGAAAATTACTTAGTAACCCAAAAATAAAAGGGTTTTGAGTTGTGTCAGCGGCACGGGGACTGTATCGTGACGATATCTTGTTGGCACGATACGGCAACGTGGATACGGACCGTGTCGATGGATACTTAAATCCTTGATTTTGACAAATATAGTTTTTGGCATATTTTTTTAGCATAAATTAGATCATGTTCCATTTTGGTCCATGTGTGCTTTTAGATAGTTAAAAATATTCAATTTTAGCTCAATATTTCCGAACTCTAATCAAATGTGAATAAAGTTACAACTAAGCTCTAAAAGGATCAAATGTCGTCTTTCTGACCTTGGAAGCATAGATAGCTTCAAAACATGAAGCTCTTTTCCTTACAATTTGCCTTTCTTAAGTTCTATCCAAATTGGGAGATCTAAATACAAAACTCTTGGTGAAATGTTAGTCCAAATTTTACTATTATTTGTAATCATCAAAATTTAATTGTAGATTACGGCCACTAGGCCAACAAGATGTACAACATAGTGTTTGTAATATAGGTAAACATAAAATAGAAGAACAGCCTTAGAATGATACCTTTCCGAAGTAAGTCAGCACTCTCAAGCCTTGATAATTTTAATCCAACACCACGAACTTCCTTGACATCTAAAATAGGATATTATTCAATTATTCTTGAAATACAAGAAAAAAAAGGGTATACAGCAACAGAATCATCAAATAATTCTTCAATATAAAATAAACGGTCCATTTTACTGATGCAACCATGAGAAAAGTTTAAAAAGAAAACAATATCACACTTCAATACGACAATAAAACAAGTTCCAAAAATCCAAGGTAACATGGAAATAAAATAGAAATTCTAAGTTAGTTTAGGATAAATAAAAGAATATAAAGGAAAAAAACAGCAGTTATGTACCAAACAGTTGAACCAGTTTATGGCTGTGACAAATGAAAGTGAAGAATGAAAGCAGAAACAATGATGATAATGGTACTTTATGTATTGACCTATATATATATATATATATATATATATATATATATATATAGAGAGAGAGAGAGAGAGAGAGAGAGAGAGAGAGAGAGAGAGAGAGTCCGGCTACTATACTATCAATAGCACCAAGCACTTGGTGCTATCAAATTTTCCACCATTAGATCTACCCCTTTGATCATTTCCATCCCTTAGATCATACTATTTCATCAATCACCCACTAAACCGGTGGAGACCACTATCATCCTAACCAC
Organism: Tillandsia fasciculata; assembly: GCA_029168755.2. Taxonomy (NCBI): domain Eukaryota; kingdom Viridiplantae; phylum Streptophyta; class Magnoliopsida; order Poales; family Bromeliaceae; genus Tillandsia; species Tillandsia fasciculata. Next base: position 13,764,559 of record CM054933.1, read on the forward strand.
ACATCCCTTAATCCAAGGGCTAAAAACTTTATAGTACCAATGACTTAGTGCTATCGATAGCATAGTAGCCTAGTGATTCTTGCTAGCCCTGGTCCTATGATTTGAGCTTTACTGCCATACTTTCAGTATCTTATGATTGAGTTATATAGCTTTGATTCCAGTACACCTTGTTGTTTCATTATAGTGATTCAGATACTGACTATTGCCATGATAGATTGGTCATTAGATAGCTATGCTTACAGTTCAGCTTTTTCAGTATATTTATGTTTAGTTATTCAACATTCTCGTATTCTTGTACTGCATGATAGACTAGGAGTTCATATATTGTTATACAACACGATACAATTATACAGTTGATTGGCATCCCTTGTGGGAGTTCACGGCCTGTTGCCGATTACCCGGTCTTTAGACCGTGAGCTTGAGCATCAGCATTATGATCGCCACAGCACCGTTGTACTTCACTTACGTCGTGGGATTGATTCCCCACCTTGTGTTTTCTTACCAGTAAAGTGGTCGAGAGAGAGAGACCCGTGAGCCCCAGATCGTACCAAATGGTGCAGGATTATGTCAGCCAGATCGGTGCCAGATAGTGGCATTAGCCTGAGGTTCTTGTGACCAAAAGTGATATTAGCTTGAGAATCTAGTAACCAAAAGTGGCATTAGCCTAAGGTCCTCGTGACCGATAGTGGTATATGATTGGGTGTTTCTAGCATTGATGCATAGCTTCTCAGTTATTACTGTTTCAGTTATTATTCAGCATGCTCTACTTTCTGTTTATTAGTACTTCTTGTATACAACAATGAGATTTACCATGATTGTTATACTTGCCAGTTTTACAGCATGAATAGCTTTAGTTACCAGCACCCTTTTGATTTCAGCATTGTGATTACATCAAGGATTCAAGTGCCGCCCCGTGCCTCTCGGCATGGAGCGGCACGTACCGTGCCCCTCAAATGGGGGCACGATACAGGGAGGGTATCGCCCCCCCCCCCCCCCCCCCCCCCCCCCCCCCCCCGAAGAGTATCGGCGATATCCGTTGGGTATTGCTCGAGACAGGGCGATACCCCGTGCCGTGCTACACGGCACGGCAGCATCTTTTCATTTTTTTTTTTTTTTTTTTTTTTCTTTTTTTTTTTTCTTTTTTGTTTAATCACATGCATACAGTATTTTTTTATTTTTTAAAAAAAAAAATCACATGTTGTACAGTACATTTTTGTTTTTTTGTTTTTTTTCCTTTTGATTTTTTTTTTGTTTTTTGTTTTTTTCCTTTCTCTTTCCACCCAGACAGAAAGTTTTCTATACTCTCTCTCTCTCTCTCTCTCTCTCTCTCTCTCTCTCTCTCTCTTTCCTCTTTTCTTTTCCTTTCTTTCTCCCGCAATTCGTATTTTTTTTTTCTTCATCGCTAAAGAAAAAGAGGCACAGGAAGTGGAAATCAAAGATCTACTTATTAGGTAAGTAAAAATTGTTATAATTTAAATTTTTATTTAGAATTTTTGAATATTTTATAATTACAGAGCTCTTTTTTTAAAAAAAAAAAATTAGTTATTTATAAATTAAATAATTTTGAACTAATTTTGAACTATTTAATTTTGAACTATTTTCAGGATTCATTTATTGATCCTCTTTCTTTATAATTTATAAATAGTTGAAAATTAAATGGATCAATGAATGGATCTTGAAAAGTTTTGAGAAAAAATATAATATTTTCTAATTTTATATTTTATAATTTTTAAAATTTTAAAAATATGATAAAATCAAAATAATTTTCAAAATTGATATATAAAATTTTCTCATCATGTTGTTCTTTTCCTTACTATTTTGAATGAATTTTAGGATAGTTATTTTTATGTAAAAAAATTGTGTAGATCATAATGGCACCTAAGAAAACAGAAGATTATGGTTGGCAGTACGGACAAATGATTGGTGGAAACAAATTTCATTGGAAGTGAAATTACTGTAATATGGTCGGAATGGGAGGAGGTGTCACCCGCTTAAAGAAATATATCGCAGGTGGTTTTTCTGAAGTATCGAAATGCCCTAAAATTCCTCAGGAGAGAAGACATGCAATGAAAATTGAGTTAGAATCTACAAAATTAGCAAAACAGAAAATAAGGGATGATCGAGATGAACTAGATAAACGAGCAGCCGAGTATCCCTCTATTGATGTAGTGCACCGATTCCGCAAAATGGCGAAATGCGGCGAAATACTTGTAATACATTTAAAATGTAATTACAAGTGAATTTGAAGCAATCCGAATCGATGCAAAAGCCGTTGAGTCGAAAAGTGAGTTGGAGTTGAGAAGTTGGAAGCTTCAAGTTGTTAAGCTTAAGTTGCAGTGCGCCGACTCCGCAAAAATGGCGAAGTGCGGCGAAAGTACTTGTAACATATTTAAAATATGATTACAGTCGAATTCGGTGCGTTTCAGATTGACGCGAAGGGCATCGAGTCGAAAAGTGAATTGGAGTTCCAAGACTTAGCATGCTGCAGATTTCTGTTTTTTTTTATCGGCAAGCAGCTTTGAGGCCCTTTTTTTGAGGACTTAAGAGTAATCAAGAAAATAAAAAGAAACCATGGGGAGCTTCAGAAAAGTTTGCTGATAAAAAGGCAAGAAGTGTTGAGGTGAGAAACCAAAAGAAAAGAAGAAAACAAGAAGGAACAAAAAGGGAAAAAATCTGGAAAACTGCAGTTTTTCTTTTGCAGTTTTTCGGCAAGCATTTTCGTGGCCCTTTCTTATGGGTCTAGAGCTCTCAAAAAAATACAAGGGAACTTGGGACAGCTTTAGAAAAATTTGTAGATGAGAGGGAAGAAGAAAAATTGCAATTACAACTTCCCAGTTGGTGAGAAGAAGTGGAGCAAAAGGGGTTCATGAAATTGCTCACTGCTGGAGCTAACCTGCAGGAAATGGGTTGGGCAGTGAGAGGAATTCTTTTTAAGTCGGGGGCAATTTCGTAAAAGAACTATGCCTGCCCCAACTACCCTCTGCCTGCATTAAATGAACTCCTCTCTCTCTCTCTTTCTCATTGAATATTTTCCCCTTATTCCTCTCTGTTGGAAGCAGGGAGAAAGAAAGAAAGAAAGAAAGAAAGGAAGAAGAGGAGCTGGAGTTGAGCAGCAGCAGCCAACTCTCTCTCTCCCTCCCTCTCCCTCTCATCTCGAGGTGCCTCACTCTCTCTATCTTTCCCTCTATTGCACCAGAGAAGGCAAGGAAGAAAAAAAAAAAAAAAAAAAAAAAAAAAAAAAAAAAAAAAGAAAAAAAAGAAAAGGGGTGCAGCTTGCTGCTGCCAGCAGCAGCACCACTAGCAGCAGCATTGGCAGCAGCAGCTGCTGCCAGCAGCAGCAGCACCTTCTGCCAGCTGCTGCCAACACCAGCAGCTTGTCACGGACAAGCTTTTCGCCTAGCAAAAGTTCCTGCGACGCCCGCCTTCCTGCTCGAAGAGGGCAAGCCTTGCTCTCTGTTTGCTAGCCCGGACCTTCGCGGCCTAAGACTAAATGCAAAAGTAGATAAAAGAGAAAGTAGTGGTTCCGCAGAAAAAACTAAGTACTCTATTTACTTAGAAAATAACTCTACAAGATACAACTCTCTTGTTGTCTTTGGCCTTAGCCAACTCCCCTATTTATAGGCTCATGTACATAACTCACCCACTAAGCCTACATTAAAGGCACCCACTAATGTCTACATTAAATACCCACTAAGCCCACTAACAACTTTAAGAAAATTAGTCAAAACAAGTTTTATTTTCCAAACCCCAAAGGGCTAATGCCTTCACCCTATCAAACAAAATCAGGCTTCGGAGACCCTTCGGAATTCGATAGAAAAACATTAGTTTACTAAAATTATGTATGTCCAAAAACAGTCTGGGTTCAAGGTCCTGCTATCACCAGTTCAACACTACTACAAACACAGTGCTAATGACACTGGTTGGAGAATACCCGACAACCCGGGACCACCGTTATTCAAAAGGCTCCCAACACAGCAATAATTTGGGTCATTTGTCTTCCCAACATCTTCTGGCTTTCTTGGTTCTACCAGTGCTGATTGTTCAGTAACAGCTTGTGGCGCTGGCTGTAGTGTATTACGAGTTATGCGTTGTTCATTCGTTGATACATTCAGGCGTGCCTTACCTGTTTGCAGCATAGTTTGATGTCGTTGATTTTCCAAATTCGACTGTACATTCAGTAACAGTCCCATCACTTCATCCATCTTTTTATAGAGGTTAATTATATCTCTATCTTTTTCTCCGACTTGTCTTTTCAACGACGCGATTATGTCATCTTTTGGATCGTTGGTAATGAAAACGGGTTCTTCCTCATCATCCATATCATGTGGTTCGTCAGGTAACGATATGTCTGTGGGTAACCTTTGAGGATTGGATGACCTTTGCTCACTTGGTCGCGCTACTCCTTTTCCTCTGCGAGCGGCAGCTCTGGTAAGCATCTGGTTTAACGTCTCTTGCTCGTCAGGTTGGTCGAGTTCCTGGTGTCCGACCATTCGAACAGTATGGACAATCATATCTTCTGTCTTGTTCTGTTCTTGTGGATCCTTAGTTATCCGAACAGATTCCTTTCGTATCCATACTTTGTTACGAGATAGTGATAGTTGTTTTTGCGCTCCTGATTTTCTGATTCGTCATTTAATAGCTTTATAAGCCTCATAAATTCTTTTAGAAATATTCTCCTTCTGAAATTCTGTTTAACTTTTCTTTGAACTACCTGGTTGACTAATTTTTGGCATTGGCTGTAAAACAGCAGCGGTTGCATTCTTCTTCACAAACCCTAACAGTGCAAAGGAGTTGTGGGTTGGAAGTGCATAGTGAATCATATGGGGTTGTTGAATATAGTTCTTGCCCCGATAGCCTTGGATTGACGGCAATTGCTCTTCTTAAAAGAGGTTTGGATAGGAGGAATAGTAATTGCTTTCTCATTAGAAAACATCAGCCTATCGAATACTGACGCCTTATGTGTTGAGTCCTTCGGAAATATGAGCCTTCCTTCAGATACCATCCTTTTGGATGCAGACGTGTAGGTAAGTCGTTCACTTACGGGTCGGCGGGGAGGTTAGGGATAACTACATTGGGTCGCCTTCCTCGAGACGGGAGGCGAGGGATGACCACGTTGTGTACAACCTGGGCAGGGGTAATCATGCCCCCAGCAGCAGCAACGGAAGTCTGGGCCATAATCGCGGTTCGAACAGCCTCTGGGATGGTGCCAAATTGGATCGAGGCAACAGCCGCCCCAAAAGTTAAGACAAATACGGGCAGGCAAACTCGTGAACCAACCTCCAGTATCATCGAGTTGGTTACTGTAGTGGCAACGTTCTTCGATGTTGGAGCCATTTCCTTGAGACAAAAGTAGAAGTTAGAACTTCCTCCCTTCTTTTTTTTTTTTTCCTTTTTTTTTTATTAAAGGTCTCGAAGATGGAAAGAGAAGTCAGGTTCCACTGGGCGTGCCATTTTGTCTGCGATCTTGAATGACTCATCTCGCGCTGTTCATCTTTATCGAATTCCCGTGGGATGGTATTCACGATTCAGATGAATATTTATATGTAGGTGGGTGTAAGAAGGTATCAGGTATTGCGGATTCATGACTTTCAATAGACGCAAGCGTCTATTGTTAATTACCCCCGTGAGATTGGGACACCTTCGATTAAGAGACCTTTGTGAAAATGATAGAATAAATCGTATCCTAATGATTGACCAAATCCTAAGTAAATGTATTAGGATTTAGTTAAATTTGAAATTGACTAGATCCCAGGCATATATGTTGGGAACTAGTCGACATTAAACTCTAATTATATGTGTTAGAGTTTAATTGGGTTCAATTGGCTCTAAGTATATGTTTTAGAGTCCGATTATAATTGGTTCCACATTTGGCATATGTTCCAAAGTAAAGATATGACCAAACACCAAAGATATGTATTGAGGTGGGTCGGATTTGATGCTACTCGAAAGTAGAAGGTGGCGAAGTCATGTATGTATCAGGATTGGCCGAGTTTGATATGTTCTTCACTCTAGTTATATGTGCTAGAGTGAGAATTTGACTAAACCCTAAGTGCATGTATTAGGATTCATCAAATTTGATTGATCTTTCACTCTAAATATGTGTGCTAGAGCAAAAGGTCGACTAACCCTAAGTATATGTATTAGAATCAGTTGAGTTGATTTGGTTTCCACTCTAGATATATGTGCTAGAGTAAAAGGTTGACTAGACTCTTAAGTATATATATTAGAGTTAGTTTGGTTGATTTGAATGAACTCTAAGTATATGTATTAGAGCTCGATCGAATTGGATTTGGCTAAATTCTAAGTATATGATTTAGAATCTAGTCGGTTTGGATATAGTTTTGCCTTAATTATATGTGTTAAGACGATGGGATTGAATAAGTCTTGGGCTTTATTTATGGATTGGATTAGGTTTTGGGCTGATCGAATGTGTTTTGGATTTTATTTGTGGGTTGGAATGGGTTATCAATTTTATTTGTGGATCGAATGGATTTTGGATTTTGGATTTTATTTGCAAGTGGTCTGGATTCGGGGCCCGTATATAGACTCGGCCTATATTATATATGGACTGAATTTGGGACCCGTATGTGGACTGGATTCGGTACCCGTATGTGGACTGGGCCTATATTATATGTGGATTGGATTCGGGGCCCGTATGTGGGTTGGCCGTATATTATATGTGGACTGGATTTGGAACCTGTATGTGGACTGGGCCTATATTATATGTGGACTGGATTCGGGGCCCGTATGTGGACTGAGCCTATATTATATGTGGACTGGATTCGAGGCTCGTATGTGGGCTGAGCCTTATTTTCATATGGGTAAATTTGAGGCCAGTATATGGAGTGAGCCTTATTTAACAAATTATTGAATTCATTTATTATGCCTCTTTGAATTGGACTTGGGCTCCAAGTTGATTAGGGCTCATTTGAATTTTATTTGGAATTGGCACTGGATTCAAAGAAATTCTCATTTATTTCGATATCTCTTTTATTTTACTTGATTTACTTGATTTAGGGTCCGAAGAAAATCCCCTTATTATCGTTGGTTCGAAGAAATCTCCCATTTAAAATAATTTGGGGTCCGAAGAAATTCCTTTTTTAAATAATTTGGGGTACGAAGAAATTCCCGTTATTTTATTTTGATTTGGAGTCTGAAGAAAATCCCCTTTTTAAAATAATTTGGGATCCAAAAAATCCCCTTTTTAAAATAATTTGGGATCCGAAGAAATCCCTTTTTAAAATGACTTGGGGTCCGAAAAAATCTCCGTTTTTAAAATAATTTGGGTCCGAAAAAATCCCCTTTTTTAAAATAAGTTGGTGTCCGAAGAAATCACCCGAACCGGTTTGGAACGACCCTAAATCCGGATGTCCAAAGAAATTACCCGAACCGGCTTGGAACGAGCCTAAATCCGGGTGTCTGAAGAAATCACCCGAATCGGCTTGGAACGAGCATAAATCCGGGTGTCCGAAGAAATCACCCGAACCGGCTTAAAATGACCCTAAATCCGAGTGTCCGAAGAAATCACCCGAACCGGCTTTATTAAACTTCTGCGATGTTTTTTTTTATATATATTTTTTATTTTCTTATTTATTCTCTTTTTTTTTTTTTTATAGACATTAATTAGCGATTTTGAATAGGATGGAGAGGTCCAAAGAAACGAAGGATCATTGATCCTCCTTTCTTCCATCGAAGAACGTGATCCTCCTCCTCTCTTCCATCGAAGGACGTTAATATAGGAGTTGGCGATGTTGATGAATTTGATTGAAGGCTTCGAACGGGGGTGGAGAGATCCGAAGAAACGGATGATCAATGATTCTCCTCCCCTCTTCCAACGAAGAGGTCAACATGGGGATTAGGTGGTTGGTGATGATTGACGGCTTCGAATGAGGTGGAAAGGTCGGAAGAAACAGAGTATCAATGATCCTGCTCCCCTCTTCCATCGAAGGCGTCAATATGGGGATTGGGTGGTTGCGTGGTGATTGACGGCTTTGAATGGGGGTGGAGAGGTCCGAAGAAACGGAGGATCGATGATCCTCCTCCCATCTTCCATTGAAGACGTCAACCTAGGGATTAGGTGGTCGGGTGGTTGCGTGGTGATTGACAGCTTCGAATGGGGGTGGAGAGGTCCGAAGAAACGGAGGATCAACGATCCTCCTCCCCTCTTCCATCGAAGACATCAACATGGAGATTAGGTGGTTGGCGAGGATGATGAAGATGGCGACGTCGACAGGCACAACCAACATAATTTAATCTTTATTTATTTATTTATTTATTTATTTTACCTGAGATATACGAAGATGGTGAGGTGATGAGGAAGCCGAAGGTATAGGAATTGAAACTGTGGTGATGAAGTCGAAGATGTAATTGGGGAATTAGAAATTTACGATGTGTGGGAGAATTGGGGAGGTTTTTTTTTTGTGGTGGGATAATCGCGTTGTTTTTCTTTAGAACAAAAAAAATCTTCTTTTTTTTTTTTCTTCTTTCTATTTTCTCTATTTATAGTGGGGAGTGGGAGAGAGATGTCGCTTGGGGTTTGTTGGGATTAGTTAAGTGATTGGCGAAGAAATGTAGGTTCGTTGAGAGAAAGACGTGCGTGAAAATATGGGTTCGTTGAGGAAATGGCGAGGTTCAAATTTGAATACGTTGAGGAAATCGTTATATTCAAATTTTAAATTTCAAATTTCAAAATTGAATATGTTTAAATTTCAAAATTGAACGGTTGTGTTCAAATTTCAGTATGTTGAGGGAATATGGATATATTCCGATTTTAAATTTTAAATTTCAAAATTGAATATGTTCAAATTTCAAAATTGAATGGTTGTGTTCAAATTTCAATATGTTGAGTGAATATGGTTATATTCAAATTTTAAATTTCAATTTCAAAATTGAATATGTTCAAATTTCAAAATTGAACGATTATGTACAAATTTTAATATGTTGAGGGAATGTGGTTATATTCAAATTTTAAATTTCAAATTTCAAAATTGAACGGTTATGTTTAAATTTCAATATGTTGAGGGAATATGGTTATATTCAAATTTTAAATTTCAAATTTCAAAATTAAATATGTTCAAATTTCAAATTTCAATATGTTGAGGGGTTCAAATTTTAAAATTGAATAGGATTAACGAACGAGAAAATTTGCTTGGATTCAAAAATTCAAAATTAGATTCCAAATAAACAAGATATAGATAAGTTTGGATAAATCGATTGAAAGAAATTTTGAAATTTGGTTGAAAATTTGAATTTATAATGAAATATGAGTTTGGATGATTCGGTTGAGAGATATTTTGAAATTTGGTTGGGGATTTGGATAATTGTATTTGAGGTAATTCTTTTCTAATACGGATGGAGTTGACGAATGAGGAATTTCAGTTGAATTCAAAATTCAAATTTAGGTATAGGTGGCGTTTGAAAGATATTTTGATTGAGGGATTTTAGTTAAATTCAAAACTCAATTTTGGGTATTGATGGCGTTTAAGCGATATTTAAATATTATTATTATTATTTTTATTATTTTTCTTCAAACATGGGTGAGATCATTCTGAGGGTGAACTGGGTATAGAGGGGTTGCGTGTAGTAACCATGATTTTGGAAGCAAGATTTTTAAGTTTAAATAATTTTCGGAATTAATTAATTGGCAAAAAAAATGGATTATTAATAGTGTATTTGTGGCCCAAGATATCGACTTTTGATCGGGGTCTAATCTCGAAAATCTGAGATCACCAGTGCGACCGTCTCGTCGAAACAAGAAAGATTGATATTCGCATGTTTTCGATCCGACGGTCGGATCTTTCGCAAATCAACGAAGAAAAGCAGGGCCCACAACTTAAGTTGTGAATAGTAACCTGGATTTTCGTTCCCCTTTCGATCTGTCGTCGGTCGATTCACTATCTGAAACCTGAACATAGCAGTATGAGTAGTCAATTCTAGCTAATTTCGACATTCTGAACGCAATGGCACTGACGGAATTCGCGTTTGGAGACCCGGGTGCATCGAAATGCGTCAATACAAATAAATGCACTGTATATTATGGCCCGAGATTTTTATTCGAGCACCAAATCAAACAAGCAAGGGCACTATTTGATAGGTCTTGACGAGCCGGACGTCGTGGCGAAGTCCGTTTCGCAATTCGACGAACCGTTTGTCTCGAAATGCGCAAAAAGTGTCGAAAAACTAATATTTTCTATTAAAACCTATACTTTTCGTGGACCAAATGTTTTGGGGCTTTTAGGTTAGGGTCCTGGCAGCATATGTGATCTACAGTAGGGACCTGAGAGCCTGTGTTGGACTGTAGAGGGATCAAATTGAAAATATTGCAAAAATATCCATGCATACATGCATGTGACTTTTGGGCTTCGTGGGGGGTTACACGAGGTGGCTCTTGGGATACCTAACTCCCAGGAGTTATTCCACATAGCCTGGGTGCTGTGGAGTCACCAAGAGTCATCCCCCACAATCCCAATCCGAGAGTGAGAGAGGAAGAGAGAAGAATTGCCCAAGTTCTTCCAACTTGGTTCTTGTGACCTCTGGTGTGTTCTCCTGCGTCTGGAGATCAAGCTAGAGCTTGTTGGGTGGCTGCACGACGCGAGGGAGGAGAACCGGCTACATCCTATCTTCTCCAACTCCGGCGAGGTAAGGTTCCCCCATTCCTCTGGTTTGTAGCACCCGAGACCCATAGAAGTGGACTCTGTAGAGTCTTTAGATGCCATGTGACATTTCCCAGCCTTCGGGAAGCCCTCGGTTGCCGGCGGGAGAAAGAAACTCGCCGGAACCCTATTATGCTCCGCCTCGGCCTTGCATCGCGACCACTCGTTCAAATTGAAAAATAGAATCATCGGCATGGACTGTAGAAGGTGTTGATCATCTCCACCAAATTTGGTGGAGTTTGGTTGAGTGTGCACGTCAAAAACCCAAACCCTAGTTTTTCGGGTTATTGCACCATGGCCGAGTCTCTTGTTCCGGCGCCGGCGTCGCTCCCCACCTCCGGCAATGTGGTCAAGAAGCTTCATGGGACCATTTAGAGTCCAACCATGCTTTTGCATGGCATCCATCCAGCCCGAGGAGGGATCCACCATTGTTGGCCCGAGCTCGAGCCAAACAATGGCGGCCGGCCATGCACAGCCCGCCATCGGTCATGGCTTGCCCAGACCTTCCTAAAAGCTTGCTAGGAAGCTAGTGGTGCTGTCTATTGCACCTAAAACCCTCTGGTTGGGGAGTTGCCATTAATGGCCATTGAGAACCTTGGCCGAGCTTGCTCGGCCGCCGCCGCCGTGTCCTGTCGCCGGGCACGGGTTCAGGGATTTTCATGGGGAGGAGTAGCACCTTGTGGTGTAGTTGCTTGAGGGCCAGAGACCAGAGATGGGAAATCACCATTTTTGGTCCTTGAGTGTCATCTTCCTCATCTTCTTCTTCTTGTTTCTCGGCAAACCGAGGATGCAAGATGATCCAGATTTGAATGGGAAGCTCTTGCAGCCCTAGGGAACATTTCTATCCAAGTTAGGAGCCCCCAGGTTCCACCTTTGCTAAGTTACATATTGGGTTGTGTTGGATTGTGTATTGTATGTTTGTGCCCACTATGTGTTTGTGGAAATGCCTCAATGAACTCGAAGTGAGTTTTAGCATCCAAAAAGTTACCAGATTTTCTCCACACACTCCCCTGAGCTTGATGCTCACTTCAGATCCAATTTTGGCTGAGTGGATTTTTGTGTGGAGCATTCTTGTCCATTGGAGAGCTAGAGACTTAGATCTATGGATCCAGCAGCTTCTGAGGTTGCACAATAGCAAGCCTTTGAGCCTCAGGGATGTTCTGAGCAAGATGCTCAAGTCAGTTTGGTGTTGGCACAAGCAGTTTTGAAGGTTGGGCAAGTTTGAGCCTTATGTAGGTTGGTTTGGATTTGGGGCTGATCTGGACATTATGGAACTTCGCGACAGTGAGCTTCTGGCTATTTTGAGGTCACTGAACGCGATGCTCACCTTAAAAATAGGTTTGGCCGCGTAGAAAAATTAAAATGCAAAAATGGTGCTATTTAACCTATGTAACAAGTGGTTCATGGGCCGAAATTTTATTCGGGTTCCGTGCTGTTGCCAAATGGTGAGCACGGTGTTCAGCAAGTCGAGGGTCACCTACTGGTGGTGACGGTTCGTTAAAATAATGTTCCAATAATTAGAACGAGCGAAAACGGCTCTCGTTGAGCAGAAATTAATTATCGGTCCGTAAATCGGCAAAATCGTCGGTTTAACGGCGCCCCGGTGGCAATCGCGCAATTCGGGAAATTGCGGCGGTTCCGCCTAGCCGTCTGTTGAGTCCCAGTAGAATCTGGTTAGCCAGCGGCAAAGGGTCAAAGCCCGTGTCTCCCGAAAATTCAAATGAAATTTTCGGGAGGGGTATTTTGGTAATTTTGGCATCAATTTGGAAAAGATTCAGGTTTAATTAAAAATAGTAAGTCTATGGTTTGGATATGTGTGAGTTGCTTCCTGATCAAAACATATGATCCAGGTTGGCACAGTCTTCGAGCTTTTTGTTGGAATCGATAGTTCGCCTGCAGACAGGTGGGTTTTCTTCGGTCCGGGCTTTATCATTTCGGCCCTCTGGGGTATCGTAATTGGTCGGACCCCTGTTCTTGTGATAGCCTAGATTTCTTATTGAGCCTACCTTTTTATTTGATCAGCACCATCTTATATTGCTATACTTGCCTGACTTATTAATCAGTTCATATTGCTAAAATTTGCTTAAGTTATTTCATTGATCCGATATGATGATTTTATTCCTGGACATTTGCCATGCTTGATTGATCCTTTGCTTAATATCAGTTACTATGATGTTGTCCTAACCGTTGCCATGCTCGATTGATCTTTAGCTTGCTATCAGATATTATGATCCTTATCCTGGGCATTTGTCATGCCCGATTGGTCATTAGTTAGTTATCACACATTTACTCGCTTATCAGTATATCCTGATTATTCTTGCCTTTTGCCATGTGTGATTGATCAGTTATTGTTTCCTGCATTTATATTGCATGAAGTTGAGATCAGTTGGTTTTCAGCATTGCATCCCTGTTGGGATTTTTCCGGCTTGTTGCCAATTACCATGAGTTGAGATTCAGTTGGCTATTCTGCATTGCATCCCTATTGGGATTTTCCTTGGACATATCCTGTATACGTGCTCGTCAGTTCTTATATCTCAGTATAGTATGGTCTGATCATGCCTATTGTTGCTTCATATCTATCAGTTATTAGATTGCATTATATTCAGAGATACTTGCTTTTATTTCCAGTTATGCATGATAGACCTGATTGATATACAGACAGATAGTTGCTTCCCTAAGGGGATCTCGGCTTGTTGCCGACTATCCGGTCATTAGACCGTGAGCTTGAGCATAGCATTATGATTTGCCACGCACTGCTGTACTTCACGTACACTGACGGTTTGGCCACCGTCATAGTGTTCTTTACCGGTAAAGTGGTCTAGAGGAAGGACCCGTGAGCCCTTTGCATCGGGACTGCTTGGCGTCTGTGAGTGCAGGGTTATGTCAGCCAGATATGGTGCGGATCGGTGGCACTAGCCTGAGGTCCTGCGAGACCAATAGTGGCATTTGATTGGGTACTTGGTTGTTCTACCTTCGATGCATAATTGCCTGTTTAAAATCTACTTTACATCATACTCTTATGATTGCCCAGTGTTTGTTCAGTTTCATCCAGTCGTTATACCAGCATGCTCTTGTTTTAGTTTTCAATACCCTGATATGCTCTGCACTGTATTCATGATTATTCGGCATTTTTTCCTGAGGTCTTGTTGACCAATATGGTGGCTTCGATTGGGTATTTGGTTATTCTACCATTGATGCATTGATTACTTGCTTAGCACGCTTAGTCATTATACTCTTATGATTTTCCAGTTCTTGATTCAGTATCTATATCAGCATGCTTTTACTTCAGTAGTTCAATACCTATTTATGCTCAGAATCATGATTATGTTTCCTGCCAGTATTTGCTTATGATATCTGCTTTACCGAATGACTTTTACTATCCGCTAGTTATTGTATGCCAGTAGGTATGATTTGCTATTTCTCGGCTCGTCGTGCCCACTGGGATACACTGTCGATGTATCTCACACCCCCTGGGTGACCATTTTTCAGGTCGGTCGGGTGCTGGAATGTCGGGACGTGTTTCTGCGATAGCTCTGACCCTGGACAGCCGTTGTTATCTTTATTAGTTTATTAAGCATGTATTTCAAGTTGTAATAATTGTAATAAGTTGTTGTAATCTGTTTAACCTTTCTTTAGAGTTCGTAGTTAGACTACTCTGATGTGGTTTGTCATTGTTGAGCCGAGCATGTATAGAGAATGCTCAATCTAATGGGGATTGAGAATTTCCTATATATGTGGTGGTCTGTTGCGCCCTAACTGATTCCTAAACTCTGATTTAAAAAAAAAAAAAAAAAAAAAAAAAAAAAAAAAAAAAAAAAAAATTTAGACGCTGTTTTTCAAACTCGGGGTGTGACATTGCGACATTTGAAACTTTAGCCCAAACAGTTTTTATTTGCATTCAAAGCTCCCTTTTAGTTGGTAACACTTTCGGGCGCCCGCGAAAGATTTCGGGCGTTCGAAACTTTGTAGCTACAGCGTTTCACGGCTTCTCGGGCGCACGCAGGACGATTCGAGCATCTGAATCTCTACGACTCTGTGCTCCCCCACTCTCGAGTTGAGCGTCCGCAAGAGAGCGCCAAGCGACCGATTTGGGCATCCGATAGTTGTTTCGGGCCCCCACAAGGCATTTTGGCTACCTAAAACCCCTCGCACTTGCAGACCACCACAACTCTCAGGTTGAGCGTCCAGTTTCTCTTCCGAGCGCCCTCCCTTTGATTTCAAATTCACATCTAGGCGCCCGATAGTAGTTCCAAGTGCCCGGAATTGGTCTGAAGCACAATTATAAGCTTTTCCAACTCTGTTTTGATCTGAACTCGTTTCAATTTGCTCCAAACTCACTCTAAACCCTTTTAATCTAGCATGTTTAATCCGATCTTTCACCGACTTCACTCCAATGTAAACGAGATCGACACCTCCTGTGGTGCCCCGGCTTTTGGTAAAATGGCAAAGTGCGATAAGGCCCCATAAACGTGTTAGAAATATGTTTAAAAAGAGTTGGAGCAAGTTTGGTTCGAAGCAAAAAGCATTCGGACTAAAACTGAGTTGAAACCGGAATTTAAAATAAGTTCTGAAACAAAAATTAGGTTAAAATCGACCTTGGAATAGTCAAAATGGTTGTGGGTAAGTTAGAAATGAATTTCGAGCATGTCGGAATGATTACATGGATTTTAGGGCCTCATAGAATGAAAATGGAAAAATTTGAAGAATAGTCGTGTTTTGAGGATTTGATTATTTCAAGAAGGAATAATCATAAAATTTTGATGTGAAAGGTTTTTGGAGGTGTTGGAAATGTGTAGGAGGAGTTTCGGTTGTGTAGGATTTGATTTGGAGAGAAAACGGAACGAAAATCAATGTTCCAGAGCAAAAATAGGAGAAAAAATAAAGTGCAGGAATGTTGTATTGCAAAAGAATCAGGACGGTGGGAAATGAGTCCAGACTGTTTTCGTACGCTGAAAACCTACGTTCGGGTTCCGGACCGTAGGAAAAGAGTCCGGACCATCGCGGGCTAAAAGTTCTTGAAAGTGGCAGTTTTGTGATTTTTTGTTGAGACCCTTGTATATAAGCTTGGGGACCCTCCCCAAACCACAGAACACACCTCCTCTCTCACCCTCTTTCACTCTCTCATCTTTTTCTCTCTAGAAAAATAGGGATTTGGGAGGTTTTGATCTCTTTCGAAGCTACGGATCGGAAGAGGAGCACTAGGAGAGAATCCTAGGAGGAAAAAGAATCTCTCCCAACCTCTCTTGAGCAAGAAATCAAGAGGTGAGTTTTTAGAATTTTTGAGAAATTTGGAGGTTTTGGTTTTTTGGCGTTCCAAAGAGGTTTTTAAGATCTCTTATGGTTATTAACCCATGTTTTAGGGATTTTTCTTGAAATTGGAGGATCAGGCCCTTTTTTTTCAAGGAGCTACACAAGAGGTGGGGGATTTCACCAAAAATAGGTGATTTCATCTCTTTTCCTTAGCCTTCTTTGATTTGAAGCATAGTTGTAAGAGTAGAGTTGTGATTTAACTCTTTAGCTCTTATTGATATTCTAGGGTTTAACCCTAAGTATAATCAAGAAGGTAAATACAAGGTTTAGTCTTGTTCTAAGTGAGTTTAACCTATACTTCAGGTTTTATGTGGATTTGACTTAGGAGAAGACCTAGGTCAAAGTAAGGTGACATGTGTGGCATATAACCTAGGGAATGAACATCTAGGTTGGCAAGTGGCATCTAGCTTAAAAATAACCTAAGGGATAAAGCTAGAGTTAAACAATGAGTCAATGAACTCGATGGTTAGAGTGTCAAGTAAATGTCTTACTGACACTGTAGTGCACCGGCTTTGCAAAATAGCAAAGTGGGGTTGAATTACTCCGAGCAAGTCTAAAATGTGATTATGAATGAGTTCGGAGTGGTTCGATTCGAAGCAAGAGCCTTCGGATCGAAAAGTGAGTTGGCGGAGCGAGAATTTGGAGCTTCATATCTGAAACCTTCATATTTCCATTGGGTATCGGAACCCCTTGTTGAGTATCGGAACCAAGTGAAGAAACTCAAACATCCAACTCTCGGGTTGGAGAAAGATCAGAAAATTTTTAAGTCCTTGGGTACCAGTATTGAATGCTGAGTACCGGTACCCCATGTAAAAAACAGGGGGAAAAGTTGTGCTTGGGTACCGGTACCAAAGGTTGGATACCGGTACCCCATGCAAACCAAGGTAGTTTTCCAGCTTCGGGTTGGAGAGATTTTATGCTTGGGTACCGATACTCAAATCCCGTGTACTGGAACCCAGTGCCCAGAATGCTAGGACAGTGAGGAAAATTCCCTTTCTAAGCGGGGGCATTATGGTAAATTCACTTCTACCTGCTACCCCAACCACCCTCTGACTAAAACCCTCCCCTATCACTCTCTCTCTTCCATCTCCCACACTCTCCCTCTCTCTCTCTATGCGTGAGAAACCAGAGAAAGAAAATAAGAAAGAAAGGAAGGAGAGCAAGAAGAAGAAGTGGATGGAGAGGTGGCTGTGGAGGCTTGGGTTTGGGTGTTGATCTCCAAAAGCTCTTGAAGATTGTGAAGAAGACTTCAAGGAAGCCTTTTAAGTAAGGATTCAACCCTTTCTCCTCCTTTTTTGGTCAAAGAGACAAGAAGAGGTATGTGAAGGAAATCTAGGGTTTCTCTTTTTAGAGTTTTTATGGGTTCTAAAAGAGATAGAAATTATCTCTTATGTTCTAATTCCCTTTTTAGGAATTTTCTTGAAGAAGAAATAGATCAAGCCCTTGTTTTTGCAACAAGAACATCAAGGTGGGAGATTCTTCCGAAAATAGGTGATCTCTCCTTTTTTCCCTTGCTTTTTGATTTAAAAGCACAATAGTAAGCATGTAGGGTAGCGTTTATTTTGTGGATTAAAATAGGGTTAAGCCCTAAAAGAGAATTATCTTAAATCTATTGTAGGTTAATTTTGCAAGTGCATGAAGGGTATGTCTTAAGAAAAAACTTGGTCAAATGTACATGGATGTAAAACTAGGAAAAAACCTAGGATAAAGATGCAAACGAGTGGCATGAAACCTAGAAGTTAACTCCAAGCAAACGAATGGCATCGTCTTAGGGAATAACCTAAAGTTGCAAGATAGAGTATTCAACATAGTTAAAGTTAATAAACTTTAGGTTAAGTGTGGCATGAAAAACATAGGTTAATAAACTCTAGATAAATATGAAAAGTGGAACTTATAGTCAAGGAACTCTATGGCAAGAATGATATGGGATGCAAATAGAGTTAATGAACTCTAGGATAATGTTGGAATGCAAATAGAGTTAATAAACTCTAGGTTAATGTTGGAATACAAATAGAGTCAATAAACTCTAGGGTAAATGTAAGGGAAATATAGAGTTAACAAACTCTAGGCCAAATGTAAAGCGAATGGAGAGTTAATAAACTCTAGGCCAAAGGTAATTGAGTATATGGTTAATGTCCTCGAGACATAGTGAAACCCTAAGGTTATGAACATAGGGTTAAGAAATAAGAATAAGCAAGTAAAGAAAAGAATGAAATAGGCTAAAGTTAAAGTGATTATCTCACACAAGGGGCGAAAACTATGGGAGGCGGTGCTTGGAGCCTTTTCTTGTTTGATTGGGGTTGTAAGCACCAGTCTTTTGGAAATTTCGGACCCTGCGTAGTTGAGTTCAAAGGAAAGCTTAAAAAAGGGCTAAAGAACTAAAGAAATTGCCAACTGGCATTGTATGTGAAAATATGAATGAACAAGAGGTTCTAATCTAAATTGGTGTTAGAGACACCAAGCTATTTTAGAGTAAATAACCTAGGATAAAAGAGAAAAGAGAAAAAGGAAATGTGAAAGCAAAGGGCCAACGAGTGGTGCTGAACATGTTTCGACTCCCAGGAGAAGTGTGTGAGCAAGACTAAGCTTCCCAAGTGAATGAGTGCCAAGGTGCTTTAAACTCATTCGAGGCAAAATGAAGTGTGTGAGCAAGACTCAGCTTTCTCAAGTGAAAGGCAAAGTAAAAGTGAAAGTAAAAAGCTAAAAGCATAAATGAAAGAAAAGAAAATGACACCATCAGAAACTGAAACTCGTGCGGGAGAGTAAGAGCAAGAACCATCTCCCTAGACTGCGGCCAAATTTTATGCGAGGTACCTCCGTTGGTTGACATAGAATGTCAACTAAGTATTGCAAGTAAATTGAACACGAGTGCTATTGGCGCTTTGGATCGTCTCGTCTTGTGGTCGCATGACTACCTGGCGCGGGCCCGTTGGGTGAGGCTTTCCAAGGGATAAGCAACTTGAACTAAAGCACAAAAATATGAATGGGTAAAAGAGAATGTAGAGTGGCCAAGATAGCTTTGTAGCGGCATAGTGGCCGGGCTTATAGATGATAGCCTAGTATGGCAGGATATGATAGCAATGAGATTTTGAGCATATACAGTTAGTGTAAAGATATTTTTACATGTATCTAAGCATGTTAGTTAGCATCTGCTATTTTATTATCAGATATTATATTGCTATCTTACTTCCATTGGACCAAGCGGAGTAGAACATTCTTTCTCAGTGGTTGAACCCACTGGAAACTTTAAGTAGTTCTCACACCCTTGGGAGACCATTTTCCCAGGTCCAAGTACAGCCGTTGAGACAGACGACAGTGGCAAGGGCCCAGCAGCATAGAGACCTAGAGGGTCTAGCGGATGTTATCTTTTTTATATTTTGAATGAACTATGTATTGTGAGAAAAAAGAATGTAAATTGTACTATTGTTTAAATTTCCAGTTGAGAGAGAAAAATGTAATTATATATTGTGGTTCGCTTATATTGTTATGCTTTCATTTACAGTTTAAACTTGTTGTTTAATGAATGAAAGTTTTAGTTAGTAATGATTATTACTCTAATATTAAGCTTCTGCATACACTTGTTTGTATTGTTGTGGATGTTACCGTTCCTTTCAGGTATAGAGAGGTCATGCCCGATTGGCGGGTCTGTTGGCGTATCCGAACTGTCCAAATTGGCGGTCTCGGGGCGTGACAGATACTTGAGCAACCCTAGAGTAATAACTTAGGGTTAATATGAAATGTAGTAACCAATGAATCTCTAACCTAAAGTGGTGACCTACGGGCACCTAAGCTACCCAAGAAGTTAATAACCTAGGGCAAGGATTTATGTGTCGTGGCACGGGATCATGCCGAAAACTTACTGGCATGGTACGGCACAATGCGTGCTGAGCCGTGCCGATGAGTGTCAGTCACAAAAATACAGGGGTGCCGACACATAATGGCATGAAATATTTATTTTCTTTAGCAACAAAGTTTTCTAATTGCTTATTATATATCTTTATCAAATATTTTGAACTTCATCAAGAAAATTACTTAGTAATTTAAAGAAAAAAGAGTTTTGAACTGTGCCATCAACACGGGGTCTGTATCGTGCCGGTATCTTGTTGGCACGATACGGCACGGTGGATATGGTCTGTGCCGATGGATACTTAAATCCTTGACCTAGGGTAAAAGGCAAAAGTGAAAAGGCAAAGCAAAAAGGCAATGAATATAGCACCTTTAGAGCTGGGACTCGCGTTGGGAGTGTGAGATCAATAGCCGCCTCCCCGGGCGGATGCCCCTATTAGCGTGCCCTCCGAATGGTATGAGAAGCACCAAGGGTGCGAATGGCGCCTTGGATTTAGATATGTTTGGTAGCATTACTACGAGGGTACGGGCCCATTGGACGAGGTATATCCAAAGGACAAGCAAGTGAAACTAAAGCAAAAGGTTAAATAAAAGTGTAAAGTGGCTAAGAAGCTAAAAGAAAGCATAAAGTAGCTAAAGAACTTAAAGAAAAGTAAAGTGGCCAAGTTGGCCGGGTTAAATATAACCCCTTTTAGCTGCCTAGCAGCCAAGTATGAGCATGGTAGCCTAGTGAGGCTGAGCATAGTAGCTTGTATGGTACTAGTATTGTAGTGATTTATCAGCATACTAGTATAGTTTTACTGCTCTCCATACCTGTTATATATATATCTTGCTACTAATGCTTCTTTGGACCAAGAAGTGTAGAACATTTATTCTCGGTGGATGAACCCACTAGGAACTATTTATAATTCTCACACCACGTTTGGTGATCACATTACAGGGCCAGTTACAGCGAGCGAGGCATTCAATAGGGGCAAGGGCCCGGTAAAGTAGCAGACCTAGCGAGTCTAGACATCAAGTACCCTCCTTTTGCTTTATTTTGGGGAGTGAACAATGTATTGAGAGAAAAGAAAATTGTAATTATTTGTTATGTGTACCAAGTGTTCATTCCAGTACATTTCAGCTTTAATGGTTGTAATTATGTTAAAGTTGAATGTTTAAATTAGTATTATGTTCCACTCTGATATACTTGCTTTCTCTTTGGGCTATTTACAGTTGAAATGTTCGACCGTTCCTCGCGGGTGTGAAAAGGTCATGCCCGTTTGACGAGTCTGTTGACGTACCCGAACTGACGAAATAGGCGGTCTCGAGGCGTGACACTTTCTGCCATACAACGCTTCATTTGGTGCCATCCCAATACTCGTTAGGAGGTTATTGTTGTAGGCAAACTCTGCCATCTGCAAATATTGCTGCCAACTGGCTCCATAATCTAGAACGCACACCCTCAACATATCCTCGAGAATTTGATTGGTCCTCTCCGATTGCCCATCGCTCTAAGAATGATATGCTGCACTAAAGTCGAGGCGCATTCCAAGAAGTGCATTCTGAGAGTCCGTTTTCGTGTTCGCGCCAAAAATACTCGAATGGTCCGCAAACTTCTAAGCTACTTTTCACTAGAACTCCACAATTTGCAGTAAGTTCAATGCACGACAAGATGCCTAGGGTTTAGTGGAGGGTTGGTGGAATAGTAATAATCCAAGGGTGGAAAAGTGGATAATAACCACTATTCATATACTATTAATAGTGGCCTAGTTGAACTCTCTTTATATATGACTTTTGGAGCAACTACTCAGTCCTATTGCATAATTAGACCAAGTTGTAGTGAAAAAACAGAGAATTGAAGATTGCTCCAAATGTCTATAATCATTTTTGATCTAGAAAAGTAATAATCATATTATCACTGTTGAATTAAAGTTGGAATATAATGTCCAAGTATGGAACTCCAGCTAACATAAAATGGAGTAAAAATCGTATCAGAGTAATATGTTAAGCACAACAAGATATCATTAGTTCAGCATGGCTCGAACATCTACATGGAAAACTACAAATTAGAAAGCAAGCCAGTTTGGGGTTGAACTTACCAGTATGAAAAGATGCAAAAATTTGTTTGGATATTCGCTGAAGAGAGATCACATCATCTGTAGCAACAGGAATCTACACAAGGAAAATTTAATCAGCAACTAACAAGAGATAGATACTTTCCAGAGGAATTGATATTACGGATATCTACTAGTTCATGTAAGCCAGAACTCAGGAGATATAAATTCAAGCGACAAAAACATCGGTAAATATTAAAATAAACCAAGGAATAAAATGTCGTGGCACGGGGGTGTGCCGATGAATGCTTGGCACGGTACGAAACAGGCACGCCTCTGTGCTGACATGTGGCACGCTTGCGTGCCGATAGATACGCATGACCTCCCAGTAACACGCTCTGGCACGTTTTTTTAAAAAAAAAAATTATTACCAACAAACTTTTATAATGTTATTTTGAAAGGTTTAGTTAAATAATTATAAATATTGACTATGTATAGCTTATTATATTCATCAATTATTATAATAGTAAGCTTTTTTAAATGTAAAAAAAATAATATCTCATAGAGAATAGATATTAAAATATAATAATAAAATTCACAAGTAAAATTCATTCAAGTTAGAAAAAAAACAACATGAAGAGAAAATCATATCTATCAATTTGAAAAATTCTTTTGATTTTATCATTTTTTTCAGAAGTTAAAAAATTATAAAATATAAATTCATAGAAAGTTATATTTTTTTCTCAAAATTTTTCAAAATCCATATTTTAATTCGACGAGGGATTATATGATGACTAGAGCGACCAAAATAGAATCAAAATTAAGTAGATAATTTCATTTTATTTTTACTTTTTTAAAATTGAAGAAAAATATTTTTTCAAAACTTTTAGAAAAATTGTGAGAATTGATTAACTTTTAAAATTTGTTTTATTTTATCTTTTTTTTCTTGAAATTTAAAAAAAGGGTATATATAAGTGTACACCCCTATTGGGGTGTACATCTTACACCCCACCCCATCCTGGGGTGGGGTGAATTCCACTCATCACTCGATGGGGTAGGATGAATTCCACTCGTCACATCGAGTGACGAGTGGAGGTATACCCACCCCAGTATGGGGTGGGGTGTAGAATGTACACCCCTTTTGGGGTGTACACCTAGCATTGCCCTTAAAAAAAATATAATATACAAAATTAGAGAAATATTCTTTCTCGAGAGACTGCTTGATATTTAGATTAACCATAATAGGACCGTCATTGCTTTGATAATTCCTTTCCATTTGATTTTTTTAAAATATTTATTAAATATTTGAAGAAAAATATTTTTTTATTAAAATATTTTTTAAAAAAATATTAGATCTATCCATAAAATCTTAGCAATAAATTATATGACAAATAAATTAAACAAATTTAAGTATTAATTGATTTAATTTATCTTTTAATTTTATCAGTATTTTCAATCTTTTAAATTCAAAAATAGAATTTTCAAAGTTAAAATATATTTTTATCGTAAGTCTCATATAAAATACTAGATCTATCTAAAATAATTAAAATTTTGACTATATAATACTTAAATCAATTATATTTATTTTCAACTTTTTATAAACTACAAATAGAAAAATTTCCAAATTTTATATTTCTTAAAAAAAAAACTTTACAAATTAAAAATATTCAAAAGAAAAAAAAATCACATGAGAAATATAAAGGCCAACCCAAAAAAAATTGGATGGGGTATATAAGGACCTACCAAAAGAAAAAAAAAATCATAATAATAATAATAATAATAATAATAATAATAAAAAAAAAACCAGATGAGAGGTACAAAAGCCCACCCAAAAAAAAAAAGACAATCACAACAAAATAAATCAAAACTAACGGTGAGAGAGAAAAAAAAAACAACCACAACAAAAAAATCAAAACTAACTCTGTGTGTGTGTGTGTGTGTGTGTGTGTGTGTGTGTGTGAGGGAGAGAGAGAGAGAAGGATTTGCACCAAAAAATCAGAAGAAAAAAAAAAGACGGCACGACACCGTGCCGCGATACCCTCATGGGTATCGCGCGAGACAGCGCGATACCCGTGAGGGTATCGCGGCACGGTGGGTGCCTTGGGACCCCCCTTTGTACCGTGCCCCCTATATTTGAACTCCAACTCATACTAATTATCTTTCCAACAATGATCGCAAAACAAATGAAACCTAAGTGCAGTGAGATTTGCAGGAAAAAAAAAAAAAGAGAAAACGAGATATGGATTCTTGATCTCTCTCGAAAAATGAGGAAGAAAGGAAACTCACTTGCTCTATTATCATTATCTTGTTGAGTAGATCGGTTTATGCCTGAATCCTTACTAATCATGTTACTTGCTCTACTATTCAGGTTTTATTATTGTTATAACTTATCATTGGATAATACATAATTGGTGGAGCGTCTCTAGTCAGATTATTATGACATATCTCCCATACATGCTAAATTACTCTACATGTTGGCTCTACTATTATTTATCTCTTCACATGCTCTATGATTACAATGTTGGAATATATCGTCGTTGGACACATGAGAAGTAGAGTAGGATTGGATTATGCATGATTACTCATGTGGCTGAGATTGACCTTGTTGGTCGGCTGGTGTAGTACCCAAGGTTCTAATTCTAAGAATTAATAATTTTGAAGGTTTTTATGAAAATTTCTGTGTGAGTTTTAAATATGATCCATTGTGTTGATTCAAAGGTAATTTAGACTTGTGAGAAAGTTTACGGGGGATTTGGCGTGAAAATGGGTCAGAAACTGTGAATTTAAAAAGAGGGCTAAACCAAAATTTTCTGCACAGGTCGTGGTCAGTGTGACATTTTGTGAATTTTTCGAGAATTTCGGAAAATAAAAAATGCAGGGTTGAAGTACACTCAAAGGCGAACGTTGGGAACCAAGTTTCACCAAAAAAGGAGTTACGGGTGAAAAGTTATGAGAACTTGAAAACAGTTTACAAGTTTAGTTTTCGGCGGCGAGCTAACCACTTCACCTAAAAGATGCAATTTCACACAAAATATTCAACAGAATTTGGAAGTAAAAGACTGAGGAATCTAAATTCAAAGACGAACACACTAAACCAAGTTTCGCAGGAATTGAACGATCCGTTGCGAAACTGCTGCATCTTGATGTCAGCCCTTCGCACGAAGACTGCAGGACTGCAGAAGAAACGCGATGAACCCGAGGTTTGAGAGTTTCAAGTCATTTTGTCATCATCTAGGGACCTGAAGGTGAGGCATCGCGAGGGAGGTGAAGTGGAAGGGTCATCGCGCAATTTTGCAACGTGAAACCCTAAGTTGGCTGACCCAAACCGAGCCCCCAATGAGTCCAGAAGCGGTCCGCCTCCCTTTTCACGATCTCTCTCTCCCCCTTTTGACGATCCCTCTTCTTCCCTCTCATCTCTCTCCCCCTCTCGCATGTCCCCATCCGGTTGCCCCCATTCCAACAATCACCAGCCGGAAATAGGCCTTAAAATGGGATTTCCTCTCCTCTCAACCGTGTGCAGGATGTGGGTTTTGGCGATAGGCCTTGTTGTGGGTTCTTCTACCTCCGTAGGCTGAGCGCCCACCACCTCAAACTCCTCGCAGCCAACCTCTGTGACGACGCGACAATCGCTAACGTGGTTGGCCGGATCCAGCCTGCGTCCTCACTGTTGTTTCCTGCACCAGGCTGCAGGCTCCTCCAGGCTGATCTTCCAAAACACCACCCTCCGGTGTCGCGATCACTGCGTTCTGGTGAGTATGGTATTTTCCAACATCCTAGTAGGTCTGTGCTCACCTTAAGTGCAATCAGAACTTACTGTAGAAGCCGGATCCGACGCAGTGCTCCGGCGTGACTTCCTGTGCGGCCTGAACCAGCAGTTCGACCAATGCCAACATTCCAGAATGCAGCCATGGCGACCAGTATATCACTGCCGACGTACCCACAATGCAAGATGAATATAAAGAGAAAATTGTATTTTTAATGGTTGATATTAAGGGATGTGACATAATACTTGGACGATCATGGCATGAGGCAAAAAATGCTTTTCTAGTCGTGGAGAAAAATAGATATATCTTCTATGATAATGACATTCAATATGCTATTTTTCCAAGAGTCAAGAAACCAAAGTCAACGCAATTTCATCCAATCATGTTTGACTCTTCACAAGCTTCGTCAATTCCACAAACTTTAGAGCCATCCGAGCAAACTACTAAGGCGCATGTTATTTCACCTC
This sequence comes from Tillandsia fasciculata, assembly GCA_029168755.2. Lineage (NCBI taxonomy): Eukaryota > Viridiplantae > Streptophyta > Magnoliopsida > Poales > Bromeliaceae > Tillandsia > Tillandsia fasciculata. The sequence goes on from CM054933.1 coordinate 13,790,634, forward strand.
CATTACCATCACCGAAGGCCCCTCTTCTACCACAAGTTGAGTTTCAAACAGCAATCGTGATTGAGATGTTGCTAATGAAGATTATTCGACATTCAGGCGTCGGAGTGCATCATCATATCTGCATAATGATTTGGTGCTACCAACTTTTTCTGATTATGCTGATCTCGAGGGCGAGATCCTGCACAGCGGAAGCAAATGATGCAAAATCGGATGTGGATAGGATTGATTTGTTTAGATTTTATTTTTTTCTAATTTTCGAAATTATTTGGTTTGTTAATTTGTTTTGGTTGTTTTTTTAAGATTTTTAGGATTTACATGTGGAATAAATTCCTAAAAATTAGGGATATGGTTTAAATTTTTTTTTAGATATGTTCAGATTAGAAAAAATCCCTAAAATCGTGGGATTTGTTTTAGATTAGGGTTATAAATTGACGACTATAAATAAAGCCAACACCGTGTAATTTGAGAGAGGAGTTATAACGAATTATGAGTTATGACGAGTTATGATGAAATAGTTTGGTGTTTATGATTTGACTACGATCGTGATATTTTCTTCTTCCCTTTTCTTGTCATGTGCGCCGGCAAAGAAGGTTCTATCTTCTCTTTCTTTCCTCTTTCCTCATCTTATTTGTTCTATTTTCTCTATTCTCTCTCAACCTTCCTTCTAATTTTCTTTTAAATCTTTTGTTAAGGCTAAAATATAGAAAACCTCCTTGTAAATACCCACTTTTTCACTTTCCCTCCCTGACTTTCAAAAATCTATATTTTATCCCTTAAAATATCAAAAACTATTTTCAGGGGGTTACAGTGTTAATGAAGAGGGTGAAATGATCATATTGCCTTTGCTTGTTCTATAAAGAAAAAAAATAAAAAATCTTTAATGTATTTTTGTCATTTTAAGGGTATTTTCGGTATAAATTATAACAAATTGACGGAATATTGACGGAACCCTGACGGAGGGGGGCCAAATGCATCAACTTGAATTTTTGAGGAGGTAAAATATAGGTTTTTGAAAGTCAGGGGGAATGTGAAAAGGCGGTTATTTACATGGAGGTTTTATGTAATTTAGCCTTTTTCTAATTCCGAAAGTTGATTTAAATTTCTTTATTTTTTTAAAAAAAAATTAAAAATATCTAAAAATTAATCTACCATTTTTAGAAAATTCTAATTTTGATTTTAAAATATTTTGGGCTCGTCACTAGCAAGATAGATTAGAATTTTTCTAATTTTTCCTGCATCAGAGACTATCCATGTGGACAAAAAATATCTTGTACATGTTACGGGTTTGTGCGCATCCCAGGTAAGGCTCCAAATGAAATAGAAAAAAAAAAAAAAAAAAAAAAAAAAAAAAAAAAAAAAAAAAAAAACATGATTTGCGCTTACTCTGTTTTCAAATGAACTGTTTTTTCAAAAATTTATATCAAAAAAGGGCCCGGGCCGTAACATAGGTTGAACCCCTCATTAAAGATAATCAACTATTTTAGCTGGGAATGAACGAGAAAAATAAACGAATTATAGAATGAATTCGATAATGATCTAACGAAGCCCTAGATTGTAATGTCACTGCATTATAGAATGAATTCGATAATCATTATGATAATATCAGGGTATAGAGAAAGGACCATTCCATGTTATGAAAGTTATGCAGCTTTCTTCTTAAATTCAAGAGTCAAGATTCTGTTTCCACATGCACGTCCACAAGTATAAATAAGATACTTGAATATTATTTTGTGCATACCGTCTTAGAATGGCTCATAGTTTCACAGTCCCCACATCCCAGAAACTTTGCTGGCTCTTCGGCTCCTTTCCTCCTCTTCTTCACCTAAGAAAACATATTGAAAACACGCATCTAAATACCAAGACTCCGAGCATCAAAAGTGTTATATTTTAAGGTTATGGGAAATTCCATTATAAAGAAAAACTAGTAGCGCCAAAATACCTTCAGTGTTATGGTGCGCCCTTGAACTCGACACCCTTGAAGCCTTAACGAGACCTCCTTACAGAGGTTCATAAGAAAATTTTCAAACTGAAATAGCAATGTAAAAGTTACAGACTTACAGCACTGGATGCAACAGGATCTGAAGAATAGGAATAGAATTAAACATTAACTAGACTGACATCTGTGTTGCCATTGAATCTAACTCCCCAATTCACTTCAGCACCAACAGATTTTGTTTCCTGTGCATATGAGCAGCCAAATAAAGAATTAGCAGAGAGTGCACACGGTTACAGCAAAAACTGCAAAAATCAGCACAACACACAGCAATTTAGTTCGTAAAAATTATGATATTAGATTGACCACACAGGTTCCACAAAGGTGATGATCTATAGAAAGAGACTATAATATGAAGTGAATAAGTATTTGCAATTTCAAAATTAGGAAATATAAGAATGGAAAATGCATGATTAGTTTCGATTGCATATATTGTTGATATAGAGAGGCAAATATGATCAGACTGGCATCACAACAACACAGAAGCTAAAGCCCACTTTCTCTTGTATTTGTTTGGCCTAGCAGGACTTACTAACACAGCATTCATTGATTCAATCAGCATGAAGCACAATTCGCAGTGTTACGCATTTGCATGTTGGCGTATTCATGATTGGTCAAGTCGGAGTCTTAACGTGTCTGTGATGAGAAGATCAAGTTTTGAAGACTCGAAGACTCAAAATTCAAGTTTATGACGCTCGGTAAATTATTACTATTAGTGGTGACTTTAACACCTATTTATACCTTTTGAACAATTTTATAGGAGTTAAGTTGGATTTGGAACTTTAAACAATAGATTTTCATAATTTTACATAAAACTCCAGAGTTTCCCATCTAACTCTGGAACCCAAAAGATTTTCTTAGGAGTTTCCCCGAAAGATTTTCTTAGTAGTTTTGTATTGAAACTCCAGAGTTCCCTTTCAAACTCCGGAGTTTGAAGTTTTTCTAAGCTTCAGACTCCGAATTCCCCTTTCAAACTTAGGAGCAAGGTTTTAAGTATCCATCAGCATGGACCGTATCTACCGTGCCGTACTGTGCCAACAAGATACCGGCACGATACAGCTCCTGTGCCGATGACACAGTTCAAAACCCTTTTTTCTTAAAATTACTAAGTAATTTTCTTAATAAAGTTCAAAATATTTGATAAAGATACATAATAAGCAATTAAAAAATTTTGTTGCTAAAGAAATTAAATATTTCATGCCATTATGTGTCGGCACGTATGTATTTTTTGTAACCGGCACTCATCGGCACGGCTCGGCACGCACCGTGCCGTACCGTGCCGGCAAGTTTTCGGCACGACCCCATGACACGGCACTTAAATCCTTGCTTAGGAGTTTCAACCTGACACAAACTTTCCAATTTGTGATTTTGAATTCTAATCCCACTTCTATCTGTTCCAAAGTAATAAATATGATATGGAGATTATCTAACACATGGAATTAAGAGATTACTGCCTTTAGAAATCCTAGAAACTTGTTGGTTGCAATTTTTCTCATCTACGACATCAAGCTTCTTTCGGATCAATTTTCGAAACCCTATTTTTTCTTTTTCATGGACAATTGATCAGGCCATTGCTTAAGAGTCCACTTCCCTAGTATTTTCATGATACTCTAAGCAACAAATCATCACCAACACATCTACATCTTGCTCCGGACAAAGTATTCGCACAAGGATTCGTGTGGAGGAGGACTCGGTGAAAGCTTCGTGGATTTGGCGATGCAACGTCGAGGCAAAGCATGGTTGATCAAAGGATTTTGGTCGATCGGGGGTCAGAGATGGAGATCTTCTACGAGCAAAAAGAAGGGTTGAATCATTGATTCGATAAATCACCTTGTACTCAATTTTTCATAGTGGATTTTTTCGCATGATTGGTCCCATGGATTATTGCTCCTTTTCAAAGGTTTTCCCATACTATATCTCGGTGTGCTCTTTTACTTTTCCGCATTTAATTTTTATTTGCCAAGTTTATCATGTTATACATGTCTCACCTATTCACCCACCTCTAGGTGTTAATCTTACCTATTAGAACCAAAGGCTGTATAACTTGTAAGTGATATCAAAGAGAGAAAGAGTTTTAACACAATTATGGGCAAGTGGTAACATTAATAGGCCTCTACTTTTGATTGCACTAATTATGCCTATTGAAAAGTTTGGATGAGAGCGATCCTCATCGCAATAGATGAGCAAGTTTGGCAAAATGTCGAATTCGGATGGTCACATCCGAATGAGGAAGCTAATAATATTAAAATCCTTAAACCTCGGACTAAATGTTCTAAGGAAGAAATGGATGCATCATCTTATAGTGGTAAGGACAAAAACACTTTGTCTACTGCTCTTTCTCCAACGGGTGAACATGTGTCTCCGCATGTGAGACAGATAAAAAGAAATGGGATACTCTTTATAGTTACACACAAAAGAACAGAAGGGTGAGGGTGGTTTTACATTTAGTGAAGAGCAAAACTTCACTCATGCCACTCAAGATGCTGATCATGGGTCTCAACCACGTTTAAGATTATGGGAAGATGAAAGAGTGGTACATGATCGCAAGAGAGATAATAGGTCCTCACAACAAAATTATAGAAAGATGAAAGAAGGTTTGGAAGCGGTGTCAACTGGATATCCACCCACGAACGAATGATGATATGTGCTTACAGTTTGATAGTACTTCGGTATCATCATATCCCTCGTATCAATACATGGTTTCCACGGAGAGAGATACGATTACGATGCTAATGCATACTCAATGTTCGGCTCTTCCACTGCATCAATTCATGGCACTAAGGATCAATCTCAATTCATCCCGCATCAATTGGTGCAGCAACAACCCAGCCACTATCCATCCATACCTTCATATAGTTAAAGCTCACATGGTAAATCCATATCCACTAATACGTATGAACATAATGTTTACACCTCATACCCACATTACACTTATTCTATTCCATACCATCATTTATCCTTATGATGTTGTAGTCCATATGCCGGTACAGTCCTCAAGATGGTGCAATCATATCCACAATCCAGTTGCATATGCAGATTATATACGACGATATAATGAGATGTACCGGCAATATATGACTTTCTCACATTACCAGCAATATCTATACCAAAATTGTCAAATAAATCTTGTATCTATAAATGACAATATGTCATATGATCCACCGCGACGATCTATATGGAACTAAGCAGTCATCTCTCTGTAAAAATATAAATTTAAATAATTATTGTACTTGTAAATTTTATTATTGTATTTTATTTTTTTTCTCTATGAGATATAGTTGTACTTTACAATTAAAAAAGCTTACCACTATATTAATTGGTGATCTTCCATTACCTGCTTAACGAAATGACAAGGGATTTATTTATAGATGATAATGACATATATATTTTAAAGTTCAATTAAATACTTCTCTCTTTATTAAATTCCAATGTTAAGAGATGTTAATGACTGATATGTTTTTAAGTTCAATTAGATACTTCTCTCTTTATTAGTTTCCAACGTTATTCCAAACTATTTTAAATTCTTTATTATCTTTAAATTGGCATCTTATATTGTCGTTGGTTTAAATGTTCGGTGTTCTAGTTCTAAGTTTTCTACTTGATTGGAAAATCCATGATTTGTGATATATAACACAGCAAAAAAATAGGATATTCACAAAATAGACAACGCAAGAAATTAACACGGCCTTGGACATATAGTGCCTGCCTTAACGCACTTTAACCAGCATGAAACCCCCTATCTGCTATGTTCCTATCATGCGCCATTTACAACACTAGCTCAAAGTAGGTGTTTAGCTTTAGTAATTTACCTCCAATGGTGTAGAGTACCGGAAGCTTAAGTAACGGTTTAGGCGCGTCATTAATGTGCTGACTGACCCATCTGAAGATGGCCGAGTCGAGCGAGAGCCGTTTAGCACAAAATAGACGTGAAAATGGACTCTAGACGCAAAAAGGGTTGGAGCTGCAGTTCCAAATGTTTCGGGGCGCCCTAAAGATATTTCGGACGTTCGGAACCCCCGCATCCTTGCGGACCCTGCTGGTTGGACCCCCGAAAGTTACTGTAGCAGTCCGAGGAGTGGATGGATGAGATTTCCTGGGGATTCGTGTTGTCCGTGCAATGGTTGAGAGTTGTTGAGAGGGGGTGGAGTTTCGGGCACGGCACTGTAGCAGTGAACGCGCCTTCCAGACGCCCGGATAGATGGAGCACAGTGTTACATTTTTCCGGGCCCTCTACTGTAGCAAAGCGGTCGCCCATGGGACGGCCCGTTAATACTGCAGTCGCGTAAAACCGGGCACTCCGATGAATAGTCGGGCGCCCGAAACATGTTTTTACGCGGATGGACAGATTAGCGCGTTGGTTTCTCCCGCGGCTCAGCACACCCCATCTGGACATTTTATGCCTCCTCAGCTGTGGACACACCCACTTCACCCCAGAGAACACCCCATAGCTCTCCCCCCACCCTCTCCATTTCTCCTTCTTCTTCTTCCTCCGTCGTCTCTGCGAGCGGGGGAGCAAAGCGCGGCGGCAACAGCAAAAGCAGCATCAACCCCTCTTCCCATCTTTCACTTATTTGCGCCGAGGCTTCGCAGACAGGTCGAGAACTTCAAGAAGCTTGCTCCAAAGGTAGAGAACCCAAGCCTTGAACCCCTCCTTGTTGGATTCAAGGTAGGCTCCAATTTCTTGAAATTTTTGGACTTTCTGCGAATTTCAACGCATTTTCTTGAAATTGAGTGTTGTGGTTGATGATGCTCCTGATGCTGGGCCATTTTCTTTCCATGTGTGTGATGGTGTGCTTTGGTCGTTTTGGGAGGTGTTAGTACAGAGTGTGATTTCGGAGTTGGGGTTGTGACTGTGTGTGCGTGTGTTCACAGAGGCTGAGGCAAGAGGTGAGGTTGGTGCTGTGAGCTTGCTTGGTTGGCTAAGGTTGGGTGCTTGGCAATGTGTGTGTTGGATCCAAGGGTTTAAGTGCCGTGGCACGGAGTCGTGCCGAAAACTTGCCGGCACGGTACGGCACGGTGCGTGCCGAGCCGTGCCGATGAGTGCCGGTCACAAAAAATACTTACGTGCCGACACATAATGGCATGAAATATTTATTTTCTTTAGCAAAATTTTTTTTTAATTGCTTATTATGTATCTTTATTAAATATTTTGAACTTTATTGAGAAAATTACTTAGTAAATTTAAGAAAAAAGGGTTTTGAACTGTTCCATTGGCACGGGAGCTGTATCGTACCGGTATCTTGTTGGCACGGTACGGCACGGTGGATACGGCACGTGCCGATGGATACTTAAATCCTAGGTTGGATCTTGACAAAGAGTGAGCTGAGTTGGGTTGAGTTCTTGGTGCTGTGCTGTGGTGGACAGAGGTTCGAGGCTATTGGATTTTCAGCAGCGCGAGTATCCCCTGGCAGAGGGTTGTGCCGCACAGCGTGTTGAGCTGTTTTCCCTGGTTGGAGCTTCCAAGTGGGTTGGATTTCTTCCAAAAGCAGTGGACTCCCATCTATGTCTATCAGATAGTTTATAGCATGTTAGGTGTATTAGTTTTATTTATCTAATAGTATTTAGCAAATTGGAACTTTGATTAGCACCCCAGTCATATGTTGTATGTTGAACCCTGGACCCTAGAAATTTTTTAACAATGGTTGTATATATTCGAGACTCATTAGTGTTGTTGCATCCCTCTTGTCTTGTGGTTTTATCCTCGCCCCGGGGAGTGGGTTGAGTGATTGGGGTTAGTATAGAATGCATGTAGAGTCTTGTAGTTGTGGTCTGGGTGTTCTGTTTTGGGAGCCATTTTGGGTTGACGATGGTCCCGACTGTTGAGTATCTCCTGCCTTTGTGGTTAGTTGGTTGTGAGTTGTGAGTTTGTCGATCTAATTGATCGTATGATTGGACTATAGCCTGCAGGAGTCATATTGAGCTTGACAGTGATGCGCCGATTCCTCGGTGGGGTCACTCCCCTAGAGTGACGCTCCGGAGTTAGCCAGTTATTTGTGTACCCGCGACGTCGATGCAGTCCGTGCGGGACACCCTACATAAATCCCGTCCTCGATGGATGTGTGGTAGTAGGTGGGCGCAGGTTCGACTGGACCCTATGAGGCATTCGTTGAGATTGGGTATTTCATTAGCACCTCGAAAGCGAGTGGTTGTTATTCTGTACATCATCATTTGTTGAGCATTATAGATAGAGACATGGTAGCTGTAGATTTCTTACCAGCTCTTATATATCTGTTTTCTTACTTGTTATTGTTATCTTGCCTCTAGTAGGCTTAGTGGGTAGACCGTTGGTCTTGGAGACGATACCCACTGAGAACTACTTGTTTGATGTAGCTCTCACACCCGCTGTGGTGACTTCTTTTGCAGAGGCTTCTCCTTCAGTTCCTACACTGGCTGGTTCGTCGGATCGAGGTAAGGGAGTCACTAGTTAGATCCCTACCCATGCTGCATTTTGGTGAGATAGATGTACCTACCCGGATTATGGGTATACCCTATACACTGATTGTATTATTGTTTTAGTTTCCTCTTTTGTGAGTTGTTAGATGTATTTGAGGTATTTTGGATGTTTTCAGTGGTACAGTGGATTTGAGGTTTACTTTAGCAGCTTTTATTTCAGCTCTGATATCTGGTAGTTGTTAGACTCTTATCTTTTGCAGGTTTGACGTTTCGCCCACGCGGGGCTCCCGGTATGGGTGGCGGATCTGTTAGCAAGCCCGGGTTATAGTTTCGACCCCGGGCGTGACAAATGGAATATTCTATTTCAATTGCTAATTGTGAGTACTATCAACTGTGTCTAGTAGGAGAAATTGTTGCACTAAATGCATTCATACATCCATATATTGTGCACCTATCTATCCTCATCCCAATCCACAGTTCAATCTCAACCGTCCAACAACTTACAGTTTTAACCTCCTTAAAACATTGAGTGGCTGGATTTAAAACAATAGCTAGGAAGAAGGGTGGATAGTGGAGTGCACGAAGGTACTAATGAGCTGGGTAAAGGCAATAATTTTTCTTTGGGAGAAATTAGAGGCACGCTGATTAGTTAAGCACATTTTGATACCTTACAAAGAAGCTTGTGTACTTAACTTGGGGGCCATGAAGTGGGCGCCACTGGGCACTCTATTAAGGCAGAAGCAGTTGAGGCTTCCCCTGTCTAGCACCTATAAACGGTCAGCTTGTGTAAACTGTACAAGACGAAGTCAGGCCAAATGAGCCACTACCTATGTGCTCCCCTATAAACTCCTATTTATTCAATTATATCAACTTGGATTTAATTCGAACAGACTATTTGCTTCTTGTGGAACTTTGAGCAAAGAGTCCATTCTCATTATACCTTGACAGTATTCTCTCTATCTGATATGAACCATTCTTTATCCCATTCTCCCTAAAATTATGACTCTCTTTTCTGTTCATGGACAAACTCTTACGAAACTAGCAATGTATGACACACTTCATAAAGTAAATAACATAATAGTTAGAACTGTTCAGGCAATAGATTGCTTATCACAAACAAACAAGTCACACAACTAGTGCAAAGAAAATCAAGAAAATTGGGACAGCGTCCTGCTGGCAAACCTGGACAGTTTTAACTGCTCGATCATCGATTCCACGGCAATAACTCCACAACATATCACCAGTCATTTTACCAAACTCATTCTGAAGTTCTACCTATAAAAGAATAAAATGCAATAATTTAGTTTCTCTTATGTAAAGCAGAACAATTATTTGAAAATTACAAGAAATGACCTGTAGTAAGAGAGAAGTACATCTAGCAACAGGAATCAGACAGATGTGACCATTCTATTTCATACATAATAATCACTAACAGTAACTAACAATAATTTATATGACCACACACTGCTACAACGTGAAAGCTTCTTCCTTCATCTATTCCCTTCAAATGGAAATAACTACAAAACAAAAACTAATCATCCATCAATCGTTCCACTGTATCTCTAGATCCATGTATAGTAAAAAATTGAACGATAATCATATGAGCCAGAAATTCAAATTGATAGGGCATCATAAATCAGCAAACCCTGACAAGCGCCTCTTGCCCAAATTTGCCTTGGCACAGAATATGGCAGGAATCAACTAGTACCTTGGTCGAACCCAAGGAAGCCCTTGCCACTCTTCAATGGCACGGAGGCGTGCCGCTCTCCGCCTGGCACGGTACGGTACGGGCACGCTTCCATGCCGACACGTGACACGCTTGCGTGCCGATGGATACGCATGACCTCCCAGTGGCACGCTCTGGCATGATTTTTTTTTTTTTTTTTTTTTGTTCCCAACAAGCTCTTATAATATTATTTTGAAATATTTAGTCAAAAAATTATGAATATTGGCTATATATAGCTTATTATACTCACCAATTAACATATTGATAACTTTTTTTGTATATAAAGTACAACTATACATCATAAAAAATAAAAATAATAATATAATAATAAAATTCATTAGTATTTAACCATATGTTTACTGTAAAACCATGTTAAAAAAACAAAAAAAAAAAAAAAAAAAAAAAAAAAAAAAAAAAAAAATCTCGACACGCTCGGCACGGCACAGGCGATACCTATTGGGTATCGCTCGAGGGTATCGCTCTGTCTCGAGCGATACCCAATGGGTATCGCTGAGACCGAGGGGGGGGGGGGGTAATGGGTATCGCTCTGTCTCGAGCGATACCCAATGGGTATCGCCGAGACCGGGGGGGTAGACACCCCCCCCGTACCGTGCCCCTATTGTAGGGGCACGGTATGTGCCGCCCCGTGCCGCTCGGCACGGGCGGCACTTCAATCCCTGTTGAAGAGAAGGGAGTGTATTCAATTAATGACCTCCAAAGAGAGGAGATGTGAGTAGCTCACGTATGAAGTGGGAGAGTTTAAACAAATGGATGATCAGATCCTAGGAGTAACTGATCCTGTAAATTACCTATAAGTTCAGACACAAGGAAGAAAATTCTAAATGAATTACTGAAGAGGTTTCACCCTACATAGTTTCATAATATAAACTAACAGCTACTCGCATGCACACTGCGCCTTAAACATAACATGTAAACATAGAATTTCACCAAATAATTTAAGTTCTAAACTGAGGGCCTGTTTGGCCTAGCTGTTGGTGACCTAGGTGTTAGAGAAGTGATTTCTGCTGAATTGATTTTGGTTTGGAGAATTGATGTTAAGTTAAAAGCTATAGAGCGTTTGGTAGACTCTAGAAGAAAAGTGATTTTTAATTAGTGATTTTGTAAAGTTGTTTAGCTGCAGAGTTACCAAGATCGCAGACCGCCCCTCCGAACCGCAATTCGAACCGCACGTTTCGATTTATGGTAGGTTCTTGATCTAAGTTGTTTAGAGATCAAAAATAAGTACTAACAAGAATAGTAGAAAAGTATTTTGATTTTTCTAAATCTAAGTTGTTTAGTTACTTGAAAGAAATGTGTTTTTCTAAATAGAATATTACAAAAGAGTCAAATTCATATGGAAAAATTTAAGCTGTTTTTTATAAGGATAGAGATTATCAAATCCAATCTTAATGAGAGAAAAGAACTATACGGTAACAAGGTAAGTTATTGACATTTTAATATATGTCAATCTATAGGCATTCTAAACTAACCACATGGCGGAATAACGTTCCAAATAACCCCCCTACACCGATCGTATCGCATTCCCATAAAACTAAAGAATCACATTTCCGTACCTGTACCACGCACGACAATGTATTCCATTCAAGGTACCATTTTTAGTTTAATTTTTTTTATGTTTGCACATAATAATTTTTTAAAATTTGAATTCAAAAACTAAACTTGAATTTAATATATGAGTTTGAATTTAAAATTTAAAATTTAAAATTTAAAATTTGAGTTTAAAATCTAGATTTGAATTAAAATTTTGATTTCAAATCCAGAAATTAAATTTGAAATTCAATTACTAATCTGAATTTTAATTTAAAACTCGAATTCGAAATTTGAATTCGAAAATTGATTTAATTTAATTTCGAAATCAAATTCATAATCTGGATTTGAACTTAAAATTTGAATTCAACATTTCAGTTTGAATTTGAAATTTAATTTCAAATATAACTTTGAATTTTATATTCAAATGCAAATTCAAATTTTAAATTTCAAATTCGAAAATAAAAAATGAAATTGAGTTAGAATCTTGAATTTAAAACTTAATTTGAATTTGAATTTGAATTTGAATTCAAAATCTAAATTTGAATTTGAAATTCAAATTCAAATTCAGATTTTAATTTTGGATTCAAAATCAAAATATGAAGTTGAATTTGAAATTTGAATCCAAAATCTAAATTTGAATTTGAAATTGAATTCAAAATCTAAATTTGAATTTAAATTGAATTCAAAATCTAAATTTGAAGTCAAAATTGAATTCAAAATCAGAATTTGAATTTGAAATTCGAATAGAAAATCTGAATTTGAATTTAAAGTTCAGAACCAAAGTCAAAATTTAAATTTAAAATTTGAAACCAAAATAAAATTTTGAATTTGAAATTTGAATTCAAAACCTACATTTATTGATTTTGTGGGAATCAAATTTTAAGAAGTAGCTTTTGTTCTTGGAGCCTCTAAAATCAGAATCAAATTTTACAAAAGGAGTTAATAAGTACTCTATCCAAGGAAAAATTAATTTTAACTCTAAAATCACTTTCTAAAATCTAGGATAAACACCCCCCGAATCAGATTAAAATTTGTATCTCATGGACTATATAGGTTGTGGTTACAACATCCTATCTCCCTAACTATAAACCAACTTCACTTTTTATTTCATTAATAAGCTGATGCAGATTGGATTTTGGCTCCTACCTGCTCAAGAAGTCAAAAGTGTTAAATTGGAAAGATCACTTTGAAATGTACAATTTTCGTGATAATACAATGGTTTTTACCAACGCAGACAAGTTGAGGGTCAAAGCTTGATACAAAAATTATACTTGATTTTAGCAATAGATTAGGATAATATTGTCATTTTACTGGGCACTTTCAGTTTAACAGTTTTCCTGATTTTTATGCTATAAGAAGCTTGTTTTCAGGACTACATGTTAAGCTTTGACCCTCAAATCATAATAATCGCTTAGATAGAGTATGTTACTTACGGTTTATTGATAGAAAATATATGGTAGTTTTAGAATAAGCGTAAATAACATCAAACTTAATTAAAGAAGTCCTCTAAAGTCAACATCTTTAGATGCAAAACAAAAAGAGCCTAAAATTTATCACCATTACGTCTAATTTTGCTTCTATTAGGCATCATCTTGCCATCAAGTTAAGCCTTTCATTCATCAGTGTCACAAAATCAATTTCCCTCTATACAATGTTTAGCCCAGAATAAACTATTTTTTCCTAGCTGAAAGTTAGAAAAATTAAAAAAGCCGAAGAGGAACCATAGCAAAAGGCCTCACCATTAATGTGTTCTATAAGAATTCAAAATAAGGATGCATCAGCAATCACAACTGGGGTGCCATTAAAGCATGTATTTTGAAACTAGAAGCCATAGAGCTATCCAGAAATTTAGCTAAGGATGAAATAACAAAAAGATTATTATTGCACAAAAGTTTATGTTAGATATTATCCATCATTTGTACCAATAATCACTTCACAAGGAAAAGAAATTTAGAAAAAAGAGCATAAAATGCATAAAGTAAAATAAGTTTTTATTACAAATATTTGATAAACTAAATTAGAAGCAACATGTATTTATGCGTCAATTAGAGAGACCTTCAAAATCGTTCGCAGTCGGCCACAACTCTGAATTTGCCTACTTCTTAGCTTCTCATCTAGGCTACGCCCAATGCCCGGAAGAGCCTTGACAGGAAGATCATTCAAAAAGTCTTGGACCTAAAATCATGATAAAACAAAGGGTAAGAAACTAAATGACCAAACAACCATTGAGTAATGATGAAGCACAGAAAGTGAACCACAAAATTGAATCAAGAACTAAATACAAGCTTGATCAACTAAAAGTAGAATGTCAAGAAGCCGCAACAATTCTAGTCCATCTACTGGATAGATGATAGAAGAATAGGGTAAACTTCAATTTGCCCGCCGTTGTTATGGCACATTTTCACCTTGCCAACCCGTGGTTCAAAAAGTTGCACTTAACTACCTATTCCCCTAAACCCAGTGTCACCTCTACCAGGACACTCTCAAGCTTGTGCTCACCTCAGCCGCAACCGGCGACCAGAAACAGCGCCAAATCGATCTTCTCTCTCTCTTTCTCCCCATCTTCCTCTCTATTTCTCCCTCCTGGTTGCCCTTTCTCTACAAGTACCTCCAGCCAACCATCCAAAGCAACCTCCTCCAACCGGCCGACCACCTTTGGCCATCCGCCAACCGCCGGGAAGCTCCCGTCTTCATGACGATTTCATATCTGGGCACAGATCTACCAAGTCAAGATCTCCTCTACCCGAACTTCTCTGTCGGGCCATCTCCATCCCCAACGACCTCCGACGAACAGAGCACGACAACCCCTCAACCTCTCTCATTACCGTGCTCACCTCCTAGGTGTAGTTGGAGCAGCCTCTGGAACAGTGCAGCGTTGGTGCTCCCAGAAGCAACTGGGTGGCAGAACTCCTTTTCCGGCCATCCCCGCCGCTGACGATCTTGTGTCCCTGGAGCACGGTGACTTCTTGGCTCCCTTCTTCACTATGCTCGTAGCACCTAAGTCATCAGATCAACCACTCGCTGTGTGCAGCCATGGCGCTCTCTCCAAAGTCCTTTTTGGCCGATCTTCTGGTTTCCGATCACCTGCTGTATCACACTAAACTTTTAAAAATTGTGGAATTCCAGTGAGAGAAATAGTAATTATTACTATTCAAATGATCTTGGTTGAGTTTCAGGCACCCAAGTGTTTTCGGTGCGAAAACGGACTTCGGAGACCAAAATCTACAAAGTAAAGTTTTGGCTAGGAATACCGGTACTCGGTTGTGAGTTGGCTGGAATGGCTCTCAAGTTTTAAGGAATTTCAGGGTGTACCGATACAAAAACGTCGAGTACTGGTACTGAAGTTGGCGAGTACCGATACACAATAGAGAGGAGCCGCGTACAGGGTTCGGGTTTTGCAGAACTGACCCTGAGTACTGGAACAAATAGTGGTGTACTAGTACTCTAGTTCGAGTACTAGTACTGCGAAACCTGAAATTGCACAGGTTACAATTTTCAATGTTTGGAGGGCTTTAGAGCATTTTGTAGCAGCCTATAAGTACTCTTCTCCTTTCTCTTTTCTCAGTGAATGCAACAAGGGAGAATACACGTTTGCCGCATTTCTTCATTTTTTTCTTCTTTTTTCTACTTCATTTCTTCCATTTTCACTTAGCTTCTTCTTCTGTCTTCCTTCCTCAAGGAACTAGGAGCATTTTGAGCTAAGTATGGAGCAAGAGGCTTGGAATGAGTTGTTTGAAGCTTCCAATCCTCAACCTTAGCACTTGAGCTTGGGTTTAGAAATTGGATCAAGGTTAGTAACCTCTCTAAACTCTCTAATTAGTGAAATTGAAAATAATTGGTAAAATTTCTAGTTTTTGGAAAACTAGTGTTTATTTTGGAGATTTTCAAATGAGGGCTTCTAAGATGGAATTGATGTGTTTACAACTAGTTTTGGCCTCTGCTTAGCATTTATGCTAGCTGCTTAGTGTTTGCCCAAAATCCTATGATAACGGATAGCATGCTAACCCAAGATCCTATGATAATGAGCACTGATTGGGTTATTTGGTATTCAACTAGTTGGTTGATGCATAATATAGCATATCGTAACCTTACAGTTGATTAGAGAGTCACCCAAGATCCTACGATAGCGTGCAATAATTGAGTAACTTAGTGAACTGTAGCTCTGTGGATATATAGCTATGACTTAAGACATTTCTATTGATTGCTCTCATTATAATAGTTGTGTATATCAGCTTCGTTATCTTGACACATATATTATGACTTTATCTTGTGCTGTAGTGACATTACTATGCTATAATTATGATTCTATTATATTGTATTGATATCATGCCTTTACTTGTTTTAGCTACTGTAGCTCTGAGTTCATTTATCAAGTTATGATTTAGTTACCTAGATTTTTTATTGTAATAATCATACTTCTATTTATTACAGGTCCATATCCTTGTTAATCAGTAAGTGCGGCTTACCCTCCTCAGTTCATTGTACCCACTGGAAAACATTTTATTTGTTTTTCACACTCTGTTTTTACAGGTGATTTTGGTGATGAGATGCGGGACTCAGTGAGAGGTTCGTGCCTAGATAGAGCTTATTAGCTAGCATTGATTGGGGTTGTAGCTACCCATTTGTTTAGTTCATCTTTTATTCTAGTATTCTGGTTATTCTTATCATCAATTTATCAGGTGAATTTAATAATTATTTAGATTCATTGTTGGATAGTCATATTTTTATTTTATATTGGATATATCGAGGTGTACTCGATGCTTTATCAGTTGATAAAATTGTATGATTCCAATTTTAGTTTTAATTGTTTTCTGCTATTATAGTAATCACCGTAGGATGTGTATTGTCACGCCCCTGAATGAAAAAACAGACTAATTTTTTAAAAAAAATCAGAGTTTAAAATCTTTATCCCCAGGACGTGAACAGATCTGCCACGTGCATAAGGTTCTCCGGTCCAAACGGATAGAGTCTCCCCTATACACGCATGACTAGACAATGTACAACAGTGCAAAATATGTAAATCTCAGAGCTACTAAACAAAGGGCAATCACAATAACAGAATCAACTGAATCAACATCTACTATAATCCAGATGAGCAAAATAAATAATCCATCTAACTACTCAAGAACAATAACAGGGACGGCTCTATCGATCGCATCAATCGTCCTCGGGCTTTTTTTGAAAATGACCCTGTAAAAATTTGAATTTTTGAAAATGGCCCTATAAAATTTGTATTTACAAAAATGGCCCTATACCTGCCAACTGGGCGCCACGTGTGCGTGCCACGTCAGCCGCTGTGTCCGCCCTATAATGAGTTGAACACGCAGGCTCAACCTGCGTGTTTAGACACGCAGGTTGAACCTGCGTGTTTAAACACGCAGTCTGAACCTGCGTGTCTCAACACGCAGGTACAACCTGCGTGTTTAGACACGTAGGTTGAGACACGCAGGTTCAGACTGCGTGTCTAAACACGCAGGTTCAGCCTGCGTGTCTACTTGCCCTAAGTCCCCGCACGACCGACCCCAACCCTCACTCACCTATTTCGCTCTCTCTCTCTCTCTATCTCTCACTCTCTCTCTCTCTCTCTCTCTCTCTCTCCCATGCAGCAGCAGCCGCAGCAGCCACCGCAGCAGCCGCCGCAACCGCACGAGAGCACTCTCTCTCTCTCTCTCTCTCCTGAGTAGCAGCCGCGTCGTCGTCTAAGGTTTTTTTTTTTGCATATAATAGGTCAAAATTTATTTTATTTATTGATAGTGTTTTAACATTTAATTTGTTAATTGAATCCATTTGAGTTAATCTTGCATATAATAGATCATATGCTAGTTAACCTTTTTCTTATTTTTAAAAAAAAATTCTGTAATGCATTGAGAAAACTATAATCGTAATGCAGTGGAATAAGCTATCTCGTATGATGCTCTTATATATGGAGGGTGACTCTAAATTAAGCACTCCAAAAAAATAATAATAATAATAATAACTATAAAGGTAATTCACATCAAATGCACAAAATAGAAGAATTATGATGTATTTATTTCACCAAAAGCGAAGAGGAGAGTAATTTTTAGTTTTAATTTTTCTAAGATAGTGTAATAAGTTTCGTCCATTTCAGTCAAAAATTAATTATGAAAAAAAAAATAGTAAAGTATTAACTCATTTCGTATGGTGCTAACATCTATAACTAAAGAAGGGAGCCACATGAAAGGATCTTTCATTCCTTGAAATTTTGGTCCTAAAACTAGTTTTAGCCTAGTTCAGTGGTTAGTGTAGTACTAGCGGTTGAGAGAGCTAATAAAGCAAGGTAATGACTTACATTGTTGTGAAAAGGATATATGGTCCATGATCTTAATTTGTCAAGCTCATCATACTGATCTTAATTTGTCGAACTAGAGTAGTCATCAAACTGACGAATGTTATATTATTTATTGTTATTTTTAGTACGTCAGTATGTCTGGTGAATGTGTTCCGTTTTATATTCATTAGGACGGAAATTTAGTCGTGAACAATAATATACCACAATACAATGGTGGCTATAAAGAACTAATCGGAATTCGCCGCGACATCACATTTCGGGATTTCGAAGCAGAAATATACAAGGTCACTAATTATGATCGAGCGGAGTTCCGTCTACGCATAACAGTTCGATGTCCAATGGGACCTAATGAATGGGAATTACTTGACATATCAAGTGATCATGGGATTGTAGGCGTGATGAGTTTTTTCTCATTTCATGGTTTCATCAAAGTATACGTAGAGAAGCAAGTGTTGACTACACGTCACCGTCCAACCTCTGTTTACCAAAGAGATTATGTCGATCTTGAACAAATTCGTACATCAAGGTATGAAAATTTATTCAACTAAATTTTCAATTTCAATCTTTGTCCTTTATTAGTATAGGTGCGGAAAATGAATAATTTAGACTTTATAAGTATTGCAGAGTGTCTGAAGTCCCATATGTGCCAGTGAGTACATCATTACCATATATTACTGTGGATCCATCTTTATTCGGTGGAGTTGATGAGCGGTAAGTGATTATTTGATTTAATTACATAAAATCTTAATAGATTCGAATAGTTAATCATAAATACCTTTGCAGGTCAACTATCCATCATAATCTATATGAAGGTCCATCATCTAGCAATCGAGAATGCACTGATCTAGACTTGAGAAATATAAATGAAAATGAGGTAGTAATAGAAAGTGATAATGAGCAAATAAATAGCAGTGACGATGAGCATGTAAGTGAAACTGATATGGACTCTACAGATGATGATAGTGATGATATCCCACAATCTATTGATTTTGGTCATGATGGCGGTTTGAATTCTCTCACATGCGCCATTCAAGATGAAGGGATTGAATAGATTGAAAATTCATTTGCAAACAATGATGATGTCGAGGACCCCGTAGAATTTGAAGAATTTGAAGATCACCGACAGCATTTTTTACTGGGTAATGAATTAATTCACCAAACCGTTGTTGAACAAAACATTTATCAAGGTCCTCCGAGTGATGATCAATGGAAAGATCGGATATTTTCTGACAAGACGTCCTTGGTGAATACTTTGGATCGATGGCACATTGAACATAATGTGCAACTTAGAGTTGTTAAATCAAACACAACTAGATATACTGTGAGATGTTTGGTCAATTCTTGCCCATGGAGATTACATGCCTCTCGACCCAAAGGTTCATCACATTTTAAAGTAAAGACTTATGCGGGACCACATACATGCATGATTCCTATTTTGAATACAATGCATAGGAATTGTACATCTTCTTTTATATGTCAACATATACTACCCACAATGAAGCCAAGGCTTGCTATGAGTCCTACAGAAGTTCAAACCAGAGTTCGGAGTGAGTTTCACGTCACCATTTCATATAGCAAGGCTTGGCGGGCACGGAATAAAGCATTGCAAATTATATACGGTAGTTGGGAGCAATCATATTGTGACCTTCCTCGATATTTCTCAATGTTAGAAACAACAAATCCCGGAACTATTACCAAGATTGAAACTACAAGAGTGACGAGTACTTCAAGAATGTTTGCACGCGCCTTTTGGGCTTTTGGACCCTCGATTCATGGTTGGTCATATTGCCGGCCATTACTTAGTATCGACGTCACGCACTTGTATGGAAAATATGGAGGCCATGCATTAATTGCCACAGGTGTTGATGGCAATGGTGGGTTGTACCCGCTAGCATTCGCAATATGCGAGGGGGAGAATGGCTCGAGTTGGGAGTGGTTTCTAAATTGTCTACGGAGATACATAACACGATCTCGAGTTATTACTATAATTTCTGATCGCTTTAAAGGACATGCGAACCTTGTTGCAATTGTATTCCCACAATCAGAAGGACATGCTCATCGATGGTGTTTGCGACACATGAAAGCTAATATGAATATACATTTTAAAGCAAAACATCTACTTAGAAAATTTTATGCCATCGGGAGTGCCTCAGAAGAACGAGAATATAACACGTTAAAGGAAGAATTGAAAGCAATGAATGATGATGCTTGGCAATGGGTTGACAGACTTCATGCCGATAGAACATATTGGGCTAAGGCTTTCGATGGTGGTCGACGATTCGGCATTATGACTACGAACCGTTCAGAAAGTTTAAATGGAGTGCTGAGGGAAGTTCGTGGCTTACCAATTACCGCTTTTGTAATGGCAACATTACACAGAGTGGTTGAATTCTTCCTAAAACATCGTCAAGAGGCAACAGCAATGTTTACTCAATTTGTATCGAATGTGGATCAAACTATCAATAGCCGAATGGCAATTGCTAGAGCACATACAGTTAGACGATATGGACATCAAGAATTTGAAGTTCTTACTGGAAGGGATTTGCAATACCAAGTCATTATCAATGGAATAAATTCTATATGTTCATGTTTATGTTTGCAACTAACGGGATTACCTTGTTCACATATATTATCTTGTTGTAGTTCCTTATACATGAACATAGATTATTATAGTCTATGCTCCCGTTGGTATACTACCGAATTCTTTCGTAATACATACGAACCACAGTTCCATCCGGTCCCCGATCGGCGTTATTGGGTTGAGTCATATGACAGACCTATACTTCCACCACACGAGAGAAGAAAGAAAGGACGACCCAAATCTACTAGCATTCGCAATATTATGGACGAAGGCGCGGGAAGTAGTAGGAGCAAGTGTAGTATGTGTAAACAACCCGGCCATTATAAAAGCACATGTCCTGAAAATCAACAAAGAAGGACCGAAAGACGTCGTCGTTTAGGTTGATTAGTTTGATATCTTGAGTGTTTCATATCTTGATTGTTGTAAATTATTTTGATTAAATTACAATACTTCACGCATATTATAATTTTTTTATTTATTTATTCGTATTATTACAGATGGACGATCACGAGGAGGCAGGACCGATTGATGCATCTGTATTGACAGATCAGACTCACCACAGATGTACTTGCATTAGAGATGAGGTTATATATTTTTTTTAATTAACTTTTTTATTTCTTTGAAATTTCATGTACTAATATTATGTGATTTTTATATTATTGCAGGGTTATTCTCCGGTTGAATTTGTGGAGCATAGTCGCACACTGAACCACTGGCAGATTGAGCATCCTGCAGTTTTGGAGCTACTGCGACGAGCGAGATTCTATTATGTATCGCGGTTGAGGCGCGTCATGCTCGATCAGGCATTGTTAGAATCCTTAGTGGAGCGGTGGCGGAGGGAGACGCAGTCCTTTCACTTGAGGCATGGGGAGATGACAGTCACCTTGATGGATGTGGCTGTCATTACTGGACTCCGCATTGATGGGGGGGCTGTGACCGGAGGAGGCTCGTATCAGTGGGCGGCGCTATGTAAGCTCTTGAATGGTTGTATCATCAGTTTCATGACATCCCCTTAGATGCACAGCCCGCAGTGATAGAGGCTACAGCCAGAGCGTATATTTTGTTTCAGATTGGTTGTAGCCTAATGCCAAACCCAAGCAGAACTAGAGTGCATTTAAAGTGGTTGCCTCTATTAGAGGATTTTGACGCTTGTGGTGCCTTGGCATGGGGTGCGGCGACGCTAACTCATCTCTATCAAGCATTAGCAAGTGCTTGCATGAGGGGGAAAGCGGTGTGTTGTTGTTTTGCGACATTACTTCAGGTACATTCCTTTACTACTAATTTCATTTATGAAATTTATTTATTATTTCTAAGTAGCTTAATATGTAGATTTGGGCATGGGATCATCTGCACATTGGTCGACCTGAGATAGTCGGACCGCAGTTTGATCTTATTGATGAGCCACTAGGTTGCAGGTATGTATTAAATTTTAAGTTTTCAGTGTTTTATATTATCATTACTAATATGTTATATATGAAACAGGTGGAATAATAGGTTGGCTTTTCGGGACAATGTCAGGACGGCTGACATTGAGTTCTATCGTGATCAGCTTGATTGCCAGTTAGTCTCAGGTACATGAGTTAATTATCATAAGTTTTCATTCACATAACTTTCTTTTTAATACAAGTTACTTATCATTTACTTTTCACAATAGATTATATGGAGGCCATATACAGATGATATACTAGGGTCACTTCCACCCTTTTGTCTAGTGGGGTCTCCGGTATGGCGATCACGGACGACCCTGGTATGTTTTCATATTATTGAGCTACATCTTCCGGATCGGGTGCTTCGTCATTTTGGATTTCGACAGCATATACCCGACGCAGTAGTTGCTCTACCTCGCATCACTTCACGAGGTAGAGCGGATGAGAACTGGGCGGCATTTCATGCCATACATATTCAGGATTGGGACGATCGACTGCAGCATATAGTAGAGGTGGACCCCCATGTAGATCCCGATTATATACGCGCCGCTTCTATGTACATGCAGTGGTATTGGAGTATCACCAGGAGGTGGATATCTACTCCAGTCCAGCGTCCCCCCCTTGCATATCAGCCCCATGGACATCACGAGAGATTTTTGGTATGATATAATAATTAATTTAATATTTAAACGAAAGTCAATGTAATTATTGTGATACTGTTTTCATTTCAAGTCGATCTCATTCAGAGAACAGAATATATGGTCAGAAGTGTACTACCCCAGCTTTCATATACTGGAGCACCTTTCGACATTCTGACACGTGCTGCTACTCAGATGGAGGATGGTTTACTCACTATACAGACATTACCACATACTACACCACGCCCAGCGGATCATGGTGGAGCATCAACGTCGGGGCATGCACCATCACCTAGTCCATCGGGGACACAGCCAGCATACCATGATGGAGCATCGACGTCGGGGCATAGACCATCAGATACTACGCCACCATCGGGGTATGTACCACATGGTCGTCATCAACGAGGACCTGATCTTATTTATTTTAGGCGAGCACGGCGACGACAGTCCTCCCAGGCTGATCAGCCCTCATCTTCAGCTCCTTCACAGCCAGAGGGCACGGCTATTTCACTGTTGGACCAATTGGACAGTATAGAGCCATTTGATTAGTTTATATTGTTATGTATTGTTATATTTATATTATTTTGTTGTGATGAGCTGTGTTGTGCGATGTGATGTGATGTGATGTGATGTGATGTGATGTGATGTGATGTGATGTACGATGCGATGTGATGTGATGTGATGTGAGCCATGATATGATGTGATGTGTTGTGTTTTGTTGTGTTGTTGTGTTGTGCGATGTGATGTAATGTGTTGTGATGTGTTGTGCTTTGTTCTGTTGTTGTGTTGTGCTCGTAATCATGTATTTTGCTTCTTCTTTGAAATGTTGAAACTTACTGCAATCATTGTTCAATGTAATATTTATAATTCCTCTTTTTCATGCCCTTTTTTTTTTTTTAATGCTCACTATGTATATGCTTTGCATTTATTATTTGTTAAAAGCTTTAGTTGACAAAAATACCAGTTTCTTTATATGGATTTTTATTTTCTGATTTGTTTGAAGGTGCTTTTTTTTCTTCGTTTTTTGTCTTTGGAGCAAGGATTTAAGTGCCGTGGCACGGGGTCGTGCCGAAAACTTGCCGGCATGGTACGGCACGGTGCGTGCCAGGCCGTGCCGATGAGTGCCGGTCACAAAAAATACATGTGTGCCGACACATAATTGCATGAAATATTTATTTTCTTTAGCAACAAAATTTTTTAATTGTTTATTATGTATCTTTATCAAATATTTTGAGTTTTATTGAGAAAATTACTTAATAATTTTTTTAAAAAAGGGTTTTGAGTTCTGCCATCGGCACGGGGGCTGTATCGTGCCGCTATCTTGTTGGCACGATACGGCACGGTGGATACGGCCCGTGCCGATGGATACTTAAATCCTTGCTTTGGAGGCATGCTATTCATGTGTGGGAACTTAAATAGAGAATTACTTCATTTTGCTTTTTCTTTCTTTTTTAGATAACTGCACCTTAGGCTTTATGTTTTCAAGTTGATGTTATTTCAGGTCTATAAGGAATGGAAAGTGGCATGCAGAATGTGTAGTAGTCACATATATTAATTAGAGAAATCTACTTCCATAACTATCTTGTTTAATCAATAGTTCTACTTCAGGCGTTGAGTTACCTAACAGGACCTTTTATTTTGGTTTGGGACAGGTCAAAGGAAAGTGTTATAGGACCATGGTAGGATCAGCTACTTATTCTAGATTAGAATATTGGGTAAGTACAAAACAACATATGCAGAAATTAAGGTGGACAGATGGGATTATCAGAGAAGTTGAATAAGAAGTATTGAATACAACACAAGCTATGTGTTGCATTCATCAGAGAAGTAGAGGTGAACCTGCTGAATTATGCTCACACATTCAGCAACAAAAAAAAAATATTCTGTCTAAACACGCAGGGTGTACCTGCGTGTTTAGACACGCAGGTTGAGCCTGCGTGTCTAGACACGCAAGTTTAGACACGCAGGTACAACCTGCGTGTTCAACTACTTACACGTCCCGCACAACTGCCGACGTGGCATGCACACGTGGCGCCCAGTTGGCAGGGATAGGGCCATTTTTGCAAATACAAATTTTGTAGGGCCATTTTCAAAAATTCAAATTTTTACAGGGTCATTTTCAAAAAAAAGCCCTCACTTATCGTCCCCTATCCCACATCCTAAGGTATCTGGAAAAGGTGTAACAACCAGGGTGTAAGACACAACTGAATGTATCTCAGAGATCTCGAGCGCCCTAAAGATGCTTGGGACGCCCGAAAACCTTACCTATTTGCGGATCCCTCTCTTGGACGACCTATCTGCGGACGTGCAATTCGGACGCCCTAGTAGCTAAGCTGACTAGACTATAGTGTTACACACTTCCAGACCCTCTACTGTAGCAGCGCCGGCGCCTGCAAGACCGCCCGTTATTGCTATAGTCGCGTGGAATGGGGCGCCCGAGGGAATAGTCAGGCGCCCGGATTGTGTTTTTCAGCAGTTGGACCGATTAGTCCTTTTAGTTGTTCAGCACACCTCCTGTGGACTTTAACCCCTCAGCACGTGTACCCACTCCCATTTCATATCAAAGAGCACACCTGAGCTTCCCTCTTCTCCTTCCTCTCCATCTTCTTCCTCCTTCTCCACCCTGTGTTGTGGAGCAAAGCCAGCGCCAGTAACAACATCTCCACCCAAGCACTTCTTCTTCCACCTTCGTGCCGCAGCTTCGAGGCTTGGTTGCCAGAATTGTGTAGCTTGCTCCTGAGGTCGAGAGCACGACTGCGGACCTCTCTTCAGCTGACGTTTGAGGTAGGCACTGCATTTTTCCCCGAGTTTTCGATTTTTCAGAGTTTTCAATTTTTCGGAGTTTTCGGTGTCTTCTGTTTTGGGAGTTGTTACTAAAGGAGTTGAGTTTTATTGGACTTTGGGACTGATCCTCCTTCCTCTATTTGGGTTGTATGTGTTTTTGCTTGTGTGAGCTGTTGGAGAGAGTGGGGTTGGGTGGTTGTTATTGGTTCAGACTGAGGAGTTGGAGCCGGTTTCCCTCTGTGCGTGTATTGTGCTAAGGCAAAAAGCTTTCGGACAGAGTTTGAGCAGCCTGCAGTGTTTGAAAAGGCGCAAGGCGCAAAGGCCTTTCGGAGCCTAAGCGTGAGGCGCACCGCAAGGCCCGTGCCTCAAGAACGCGAGGCGCACTTCTAATAAAAATAAAATATTATTAGCAAGTCTGGTTTAAATTGATATTTTACATTAAAAAAAGTTCAAAATAATCATACAAAAATAAAATAACCATAAAAAAATAAAGAAATCACATGTATAAATATTTTCAAACTAAAAAGAAAAAATTTATGTCTCAACTTTCAACTTAAAAACGCTTGATGCCTTGTTGCCATGGGGGAAAGAGAGAATGACCAAGAAAAAAAAGAAAGAAAATTTTCAAATTATGAATTTTTTTTCAATCTCTTAATATTTTAGAATATATATTGAAAAATTTTAAGACCGGAAAATCCAAACCCTAAACACATTAAATTTAAATATTACGAGGTGTGTCTAAGGCGCGCACCTCATACCCTGAGGCGCGGAGGCCTGCACCTCACGCATAGGCGCGCGCCTTTTCAAACACTTGCAGCTTGTGGTGTGTTCGGTTGACCTTCTAGAGGTTTGAGCTGAGGACGAGGCTCATTTGGAGTTCGCGTTCTCTCGGCAGAGCGAAGGTTTCCCCTGACAGTGAGTTGGTGCCACACTGCTTCGACTTCCCATGGTTAGAGAGTGATCCAGGTAGGCTGGATTTCTTCCAAAATCAGCGAGTTTCCTTCTACGTCTACTTTTATAGATATCCAGCATGCTAGATGTAGCATTTTAATTATTTGCTAAATCTGATAGTGATCGAAAAAATTTATGGAAACTTTTATTAGCACCCCTGACATATGTGGCATGTTTGAGACCCTTTGACACAAGAAAACTCTCAATATTGGTACGTTAACCTATATCTGGACACTTTACACTATTTTGCATTCTTCTGGACTAAGTAATTTTCTCTCGACCTGGGTAGTGGGTTTGAGTGGTCGGGATAGTGTACATTGCATTTGCGCTCGTGCTTGGGGGCCAAGTGGAGTTTGGTAGCTGTGGCTAGATTATGTTCTAGTGTCAAGAGCCGTTCGGGTTGACGATGATCCCGGGCCGTTGAGTGTTTTCGTCCTATGTTGTGAGCTTGTTGTGAATTGTGAGCGTGTCGATCTAGTTGATTGTGGATTTGGACTATACCCTGCATGAGCTATATTGAGCTCGACTGAGATGCGCAACTTTCCCCGGTGAAGTCGCACCCCTCGAGTGCCGCTCCAGAGCTGAGCCTGTTACTTTGTTTCTCTGCGTGACGTCGATGCAGTCCAAGTGGGACGCCCTATATAAATCCCATCCTCAGTGGATGTGTGGTAGTAAGTGGGCGCAGGTTTGACTGGACCCGATGTGGAAATCAGTGTGATTGGGTTGATTGAGCACCTCGAGAGCGAGTCGTTGCATATTGTCACCTTGTTGTTCTTTGAGCATAGTAGATAGAGGCATGGTAGCTGTAGTTCTTTTCCAACTTTCTTATCTACTTTTCATCATTTAGTTATCTTTTGTCTTCGGTAGACTTAATGGGCAGATCGTTGGTCTTGGAGATAGTACCCATTGAGGACTACTTTGTTTATATAGTTCCCACACCCGCCGTTGGTGTTCTTTTTGCAGAGACATCTGCTTTTGTCCCTGCACCTGCTGCTTCTTCTGATCGAGATAAGAGAGTCGCGAGTTAGACCCCTACCCGAGTTTAAGTGAGATAGATGTACCATGTACCCGGATTTTTGGGTTGTAGTCCTATACTATATGTGTTGTACTTTTATTTTACCCTTCTATGGGTGGATCTTGTATTTTGGATTTTACAGAAGTACAGCGGATTATTATTTTTATGTAGCAATTTTATTTCAGCTCTGATATCTGTTAGTTGGTAGACTCTATCTTTTGCAGGTTTGACGCTTCACCTATATAGGAATTCCCGTATGGGTGGCGAATCTGTTGGCGAGGCCGGATCGCAGTTCGACCCCGGGGAATGACAACAGTACACCCGGAACCCTTCTTGTGCTCTTTAATTGCCTATTTTGCAATAAATCGCAGTGGTAATGAGACTAATACGTGTGTTTATTATTGATGACTTCGGTTGACCCAGATGTATGTTTTGGACACCGAACGGACTCCGGACAGAGGGCACGACGTCTGAGACATCGCATGCTATCCAACAGCAGTGTTGGACTGATTCCTAGTCGCGGGGTCAAAGGTATGGCCCGATTTCTGCTTAGACTTTTATTTAATGTAATTATTTACATTGGTAGGGGCTTTTGGTGCAAATCGCATGGGTTGGAATCCCCGGACAGCGTGAACGTTGCGGGTGGGACCCTTGGACTATTTGTCCTCATTCGAATGACGGCGAAGTCGTTCGGGTCTCGTTTCGATCAAGGGATCGTTTGGGAGCGACGGTTCAGAAATCGTTCCGGTTATTATGAACAATTGGGATTTTGGCGTTGTGGTTGGGACCGCTAGTTCGCCGATTATTGTTGTCCAACATTATTAATTATTAGTGGATCTTAGTTAGGTTCAAGAGATTACGGGATATTGTCAGGTGAGCCGCGTGATCAGTAGATCGCAGGTTGAGGCGGGTACTCCGATCCGAAGTCGAGAATGTTGTCGACCTGGTTAACTCGATCCTTCTCCTCTTCTTGTTGTTGTTCTCTAAATTATGTCAAGTAATGCTTGTTTACTTTATTCACGGTCATTGTAATATCTTCTCTATTTACATTGTTGAGACTTATTTGTCATAAACGTTCACGAAACATGGTTATTGTGTTGCTTGACAAATTCTTGGAATTCGCATAAGCGGAATAGTGAACCTTTACAATGGTTTAAAATACTTGACGGACACTTTCACATAGAGACATCTTTAAACATCTAGGTGCATTAGATGTTTGGTAACCTTCGTTTGCACTCCATTTGACCTCGGTTTTACTTGCTTACTACTACGCTACAGATCATTGCGGTTGCTTATGGTCTATCTTTGATCGTCACGCACTTGGCGCATTTTACGCGCACTTGCGGTTTGGCCACCGTGATAGTATACTTTTCCGGAGAGGTGGTCGTACTTGACCCGTGATCCCTACGCGGCACTTTTGCGTAAGGGAACCCCCTGCAGTTATTGCAGTGCCACAGTTAGTGCGGATAGGGTTAGCTTGCACCGGCACATTGAGCGGGTTTGTGCCAGTGCCTGAGGTCTGCGGACTGGCACGGCGGTAGTGATTGGGTTTATTTTATTCCCTTAGGATTTTCATGTGTACTGAATGATTATTATAGTAGCGGCATTTCATGTATTTCGTTTACAATTCTCGTAGTTATTTCCTTTGCTACTATGGTTTATTTCGTTCAGTTATGATCATTGTTTTTCAGGTTATTATCCATCGTGTTACCTAGTGACAACGACTTGTCCCCGTCGGCGCGTTATACCCACTGGGAAACATGATTTAGTTCGTGTTTCTCATTCCACTATTTTTACAGGACCTAGTGGAGGTAGGGGACGGGACGTGTGTGAGGACGCTACTTAGCGATTTGTGTGGTTATGTAGTTAATAATTGTGAACGTTAGAATGGTTTATTGTTTTCAATAGTTAAATAATGCGTCGTGCGGACGTGGATTTTGAATGGTTTTTGTGAAATTGGTTTTTAAAACAATGTGTCGAGTGGACGTGGATTTTAAACATTGTGGATCTATCCTTTCTTCAAATGAATGCGCTGGGTGTGCAAAATTCTCAAATGTTGGCTTTGTTACTCCGGTTTAATGCTTACAAAACTCTATTGGTTAAAAGTCGTAATTTTATTTCCGCAAACTTCATTGTGGTTGATATTGTTGTAAATGTGTCTACGCCATGCATAAACAGGGAAGACTTTGTCCATTTGTACAGAGAGATCTTGTATATGTGGCGGGTCTGTGTACGTTCCAGGAGCAGGATTTAAAAAAAAAAAAAAAAAAAAAAAAAAAAAAAAAAAAAAAAAAAAAAAAAAAAAAAGCTTCGACAAATCAAGAGTTTTCTATATTTGAGTTCTCAAATTTGCTCCCGAGGTGTGACACAGAGTACCTAATCGTGTGCCACTGTTGGTCACTAA
The DNA here is from genome assembly GCA_029168755.2 of Tillandsia fasciculata. NCBI lineage: Eukaryota > Viridiplantae > Streptophyta > Magnoliopsida > Poales > Bromeliaceae > Tillandsia > Tillandsia fasciculata. The sequence goes on from CM054933.1 coordinate 13,820,407, forward strand.
GACCTCAGGCTAATGCCAGACCAAGACTGTCATAAACCCCTCACCTATAGAAACAACCAGAGAAAAGGAGCTCAATATCACCCAGAACCTGCAGGTGCAGCCAAAGAAAATAGGACTCACGAGTCGAACAGACCATTTTACCGGTAAAGAATACCAATGCAAAGATCAACCCGCAGGCGTACATGACATGTACAGCTGGTGAACGGCAATCACAATGCGGATACTCAATGCTCGCGGTCTAAAGACCGAAATTCGACGGGCGATAAGCCTAGAAACTCCCCAGCCGGGATCAACAACTATGCAACATATCAAAAGGCTCACGATCCAACAGCTGAAAACAATCGGCACTATGCTAAGAAACACTCAACCAGTGACATCACATCAATTAAGCAACCACAATCACCTGCTCTACAAATCATGCAAAAACTGGAATAAGGAATTCAAGGCAAATCAAGTCTACGAAGTCATGAGTAGGTAAAATGAGATAATCACGATGTGACATAAACACCTGGGCAGATATATGATAATCTGACGACCACAACCCAAATAAGAAATAACAAAGAGTCAAGACGATAACTTAGTACAGGATCAGACAACTACTATCAATTAGGCATGGTTGCAATCACAAGTGCATATATGATGATGTATACATATGGGTGAGATCAAAGTATCATACTAACAATCAAGTATAAGATAAATGTCACAGTAATAACTTAAGGCGAGATCAAGATATCCAATATCAATCAAGTATGGAAACAAAACACGGATGCAGTGATATAACTATTCAAGTATAGGTCAAGTGTCAAGTGAAAATCAAAGGATCCAATCGAATATATGAGGTTTTACTATACTAATGCCCGGATCGAAGTACCCACCTATATGACAACTGTCTGAGTCCACAACTCGATCGCTATATCTAGATGTCACCGGTACCTAGAAAACACCACCAAAGGTCACTATCAGTATCCCACATGTCCCACAATACAACTAGAACATCAGTTCCACAAATCGGTTTATGAACTAAGCCCGACAATTAATCAACTTCACAAGGAGTCATAACAATATGTCCACAATCCCAAGACACACCACTTTAGGTGTTGGGACAACTGCACGCCAAGTGCTCGACAACTAGATGACAATTGCCAAATAAGGCCACGACGGAATCTAAAGGTACCGTTACGATAATCCGAACACCACTTTAGTGTCGAACTATACACACACTGTGTAAACAACCTTAAAACGCTCACAACACTACCACATCGCCAACTAGTGACATAAGGTCACTCACAACATGCATCGGCGCAAACAAAATATTTCGTGCATTTATCAATTTCGGAATTCGTCGAGTTTCATGTAAAGCAGCCAGAATGCCACTTCAGCCCACGAAGTGTCCCGAGGCAAACCACACACCTTTAAATCACACCCGCTGTCCCAAAATACTATATTTTATGTTGTTGGGACAGCCGCACAAAAAGTGTGCCAAAACGGAATACTAGGGTCTCAAAATCCACCGATTTAGCTCCCAAATGCCCATTTCAGCACCAGAGCCACCCTCAGCCCTCTTGTTGCGACCAAAGGTGTCAAATCTCACTAATCTACCAGCAAACGAAGCCCAACCGCTGCTGCGAACAGCAGCAACTCGCGCGACATAAGTTCGCGCCCGATAATGCTAGATTTGGCGTTTTAAAGTCCGGTTCGGGCCAGAAGTGTTTCGAAACACTCCGGACGTCATTCAACTATTCCTGCTGTCCCAAGACACTCTCTTTTGAGTGTCGGGACAGCCGCGCGCCAAGTAGTGTGATCTGGGCGCGAGAAAACCCAAAACGGTCGTGTCGGGTTCCCGAAAAGTGTCAATTTGGCCCCGGAATCCCACTCATGGTCGCTCGCCTGTCCTCATTTCGCATCGACGAGTCTCTAACCAGCAAATAAAAATTTCTACTGCTGCAACCAGCAGCAAAAGCCCGCTCATAAATTGGAGTCAAAAAGTATACTAAAGTGCGCTCGATAACACCTTTTGGTGTGCCAATCGCCACATGATTTGAACTGAGAGGTCCCTGGGTTTCGAACGACGCATACATGCATTCTAAAGTGGAATCCACGCTGTTAGGGGCAGCTATGACGCAAAAGTTTTATCTTGGCATTTTGCCAAACACCCGGCACGCGATAATATTATATTAAATATAATGATAAAAGATTTATCGTCGATCCAGCGACTTTGGAATCTAAGAGAAGGCACCATCAAGAAGGTTTCGACGTGACGGACTCCATGCTCGCTGTTCGGAGCGAATCCAAGCATCATGGAGCGCGCCAGGGCAAATGAGGTGCTGATTTCTATTGTTTCGAGGAGCGACGATGATAGATCGGCGATCGGGAACCCCTCCAACAGCGACGGAGGCAAGCACGGCGGTGTACGATCATTCCCGAGTGCCATGCTCCACCTACGACGGTCGGTCGTCGCAGCCCCGGGTTAAACTAGTGTCTTATCGCTGTTCTGCACCAAACAATAGGCTGCGACGGCTCCACGAGATGCTGTCAAGGCTGTGATCAGGGAGGAGGGCAGCAGTCAAGAGGGATGGCGTTGGGGCTCGAGCAAGAAGTCCATAGTCCCTCTCGGGTGGTCGTGCCCACTAAAAGAACAGCCGTGGAAGAGATCTCTGCCGAAGACAAGACCAAGAGCCCGTAGCCGTCACTTGTAACCGCACGCAAGGAGAGATCGTGCTCGGGGTTCTTTGCTGACCAAGCTAGGTGGTCGGGGGCTGGATTCCCATGCGGAGCAGGATCATAGGTGAAGGGCTCGGATTGGAAGAGAAAGAAGGAAAATCGCAAAGGCTCTGACTTGTGGAGAAAGAAAGAATCACAGGGAAAAAATTAGGTGTTGCTAATGGGTAGGGTAATCCGACCCATTTAGGGATCCGGATTACGTCGACAATTGCATGACGGCCCTCGGAACTCGCCTCCTTTACAATGCGTCGCAATAAGATCCCTATCAAGGCTACATATTTGTGAGAAAAACCTCAAAGGTCCTCAGAATTCACAGCCATTCTGCCAGACTGCACGCAAGGAGCGACTTCGGGATGTCGCTGTTTCGCGATGCAAGCTCCGATTCCAGCAAAACTTGGACCGACGCATTCGTCTCTAAGTGTAGATTCCATAGAGCCCTTATTTGCTAAAATCGGTTGGATATCTAGCAATATTTTCCATTTTGAACGCGCTGTGTCCGGTCTGCACGCAAGTTCTAGATTACAGATCCCGTAACTTTTTATCCGAAGTTCTGTTTTCAATGAAACTTGGCTTCAGGCGTTCATCTCTAAGTGTAGTTTACATAGAGCCCTTATTTGCTAAAATCCGTTAGATATTTTGCGAGATTTTCCATTTTGAACATGCTATGTTCAGTCTCTAGAAGGAAAATTGCACGCGAGTCTAGATTCAAGATCTCTCGTAACTCTTTACCCGAAGTTCCGTTTTCGATGAAACTTGGGTACTCGCATTCCTCTTTGAGTCTACTTTCTTATGAGTCTTTCTTCTCACGGAAACTCTAAATTTTTCACATGGAATGATAGCCTCTTTACCCGTTGCTCTTTTCTCTTATTTTGCAAAGACTACAATTTAACCCCTTTGGTTCTTCATTTATTACTCAAAACTCACCTATAGGGGCGTTCTGCTCACCAGTAATTCCACCTTAAATGTCGTGCAATTTGGCACATGAAATGTCGTGCTTTTTGATTCAATTACATCCTCATCAAGGATTGCCAGTGCCATACCATGCCGAGGCCGTGTTAACACGTGTCACGGGATCATCCCGACAATGTATCAACAAAATGGGTTTTTTGCATTTTTTTGAAATTTTTTTTGAGTTTTCAGGTCAAAAGTTTTATAAACGTTTTTTCATACTTAAAATATGTAGATATTGTAAATCTACTTACATGCAATTAGTAAACCCCATTGCATAATAAGACCTGCTTTACATACGAATAATAAAATTTCCTCCAATCTCTTTTATCACTTTAGATCTAGTGAATTTACCCATGGTAGTGCTTTCCTGCATATTTTTTTTCCAATTATGAGTTTGGTTTTCATTTAATGATTATACTTGTGACGCCCCCAATAGTCCCACATCGGAGGTGGATGAAATTGTGATTGAGTTTATATGAGACTTGGACATTAGTAATAATAACTGGGCTTAAGCATTTTGGGCTGTGGTTTAGGCCCAACGAGTTATTATTGTTAGTGGGCCGGGTCGTTACATTTGGTATCAGAGCCAATAACCAGCCGGAAGTGTGCGGCGAGTTTCGGCTGAGTCTGGGTCTAGATGACAGGACTAGCGAGACGAGTCTCACATCGCCTGGTAATCTTGGGCTGTTGTGTGTGTGTTTGGGCTGACGAGGACGTCAGGCCTAAACGGGGGGAGTTTGTGACGCCCCCAATAGTCCCACATCGGATGTGGATGAAATTGTGATTGAGTTTATATGAGACTTGGACATTAGTAATAATAACTGGACTTAAGCATTTTGGGCTGTGGTTTAGGCCCAACGAGTTATTATTGCTAGTGGGCCGGGTCGTTACAATACTTTCATAATAGGAATAATTGCCTGTGTAACCCTGAAATCTAAAGAAATATCTGATTTACCCCTCTTATTTTTTTCTTTCCAATATACCCTTCATACGTTCCACCGTTATTAAAAATACCCCTACCGTTTCCCGTTGTTAAGTTAACTAGGGTTAAACTAGAGTTAAATAATAATCGGAGTTGAAAACTATCAGATATACCTATTTTGCCCGGGTTTAGGGTTTAGGGTTTAGGGTTTAGGATTTTTTAGGATTTTAGGGTTTAGGGTTTAGGGTTTTAGGGTTTAGGGTTTAGGGTTTTTTTAGGGTTCTAGGGTTTAGGGTTTAGGGTTTTAGGGTTTAGGGTTTAGGGTTTTTTAGGGTTTTAGGGTTTAGGGTTTAGGGTTTAGGGTTTAGGGTTTAGGATTTAGGGTTTAGGGGTTTAGGGTTTTAGGGTTTAGGGTTTAGGGTATATTTGAAAGGGCAAAATAGTAATTACACACAGATAACGGCAGTTCCAAACGGTACACTAACAGAGTTTAACTTCAAGGGTATTTTGGAAAGAAGTTGGAACGTAAGAAGGGTAGTTTTAATATTAGCCTTCTAAGAGGGGTAAATCTGAAAACAAGAAAAATTTTAGGAGTATATAGGAAATTGCCCCTTCATAATATATATAAAATAAATTTTCTAGTTATTACTATGTTTATGACTATTTCTACTAAATAGCGTGATATATTATATATAAACTATTTTTGTAACAATTAGAGATATGATAAAAAACTAATTGTTCATGACACTTAAAAAAAAAAAATCCCTGCCATGTGTGCGTTAATGCCACTGGCATGCCACTGTACGTCGGCACGCCCCATGCCATTGTGCCGTGCAACTGGCGCAACGGCACAGGCCGTGCTAGCGGCAATCCTTGATCTTAATCATTGATACTAGATTATTATGATGTTTAAACAATAAAACATACAAATTGACATCTAATAGTCATTCATATCCCTAGATATGTAAGAGTATAATACTACAGTCAAAGTACATGAAATTTTCTCAAAAAATGTATGTTTATTTGGTTTATTCTGTTAAATCAGCTTATTCTTTAAAAACCAAACAAAAACCCGAAAATAGAACACTTTTGGTTTCTGAAACAAAACCGAATTACCAGAAACCATATTAACCAAATAATATCAGTTATGTTCGGTTATTCGGTTTCAGCTTATGTAACTGCAGCTGCAACAGAAGGATGAAACATTAACGAAACTGCAACTATGAAAGTTGACAAATTAACCAAGTAAACAAATTCAGAATTTCGCTAAGATGGCACCTTCTCAGATGGGATGAAACATTGGCCGTTTGGTTTAGCTGATCTAGTTGCCAAACGAGCCAAGAGCATGTTCTCAGCAATCCCTGCACTGGCAGTACATCTAGTTTTCTTAGAAATCTCCTCTCTAATCATTAATGCGAGTTTCTTGGGATCATCTCTGCTGCATTCAGTCACGTCCAGAAATGCTTCGTCACAGCTTATCGCCTGCAATTTCCATCAAATAAAAAAATTTAAGTGTAATAATTCTGGGACTAACTTGTAATTTTGCTTTTCTCAAATAAAAAGCAACCCAAGTTCAATGAATTTAAGTTTCTTGGTCTCTGAGGGTCTCTAGTGCTTGTGGGCACTTGTTTGCAAGGTCTAATAGTCACCTTGGTGCATTTAGGGATTTCAAAGTTTTCTGCTGAAACCGAGAAAATTCGGAAAATTGACCATCTCACGATCAAGTTATCATTTTATGTGAATTTTTTTCACATTTTTTTTTAAACAAAAAACTCCTACGCACAAGTACACTCAGAGACGAACTTATGAAGTCAAGTTTCGTTGAAATTGAAATTTTGAGCACGAAATTACGGGTTTCCAAACTCGGCACAACGCGCGCAATTTTCTGTAGGAAACTGACCAATTCGTCTTCGGGATGCAATTTCTTGCAAAATCCACGAAATTCAAAAGTTAAGGACATTATGAATATCTACACCCAGAGACGAACGTGCAAGACCAAGTTTTTCCGAAATTGGACTTTTCTTTGAGAAACCGCAGCATCCTGAAGTTGACTTTCGCGCAAAGTTTGGGAGACTGCAGCTGAAACCCGACAATTTTTGAAGGTTTTCGTGCAATTTTGCCACAGGAGGAGGTGCCTAGGTGCGAGTCGTCATTACGGAGGTCTAATCCTCATCGCGCAATTGTCATAACCCAAAAGGCCAAAACCTAGGTTTGACAGATTAAACCCAGCCGCCAAGCGGGTTACCCAAGAATCACACCCATGACTCTCTCTCCCACGATCTCTCTCTCCCATTCTCTCCCTCTCCTCCGTCACCCTCTCCCCACCCCTGAACCATCCCAGCCGCCACCGGCCATCTCCCTCACCACCGACCACCTTGCAGAGATCCACCTAGAACCGAGATCTCCCTCAACCACGACCACAGCCCCTTCGCTGCCCTCTATCTACTGCAATCGAGATCGAGGAAATTGGTCTAAGATTTCTCTAACTTGCTAAATCTCAAGCTCCTTGCATGCCTCCCTCACTGTCCAGAGATCCATGCCAAGCCTCCACACGTGCTCGCTGGCAGCCGGTCGTAGCAGCAAGATTAAGGTAACGCGCCCTAAGTTTCATTAATTTCGATTTTTTCAAGTTTGTTCGGTTTATTTTCGTTGTAGAATGCAATCGAATGGTCGATCAGCATTGGATTTGGCCAGAAGTCTTAGCCAAGCTCTTTGCCAGTCGGTTGCGTGATAACAGGGCCTAACAACCATAACTTACGATGTCAAAAGTCTGCAAAAACGGTTTTGAGCTGGTGCTGCCCGGTACCAAAGCTCGGTGTGAAATGGAGATTTTCGGGACACCTGGGGCTGATTCGAGCGAGCCGCTGGTAGTGGCCGGTTGGGAAAGCATTCATGCTATCCCGTAGCGTCCCACAAGTGCAAATGTGGCATTTATTAAGCCCAAAGGGACTTCAGCAGCTTTCTTTCGTAACGGCCGTCCAGCGACACTCCATGTGCGAGTGGGATTATTATTTCGCTGTCCCAGCTCACCAAAATGGCGTGCAAGGGGCTACGAGACCTAATTGGAAGGTTATCGCTTTCCCAATATCGAAAACGGCAAAATTTTGAAGGATTCAGGACTTTTGGGTGTGCCGCTAATTGCAATTGCACAAGATGTCTTGATGCCCCAGCATGGTTAGAGGACGTGTTGGGAGCGTCACGAGGTGAAGCATGGGTTTTGTTCACATTCCAACACCAAAGTGATGCCGGGCCATTATGGCCGAAACGATTTGCATGGGGCCCCCGGCCATGTTTATTAGTGGCCAAGGCTTTGTTTGCATCGTGCTACATGAAAATTTAGTCCCTCAAGGCTGAATGTGTGTTGCTTTCTGGGAACTATAAATAGTAGTTTCAGAATTTTTCAAAGCTTTTCAAGGCAGAATTTCACCACCGCAAGTCACTATGGGTGCTCCCGAATAACTCATTTGAGGTCTCCCGGAGGACTTTGCTGGTCACAACCAACAGAGAAATGATTTGTGTGGTGCTGCTGGTTTCCACACCGAAAATGACGAAAAACGAAATCCGTCTCGACGTAGTTTGGCACCAAAAGTCTTTGTAGTCACGTACTTGGTGTGCGGCTGTCCCAACGCCCAAACGGGCGCATTTTAGGACTGCTTATGGGTTGTTGGACAGCAGGAACTTAGTCGTCCGGGCAGTGGTTTTGGTGCTCAGGAATAGTTTTGGAGTTCGTGCTACTTTAGTGATGCTCTGATCGTGATTGGTCATTGACACTTTAGGGCTGATTTGGATAACTATTGTTGGTTAGGTCCAGGTTACTTGTAGTGGTTGTGGACTTGTGACGAGTTAAAGGCTCGAGTTACTTCAAAGCATAGGTGGGTGCTTCGGTCCGATGTTGGTACAGTTATACTGGCTTGGTTTCTCTCGTACTTTACTTGTTACTCCTTTATTCTGCATGTTTGAGTAGCTATCGTACTTGTTTAATACAACATCTCCTAGTATATATTGATAGAGATTCACTGGATTACAATCACAAGACACAATTGATAACTCTAGTTATGACCGGTCATCTATCTCTAGATAATATTGTCTTATAACCTCCTTGACGCATAACTTATTTACAATCTCTGAACATTATATTATTATTATTGGACTCAAGACATATTCATGAGATTGACCATGATGTCCTTGACACTCTATAAGAGTATTTGAACTTTTTGTTGTCACCGGTTAGCTACATAATTGCTTGAGAATGATCGCATTGTGATCACCACCGCTCACTGTGCATTTCACATACAGGGACGATCTGATCAACCACATAGGTGTTCTTTTTTGAAAAAGTGGTCAAACTCCAACCTGTGAGCCCTTCGATGTACCAGCAGTGGCCTAGCCTGAGGTACAGGTTATATGCCAAACTAATCGAGCTCAAACGTGGAATTAGCCTGAGGTCCTCAAGACCAACAGTGGCACAGATTTGGAAGATATACTTGGTAACATATTCACAGTTGACACATGTTTTTATTTTAGTTTAGTATTTACTGTTTATTCCGATTGTTTATATCATACTCCTTTCAGTTAAAAGTACTTCACCTTATATTTATTCATCCAGTTGTTACATTACTTATTGTTATCCCCTTTTTCTGTTGACTAGTTGGTACGACTCGCCTCCGTCAGGCCGTCATACCCACCGGGAGATGTTTCATACATTTCTCACCCCATCATTTTAACAGATGACACTGGCAGTGTAGCTCGAGATTGCAACGTGAGGACGAGTAGTTAGTTATGTGGCCTAATTTTGGCCTTCTTCAATGTTCGAATAGTTCAGTAGACGTCGACCCGCTTACTAACACTTTGGTCATGGATGTTGGACAACTAATTCTTTAGTTAAATAATTGTATGATACCTCAAATGACTTTATGTTGAACTATGGTTAATGTTTCTTCCGGTGTTATGATTGATGATGTTAAAAGAATTTGTAAAACGGAGGTTTCAAATATTTTATTTGTCGGGAATAAGGAAAATTAAAAAACAAAGCTTTTGTTTGTTATTTGCTTGATGGGAATAAGGTGGAAGTTATATGTTTAATTATTCTGTATTTTTTGTTCATATGGATGTGTTATGTGCTGTAATATCTGGTTGCTTTGTATCACGGCGTCGTGCATGTACAGAGGGGATTTTGCCCGTATGGACAAAGAATCCTTTGACATGTGGCGGGTATGTACATGCCTTGGCCAACTTTTCCACACACTATGATTTTAAAAAAAATAAAAAAAAAATTGAGCCCTTTCTGGGCAAAACCCTTTCCAAATTAGGGCCAGGGCGTGACATAAAGTTTCTGCAGTGGCATTTCCACTAGTTCCTCGAGTACTTGAGCATTAAAAGATAGTCAAAATATACCTGAACTTTGTTGCAATGTTTATGCAATATGCTATAAAACTGATCTGCTACCTGTAGTATAAGAAGGAAAGATATTGCAAAGAATATATAAATATTCTAAGGCAGTACAGAGTAAAAGGAGAACATGACCCAACAAATTGACAACAATAAGCAAGCATTACCTCCTCATATGCCTCAAAATTGTAAGAAACTATAACTAGGTGGGGACAGCGAGCCTTGGCATCCCTAACAAACATGCCAGCTTTTACACCTGGAAGGAAGCACAAGTTTATTTACAACAAGGTGGGAACAAATTGAACTCATCATATTCCCTCACGGGTGAAATAAATACGTACCATAGTCACGTGCAGGATAGTTTGCAGATGATATTTCTGCAGTTCCCTTTAGACTGTCTGAGTGACATACTGCTACTGGTTTATTAAGCAAATCAGGAAAGTTCCGGATGACGACTGAGACAAAAAAAGAGTCCTAAAATGCAAATGAAAGCACTAACTTCAGGAATAAGAAACATAAGCCAGATATCTTGATAAGAAAACCTAAAAGGAAGTTACAATCTACATGGTGCTTTCCACAGGTAGCGAAGATTACCATGTCTATATGGATAATAATGGTTTTCTTCCTGTCGGATAAGGAGTCAATGTTGGTATTGCTTCTTTTAGCTCCACATAAGAAATTCGAAAAACATTTGCGATACCGATTCCTCCATATTCCAATAAAATGCAGCCTTGAATTCTGCTAATATCAAAAAACAGAATGTAAAGATCAAAAGGAACATAAACAGTAGTTATATGACAGAATTAAAGAGGCAACACGTATGAAACAAAATGGTGTAGCAGTAAATCACATTGTAAACAGTGTTATATTATCTGACAGATATATTTGGAAGCAATGCATGGCACGAATACACAAAACATTGGATAAAACTTAAATTTTGTAATTTATCGAAAAAAAAGAAAAAACCAAAGGTAGATCCAGTCCAGAAAGAATATAAGAAAGATATAGCATGGGCACGTAAGTGAATGAACGAGAGAGATATAAGGAGGTATAAAGTGAGCTAAACCACATTGAGAAGAATGAAAGTTTAAAGCGGAACCACAAGTCCACAACTAAAAGTGTCTCAAATCATAACAAGAAAATAGAATGAACCACTTAGCTAATGATCCATTTGCAATCCAAGTTTGTGGTGCAGTAGAGAAAAGCAATAAAAATATTTTGCATTGTAGCGCTATATTGATGACAAACCAACACGTTTTTTGTGTATGTCAAATTAATCAATTCAACATTAAGAGTCCCAAAATGTAACTACCAAGTTCAAGAAAAATAAAAAAAACCCACAAAACGCTATAACAAGACAATTATCTAACAGCAATGTGACATAATAGGAGACCAAGAGATACTAGAGTCTTGCCTTAAAATAATTCTCAACAAATTTTGGATCAGTGAGAGTTGAGTGGGGCATGTTGGAAGCTTTTGCACATTTTGTATCCAATATTTCCTTTTTTGTATCCCCACAACTACTCCCATCATGTATATGTGGTTTGCTGGAATCAAATGCCCCTACAACACTCTGTGAGCTAGCAGAAACAGCATCATTTGCCTCCCCACTTTTTGCATCGAAGTCAATCTCCGGTTCATAACGTTCAAACTCTTCACTATTTTGCCCTTCATCAATGGAGGTTTGATGTTGTGCATATGAAATTATGTTTTTAGGCACCTCATCATTGGAAAATGAACCTTCCAAACCAACAGTCGCTTGTTGATCTGTAGATGTCTCAACATTGTTTGAATTTGAAATGCACTTTTGACTAAAGAAAGTAGATAGTTTCTGTTGTTTACATCTTTCCTTCACACCATCACTCAGTTGGTAAGGAAACCCTTCAACGAAGAAAGAAAGAAAGAAAGAAAGACATTAACATCCATAAAAAAAAGCTGACTTTCTACCAAATCCAACTTCAAACCAAGGAATAAAGTGCCGTGGCACGGGGGCGTGCCGTTGTCCACCTGGCACGGTACGGTACCGGCACGCTTCCGTGCCGACACGTGGCACGCTTGCGTGCCGATGGATACGCATGACCTCTCAGTGGCACGTTCTGGCACTTTTTTTTACAGTTTTTTTGTTCCTAATAAACTTTTATAATGTTATTTTGAAAAATTTAGTCAAATAATTATGAATATTGACTATATATAACTTACTATACTAATCAATTAATATAGTGGTAAGTTTTTTTAAATGTAAAAAAAAATTATACCTCATAGAGAATAGAAATTAAAATATAATAATAAAATTTACTAGTAAAATTTATTTAAGAAAGTTAGAAAAAGAACAACATACTGAAAAAAAACAACATGAGCAATAAATTAAAAGACAAATAAATTAAACAAATTTAAATATCAATTGATTTAATTTAACTTTTAATTTTATTTGTATTTTTAATTTTTTAAATTAAAAAACAAAATCTTTAAAGTAAAAATTATTTTTATTGTAAATCTTATATAAAATACTAGATCTATCCAAAATAATTAAAAATTTAATTATATAATAATTAAATCAAGTATATCTATTTCAACTTTTTATAAACAACAGATAAAAAATTATCTAATTTTATATATATTTTTTAAAAAAATTTTACAAATTAAAAATATTCAAATAAAAAAAACTACGTGGAGATACAAAGGCCAATCCCCAAAAAAAAAAAAATCACAAAAAAAAAAAAATCGAATAAAGAACATAAGGACCTATAAAAAAAAAATCTACCAAAAAAAAGAAAAGAAAAAGATGAGAGACACAAAACCCACCAATAAATAAATAAATAAATCTTCAAAAAAAAAAAAAAACAATCAAAACTACTTTGAGTGAGTGAAAGAGAGAGAGAGGAGCAGCATAATAAAAAAAAAAAAAAAAAAAAAAAAAAAAAAAAAAAAAAAAAAAGATACCGGCACGGGCGGAACGTGCCGCCCGTGCCGCGCGATACGCACGAGGGTATCGCTCTGTCTCGTGCGATACCCTCGTGGGTATCGCGGCACGGGGGTGCTGTGGCACCCCCCTGTACCGTGCCCCTATATTGGGGGCACGGTACGTGCCGCCCGTGCCGCAGCGGCACGGGCGGCACTTGAAACCCTGCTTCAAACTAATAAGCATAAATGGAAATACACCTAAGTTGTAAACAGATGTTACAGGAAGATACACCCAGTCTAGGATACTAATCTTAGTACTCCTGTCATTAGCATTTTTATTCTTGATAACAGTTTTTCCAACACATTTAGTTACTTTAATAAATTAAAATACCCCATTTCCACTCTATTACTACCAAAAGTATTATCATTTAAATGACCTCATAATTAATACCACTGAAAAGCCGAAAAGCAAATGATACCAATAGATGAATGTACCGTCTGAAGTGGAACAAAACTCACAGCTCAAAAGTTTGTTAGCAGCAATGGAATCCACCAACCATGCTGGTTTAACGACCGGGAGACCTCGGCTGAATGCCCTGAAACAAAAATGCCAAATCCAGGGTCAAAGCAAGAGCAAAAATAGCATTGGGCAGAGAAAGGCCATACCTCACCTCACGTTCTTCATCTTACTGTCGGGAAGATTGCCACAGATGATGTGGGTAACGGTATGCCTCGAGAAGTAGTTCACGAATCTTCCCCCATGCTTCAGCATAAATTCCTTGAGCTCCTAATCGACCAATACACCAGCAAATAGAAAAGGTAAAAATGTAAAAATGTAAAAATGTACAGAGCTTCCCTCAACTATAGGTCATTTTGTAATGGGTAAATGACGCTTAGTAAGATTTCATTTAGGTGATCGAAGTTTAATTTGTTACAATCAAGTCATTGAACAATAATTTTGTTTCAATCTAATTACTATTGAAATTCCGATTAATTTTCTAATTAAACAATGATGTGACAACCAAAAATTTAAGTGCCATGGCACAGGATCGTGCCGAAAACTTGCTAGCACGGTACGGCACGATGCGAGCCGAGCCGTGCCAATGAGTGCCGGTCATAAAAAATACATGTGTGCCGACACATAATGGCATGAAATATTTATTTTCTTTAGCAAACAAATTTTATAATGGCATATTATATATCTTTATCAAATATTTTGACCTTTATTGAGAAAATTACTTAAAAATTTTTTTAAAAAAAAAGGGTTTTGATCTGTTCCATCGGTACAAGGGTTGTATGGTGCCGTTATCTTGTTAGCACGATATAACACAATGAATACGGCCCGTGCCGATGGATATTTAAATCCTTGGTGACAACTAATTCAGCATGAGATGGTGATGGAGACCCAAATTCAATCAAGTCACTTCTTTGATGCTCTGATACCAATGCCTAAATTCAAAGAGGCCGCTTCTTGATAATCTGATACCAAATTAAGAAGAGAACCGAATCCAGAGTTAGAAAAAGATAGATACGAGGTGCTTAATCCAGAGACAGAAGAGAGAAGAAGAAACAGCAAATCCAAACACAAAGAAAAAAGAGGGGAAAACAAGGATAAAACGAATTTTTTTTATAAATAATCTTATAAAATATTATTATTTTAAAAATAGTCCTCTCAAAAAAAAATTACAAAAAAAGTTTTAAACGGTGAATGGTTCACGGCTTTTAAATGTGGTGAACCATTCACTGCATTTAGAGGATTTACCTTAGTTTGAAATCCTAGAAAAGCAGTGAATGGTTCACCGTTTTAAATGCAGTGAACCATTCACCGCTTTTAAACACAATACCTAGCCCGTGCCCGAGCCCGACCCTTTCTTCTTCTTCTTCTTCTTCTTCTTCTTCTTCTTCTTCTTCTTTCACCCCCTCACGCAGACCCTCTATCTCTCTCTCTACCATACCCAGCAAACCCCCCCCCCCCCAACTCTCTCTCTCTCTCTCTCTCTAACTCTCTCACTACGCACCTGCCCCACCTCTCCCTTTCCTAGCAGCACCTCTCTCTCTCTCTCTCATCCTGTGGTGACCCGAATTACTATGTTACATGACCGTGTGGTCGGCAGCGTGAAAACACCTATTTTTTGTGTATCGAGTGTGTTGCGCGTCAAACAGACGCGAAAAACGGACTCAGCGCGTGAAAACGTTAAAAATCGAGGTTTTTGGGTTGTTCGGCTGAATTGGCTGAAGGGCCGGTGTTGGGCCTATAGGCGTGCACCAGGACCATGGGGAAAATGCGAGGACACGCGTCGGAAAGGGACGGGCCGACCGGGCGACACGCGTCGCCCGGGGATTGGTACGGCGCACGCGCGGGGGCAGCGGCGCGCGGGTTCCCTATGAAGGGACACGCGTCGCCGCACCGTTGGCTGGCGCCATCCACCCCCAGCGCGCGACGTGGCGCAATCTGGGCCGCCCGTTTGGGATTCGGGCGTGGCCTGGAACGCTGCCACGCGTCCGGGCACTCGTCAGAAAGCTTCCTTGAGGAGCTTCGGGCGCCCGAAAGTGCTCCAAATTCCAGAAGTTTAGTGTGTTTTTGTGGCCTATAAATAGGTCTCTTCTCCCCTACTTTGAAGCTTTTGGACTTAGCATCTTTGGAGAGCTCTTACAAAGGATTCACCCTTCACCTCTTCTTCATCTCCACAACCATTGAAGGATCCAAAGGAGCTTCTACATCATCTTCTTCCTCAAGTTGGAGAGCACCACCATTGTTGTTGTTTTCAACCAACTCCGTCGCGTTTCGGTGCAAAGCCTCTACAGGACAGATCCCTTGGCGTTTTTGGCTGATTTTTGGTTTGGGATCTTCACGAGAGGTAGGCCTACAACTTTGATATTGATCACTCCTGCCAGATCTTGAGTTTTCTTAGGGTTTTTATGCCATCTCTGGAGCGTTCGTGCACAAAGTAGAGTTTTGAACAACACAAAGTATTTATGGGTTTTCTCTGTGATTTGTGCATGAATTTTGGAGTTCAAAGGCTTGATTTGCATCTACTGTCGTAGAGGAACGCATTGGTACCTTTCTTGCTGAATTTGGAGTTCGTTTGCCCAGGTAACTTTATTGATCTTTCAGCCCGTGTTAAAGTCTGCAGCAGAATCCTGTTTTGATTTTGTTTTGATGTATGGATATTAGGGATGCAAATATTGTTGTTATCCTTGGTTATTTTGGGGATTTTAAAGTTTGGGCAACTTCTTAAAATCAAGGTGAGCAATCTCTCTTATGGTTTCAATTTAAAATTCCTTTTGGATTGATCTCCACACCTCATGGTATTACATGCTGATTTTTCAATGTAATTATGGACAGCATTGACCACTTTGCTTAATTGGATAATTAAGGGAACCTTAAAGTGGATTTTTGAGACTTTGGTGATGATCCTTGAACAGAGGAAGACTTAGAAATTCGGATTGGAGCTTTCATTTGAGGTATAATGTGCAGAAATTAATTCTATCTCCAAAGTAGTTGTTTGCTGGAATTTTTTCGAGAATTCTGCGCAGCAGTAATGATTTGATGATTGTGCTCAATCCGACAGTGATGTCGGGGTGATTTTTGGTGCTTTGAACTCTAAGAGGGAGGGGATCGTGCACGCCAATTTTCAGCACGATCGGACTTCGGATCGTCGAGCTACCAGGTGGGTTGTTGAGCACCTCAAAATCTGCGATTTACCCACTTAGGCTATTAGAATTCAGCATGACTTACTTTGATTGTTGTTTCCTTATCCCTTTGTAAATCATGCTTGAATGGATTATCTTGTTTGATTCTTAGTCTATCAATGTGAGGGTGGTTAGTTGGTTTATGTGAGAAGGACTTAGTTGAGAATAACTTATATTGATAGTTCTTAGTCCTTTCATGTGTAGTTGGTTATTGTTGTTAGTTCCTATCTACTCTTTGTGAGACTAAGCATTGTTGATGATTTCTACTCTATCCTATGTGAAAATAATTATACTTGATGATCTTCATTCCATCTTGAATGAGAACAAATACATCCTTGTATGGACATCTAGATAGGCCACTTTTTATCGCCACACTATCATGTTGGGATTTGACTTAGGAGAAAACTTATTATTGTTCCTTTTCTTCTCCTTCCTTTATGTATAGATATATGATTCATGTTGCTCTGGGTTTGAGCATAGGTTTGATATAGTGTAGTCAAGATTATCGAGTCGGGATGGGATAGCACCGGATTTTTGACTTGTGGGTTGGTTTGGCAACCGTGGATTTAGGGCGGTTGGCCGGTTGTTGATTTAGCATCAGGTAGGGGGCCGGGATTTCTATTAGTAGATAGGGTTTTCCACTTTGAGCATAGTCGGGACTAAGTCCTGCTATTTTGAGATACATTTGACTGGTTACTTTCCTCGTGCGGGTAGCTCCCCTCGAGTGCCACTCCGGAGTAGGCGGCAGAACCGTGCTGTGATGCCGGTCAGTTAGAGGATACTCAAGTTCGATGTCACGTCGTTAAGACACGATTGTGATGGCAGAGCAGGCAGTATTCAAGTTGTTTAGCTCGGGACGATTTAGTTTTATCTCGGGGTTATTTTCACTGATGCATGCATATAGTAATCATTATTCATTATAGCATTAGAGGCATAATAGTGGTAGTTTTTCTTATCAGCAGATTTATTTACAGCTTTGCTACTTTACCTCCTTTCTTGCCTCTAGTAGACTAAGTGGGTACATCGGAGTTTGAGGATTTACCCACTGAGGACTACTGGTTTACAAATAGTTCTCACACTTGTTGCTGCTCCCTCCCCTTTTCTCCCCTTTGTTTTGCAGAGTCTTCTGCGGGAGTTGCTGGTCCGTCGACTGCTGATCGAGATAAGGAAATTGCCGAGTAGATAGATCTCCTGCCAGAGTGAGAGAGACTGAGATAGACACTTTGTTGTATCCTTTACTCAGATTGATGTACTTATTATTTTGGGTCTGGCTTTAACCAACTGATTGTATTTTATTTTGGTGAGCTGGGAGATGTTGTATTATTACTGTTTTACTTTTACAATTTCAATCTGAGATGGTTTAGTTTTTAGTTCAGCTCTATACTTGTACTCTTTTATGTTTATCTTATATTTGAGCAGGTTTTTTTGCGCTTCGTGTAAGCGGAAAATTTCGTAAACTATTATTAAAATTAAATCAAGACAAATCAATACATGGCCAAAATTTATAAATACTACTCTAACACTTTTAAAATAACATTCTAAAGCTTATTGGACAGAAAAAACTAAAATAAGACCGTGTCACTAGGAGATTGTGCGTGTCCGTTGGCACGCAAGCATGCCTGTGTCGTATCGTGCCAGGCAACCGTGCCGCGACACTTTAATCCTTGGTAGTGATATATGACTCTCAAAAGTTTTTCCATCACTGATTTGCTAAATCAAAATAGGTTGATGGAACGAATTATGGCATGTGGCATAAAAAAGTTTAGTACCTCCTTAATGAGAAAGGAGTGCTTAACCACATGGCCAACAGTATGGTTCGGGCTGAGGAAGGCACGACGGCTCAACACCGCCATGATCTACAAGCCTATAATGACAAGCTTGAGAAAGACCGAAGTGCAAGCTATACGATGTTGAGCTATATGCACGATGACTTGATTAAGGAATTTGAAAATTATGAAACTGCTAAAAAATTGTGGGAGCATCGCAAGGTAAAATATGGTAGTATATCAGCCACAAGGATTCGTGCCTTAAATCTCAAATTCAATCAGTACGTGATAGACCCGAAGCACTCTATGGCAGAGCACTTAAAGGTGATGTCTGCTATAATTAGAGAGCTTAGAGCAGCTGATTGCAAGCTCACTAATGAACAACAAATTCAGTCAATTATAAGGCCTTTACCAGAGTCATCTTGGGATCAAATCAAGTTAGTGCTGAGTCACAATGAGGGTATTAAGACCTTCGATGATATAGCTCGACATCATGAGTTAGAAGTGGAGCACAGAAAAGCGAACCATACAAATGCACTCATTGCCTAGGGTGGTTAAGCGTAAAGGCAAGCAACCTAAGCGTAAACACACTAATAGAGTAGATAAATATAGAAAAACTGGGAATCTTGCGCCAAATGGGGGCGAAATTAATAAGAATCGTAAGGGGAAAGAAAAACTTAAATAAAGTTAAATGCTACAACTGTGAAAATATGGGACACTCCGCTCGTTATTGCACTAAGCTAAAGAATGTAAATCACAATCCTGGCTCTCTTACTAATGTATGTTCACATGTTTTTGTTGCTCACACTCTCTCTAATTGGATTGTAGACACATAAGCAACAAAGCATGTAACGCGAGATCGAGCAGGATATATAGATTACCATCAGGTAGCTACTGCAGCCATTATGTCACCATGGGAAACGACACTGAGGAATAAGTCCATGGAATTGGAGTATATCAACTTAAATTGCGCAATGGTCTTTATTTGGTATTACATGATGTGCTCCATGCACCTAATGTTCGATGTAATCTATTATCAGTTTTAGCATTTACTCAGATTAGGTTTTTCTTTTCGGTTTGAGAATACCCAATTAGCTATTTATTTGGGTAAGAACTTTTATGGTTATGGTTGTTTAAAGAATGATTTCTTTGTCTTAGATTTGGACATGAATTTTTATTAATAATAATAATTATGCTTTATTAGTCTCTTCTGATATTGTGTCTGATTCTATAAAATGACATGCAAGATTGGGTGACATTGGACAAGAAAGAATGGCTAGATTAGCTAGAGAAGGCCTGTTGGGGTTACTTGCTAAATTTAGCCTACCACCTTGTGAACTATGTTTAATAGGAAAAGCCTGCATAAAGCCCTTTGGTAAGGCACTTAGGTTATCTCATCCAAGGATTTAAGTGTCGTTGCACTGTCGAAAACTTGCTGGCACGATACGACATGATGCGTACCGAGTGGTGCCGATGAGTGCCGATCACAAAAAATACATGTGTGCCGACACGTAATGGCATGAAATATTTATTTTCTTTAGCAACAGAATTTTTTTAATTACTTATTATGTATCTTTATCAAATCTTTTAAACTTTATTAAGAAAATTTTACTCAATAATTTAAATAAAAAAGGGTTTTCAGCTGTGCCACTGGCATGAGAGCTATATTGTGCTGGTATCTTGTTGATACGATACGGCACGGTAGATACGGACCATGCTGATGAATACTTAAATCCTTGATCTCATCCATTGGAGCTAGTTCATTCTGACATATGCGGACATATGAATGTGAGACCACATTATGGCGCAACCTATTGCCTAACTTTTATTGATGATTATTCCCGCTATAGTTCACTATATATGTTATCTCATCGTTCAAAAGTCTTGGATTATTTCAAACGCTTCTTAGTAGAGGTTGAGAACCAAATAGAAAGAACCCTAAAAGTTCTACGTATTGACAGAGGATGAGAGTACTTATCAGACCAATTCAGGGAACTGTGTGAGGACAAAAAGGGATACGCGGACAGTTGACTATTTCTGGCACTCCGCAACAAAATGGTGTTGGATTAAGAAAGAATAGGACATTTTCATATATGGTTAGCTGTTAACTGCTGCCTATATGCATAACCAAGTGCCCTCCAAGTCAGTTCAATAGTTTGTGATAAATGGCTAGCTGCTATAGAGGATGAGATGAGTTCTATGGCAAAGAATAAAGTGTGTGAGTTGGTTGATTTTTCACCTAGGCGTAAAGCTATTGGAAATAAATGAATTTTTTTAAATAAAACGCAAGGCGAATTGATCGATTGACAAATATAAAACCCGACTAGTGGCGAAAGGATACAACCAAAAAGAGGGAGTAAATTATGAAGAGATATTCTCCCCAGTGGTGAGGTTTATCTCTATGCACCTAATTCTGGCTATCGTCGTATATTTCGATTTGGAATTGTTCCAAATGAATGTGAAGACTACATTCCTAAATGGGAAACTAGACGAGGAGATTTATACAAGTTAACCTTCGAGTTTCATAGCTGAAGGACAAGAGCGCAAAGTGTGCCGCTTAAAACATTCTATCTATGACTTGAAACAATCGTCTAGGCAATGATATCAACGATTTCATCGAGCAATTATTTCTATAGACTTTATGATGATTGAATAAGACCATTGCGTGTATGTCAAAAGGGAAGAAAAAAAATTTCTTATCTTCTCACTATACGTGGATGATATCTTGTTAGCCGAAAATGACGAAAAGTTGATTGTCACCGCACAGAGGTGGTTGTCCTCCACATTTGAGATGAAGAACATGGGACAAGCAAATTATATATTGGGATTTAGGAGTCAAGATCCATAGGGATCGATCTCGAAGATTCTTAAGTTTGTCTCAAGACTTACATCAAAAGAATTTTAGAGCGATTCCGAATGCATAATTCGAAATCTATGAATACGCCAATGGAAAAGGATCACTATCTTAGCCTTTAACAATACCCCAAAACAGAAGAAAAGAGAAAGCGGATGGAAAAAGTCTTATATGCGAGTGTAGTTGGTAGCCTGATATATGCAATGATGTGTACTCGACCAGACAAATATTTTGCTATTGGTATAATTAGTCGATATCAGAGTGATCCTGGTGTGGCACATTGGCAAGCAGTTAAAAGAATTTTCAGATATCTGTGAGGTATCACGAACCTTACTCTATACTATCATAGTGGAGAGCTTATATTGACGGGATACACCGAGGTAGATGGATCCGCAGATAAAGATGAATGTAGATCCACTTCGAGATATGCGTTTCTACTTGGAGGTGCTGCTATTTTATGGTGTAGCAAGAAACAATCTTGTTTCTCCTTGTCGACTATATTGTCGAAGTACATTGCAAGTACAATAGAAGTACAAGGGGTTGTTTGGCTAAGGAGATTCATGATAAATTTGAATATAACCACGCATGCAAATAGTGTTGTTGTTTTCTATAGTGACAACAAGGCAGCAATAGCTTATGCGAAGGATCCAAAGTATCATAAAAGATCTAAGCACATTGAGATCAAATAACACTTAAATTAGTGCACAACATCCTTAATTTATGAGAATGGATGTCATCAGGCCTTGATCAGCCCTCTCACACGGGTGATCGCCTTGTCGCAAGGAGAGCAAGTAGAATGAGACAACTAAGATCACAAAAATGCAGCTAGTAATCCAGGTGATCCAATTTGCGCTAAATGAGCAAGCAAGTGTTTCAATCATGAATGTCACCTTAGATGAGCTAAGATGAGACTTTATTGTGATGACCCGGATTTCCGCTGAAGGATTACAGCATGATCAGCGGCTTCTGGTGGCTTATTATGTGTGATGGTGGTGTTTGTGCGCAAATCAGACCTCAGGATGGGACCCAGCGCGGAAATTGGATCAAGTTTGCTTATCCAGATGCCTTCGTTAAATTTTATATGTGGATTTTGGCAAAACGGAGACAGTATTTGGATTCAGGGCAGAAAAACGTTGAAAAACGGCAATTTGGATGTATTTTTCTGAGTCCCGACGCCCGAAAACGGACAATCGGAAGTTTTGCAGTGTTTTTAGGTGCAGGAGGGGAGCCGTGGACCGGAGGGACACGTGGCAGCTTCCCATTGGCGTGCGGCGGACACGTGGAGGTCTGGGGTTGGCTGGCGTAGCCGGCTTGGTAGGCGCGGCCCACGGGAGAAGCACGGGCAGGCCGGGCAGGCACGCGGGCAGGCGCGGTGTTGGGTAATTGAGTGTGCCACGTGGCGGCTCCCCATTGGTGCGCTGGGGACACGTGGCAGCACCGGGTTGGCGGGCTCTTCAGGCACGGTACACGCGGCGCGGCGGCTGAGGGCCTGGACGCGTGTCGGCTCGCGATTAGATAGTGCACCGTAGGCGCGGAGCTGGTAAGGCGCGCCACGTGGCGCGCCCTCATTGGACCGACCGGACGTGCGGTCTGCGCGCGGTTGGTGGGGTTGCCACGTGGCGGTTGACCACGGGGTGCTGGCGCGAATTGGCGACGCTCGGATGGCCCAGGTTGATTCGGGCGTCCGTCGGGCGTGGACTGTGAACACATTCGGGCGCCCGAATGTGCTCCCTGCGCCCGAATCTTGGGGGTTTTTCTTGGTTGGTTTGTGGACTATAAATTGGGTTTCTTTCCCCTTTTGTGAGCTTTTTTGGAGCTGATTTTTGGAGGAACGTCTATTGAGCCATCCCCTACACTTCCTCTTTATCTTCATCGACAGAAGAAGTAATCCTAGGGGCTTCTTGATCATCTTCTTCCTTCACTTTGGAGAGCTCCGCCATTGTTGAAGCTTCGGTCAACCTCGTCGCATTTCGGTGCAAAAACTCCCAGAGCTCAATTCTTGGAGTTTTTAGCTGATTTTGGAGGGGATTTCCACAAGAGGTAAATCTACAGTTTTGATATTCAGCGTTTTTCGTGGATCATGAGATTTCTTGGGGTACTTTTAATATTTCTAGAACCATCACGCACAGATTTTGTGCTTGGACACCCTTGAGTAATTTTGAGTTTTCTCTTTCATGCGAACTCGGATTTGGGAGTTCTTTAGCTCGATTTCTATCCACTCTCGACAATGAATCCATTGCCACCTTCATTATTGGATTCGGAGCTTATTTACCCAGGTATTTCCTGTGATCTTCTTGACCCTGTGGTGCAGATTTTGTTACAGTACAGTTTTGATTTGCTTCTTGAGCAATGAGCATTTGTATGTAGACAGCTACGGGAATATCATGGTTTTGGGGATTTCTTTGTATGAATGTGTTATCAAGATGTAGATGACCATTTTTTCATGTTGACACCTAAGAGGAATTCCTTCTAAATTGAGCTCTAAAATTTCTTGAACTCTATGTTTTATTTTTGTACCCTGTTTTTGGACAGTATGAGGGTAGCATGATGAGTATTATTTATTAAGGGTTTTTGATGGATTTTTTATGTTTGGGGAGGGTTTATTTGATCAAGGATACTTTGTTACCACTGTTGGGAACCTCCCTTGGAATTATTAAATGCAGAAACTTTATTCTTGAATTTTCTTGCATCATGCTGAAATTTTGGATATTACCGCGCAGCAGGCGTTGTTTCGGCAATTGCACCCAATCCGAGAGTCAGATTTGGGCAATTTCTGCGGGGCATTATTTTTCTAAGGAGTCGAGGATTCTACACGCCGAAATTCAGCTTGATCGAGCATTGGATCCATACTTTCCAGGTGGGTTGCTTTCGTCTCCAAAACCGGCGGACGGTTCTCTAACTCTATTTGTAAGTATGCATGCATGGTTTAATGTACAATTTGATGATTGAGATATAAGTATGAGAAATGGTTTAAATGATGGGGTTTAAGGCTTACTTGATAAATTATACATGTTATGCGGATTTGAGAGTTACATGATTTATTTACCCTTATGCATGAAAGAGAGTTACAAGATAAAGATGTTTATCATATACTAGTGGAAAGCATGCTAGATGATGATGTTCACTTACTTGTTGGAGAATATGATTGATGCATGTCCGCATTTATATTGTTTAAGCTTGTGAGCATGTATGACTTGAGTATACTACATTGATTGGAAGCAAGCATGATATGATTTGTCTATGTTACGTTGGTTCAATTTTATGCATATTATGGTTAGAGGTTTATATATTGGTTATGATGCATGTTTAACTGTGGAACTTGACCTAGCACCCCGTCATATGTTGCATGTTTGAAACCAGACTAGTAGAGAACCTTCACTTGGGCTAGGTTCATTTATGTTTTAGACATCCCCTCACTTGCATCTTTTTCCGGGCATAGAGTTTCATCGCCCGGGTAGTGGGCCGAGTGGTCGGGTTATTGAGGGACGTGTGTTGCACTCGTGCCTGGGGGCTGAGTGGAGTTTGGTAGCTGTGTTTGGACCAGTGCTAGTGTTGTTGGGAACCGTTTCGGTTGACGGTGGTCCCGGATCGTGGAGTGTTGTCCGACCAGTTTGTTAGCCTTGAGTTGTGGGTCAATCCCGGCTGTGGAGTATCTCCAGCCCATGAGTATAGTGTGGCGAGTTGGGTGTCTCGTTTTGGGAGCCGTTTGGGTTAGCGATGGTCCCGTCTGTTGTGTACCTCCGGCTAATGGGTTAGTACAGCGAGTTGGTTGAGTTCGCTAGTGTCTCGTGATTCGTGAGGGCTTATTAGCTGAGTCGTTATGAGTACTCCGACCATCGTGCGAGATGTTTGAGAATCTTGAGTTCTTCCGTTCTGAGAGTGAGCATGGATTTTGACCATAGCCTGCATGAGCCATATTGAGCTCGACAAAGATGCGCTGATACTTTCCTCGGTGGGACCACGCCCCTCAAGTGCCGCTCCGGAGCTATGCCTATTACTTTGCTATCGCGACTTGTCGATGCTGTCCCTCTGACTGGGCATTTTTTAGGCAGTCACGAACGCAGTCCCTCTGGCTGGGCCTTTTTTAGGCAGTCACAGACGCCCTACGTAAGTCCAGTCCTCCGTAGATGTAATGGCAGTAGGTGGGCGCAAGCTTGACTGGACCCTATGTGGCAGTCAGTTTGATTGGGTCGATTGAGCACCTCGTGTTCGAGTGGTTCCATATCTTTTCATCTGTATCACCTATTGAGCATTTAGATAGAGGCATGGTAGCTGTAGAGTATCTTCAGCTTTTCTTATTCAGTTTATACTGCACCGTTATCTTATGCCTCTAGTAGACTTAGTGGGCAGACCGTTGTTCTTGAAGACGGTACCCACTGAGAACTACGTGTTGGTGTAGCTCTCACACCCTTTGTCGGTGACAGTGTTGCAGGGGCATCTTCACCAGTTCCTACCTCTGCGGTTGCTGCTTCTTCTGATCCTGGTGAGAGAGTCGCGAGCTAGATCCCTACCTGTCCTTAGAGAGTAGTTGTACCCCCTGTTCTTGGAGGATTTTAGTATAGTCAGTTGGATTTGTATATTCTACTCTTTTGAGAGTTGTCTTTATTTGTAAGAGACTGTTGTATTGTGAGGATATGACTTGTACTGTGAACTTGTACACTGATGTATTATTATTATTTTAGTTTACCTCCCTTTTTAGACTCTTAGACGTTGTATCAGAGGTTGATGTATGATGATCACATTTGGGAGATGGATCTTGTATTTTATTCTAGTGGTACAGTGGTTTGGATTTTACTTTTTCTACAGTTTACCTTCCAGCTCTGATATTTGTTTAGCTGTAGTTCTATCGTTTTGCAGGTTTGACGCTTCGCCTATGCGGAGTTTCCCGTATGGGTGGCGGATCTGTTGGCGAGCCCGGATCGCAGTTTCGACCCCGAGGCGTGACATTTATGAAGTCAATAGTAGAGATGATACATGACTCTACATGGCATGTATGAAGTCGAATGTAAAAAGGGCACCATGTGGGTAACTGTCTTGAGGTTTGTTGTCTTGAGTAGCAACAGAACCGACATTTGTATAGTGTTTTGAGCGTGACATGTCCTTAAAGGTAGCTCCACCATAGCATATGTCCATACCGTATGTGCAAGATCGATCACTATTTTAAAGAGTGACAAAATTGATCCCCATTTCATCACTGTGAGAGCTTTGCCTACCCTTTGGAACTTAGAACCATGTCATAAAGTGGATATTTGGTGATGCTACTTTAGCACGATATCCAAAGGCCATGATTCATCTAGTCCAGCAGAACAAGTCTAGGAAAGCAATCAAGTTGAAATCGATTGGCCTGAGGAATCTGAGAAAAATTCATTTGACAACACACTTGTGATTTGTGACTTATAGCTCCGGCGACTATGTTGATATTTGTTGTCAATATAATCATGAGTACAAATGCATTGATGAGAAAGATCTAGCTTGCTCGATGATAGTGATCAGAAATGCTATGGTCTAGTGTAGTTCAGTGATTTGGGATATAGACGAGACGTCGAGTAGTAGTGTTATGCTAGGTAGATGGTGACTTAATATAGCACTCCTCACTTTTGTTTGTTCTCGTTATTGATCGCACCAACTATTTTCCAGTAGAACGAGATGAGAGAATATATTTGGGATAAAAATATCAATTAGTACCAAATGTGTACGAGTGGGAGATGTTAGGATTCGTCCACATTGGGATTTATCTAAAATATTCCTAGTCCACATAGGATAAGGATAAAATATTCCTAGTCCACATGGGATAAGAAATAAATCTAAAAAATAAATTATATAAGAGATTGTCCATGAAAAAGACAAATAAATATTAGAATAATCACTCTACAGAAATTTTCTCTTGGGTTCACTCTAGGGCACCATCAAAAACCCTCGAGATTTGGGCAGTGTGCTGTGATCGACTCCGATAGCCGATTAGCGACGAGAAAGAACAACTCGGTGTGTTGCGATCGACTTTGGTAGCCAATTTGCGACGAGGAAGAACAACTCTGAAGAAGAAAAACGCGCCAAAAATTGAGGCAATATTAAGACAAATCGAGAAGTTCGTAAAACAAGACGAGAAAAGATCCTGATAATTGCAACATAATTACACAACGAAAAAAGTATGTAAAATCTATGTGATTTTTCATTATCAATTGGTTGATAATAACCAACAGAAACAAATTAAAGTTCAATAACCTGGCTAAAAAATTTTCTCCAAGTTCGGTGACCGATGATGGCATTCGCCCTTTTAAACATAGGTACCTAAACTATACCAATACCTTATTTTAGTTAATTGAATTGATTACTTTGTTAAATTTATTATATGAATTTCACAGCTGTAACCAATGTTTTAAGAAGTGGAAAGACTAAACAGGCGGAGAGGATAATGATGAGAATAAGGAGTTTAAGCAGACCTGACTGGAGGGGATGGTAAATCCGTCGACAAAGATGGAGATACCATGTAAGATCCCCCTCCCATCTGCAGATGAGGTGGAGGCGTCCGTCTCGAACTGATTCCTCAGCTTCCTGCTCTTCTCTGCCATGTAACTGGAATCAAAGAAGGAGAAATTAATAGGAGAGGCCACGATGACGCCGACAAGGAAAAATTAAGATCAAGAAGAAGAAGAAGAAGAAGGACGAAAACCTTCCGAAGTCAGAAAAAGGGGAATCCTTCTTGCGAGGGTTTCTGCGTGCAGAATCGGGTCTCCCCCTTTTACGAGAGTCTCCTGAAGAACAGGAAGCAGCGGCAGCGGAGGACGGGGAAAGACGTTCCAAGTAGCTCATGGTCACTCGCGCCGTCCGAACTGGCGCAAGGTCGGGGGAAAATGTAGAATGGAATTGTAACTTGTTAAGGGGGAGAGTCGGGGCCGAGGAAGAAAGAAACTAGCGAATACGCCGACAAGAAGAAACCCATCGCGCGTGCGCCTATTTACAGGTGCGAGTCTGTTTCGTCGGGCTCCCCGTAGACCGTCGCGTACGTAGCTTGGCCTGAACTCCTATGCCTAAATGGCCAAGTGACAAGTCTCAGCTTCTTATTTCGTTAATCTAATTTTAGGCTTCACCTCCTCTAGGTAGAATCTATCTATCAATCTATCTATATCTATATCTATATATATCTTAAGCATATATATTTTTTTTCAATCATTTTTGCTATTTTTGGAAAAAAAAATTTCTCAATAAAGTAGCGCCCATCTACCCTATTTTTTTTTCTCTCGACCATTTCGTGTTCCCCCGCCTTCTCTTACCTTCTTCGCATCCCCCGTTTCCCCCGTCCTCTCTCTCTCTCTCTCTCTCTCTCTCAAGTTTTAACTTCCAACCCCCTATATTCTCCACAGTCACCTCCTAATCCCTTCATTCCTATTTGTAGCCCCTCCTCGACCACTCTTCGGCTTCGGTGGCTCCGCACTCGTCGATTGAATCAGGGGCTGGATGTGATTCTCGATTTTTAGACGGAGACAATAAGGGAGAACCCTGCGAATGCGATGGAGACGACAGAGGTAAGTGACAGGGAAATTGATCGAATCGGAGCTTTGATGCAATCCCCGGTTTCCGGATCGAAGACGGCGAGGAAGAGCCCCTTGAATGCAGCGAAGACAACGAAGATGAGAAATAGGGAGGCGAGGAGGGACGGGCACGAGGCGGAGGTGTTGGTGGACTTGGAGAAAGGGGATGGGGAAGAAGGGGCACTGCAGTGGCACACATACATATACATATATATGGGGATTAGAGGGAAGATACCCACCACTCTCCTACGTTGCTGCGGCAGCGGCAAAGAAGGATCTTTTCCATCCATTCTAGGCCTCCAGTTCTCTGCCCTAATCAACTACGTGGCGCGCGTTGATTGGTCTCTCCTCGACCGCATCCCTGGTGACCGCAATCGTTCCCAATAGGTATGATTAATAAATAACAAAAAAATAATTAGAAAAAAATTAGTGTTTTAATTGTAATCTAACTATAAACCCATGGATCCAAAAATTGGATTTTGATACGTCCTACTAAATAAAAAATTTGATTTTGACAAACTTAATTGTGTGTGAATTAATGTAGTGGTCCAGATTCCAATGCAACCTTTTCCGATGAATCCACTATGTAGAAAACCTAGTGTTGGTGTGTCTGGCCCATAGTGCATCAAAAGGATGCCACTGATGGACCCTGTGAGATATCTTTAGTTAATTTGGCCTTCGACTGCATTTGTCGAATTTTAGAAAAGGTTTTGGGCCAAACAGAGGTTGGATTTGGATTCAGCGCGGAAAAATACTTGAAAACGGCTATTTGCTTGTTAAATTCGGAGTCCGGATGATCAAAAAGGGCTTCCGAAAGTTTTCGAGGAGATTCGGTGCATGGGGGAGACCGTGGACCGGCATGAGCTATGTGGCGGCCTGTCATTGGCCGGCTCATGCAGCTCGGTTCACGGGGAGGCGCGGCGAGTGCATAGACCGCGGGGCGGGACGAGTGGCGTGCCCGGAATGGCCGGCACACGCGGCGCGGACCAGGCAATTTGCGCGGGCTCGGTGGACCGGGTGCAGGACACGTGGCAGCCTGGCATTGGCTAGCTCACAAAGGCGCGGTCCACGGGAGCACGGAGGGGCGCCTCGGGGCGCGTGTCACGCCCCGGGGTCGAAACTGCTACCCGGGCTCGCTAACAGATCCGCCATCTGTACAGAAACTGCCGTACAGACGAAGCGTCTAACCTGCAAAAAGAAGCAACTACAGCTAAACAGATATCAGAGCTGAAAGTAAAACTGCTAAAAATAGGAAATAATACAAATTCCATCTCCCAAATACGATCATATAAAAAGTCCTCTGATACAAAATTCAAAAGGGAGATATCTCCAATAAAATGCATCGGTGTACAAGCTCTCAATACAAAAATATCCTCACTACATCAGTCTCTCAAACTGTAAAAAGAAAGTACAACTCTATACCTCACAACAAAGGTCTCTCAATAGAGGAAAAAGAAGTAAACTAATCAACTGAAGCTCTCCTCTGAAGGGGTACCGCTACACTCCAACGACGGGTAGGGAACTAGCTCGCGACTCCCTCGCCTCGGCCAGAAGGATCAGCAACAGGAGCCCAGGAACAGGAGAAGAAGTCCCTGGGGAAAAAGACACCACGACGGGTGTGAGAACTACTTCCCACAGTAGTTCTCAGTGGGTGCCGCCAACAAGCCCAACGGTCTGCCCACTAAGTCTACTAGAGGCAAAAGGTAACAGTGCAATGAAAATATGAACAAGAAAAGCTGGAGCTACTCTACAACTACCATGCCTCTATCTAGATGCTCACAAAGTGGAACAGATGAAAGTAAAAGTGACCACTCGCACCCAAGGTGCTCAATCGACCCAATCGAACTGACTCCTCATAGGGTCCAGTCAAGCCTGCGCCTGGCGACTAGGAACGCACCTGCCCACTACCACACATCCACATGAGGACGGGATTTACGTGGGGCGTCCTGTCCGGCTAACTCATCCCTCGCGCAAAACTGCCTCAACAGGCCCACCATCGCATCCACTGCAAACTGCCTCAACAGGCCAACCATCGCATCCACTGCGGCATCTCAGGGGGCGCGACCCCAACTGAGGAAAACGGCGCGGCATAGAGTATCAAAAATTGGCATATGCAGGCTAGTCAAAATCCACGCTCACTCTCAGAACGGTAGGACTCAAGATCCCCAAATATCTCGCACAACAGTCGGAGCACTCTCGACGACTCAGCTGATCGGCTAACTCGAAACACGAGACACTAGCCTCTCCAACAGCTCGCAGCACAAAGCACACTGGCTGGAGATACTCCACAGCCAGGAACGACCCACAACTCAGGCTAACAAAACCGGTCGGACAACACTCAACGACCTGGGACCACCGTCAACCCCAACGGTTCCCAACAACACTGACCGGAAGATACTCGACGGCCCGGGACTACCGTCTGCTCAACGGCTCCCTCCCACGACAGCACAACAGGGAAACAAGACCTCCCGGGACTACCGTTTACCCAAACGGCTCCCGGCACAGATAAGCAACCCACTACAACTACCAGACTCCACTCTGCTCCCAAGCACGAGTGCCAAAGCATCCCACACTAAAAGAAAGTCCCGACCCTCGGCCCACTACCCGGGCGAGGATAACACTACGTCCAGGAATATAAAACAGTGTGGGTGTCTAAACAATAAATAACCCTAGCCCAAGTGAGAGTTTTCTACTGGTCTGGTTACACATGCAACATATGACGGGGGTGCTAGGTCAAGTTCCAATATAACTATATTAACAGATGATAAAAGGAATAACCATTCCTACAATCTAGCATGCTACACAATGACATAAACTATCATGCATAGTCCTACATCAGTAGAAATACTGTACAGTCTATAAAACTTGGAGATAAGGCCACCCACCTCGATAAGCCACCAATTGCTCGTAGACACTTGCAATTGGCCTCTACGCGATTCCTTGCCTCCACCAGAGTCCGCACGCAGAACGGTGCACACCGTCGGAGTCCGCACGCAAAACGGAGCATGGTGCCGAAACCCGCTCGCAAAACGGTGCACGCCGCCGGAGTCCGCACGCAAAACGGAGCACGGTGCCGAAACCCGCGCGCAAAACGAAGTCCGCACGCAAAACGGTGCACGCCGCTGGAGTCCGCATGCAAAACGGAGCACGGTGCCGAAATCCGCACGCAAAACAGAGTCCGCACGCAAAACGGTGCACGCCGCCGGAGTCCGCACGCAAAATGGAGCACGGTGCCGAAACCCGCGCGCAAAACGGTGCACGCCGCCGGGGTCCGCACGCAAAACGGAGCACTATGCCGAAACCCTCGCGCAAAACGGAGTCCGCACTCAAAACGGTGCACGCCGCTGGGGTCCGCACGCAAAACGGAGCACTATGCCGAAACCCGCACACAAAACGGAGTCCGCACGCAAAACGGTGCACGCCGCCGGGGTCCGCACGCAAAACGGAGCAGTAAAATACGGTCCCTAACACAGATAAGAGTAAGAGGGTCAATTCACTGTCCAAAAGAACGCTCCAAACTGTGCCAAAAACACCGTAAAAACAAGTGCGGGACCTACCCCGACGCGTCGCGCCGCCCAACCGACCCGTTTGGAACACCTCGCGCGCTCCGCGAGGTCCACGGCGCACCGCCTCATCCCCCAAAAATCTCCTCCTCACTCCCTCTCTCGCTCGGGTGAAGAAGGAAAAGAAGAAAGAGGAGAAGAAATGGCGCGGGGGAGAAGGAAGAAGAAGAAAAGAAGGAAGAGAAAGAGAGTGGTCCACGGATCCGGTCCACGGTGCCAGCAAATGGGGAGCCACCAACCGCGGTCCACGAAGCCGGGGCGCGTGCGCCGGGTCCACGCACGCGCCCCGCCGCCACGCGGCGGCGCGCAGCAACGCGCCCGCCACACGGGCGCGTTACACCGCCCCTGCGCAGGCGCGGGACACCGCGCGCGCCACACAGGCGCGCGCCCCCGCGCCCGCGCGGGCGCCAACGGGGGCCCGCCACGTGGCGGCCCCCGCGTGACTCGCGCCGAAGGCGCGCCTGCCGCGTCAGTACGCGCTGCCGCGCTCGTCGGGATCCGTGCCGCTCCGCCTCGAGATCCGCGCACGCCTCGAAAAATGCGCGATTCATCCGGGCTCCAAATCAAACAAGTAAATAGTCCATTCTTAGCGATTTCCCGCGCTGAATCCAAAAATGATGTCCATTTTTCCAAATTCTCATCCGAAAATTTGCCGTATGCCCACTCGATCTGATTTTCGCGCCGGGTCCATTTTTAAAGTCCGATTTGCTAAATTCCAACTCTAAAAATTTCCGAGGGCGACCGGAGAGGTAATCTTTTATCCAAACTTCGCCCGGAGTCCAATTTTGACATCTGAATCGCGCGAAACCACTTCAAAACACCCGACGGGTCCTCCAACTTCCCACGGGATCACCTTTTAAGCCCAAAGTCCAACACATGTGTCCAAATTACGCGCAAACACTACCGACACACCACGCAGGCCTCCAGTGATGCAACTAAATCCCAAATTGCATCACAAATCCATTTTTGGGCCCCAACACGCGCACAAACACCCCCAACGGCGACCGAAAGCTGCAAAACAACCAGCAAACCCTACGCGGGGGATTCCGGGACCTCACATCCTCCCCCACTAAAAGAAAGTTTCGTCCTCGAAACTAAATCAAGTCCATCAGGAGTCACAAATACCACGGGTAGGTATCCATCAATACGCCTCCAGCTCCCGAAACACCACTCACTCCCCGTGATTACTCCGCAACAACAACAGCAACAAGTACGGTATGGCCCGATGTACAATTCTCTCATCTCTCGAGCCAGAAATTGCAACGGGCGTCCCTCGTACTCCAACAATCGCAGATCTCAAAGGGGCAAGTAAATCACGGGCGAGGAAAAAAAAAAAAAAATACATCACTCCTGAGCTGAGACGTGAAATACCAAAGGGGCTCCAATAAAAGGCTGGGGGAAACTGAAATAACCACTAGTGCAACACGCATCAAACCACATCATGGTGCCAACCTCAACAAGACGACCCGAAGTATAACCCACACATTCATCCAATAAGGAAGGGAATCCAATAAGTTGGGGTCTTCACTCGGTTACTTCCCGATCCAAAACCACTCGAGTGGACTACACAACTGCACGCTACCCTCAAAAGGGATCCTCAAGAGACACAATCTCGTGCCACAGTTGGTCGCTCAACATGCTATCATAACCCCAACGGACCCACGGGTCGAAGTCAATCCCTTAACTAATAAAGAACACCCTGACGGGGACCAAACCGTCGGTGAACGGGACTGAAAACTGGCTCACAAGGCGATCATAAAACTGATGCCCAAACTCGCGGTCAAAAGTCCGAACCATCCAAAAACTCTCACCGTTATGTACCTACAACGTGGCATCACTGCCGTGTATCAACGGTGTGGCATCACCACCGTGTATCAACGGTGTAGCATCACTCAAGCATCAAGGCCTCAGATCCTTACAGTCCTATACCCAACACTACCTCGAAATCCTGGAGCTGAGGAAGGGCCAAAAGATCAACAGGCAAAAACCATGGCCCCAACTGCACTGGGCAGGACCAACAACACTCATCTATGTGCAACACGTGATCAGGTATCTGAACCTCACGAGCACAAGCTAAGGGTCCTATCTCTAGCCCATACAGAAGAAAAGAATGCGATGCTCCGGTAACAAATAACGCTCCCGCTCGGGGGTGGTCGCCCGTCGGACTTCCGCGAAGAAGTGGCCCTATCTGCCTGAAAATGTCCCGACTGTCCACACGAAAAACATCGCCCCTGCCTGTGGTCACACTGCGGCGCAGAATGTGGCCCACCACAAATGACACAGTCATCCCGCTGCTGCCGCTGATACATTGGCTGTGGAGAACCTCCTGGTCTCTGTCTCCTCTGAGTCTCACGACCCTCAGACTGGGATCATGGCAGCCCCGGGGGTCTCGATCTACTCGACTGTCCAAACACAGGCGGCACTGGATGCCTCTCCCCGGAGCTGGTCCCTGGCGCTCCGTCACTCTCTGACATGATCACTGATCCTCGGTCAACCCGTTAAGCATGCTCAATCGCTGCATCTAACGTCGACACCCGTCGAGAATACACCAGGTGATAACTATTCCGATGCAGTCCTTTCTCAACTAGCTCAACCTCCTGGGCCTCATCCAAGCGACATGGGGTATATTGCTCAACAATCGCAAAACTCGCGAACATACTCCAGAAGAGGTCGACTCCCCTGCTGCAGGAGTCTAAGATCCCCTTCTAGTTTCTGCTTACTCTGCCGGGAAGGAAGGCCTTGAGCCGCAAAGCACGAAGCTGGTTCCAAGTCAACAACTGCGCTCCCGGTAGTCCAACAGGACAAACTCGATGCCACCAAATCTCGGCGTCCTGTTAGACCATCTCAATCTCACTAAAGTAACCACTTGGTATCTCAGCCAGGGCATGTACCCACCTGGTAACTCGGCCAGGGGTATGTACCCATCTGGTAGCTCGGCCAGTGAAAAGTATCCTCCTGGTAACTCGGCCAGGGCATGTGCCCACCTGGTAACTCGGCCAGGGGCAATGTATCCATCTGGTAGCTAGGCCAGTGGAAAGTATCCTCCTGGTAACTCAGCCAGGGAAAAGTGTCACGCCCCGGGTGTAAACCAGAACCCGGGCCCGTCTACAGATCCGCCGTGCACACAGTATTTTCCGTGTACACGAAGCGTCAACAACCTGCTCAGATATAAAAGATATAATAAAAGAGCAATAAAAACAGAGCTGAACTAAAACTAATACATCTCAGACTGAAGCTGGAAATAAAATACAATACATCTGTATAAATGATACATCAGTCTCTCCCAGCTCACAAAATAATAAATACAACCTGCTGGCAGAGCCAGTCCCAAAGGTGAAAGTACAACCGTCTGAGGAAAACATGGGTACACCAACAGTCCAGCTAACACGCTCATCCTGCCTCGAGATCTATCTACTCAGCCGTCCTCTCGCCTCGACCCGCCGCTGAAAGCCCAGCAGCACCCACAGAAGACACTGCAAAACAAGGGAGAAGAAAAAGAGAAAAGAAGAATGGGGGTGAGAACTACTAGTAAACCAGTAGCCTCCCCTAGTGGGTAAAACCTCAAACTCTGACGCACCCACTAGGTCTACCAGAGGCGAAAAGGAAAGAAGAGTGGTAAGAAATGAAACTGCTGAAAAAGGAAATCTACCACTACTATGCCTCTAAAATGCAGTCCTAGACTGGAATAACCGTAAGAAACAATAACCAACCGTCCCAGATGAACCCAATCTGTACCGCCCTCATCATCGGGCAAGAAAGCCGCGCCGATGTGATAGCAAAACTCCTGCTGCCGCCCTCATCATCGGGCAAATAAGCCGCGCCGATGTGATAGCAAAACCGTCAATAACTGTCTGACCCCGGCCTCCGGAGGGGAACTCGAGGGGAGCGACCCACACGAGGAAAGCATCACCGGGCAATAACCGCGCCGGTGTAATAAGTATCAAAAGCAGGACTGGTTCACAACTATAAAGCCCCAGTGGAACACAACCCTCCACTAAAAGAAAACTGATTCCCAATCAGATGCAAAAGTAACCATCCGGTCAATCGCCCAATATCCGCGATTGCCGCAATACCCCAAAATCCACGACCAGGTCTCACAACCGACCTCCGGTCAACCGCGTAATATCCGCGGTCGCCGGAATAACCCACAATCACAATCATGTCCCACATCCGACATCTGGTCAACCGCCTACTATCCGCGGTTGCCACAAAACCCTCTAGTCCATAATCATGCCCTATCACCGATGTCCTATAACCGACATCCGGTCAACCGCCCAATATCCGCGGTCGCCGCCAAAACCCATAATCCACAATCCAGGCCCCGGCTACACTATCCCAAACCCCTGCTCAAACCCGAGCAACAAGAACCACCTGACTAACGAAAAGGAGAAAAGAAGCAAACAAGGTTTCTCCTAAGTCAAGTTCCAGCATGAAAGTGTAGCGATAAAAGATGGCCTATCTAGATGTCCATACAAGCATGCAAGTGTTCTCAAGGAAATAAAGGAAAAGGTGTCCAATAGTGGTTCCACATGTGTAACAATTAATAGCTCCGCATAGATATAACCATCATGCTAAAACATTATCCAACCACACATGTCTATAATCCATGTTCCATAATAAAGCATCACTATCCACCTATGCATGTCATAAAATCCTCAAATAGTACCAACCACTAACAGGATAATCATATAGTCCAAAATAAATATTCCATTCCACATGCAAGGTTAAACGCTAACATTCTATCCATACCAACATGTATAAGTCCCAACCACTATCAGATATCCACAAGCATGCAAGTCCCAATTACAATTATCAATCATGGATGTCCAAGAAGGATCTCTCTAATACTCCTAGTGGGTAAGTCAGAAAAGAGGGATAAAGCAACCACCCACTTGAAGTGCAACTGTCCAAATCCGTACAGCTGAAAATACCAAAAACTCCAAATCCTTGCTCCACAATTTCAGCACACCCGCAATATTCCTGGTACAATACAAAGCCACTAATTACACTTAGGCTCCCAAATAATGCTCTTATAACCACATACAACCTCGGATTCGAAACTGTTAAATTATCACCTGCAGAAAGTGCCCAGAAAATTCCAAGAAAAATATCACAGCGATCGTTGCGTCGCTAGCTTCGTAACGGTACCTTGCACGCCCAAAACAGAGTTCGGTAAGTCAAGATAAAAATCCGGCAAGGTGGTGATCCAAACAACAAACTGTGGAAAAAGACTGCGCACTGTACACTGAGAAAACAGTGATTTTCACCTCGAAATAAATCTCATAAAATTCCAAGAAAAATACGAGCGCGTTCCTTGCGATCTGTAGATGAAAAAGTTGTATAAGCTCGTCTCCGTCAGACGCTCGTGCGCGAAGATACGGCCAAAATACTCCGATGCTGTCCTCACAATCCTCACAGAAAAGGGGTCACATTAATGCCTCGGGATCCGTGCCAAGGAGTTAAAATCAGAATGCGCGATCAAAATGAAAGATGAAGCCCTACCTGTCATGAAGCCAACGGCGCAAAAATCACAGAAGAATGATCTCGGGGTAGACCAGGAGAGCTAAAACACTGCTGCTGCGCCGAAGAAGAACACAGAAAATGCAACGTCGCGCCGCGCCGTAAAATCCAAAACCTCGGGATTTGAGCCTCCTAAAATCCTGAAACTTGGCGGGTGTAATCCTCACTTGAAGGAGAAGAAATCTCCTTCTCACCTCCCCTTCGAGCTGAGGTCTCGAAGGGGTCGAAAATCCCCCTTGAAGAGCCCTCGGGTTGCACTTAAGGGAAAACCAGAAAAATCTTTTCGAAAAATACCCATCGTGTCCTCAAAAAATTCCACTGCGCCCGGTGCACGTGCGCCCGCCAATGACGACGCGCCACGTGGCCACACCCACCGTGCACCGCGCCGTGGACCGCGCACGTCGCACCTGCCCGCACGTCGCGTACGGCACCTGCTCCACCCATTGCGTGGACCGGGAGCACAACACCGCACCAATCACGTAACGCCACGTGTCCACTGACCGGTCCACCGTGCACCCGAAGAACTCCGTGGACCGCGCGCTGTGAGCCGCCCAACCACCATCCGCCACGTGGCACCGCCACGGTGCACGCTTGGGCCGCGTGGACCGGCCGCCTGCCCGCGCGCCCGCGCGCTGCCCGCGCCGCGCGCCGCCGCTGTGCCGCCTGCCCGAGGCCGCGCCGCCGCCCGCCGGCGCTGCCCGCCGCCGCCGCCGGCCGCCGGCGATCGCCGGAAAGTACTGTTCCGGCCGTGAACAGTACCCGAGCACCAAAAATAAAAGTGGGTAGTCCGTTTTGACCGTTTTCGCGCGCTGAATCCAAATTCGCCGTCCGTTTTGCCAAATTCCAATCCTAAAATTTGCCGGAGGCTCCCGGAAAGGTATTTTCAATCCGAATTTCACGCCGAGTCCAAATTTGATATCCGATTTGCGCGAAAACACTTCCAAACATCCGACGGGGTCTTGCGGTTACCCAAGTGATCCAATAAAGCTCGAGGTTCAACACTTGTATCAAATCATGCACCAACACCTCCCGAAACACAGAACAGGCTCCCCCGAAGTCACCGATGACCCTACCACAACTCTGCAGAGATCCAGGTCATCACATCCTCCCCCACTAAAAGAAAGTTTCGTCCTCGAAACTAAAGTCGTTCCTCAACACGGAATCTCAACCAGATAGAGGGGGTAATTATCCGATCATCCGCCACTCAAGCTCCCCAAGCTGTCAAATACCTCCTCCAGGGACACGATACAATCCTCGGGTCTCTAACAAGAACAAAATAAGGGTGGGAATTCCAGGAATCCGTACTACCTCAACCAAGTACAGCTGGACTAACCGCTCGAGCTACCAAGTAGTCCACATCGGTATACGCATCCGCTCCTCCTCAGCCTCAGATAAACCAACCACAAGTCTATCGGCACACTAGCTCGATCCAAGTACCTCTTTACTTCCCGTGATATCCAATGCAAGTCCCTCAACCACACCAGCCAAAAAGGCCACTCAACCACTGCGAAACATCCACCTCACGCACAAAATCAAAACCATAGAGGCGAAGATAACCCTCAAGCAACCCAAGTACACCAATACCTCCGGGCCTGGCTCCCCACGAAAACCGTCCTCACGGCATAATCAGCCGCCGCGAAAGAAAAACCGAACCAGCCAGCCCAACAGGTACCACAACAACATCCCGCAGCTGAGTCAAGACCCTCAGGTCTACCGGCAAAATCCAGGACTCAAGCTGCACCGGGCAGGACCAACAACTCTCCCCCACGTGCCGCAGATCGGGAATATGACCTCCCGAACACCCGGTAACCGTCCTACCCCTAACCCAAGCAATGAAGCAAAAGCACTACCCACCACGGAGGGAAATCCTCTCGTATCAAAAGATACGAACCCAAGAGCCCGGAACAACTCAAACCTACCACCACACTGACCGCTGGAACCCATGTGATCTGACGGTCTCAAAATCCACTATCCTGGAACAAGAGATCGGGAATGCCTCATCCGACTGACCTGTCCTCCAACACCCGGCGCCAAGCGCCTCAATCCGAACTCACCTCAGGCGGCAGATCCCCCCAATCCAAAGGAACTACAATGCCACGCTCCATACCCGGCGCCTACTCCAATGAGGCGTCCCTAGTACTCTCAATCCCCCACTGAACAAGACCCTGCCTCCAAAGGCTCCATTCTCAATCCCACAAATCGGGGCGACTCATCCGCCAAAATTGGCTCACTCTTTCAATGCAATCCCACAGCTTTCCCCTGCTGTCAACGGTCCACCCTTCCTCAGTGCCCCAGCACTAAACATCGGCACGGAGGGGCTACTCACTAGTCCGACAACTGTGCCACTGCACTGCTCCGACAACTGTGCCACTGCGCTGCTCCGACAACTGTGTCACTGCGCTGCTCCGACAACTGTGTCACTGCGCTGCTCCGACAACTGTGCCACTGCGCTGCTCCGACAACTGTGTCACTGCGCTGCTCCGACAACTGTGCCACTGCGCTTACTGCGCTGCTCCGACAACTGTGTCACTGCGCTGCTCCGACAACTGTGCCACTGCGCTGCTGATCTGTCCCCCAACACTACTACCCTTCGGGTCCGGAGCTCTCAGACCCCAATCTGGGTATCCGGCCCGAAACAACCAGCCCAGACCCAACTGCCGCACCAAGGTGCACCCGGGTCAGGGCCCAACGTCGGGGAGACACCGCTCACCACGACAAAACCGCAAATCAGCACACCCCAACACTCGACCCAATCTAGCGAAAGTCAAAGACATCCCCCTATTTTTGTAACTTTATGTTGTCTGCAGCCAACATAACTGTCCAACAAAAATAGGATATGTCGATCCCTCTTCACTCACAGGAAGAGTCAAAACCAAATCACCGACTTTCGCAAAATGTCGCGTCTCTCACACCCTAACATCCTAGGGTCCGCCAAAAGCCTAGGGTTTCCTAAGTCCCAACTGACCTATCCCTAAGCTCTGATACCAACTAATCTGTCACGCCCCGGGTGTAAACCAGAACCCGGGCCCGTCTACAGATCCGCCGTGCACACAGTATTTCCCGTGTACACGAAGCGTCAACAACCTGCTCAGATATAAAAGATATAATAAAAGAGCAATAAAAACAGAGCTGAACTAAAACTAATACATCTCAGACTGAAGCTGGAAATAAAATACAATACATCTGTATAAATGATACATCAGTCTCTCCCAGCTCACAAAAAATAAATACAACCTGCTGGCAAAAGCCAGTCCCAAAAGTGAAAGTACAACCGTCTGAGGAAAACATGGGTACACCAACAGTCCAGCTAACACGCTCATCCTGCCTCGAGATCTATCTACTCAGCCGTCCTCTCTCCTCGACCCGCCGCTGAAAGCCCAGCAGCACCCACAGAAGACACTGCAAAACAAGGGAGAAGAAAAAGAGGAAAGAAGAATGGGGGTGAGAACTACTAGTAAACCAGTAGCCTCCCCTAGTGGGTAAAACCTCAAACTCTGACGCACCCACTAGGTCTACCAGAGGCGAAAAGGAAAGAAGAGTGGTAAGAAATGAAACTGCTGAAAAAGGGAAATCTACCACTACTATG
The DNA here is from genome assembly GCA_029168755.2 of Tillandsia fasciculata. Taxonomy (NCBI): domain Eukaryota; kingdom Viridiplantae; phylum Streptophyta; class Magnoliopsida; order Poales; family Bromeliaceae; genus Tillandsia; species Tillandsia fasciculata. The sequence goes on from CM054933.1 coordinate 13,861,801, forward strand.
CCTCTAAAATGCAGTCCTAGACTGGAATAACCGTAAGAAACAATAACCAACCGTCCCAGATGAACCCAATCTGTACCGCCCTCATCATCGGGCAAGAAAGCCGCGCCGATGTGATAGCAAAACTCCTGCTGCCGCCCTCATCATCGGGCAAATAAGCCGCGCCGATGTGATAGCAAAACCGTCAATAACTGTCTGACCCCGGCCTCCGGAGGGGAACTCGAGGGGAGCGACCCACACGAGGAAAGCATCACCGGGCAATAACCGCGCCGGTGTAATAAGTATCAAAAGCAGGACTGGTTCACAACTATAAAGCCCCAGTGGAACACAACCCTCCACTAAAAGAAAACTGATTCCCAATCAGATGCAAAAGTAACCATCCGGTCAATCGCCCAATATCCGCGATTGCCGCAATACCCCAAAATCCACGACCAGGTCTCACAACCGACCTCCGGTCAACCGCGTAATATCCGCGGTCGCCGGAATAACCCACAATCACAATCATGTCCCACATCCGACATCTGGTCAACCGCCTACTATCCGCGGTTGCCACAAAACCCCTAGTCCATAATCATGCCCTATCACCGATGTCCTATAACCGACATCCGGTCAACCGCCCAATATCCGCGGTCGCCGCCAAAACCCATAATCCACAATCCAGGCCCCGGCTACACTATCCCAAACCCCTGCTCAAACCCGAGCAACAAGAACCACCTGACTAACGAAAAGGAGAAAAGAAGCAAACAAGGTTTCTCCTAAGTCAAGTTCCAGCATGAAAGTGTAGCGATAAAAGATGGCCTATCTAGATGTCCATACAAGCATGCAAGTGTTCTCAAGGAAATAAAGGAAAAGGTGTCCAATAGTGGTTCCACATGTGTAACAATTAATAGCTCCGCATAGATATAACCATCATGCTAAAACATTATCCAACCACACATGTCTATAATCCATGTTCCATAATAAAGCATCACTATTCACCTATGCATGTCATAAAATCCTCAAATAGTACCAACCACTAACAGGATAATCATATAGTCCAAAATAAATATTCCATTCCACATGCAAGTTTAAACGCTAACATTCTATCCATACAAACATGTACAAGTCCCAACCACTATCAGATATCCACAAGCATGCAAGTCCCAATTACAATTATCAATCATGGATGTCCAAGAAGGATATCTCTAATACTCCTAGTGGGTAAGTCAGAAAAGAGGGATAAAGCAACCACCCACCTGAAGTGCAACTGTCCAAATCCGTACAGCTGAAAATACCAAAAACTCCAATCCTTGCTCCACAATTTCAGCACACCCGCAATACTCCTGGTACAATACAAAGCTCCACTAATTACACTTAGGCTCCCAAATAATGCTCTTATAACCACATACAACCTCGGATTCGAAACTGTTAAATTATCACCTGCAGAAAGTGCCCAGAAAATTCCAAGAAAAATATCACAGCGATCCTTGCGTCGCTAGCTTCGCAAAGGTACCTTGCACGCCCAAATCAGAGTTCGGTAAGTCAAGATAAAAATCCGGCAAGGTGGTGATCCAAACAACAAACTGTGGAAAAAGACTGCGCACTGTACACTGAGAAAACAGTGATTTTCACCTCGAAATAAATCTCATAAAATTCCAAGAAAAATACGAGCGCGTTCCTTGCGATCTGTAGATGAAAAAGTTGTAGAAGCTCGTCTCCGTCAGACGCTCGTGCGCGAAGATACGGCCAAAATACTCCGATGCTGTCCTCACAATCCTCACAGAAAAGGGGTCACATTAATGCCTCGGGATCCGTGCCAAGGAGTTAAAATCAGAATGCGCGATCAAAATGAAAGATGAAGCCCTACCTGTCATGAAGCCAACGGCGCAAAAATCACAGAAGAATGATCTCGGGGTAGACCAGGAGAGCTAAAACACTGCTGCTGCGCCGAAGAAGAACACAGGAAATGCAACGTCGCGCCGCGCCGTAAAATCCAAAACCTCGGGATTTGAGCCTCCTAAAATCCTGAAACTTGGCGGGTGTAATCCTCACTTGAAGGAGAAGAAATCTCCTTCTCACCTCCCCTTCGAGCTGAGGTCTCGAAGGGGTCGAAAATCCCCCTTGAAGAGCCCTCGGGTTGCACTTAAGGGAAAACCAGAAAAATCTTTTCGAAAAATACCCATCGTGTCCTCAAAAAATTCCACTGCGCCCGGTGCACGTGCGCCCGCCAATGACGACGCGCCACGTGGCCACACCCACCGTGCACCGCGCCGTGGACCGCGCACGTCGCACCTGCCCGCACGTCGCGTACGGCACCTGCTCCACCCATTGCGTGGACCGGGAGCACAACACCGCACCAATCACGTAACGCCACGTGTCCACTGACCGGTCCACCGTGCACCCGAAGAACTCCGTGGACCGCGCGCTGTGAGCCGCCCAACCACCATCCGCCACGTGGCACCGCCACGGTGCACGCTTGGGCCGCGTGGACCGGCCGCCTGCCCGCGCGCCCCGCGCGCTGCCCGCGCCGCGCGCCGCCACTGTGCCGCCTGCCCGAGGCCGCGCCGCCGCCCGCCGGCGCTGCCCGCCGCCGCCGCCGCCGCCGGCGATCGCCGGAAAGTACTGTTCCGGCCGTGAACAGTACCCGAGCACCAAAAATAAAAGTGGGTAGTCCGTTTTGACCGTTTTCGCGCGCTGAATCCAAATTCGCCGTCCGTTTTGCCAAATTCCAATCCTAAAATTTGCCGGAGGCTCCCGGAAAGGTATTTTCAATCCGAATTTCACGCCGAGTCCAAATTTGATATCCGATTTGCGCGAAAACACTTCCAAACATCCGACGGGGTCTTGCGGTTACCCAAGTGATCCAATAAAGCTCGAGGTTCAACACTTGTATCAAATCATGCACCAACACCTCCCGAAACACAGAACAGGCTCCCCCGAAGTCACCGATGACCCTACCACAACTCTGCAGAGATCCAGGTCATCACAAAAAGTGTCCTCCTGGTAACTCCGCCAGGGCATGTGCCCACCTGGTAACTCGGCCAGGGGCAATGTATCCATCTGGTAGCTCGGCCAGTGGAAAGTATCCTCCTGGTAACTCAGCCAGGGAAAAGTGTCCTCCTGGTAACTCAGCCAGGGCATGTGCCCACCTGGTAACTCGGCCAGGGGCAATGTATCCATCTGGTAGCTCGGCCAGTGGAAAGTATCCTCCTGGTAACTCTGCCAGGAAAAGTGTCCTCCTGGTAACTCAGCCAGGGCATGTGCCCACCTGGTAACTCGGCCAGGGGCAATGTATCCATCTGGTAGCTCGGCCAGTGGAAAGTATCTACACAGCTGGGACCGCCGTCACTCCAAATGGCTCCCACGACAACACCCCACTCATAGGCGAGAAGAACCGACTGACGCGGCAAAGATCCGAAAATCCTGATAGACCGGTGCCTAGAACCCCAATCAAACAAGAACAGATTCTAGGCTCAGCCTATCGAAGTTCTCGATCCTTTACCGTTCAGGGATTTGGCCCTTCTCGGTTAAAGTGGGAAACTATCTCAACACACAAACTCTTGGGTCTCGCTCTGCACTGATAGCTCTGTCTCCCGCTGCTAGGGTCCAGTCAAGCCTGCGCCTAGCGACTAGGAACGCACCTGCCCACTACCACACATCCATATGAGGATGGAATTTACGTAGGGCGTCCTGTCCGGCTAACTCATCCCTCGCGCAAAACTGCCTCAACAGGCCCACCATCGCATCCACTGCGGGAAACTGCCTCAACAGGCCAACCATCGCATCCACTGCGACATCTCAGGGGGCACGACCCCCAACTGAGGAAAAACGGCGCGGCATAGAGTATCAAAAATTGGCAAAAGCAGGCTAGTCAAAAACCACGCTCACTTTCAGAATGGTAGGACTCAAGATCCCCAAAATATCTAGCACAACAGTCGGAGCACCCTCGACGACTCAGCTGATCAGCTCACACGAAACACGAGACACTAGCCTCTCCAACAGCTCGCAGCACAACGCACACTGGCTGGAGGTACTCCACAGCCAGGACGACCCACAACTCAGGCTAACAAAACCGGTCGGACAACACTCAACGACCTGGGACCACCGTCAACCCCAACGGTTCCCAACAACACTGACCGGAAGATACTCGACGGCCCGGGACTACCGTCTGCTCAACGGCTCCCTCCCACGACAGCACAACAGGGATACAAGACCTCCCGGGTCTACCGTTTACCCAAACGGCTCCCGGCACAGATAAACAACCCACTACAACTACCAGACTCCACTCTGCTCCCAAGCACGAGTGCCAAAGCATCCCACACTAAATGAAAATCCCGACCCCTCGGCCCACTACCCGGGCGAGGATAACACTACGTCCAGGAATATAAAAACAGTGTGGGTGTCTAAACAATAAATAACCCTAGCCCAAGTGAGAGTTTTCTACTGGTCTGGTTACACATGCAACATATGACGGGGGTGCTAGGTCAAGTTCCAATATAACTATATTAACAGATGATAAAAGGAATAACCATTCCTACAATCTAGCATGCTACACAATGACATAAACTATCATGCATAGTCCTACATCAGTAGAAATACTGTACAGTCCATAAAACTTGGAGATAAGGCCACCCACCTCGATAAGCCACCAATTGCTCGTAGACACTTGTAATTGGCCTCCACGCGATTCCTTGCCTCCACCGGAGTCCGCACGCAGAACGGTGCACGCCGTCGGAGTCCGCACGCAAAACGGAGCACGGTGCCGAAACCCGCGCGCAAAACGGAGTCCGCACGCAAAACGGTGCATACCGCCGGAGTCCGCACGCAAAACGGAGTACGGTGCCGAAACCCGTGCGCAAAATGGAGTCCACACGCAAAACGGTGCACGCCGCCGGAGTCCGCACGCAAAACGAAGCACGGTGCCGAAACCCGCGCGCAAAACAGAGTCCGCACGCAAAACGGTGCACGCCGCCGGAGTCCGCACGCAAAACGGAGCACGGTGCCGAAACTCGCACACAAAACGGTGCACGCTGCCGGGGTCCGCACGCAAAACGGAGCACTATGCCGAAACCCTCGCGCAAAACGGAGTTCGTACTCAAAACGGTGCACGCCGTCGGGGTCCGCACGCAAAACGGAGCACTATGCCGAAACCCGCGCACAAAACGGAGTCCGCACGCAAAACGGTGCACGCCGCCGAAGTCCGCACGCAAAACGGAGTAGTAAAATACGGTCCCTAACACAGATAAGAGTAAGAGGGTCAATTCACTGTCCAAAAGAAAGCTCCAAAACTGTGCCAAAAACACCGTAAAAACAAGTGCGGGACCTACCCCGACGCGTCGCGCCGCCCAACCGACCCGTTTGGAACACCTCGCGCGCTCCGCGAGGTCCACGGCGCACCGCCTCATCCCCCAAAAATCTCCTCCTCACTCCCTCTCTCGCTCGGGTGAAGAAGGAAAAGAAGAAAGAGGAGAAGAAATGGCGCGGGGGAGAAGGAAGAAGAAGAAAAGAAGGAAGAGAAAGAGAGTGGTCCACGGCCCGGTCCACGGATCCGGTCCACGGCGCCAGCAAATGGGGAGCCACCAACCGCGGTCCACGAAGCCGGGGCGCGTGCGCCGGGTCCACGCACGCGCCCCGCCGCCACGCGGCGCGCAGCAACGCGCCCGCCACACGGGCGCGTTACACCGCCCCTGCGCAGGCGCGGGACACCGCGCGCGCCACACAGGCGCGCGCCCCCGCGCCCGCGCGGGCGCCAACGGGGGCCCGCCACGTGGCGGCCCCCGCGTGACTCGCGCCGAAGGCGCGCCTGCCGCGTCCGTACGCGCTGCCGCGCTCCTCGGGATCCGTGCCGCTCCGCTTCGAGATCCGCGCACGCCTCGAAAAATGTGCGATTCATCCAGGCTCCAAATCAAACAAGTAAATAGTCCATTCTTAGCGATTTCGCGCGCTGAATCCAAAAACGATGTCCGTTTTTCCAAATTCTCATCCGAAAATTTGCCGTATGCCCACTCGATCCGATTTTCGCGCCGGGTCCATTTTTAAAGTCCGATTTGCTAAATTCCAACTCTAAAAATTCCCGAGGGCGACCGGAGAGGTAATCTTTTATCCAAACTTCGTCCGGAGTCCAATTTTGACATCTGAATCGTGCGAAACCACTTCAAAACACCCGACGGGTCCTCCAACTTCCCACGGGATCACCTTTTAAGCCAAAAGTCCAACACATGTGTCCAAATTGCGCGCAAACACTACCGACACACCACGCAGGCCTCCAGTGATGCAACTAAATCCCAAATTGCATCACAAATCCATTTATGGGCCCCAACATGCGCACAAACACCCCCAACGGCGACCGAAAGCTGCAAAACAACCAGCAAACCCTACGCGGGGGATTCCGGGACCTCACAGCGCGTGCATGCACAGTCACCAGGTAGCGCTGTCGGCCGCACGTGGCCGCGCTCGAGTGCGGGCCACGTGTCGGCCCGCCATTGGCGGGCCGTACCTACCCCCGCTGACCGGGGGAGGCCACGCGGCCGAAGCCCTGCTGCCCGCGCACGCTGTCCGCTATTCGGCGACACGTGGCGAGCACAAGGCGTTTCGGGCGCATCGGATGGATGCGGTGCGACCGAGGGAGGCGGATTCGGGCGCCCGAACTGTGCGCCCGAATCCGGCCCATTATGCTGGTGGGCTGAGCCTATAAATAGGATCCCTTAGCGTTTTTCAGGCTCTTTTGGGCCTATTTTCACAGTGAGTCCTTCAGGGCTTTTCTTCCTTCTCAGTGCACTGTCCATTCGAGGACTTTGAGGATTTTTGGAGGTCACCACTTCGGCTTTTTCTGCGACTTAGCGCACAGTGACGCTTCCACATCGGCGACCCGTTTCGTAGCATTTCAGTGCGCGGACTCCCTCGGCTTACCCCGACCTCCGATTCAGGCGATTCTTGCGCCGTTGGACTCACTACAGGTAGGGCTCCAACTTCTATGTTTTGAGCTTCCTCTTTTTTTGTGTTGATCTTGGAGTTTCCTGAGCTTCCTTTTGACCCCTTTTTCCTCGCGGAGTTTTGGACAGCACTCGGGTGTTTTGGCTATATCTTCGCGCACAGGCGTCGGATCGAGGCGTGCTAATAGGCGTTTTTCATCTACACAGCGCAAGGAACACCATTGAATTTTCTGGGAATTTTTTGAATATTTTTCGAAGGTGAAAATCCCTTTTTTCCTGAGTTCTTTGATACTGAATTCCTGTACAAAATTCTTTGGGGTGTTTCCCTTGCAGAATTTGTATCTCAGCATAGGAAACTCGGATTTGAACGTGCAGGTACTCTTTTGAGGCGGCGGTGGCCGAAGACAAGGCCCGAGTTGGGTAATTCGGGTGCAATTGTTAGAACTCAGTTACAGGGGTCCCTCGGCCCAAAGTAAAATGATAGGAATCTAAGAACAGATGTTTAGGTCCTACCTGGGTAGATGGCCGGAGCCCGGAGGTGCCGGAGGTGGCCGGAGGTGGTGCTCGGGTGGCACAAGGGTGCAACTACAAGGATTATTATCCCGACGTCAAAAACTCCATGCAACGCCACAAGACACCTTAAAAAGGTCAACTGAGCTTACCTGGATGGTTGGCCGATGTCTGGAGGCGACGGCGACGCGCGGCGGCGGAGCTCGGTCGAGCTTGATGGCCTCTAATGGCGGATTCCGGCCGGCAGCTTCTGGGCCGGCGCAACTTGGATCAAAAGCTCCCCCCCCAGCCCCACAAAGCTTGCTGAGGTGGTGGCCGGCGACGGGGGCGAGCGGCGGCGCCGGGCGGCGAAGATCGGCCAACGAGAAGAAAAACCCGATTCTAGGGCTGACCCGTGTGGCGCGGATCTTCAACCAATGGCAACCAAACTTGTTGGGCTTCTTACAGTCACTGAGAGGATGAGATCCACCGATTCTGATCTCGAGTTCAACGGCCGGATGAAGGCAGCGCCCACGATCGGCCAAAAATGATAATTCCGGCGACTGGGAGATCCCGCCGGCGATCGGGACGACGGCGACCATCCCCACTTCACAGAAAAAGCCTATGCCATGTCAGGAACTCATTGGAGTGGTCCTTGGGCCATTCAAAAATAAAATCATCCATGAACTCACCTCGCCGGAAAAGTTGAAGGAGGAAGGATGCTCCCGCGGCGGCGAACGGCGGCGGCTGACGTCGGCGCCACTCGGGCTCGGCCTCTCAGTCACAGAAGTCCTCAGCTGAAGCTCGGAGCCACCCTGGGTCTTTGGGAACTGACCACTAACCTTCCAACCGAGATGAAGGAGATCTTGGTTCTCCTTCTTCTCCGGCGACGAGGTGGCAGCGGCCGGTGCGCTACTTCCGTGGAGTGCGGCAGAGGGAGTGGATGCAGTTGGGGCTGGCGGCTGCTGGGGCTGAGAGCTACGGCGTTTAAAAGAACCCTAACCATGTTTGATTTCAAATAGTGCATTGTTGCACAATTGCATTTAACCCCTTCTTCTCTTGAAGTTTAGAGCCCAGTCCCTCACAGCCAACTTCTCTCACACTTAGGTCCCTCTCTAGGGAGCAGCACGCAAAGCATAAAATATAAGGTGTATTGCGCAAAACGCCGCATTTTTCACTGTATTTCATGCTTTTCGAGGCATTTTCGTCGTCGAATCGAAAAACGGACTTCGCCAAGACGTCCGGCTTGACGAAACATATCAGGTAGCGATTTTTGTTTTTCGAGAAAACGCCCGGATGAATTCTCGGTCTATAAATACTGTGCCAAAATACAGTTTATCACGCTTTTCGAGACTCTAAGGTCGTCAAACGAAAATTCCGTCAGCGCCATTGCGTTCAGAACGACGAAATCGATCAAATCGACTACCTTGATTGCTATGATCGGAGTCCAGACAGCGAATTGACTAACGTTGGCACTAAGGGGATTTGAAAATAGGGGTTACTATTCATCCCCTGTTCACAACACTATTCACTTAAGTCGCGGGTCCCGCCCGCTTCTTCACTGATTTCTGGAAGATTCGACCGTTGGATCTGAACTTGCTCAATATCATTTTCGATCAGTTCGACGAGACGGTCGCACTGGTGATCTCGGATTTTCGAGATTAGGCTCGGATTTGAAAGGCGATATTTCTGCCTCGTAAACTGTGCAATTTACACAGTAGCAAAAGGTCAATTGAGCTATTTGTGCTCTTTCTAATTCTAAGTCAACTTGAATTCCATTCTTTTCTTTTATTTATTTAAAATAAAAAAAAATTCAGATTATTACATCACTTACAACTTAAAAGAAGTTTCGTCCCGAAACTTACAACTTAAAAAAAAGTTTTGTTCCCGAAGCTTACAACTTAGAGTCATACTTTATGGAATGTTTACACTAGTTTATTCGAGAGCTACGAAATCAGTCGTCGGATTCCCCTCCGTTGGCTCTTCCTGAGGGGCCAGTGCATAGATCCGTCCTCCAGAGGTTTGGCGCGCCCCCTCGGACTGACGAGGGAGAGAAGGGCGCCCAGATGAAGCAGCATTCGAGGAAGTACCCTGTCGCTGGTATGGGATCACAGGTACTGGAGCAGTGGAATATTCCGGTGTGGTTCCCCGTGGGCAATTTTCCCGAATGTGTCCTGGTTGCCCGCATCGGTAGCAACGTCCATGTCGACGTGGACACGTATTTGCATAATGTCGACTACCACAAAAGATACAGGGTCGCAGCTCACGTTGCTGATTGCTAGCGGATGCGCTCACAGTCTGATCTTGGGATTGAGGATACTTAGGGGGTTTCCCGCTATTTGACGATTCAACCCTACTCCCAGAAGAAGTTCGCTTCTTTTCCTTTCCTCTCTCATTGGCATCCCGCTCTGCACGAGAAATCAGGATGTCAGCCTCTATGGAGAGACAGCGCTCTACGCAGTTGTCGAAATCGGCAATAAGGTGGGAAGAGAGCTGGCGGCGTATCTCGTGTCGCAGCCCATGAGAGAAGATCCAAACCTTGCGCCGTTCCTCGCGCACTGCCTGTGGAACCAGATCAGCAATGCGCGAGAACTCCTGCTCGTACTCGCGGACAGATCGATCACCCTGCCGAATGTTCTCCAACTCACGCTCGAGCCCTTCCTTCGTGGTCTCCTTGAGATAATGGTGGTACATGGCTTCCTTGAACTCGGGCCAGGAGGGTTCAGGCAAACTCTCAAAGTGACGCGCCCGATGTCGCTTCCACTACTTGCTCGCGCTTTCCTCAAGACAGTGCACAGCGATGTGCACTTTGTCGCACTCCTCAGTGTAGAGGTCCTGGAACAGTTTCTCCATATGATCTAGCCACTGTTCCACAGCCCAGTGGTCATCATTTTTGCCCTGAAACACCCTTGGCTTGAATTTCTTGAACTCGAGGAGAACGGCCTTCACTCGAGCCCTCTCCGCCTGATCCGCCTCGGTATCAGCTTTGGCATCAGCTACCTGGGTCACAGATCGAGACGACGCAGATGTCGTCCTGGCGGCAACAGCAGCGAGGGCAACGGCAGCAGCAACCCCAGGTACCACTCTAGAAGTAATGGGAACATCAGGAGCAAACCCCGCAGGCGGTGGCACAGGGTCAACTGGTGGATCAACTAGACCCTCGGTGTGAGGACCCGAATCCCCACTCTAGGGTTTACTGTTGGTTTGTGGCTTCAGGGAGTGTGTGTGTGCGTGTCGGGCCCAAGAATTTGATTTCTGGAGTAACCGAAGCAAGATTTGATCATCATAAAGTCCATAATGGGTGATTGGGGTTTTTGCGCACTTATTGGAACCAAGGAAGTGACCCGGCACGAAAAATGGATTAAGTTTACTTTTTCGAGAATTTTCGGGAAATTTTAGAAGTGGAATTTGGCTGAACGGACCTCGGATTTGGATTCAGCGCGCGAAAACGAGCGAAATGGACTATTTACTTGAATTTTTCGGAGCCCGGACGCGAAAACACGCATTTCGAGGTTTTGGGGTACTGTTCCGGCGGCCGGAGAGGCGCCGGCGGCGGCGGCGGACGGCGGAGCGCGGCGGCTGGCGGCGGCGGAGGCGCGCGGTCCACCGCGGAGGCGTGCACCCTGGCACTGGCCACGTGGCGCCTCCCGGTTGGCGGGCGCAGTGTGCGCGGTCCACAAGTTTGGCGGGGTGTACGGTGGACCGAAGCCTGGCCACGTGGTAGCATATGGTTGGGTGGTTCTGTGCGCGCGGTCCACGGTGCGGGGAGCTGGTACCTCGGGATGCGTGCCCGACAGGCGCGCATGGGCGCGCGTGGGGCGCGGCGTGGGCGCGCTGACCCGCGTTTCCAGCTCGTGGGTGCCACGTGTCGGCTCGGGCTTCGGCCACGTGGCGCGTTGCTGGTGGCCCATTCGGCTGTTGCCTGTTCGGGGGGCTACGTGGCAAGACGGGAGTTTTCCGGGCGTGAACAGTAACGGGCCGGGCTCGTTACTGTAGCAGCCCGGAAGTTCCGGGCGCCCGGTTTTGGGCCAAAAGTCCAAAATCCTGGATTTTGAGGGCTGGGCCTATAAATACCAGGCTTGTGAGGAATTTTTGCCCCCTTTCCCGAGCTCCTCAGCCCATGGTCCCTTTAGGAAAGTTGTAGATCTTCGAGTTGCGCATCTTCTGGCAGAGGCCCGGATTTTCTGGAAGCTCCGGCGACGACGTTTCCGGCATCATAGCGCAGTGCGACGATTTACAGTTGGAGGCCCGTTATCATCACTTTTCGGTCTAAAAATTCCTCAGAGCTACTCCGACAGTCTTTTTCGGCAATTTTTGCGGCGTTGGAATCACGAGAGGTATATCTTCGACTTTCGTGTTGAGTGTTTTGTCTAGATATGGATTTTTGGCACGGTTTTCGAGGCTTTACTGAGCCCCTGTTTTGCTGTGAGATTCCTGGACAGCAACCACTTGTCGGATTTTTATCTCATCATCCGGACATCGGTTTTCGACGATTCAAGAGCCTATCGACATCTACACTTCGCGAGGATCACCGTCATATTTTTATCGGAATTTTTAAAAAATTATTTTCAGGTGAAAATTTCGTGATAAAAGGACTGTTCATGCAGGATTTTGAAACTTGGAAATTTTATGGATTTTAAGTGTAGATTTGGTTTGTGATTGTATCCAGGACGTTGTGAGCACTACTACAGTGTTGTTAGCTTGGAGGATTTTGTGCTTTGGCTGTTTCTGGACTCTCTTATCTGTGTGACCCTGGACAGTTGTGCACTTTCAGGTGGGTGGCCCTGTCCTCAAGACTTATGGAATGTTCAGTAAATCTGCTTTAGTAGGACCATGCATGATAGTGTTACTCATGTGTAATATGTTAGAATGTGATAGCTGATAATTCTAGTGCTATATGATGATCCTGGAAATTAATGTTATCTTGGAACTTGACTTAGAACCCCCGTCTTATGCTGTATGTTTAACCAGACTTTAGAAAGGAAAACTTCAGCATTGGGCTAGATTTATCCTGGTTTAGGTGTTCACTTTTTTTAGTCCTTCCTGGACATAGTGTTCACTCACCCGGATAGCGGGATGAGTGGTTGGAGTTTTCTTAGCGTGGGATGCATTTTTACACTCGTGCTTGGGGGCAGAGTGGAGTCTGGTAGAGATAGCTGATCTTACATCTGTGGCGGGAGCCGTTTAGGAGGACGGCGGTCCCGAGGTATTTCGTTTTCCTATTCCTTATTGGTTGCCGCGGTGTTAGTGGCGGCGGTGTACCAGTGTTGGCAGAACCTTGAACCCAGAACTGTTTTTAGACACACATATGATTTTAGCCAACCGATGTTTTCCTCCAAGCGTCGTAGGGTCGCCCGAGTCTGTTCTTATTTGATTGGACAAGGGCTTAGCTCTACGAGGCTTGGGTATAAAAACTTGTTTTCAATGGTTTTCCTAAAAAGAACTAAAAATCATTAAATATGGATTTCTTACAGATCAAATGGCTTTCTAAAAGAAAGTCACCTTTTTCTATAAATGTAACCACTCGAGATGATTCAAGTGGTCTGGGTTCTAAGGTCTGCCTTTTCCTTTGGAACGAGAACAACGAGAGGCTATGCCTAGAGCCTGTTCTTGTTTGATAGGGTTGTAGGTTCTAGTCTTTCGGGGTTCCCGGATCCTCTATTATCGCCTGTTGTGGGGTTTATGTTCTGTGGTTGGGAGCCGTTGGAGTCAACGGTGGTCCCGTGTCTTTGGGTATTGTCAATCTAAGTTCTGTTAGCCCCCTGTGGTAGGTTGATCCTGGCTGTGGAGTGTCTCCAGCCAGTGGGTTTGTGCTGTGAGTTGTTGGAGAGGCGAGTGTCTCGGGTTTCGTGTGAGCTGATCAGCTGAGTCGTCGAGTGTGCTCCGACTGTTGTGAGAGATGTTGAGGATTGAGTTCTTCCGAGCAGAGCATGAGCGTGGATTTTGACCATAGCCTGCAATGCCACCTGAGCGACAGAGTGCGCGGATACCTTTCCTCGGTGGGGTCGCGCCCCTCGAGAGCCACACCCGGGGTGGATATGTTACTCTTGTATCGCGACTTGTCGTGCCGTCCCTCTGACTGAGCCAGTTTTGGCAGTTACGGACGCAGTCCCTCTGACTGAGCCAGTTTTGGCAGTTACGGACATAGTCCCTCTGGCTGAGCCAGTTTTGGCAGCTACGGACGCCCTACGTAAGTCCGATCCTCCGGGATATACGGCAGTAGGTAGGCGCAGGCTTGACTGGACCCGAGGAGGCAGTCAGTTCAGATTGGGTGATCATACTATTATATTAGCAGATGCATCATATTTTCATCTGTCCCGCTTTTTGAGCATCTAGATAGGGGCATAGTAGCTGTAGAATTTATTTCCCAGCTTTTTCCCTTCAGTACTGCATTATTCTTCTTGCCTCTAGTAGACTTAGTGGGCAGACCGTTGGGCTTGTTGACGGTACCCACTGAGAGCTACTGTGGGAGGTAGTTCTCACACCCGTCGTGGTGTCTTTTCCCCAGGGACTTCTACGCCTGTTCCTGCTGTTCTGGTTGCTGCTCCAGCTTCTTCAGATCGAGGTAAGGGAGTCGCGAGATAGATCCCTTCCCGTCAGTCTTCAGGATGTGAGTAGAGGTACCCCTATGTTATTTTGGTTGTTTTCTGTTGAGAGGCATTTGTAGTGAGGATCGAGTTGTACCTTTTCTTTTTTTGAGAGACTTTTGTATTTTGTTCCTGTTGAGGACTTATTGTATATTGTTGAGAGTTGTATTTTATATTTATTCTAGCAGTTTATTTTCAGCTCTGATATCTGTTTAGTATAGTATCTTCTTTTGCAGGTTAGACGCTTCGCCTATACGGGGCCCACCGTATGGGCGGCGGATCTGTTGGCGAGCCCGGGTCGCAGTTTCGACTCCGGGGCGTGACAGATTAGAGTGGTATCAGAGCCTAGGTTTTAGGTCATTGAGGACTTAGGAACCCTAGGCTTGTGGTTGGACCCTAGGATGACTCACGTGAGAGCCGTGATTTTAGCGGGAGTCCTGATTGGGTTTCTAACTCTTCCGAGCGGATCGGGATGAGTGATTGACATGTCTTCCTTCTGTGGCAACTATGTTGGCTGCAGACAACATAGTACTTCGGGAAGGGGGACATGCCTTTAGACTTCCGCTGGATTGGGTCGAGTGTTGTTTGGTGTTGTCTTGATGTTTGCTTGTGGATTGCAGGTGGGCACGATGCCTCCTCGACGCAGGATGTGGACGCGTTCTCGGCCTTCCTCCTCCCCTGAGCCTGAGCAGGAGGAGTCGGCACAGGGTCAGCCGAGTGAGGTACAGGAGCTTCGGGCTCAGTTGGCTCATTTGTCGGAGACCTTCCGGCGTCAGGAGGAGACCGTAGATCGGATGGTGCGTATGATGGAGCAGAGAGTACAGTCAGCTGTGACGCCCCCGGTCGTACCCGCAGCACAGGCAGCCCCTACTACACCGGTTACCAGTGGTCGGCCGTCCGGGACGGCAGGACAGTTGACACCTGCAGAGCAGCGTGAGGTGGTGGATCTATTGATAAGGTTTCGCCAGTTCGATCCACCCCGTTTTTCTGGATTGAGTGCGGAGCCGTGGGCGGCCGAGTCCTGGATCACGGCCATGGAGCGCCATTTCGAGAGCTTATTTATTAAGGAGAGGTTTCGAGTTCTGTTGGCCACTCACTTCTTGGAAAGCAACGCCGAGGCTTGGTGGCGGCGTGTGCGACCTACTGGTCCGCCTGGGACGCAGCTTCTCTCTTGGGCGGAGTTCCGTAGCCTATTTCTTGGAGCCTTTTTCCCGGAGAGCGTCAGGCAGAGGTTAGAGGAGCAGCTGAAGAATCTCCGTCAGGGAGATCGTCCTGTGCATGAGTACATCGCAGACTTCAACCGGTTGTTGGCCTGTGTACCGCACGCGGCCAGAGATGAGGCGCATCGGATTTATATGTTTGAGCGGGGTTTGCGCCAAGAGATTTATCAGTTCGTCCGTTCGCACAGATTGCAGACGTTGGATGCATCTATGGAGCAGGCACTTTATGTTGAGTGCGGAGAGGCGGTGATGGATGAGATGGCTCCAGCCCCCGCAGTGATTCCAGGGGCGAAGCGCCCAGCGCCGTTTGATGAGGGACAGACGAGTCAGCAGGCACCTCTGAGACCTCCACGATCTCACTTTGAGGGTCGTGAGTTCCAGGGGCGACAGAGATCTGGTGGACACCCACAGCAGCCGCGGTATCAGCAGAGACAGCAGTATCGGCAGCAGCGACATGAGCGGTGTGTCATCTGCGGCGGCTCTCACCCACCGTCGCAGTGTGACCAGAGACAGGGACGGTGTTTCCTTTGTGGAGAGTTGGGACATTTTCGAGCAGCTTGTCCCCGAGCCATTCTGTCAGTGCTACCCTTGGCTATAGCACCTCCCTTGCCCGTTCAGGAAGCAGAAGCCCCTCCGATGCACCATCAGACAGAGTGGGGTACGACGTCGGGACAGACGGGACGACGGTCTTCAGCACCCAGTGGACGGGTTTATGCAGCCCTGGTGGAGGGCACTCCAGCAGCAGATCCTATCGTCGCAGGTATGGCTTTAATTTTAGTCAAGTTGAGTGAGATTTTGGTACCACAGCATCCTTTTGCATGATTTTGAGCATTGCATCTCTGCATAAATAAGCGATAGGAATTTTGCGACATGCATGAGCGATTGGATTCTTCCTAGTATCTTCAAGCAGAGGCGAATTTTGGGGCGTGATCAGAACAGCTGAAATTTTGGGCAGTACGCCGACTGTTGTGACGGTTCAGTTACAGCTCCACGACTCAGATCGAGCACTTGGGATGGACCAGCTGGTGCGGTATCGTGCAACATTTGATTGCGGATGGAGAACTGTGGCCTTTCCGCGAGTTGGACGACAGGAGATCATTTCCATTGGACACCGAGGCATCCTTCCTGCAGCAGTGGCTTCAGCGGTTTCGGGTTAGGTGCGACTTGTTGAGCGTAGGTGACGCCTAGGACTAGAGGGTTTGTCTCTAGGGGTCTCGGATAGAGTTGTGTTTTTCTTTTTAGGGGCACGGATAGACCGTAGCTTCCGTTTTTGTTGCCACAGCAGGAACGGCATCAACACTTCTCTCCCTTTTTCTCGCCCTTGTGCTGAAATTTGCGAACAGGATGAAAGATTCGAAAGACTACTCCAGAAATGGGGACGGTGCCCGAACCTGTTCTTGTTTGATTGGGGCGAGGGCACTGGTCTTTCGAAACTTTCGAACTTTTCGCTAATTTCAGTTGTTTTCTAAATTGGAGAGTTGGGGATTGATGACTTTCCTACTGGTGGGGCCCTTGCTTTTTCTGATAAGTTTTGCGGCGTAATTCGGGTAGTTCGGACGTGTAGAGTTGGCTATTCTTCCACGTTTCCCCAGTATTTGGAAATTCCTGAGGTGTATCCG
Source organism: Tillandsia fasciculata (assembly GCA_029168755.2). Lineage (NCBI taxonomy): Eukaryota > Viridiplantae > Streptophyta > Magnoliopsida > Poales > Bromeliaceae > Tillandsia > Tillandsia fasciculata. The sequence goes on from CM054933.1 coordinate 13,878,624, forward strand.
GCTGCTGGACTCGCTTTGTGGGGAGTGAGTAGTGACTGGGGAATTGGAGTTTGTGTTGATGGATGCTTACCTTTGGGCTTGGAGACTCCCTTTTGAGCCGTGTTTGTTTCGAGGACGAAACTTTCTTTTAGTGGGGGAGGATGTGAGGACCCGAATCCCCACTCTAGGGTTTACTGTTGGTTTGGTGGCTTCAGGGAGTGTGTGTGTACGTGTCGGGCCCAAGAATTTGATTTCTGGAGTAACCGGAGCAAGATTTGATCATCATAAAGTCCATAATGGGTGATTGGAATTTTTGCGCACTTATTGGAACCAAGGAAGTGACCCGGCACGAAAAATGGATCAAGTTTACTTTTTCGGAAATTTTGGGAAATTTTAGAAGTGGAATTTGGCTGAACGGACCTCGGATTTGGATTCAGCGCGCGAAAACGAGCGAAATGGACTATTTACTTGAATTTTTCGGAGCCCGGACGCGAAAACACGCATTTAGAGGTTTTGGGGTACTGTTCCGGCGGCCGGAGAGGCGCCGGCGGCGGCGGCGGACGGCGGAGCACGGCGGCTGGCGGCGGCGGAGGCGCGCGGTCCACCGCGGAGGCGTGCACCCTGGCACTGGCCACGTGGCGCCTCACGGTTGGCGGGCGCAGTGTGCGCGGTCCACAAGTTTGGCGGGGTGTACGGTGGACCGAAGCCTGGCCACGTGGCAGCATGTGGTTGGGTGGTTCTGTGCGCGCCGTCCACGGTGCGGGGAGCTGGTACCTCAGGATGCGTGCCCGACAGGCGCGCGTGGGGCGCGGCGTGGGCGCGCTGACCCGCGTTTCCCACTCGTGGGTGCCACGTGTCGGCTCGGGCTTCGGCCACGTGGCGCGTTGCTGGTGGCCCATTCGGCTGTTGCCTGTTCGGGGGGCTACGTGGCAGCACTGGATTTTTTCGGGCGTGAACAGTAACGGGCCGGGCCCGTTACTGTAGCAGCCCGGAAGTTCCGGGCGCCCGGTTTTGGGACAAAAGTCCAAAATCCTGGATTTTGCGGGCTGGGCCTATAAATACCAGGCTTGTGAGGGATTTTTGCCCCCTTTCCCGAGCTTTTCAGCCCGTGGTCCCTTTAGGAAAGTTGTAGATCTTCGAGTCGCGCATCTTCTGGCAGAGGCCCGGATTTTCTGGAAGCTCCGGCGACGACGTTTCCGGCATCATAGCGCAGTGCGACGATTTACAGTTGGAGGCCCGTTATCGTCACTTTTCGGTCTAAAAATTCCTCAGAGCTACCCTGACAGTCTTTTTCGGCGATTTTTGCGGCGTTGGAATCATGAGAGGTATATCTTCGACTTTCGTGTTGAGTGTTTTGTCTAGATATGGATTTTTGGCACGGTTTTCGAGGCTTTACTGAGCCCCTGTTTTGCTGTGAGATTCCTAGACAGCCGCCACTTGTCGGATTTTTATCTCATCATCCGGACATCGGTTTTCGACGATTCAAGAGCCTATCGACATCTACACTTCGCGAGGATCGCCGTCATATTTTTATCGGAATTTTTGGAAAATTATTTTCAGGTGAAAATTTCGTGATAAAAGGACTGTTCATGCAGGATTTTGAAACTTGGAAATTTTATAGATTTTAAGTGTAGATTTGGTTTGTGATTGTATCCAGGACGTTGTGAGCACTACTACAGTGTTGTTAGCTTGGAGGATTTTGTGCTTTGGCTGTTTCTGGACTCTCTTATCTGTGTGACCCTGGACAGTTGTGCACTTTCAGGTGGGTGGCCCTGTCCTCAAGACTTATGGAATGTTCAGTAAATCTTCTTTAGTAGGACCATGCATGATAGTGTTACTCATGTGTAATATGTTAGAATGTGATAGCTGATAATTCTAGTGCTATATGATGATCCTGGAAATTAATGTTATCTTGGAACTTGACTTAGAACCCCCGTCTTATGCTGTATGTTTAACCAGACTTTAGAAAGGAAAACTTCAGCATTGGGCTAGATTTATCCTGGTTTAGGTGTTCACTTTTTTTAGTCCTTCCTGGACATAGTGTTCACTCACCCGGATAGCGGGATGAGTGGTTGGAGTTTTCTTAGCGTGGGATGCATTTTTACACTCGTGCTTGGGGGCAGAGTGGAGTCTGGTAGAGATAGCTGATCTTACATCTGTGGCGGGAGCCGTTTAGGAGGACGGCGGTCCCGAGGTATTTCGTTTTCCTATTCCTTATTGGTTGCCGCGGTGTTAGTGGCGGCGGTTTACCAGTGTTGGCAGAACCTTGAACCCAGAACTGTTTTTAGACACACATATGATTTTAGCCAACCGATGTTTTCCTCCAAGCGTCGTAGGGTCGCCCGAGTCTGTTCTTATTTGATTGGACAAGGGCTTAGCTCTACGAGGCTTGGGTATAAAAACTTGTTTTCAATGGTTTTCCTAAAAAGAACTAAAAATCATTAAATATGGATTTCTTACAGATCAAATGGCTTTCTAAAAGAAAGATCACCTTTTTCTATAAATGTAACCACTCGAGATGATTCAAGTGGTCTGGGTTCTAAGGTCTGCCTTTTCCTTTGGAACGAGAACAACGAGAGGCTATGCCTAGAGCCTGTTCTTGTTTGATAGGGTTGTAGGTTCTAGTCTTTCGGGGTTTCCGGATCCTCTATTATCGCCTGTTGTGGGGTTTATGTTCTGTGGTTGGGAGCCGTTGGAGTCAACGGTGGTCCCGTGTCTTTGGGTATTGTCTATCTAAGTTCTGTTAGCCCCCTGTGGTAGGTTGATCCTGGCTGTGGAGTGTAGTGGCCCTAGTTCCCATGCAGTGTTTTTCCGATGGATCCACTGTTAGAACACCTAGTATTGGTGTCCCTGGTCCCCAGTGCATCAATTGGGTGCTATTGGTGGACCCTGTGTGCTTTATTTTACTGTTTTGGCCTTCGGCTGGGTTTGCCGAAATTTCTGGAAAGATTTAGGCCAAACAGAGGTCGTAGTTGGATTCAGCGCGGAAAAACGCTTGAAAATGACTATTTATTTGCTTAATTTGGAGTCCGGATGCCCAAAAACGGACACCCGGAAGTTTTTAGTGGAAAATGGTGCATGGGAGGGGCCGTAGACCGCCGGGATGCCACGTGGCAGCCTCTGATTGGCCGGCTCAGGATGCGCGGTCCACAGAGCGGCGCCGCGGGGTGCACAGACCCGGCGCATGGACACGTGGCACCGCCTGATTGGCGGGCCCAGGGCGCGCGGTCTACTGGGCGGAGCGCGGCGGTGCATGGACCAGGCGGGAGACACTACTATGTTACCATTGATTGCCGCGATAGGACTGTTACTCTTCGGGAGCCGGGGCAGGAGGTGTTCGTCTTCCAGGGTTGTCAGAGCTCCTTGTTCGCCTTGACCATTTCTTCGGCGAGGGCCAGGCGGTTGATGAGTAGAGGATGCACCGCATTTCTGGCGACGATTGTGGAGGCGCCTTCGGCGGCACGGGGACTCGTGGATATTCCAGTGGTCCGCGAGTTTCCCGATGTGTTTCCCCCAGAGCTGACGACCATGCCGCCAGAAAGGGAGATTGAGTTCGTGATTGATGTGGTACCCGGAACCGCACCAATCTCGAAGGCACCTTACAGGATGGCGCCTGCCGAGCTGAGAGAGTTGAAGGCCCAGTTGCAGGATCTTTTGGACAGAGGCTTCATTCGGCCCAGTGTTTCGCCGTGGGGAGTGCCTGTTTTGTTCGTGAAGAAGAAGGATGGGACACTTCGCTTATGTGTGGACTACCGCGAACTGAACAAAGTGACCATCCGGAATAAGTATCCTCTGCCACGAATCGATGACTTGTTTGATCAGCTACAGGGAGCCTCCGTATTTTCGAAGATTGATCTCCAGTCTGGTTACCACCAGCTTAGGGTGAGGGCCGAGGACATCCCCAAGACGGCGTTCAGATCCCGGTATGGACATTATGAGTACACGGTTATGCCGTTTGGTTTGACCAATGCCCCAGCTGCATTCATGGATCTGATGAACCGGGTCTTTCAGCCGTACTTGGATCGATTCGTGGTTGTGTTCATTGATGACATCCTGATTTACTCCCGGAGCGATGAGGAGCACGAGGAGCACCTGAGGATAGTGCTGCAGCTTCTACGTGATAAAAAGCTGTATGCCAAGTTAAAGAAATGCGAGTTTTGGCTTCGGGAGGTTGCTTTCTTGGGCCACATTGTTTCAGCTGCTGGAGTAGCGGTCGACCCGACGAAGATTGACACTGTTCGGGATTGGCCGAGGCCGACGACGGTTTCTGAGGTACGGAGTTTCTTGGGCCTAGCCGGTTATTATCGTCGATTCGTGGAGGGCTTTGCGAAGCTCTCTACTCCCCTGACCAGTTTGACTAGGAAGGGGACAAAGTTTGTTTGGACCGAGCGGTGTCAGCAGAGTTTCGAGGAACTGAAGAGAAGATTGATCTCCGCACCAGTTCTTGCACTGCCGGTTATGGGAGAGGGTTTCGTGATTTACAGTGACGCCTCACACAGTGGACTGGGTTGTGTTCTTATGCAGCATGGTAGGGTAATTGCCTATGCTTCACGGCAATTAAAGGATTATGAGAAGAATTACCCTACACATGACTTGGAGCTTGCAGCTGTTGTTTTTGCACTGAAGCTGTGGCGGCATTACCTCTATGGCGAGCATTGTGAGATTTATACGGATCATAAGAGCTTAAAGTATCTGTTCACCCAAAAGGAGCTGAACCTTAGGCAACGCCGGTGGTTGGAGTTGTTAAAGGATTACGATCTGAGTATCCTTTACCACCCCGGCAAGGCCAATGTGGTGGCAGATGCTTTGAGTAGGAGGTCTGTGCATAGTTTGAGTTTGATGATTACCCAGCAGGCACAGCTGATAGAGCAGATGAGGCGACTTCAGATTGAGGTAGTATCCCCTGGGGTCTCTGCGAGACTTATGACTATGGTCTTGCAGCCCACTCTGCTGGACAGGATCAGGGAGATGCAGAGTGAGGACCCCCACTTGGAGAGGATCAGGGCTCAGATTCAGGTTGATGAGAGAGGGGATTTTGCAGTGGACAGCTCGGGAGTACTACGGTACAGGGACCGAGTTTGTGTGCCATCAGATTTGGAGATTAGAGATCAGATTTTGAGAGAGGCCCATTATACACCTTATACCATCCATCCTGGAGGTACTAAGATGTATAAGGACCTTAAGGCACACTTTTGGTGGTCGGGGATGAAGCGGGATATTGGAAGGTTTGTTGCTCAGTGCTTAACTTGCCAGCAAGTGAAGGCAGAGCATCGGGTTCCTGCTGGCAAGTTGCAGAGCCTTCCAATTCCCGAATGGAAGTGGGACCACATCACCATGGATTTCGTGACTGGGCTACCGAGATCGCAGAGTGGAGCCGACGCAGTCTGGGTGATTGTTGATAGACTTACCAAGTCAGCGCATTTTCTGCCTGTACAGATGACTTGGTCCTTGGAGCGCCTGGCACAGCTATATTTGGATGAGATCGTGAGGCTGCACGGAGTACCAGCGTCCATCGTTTCAGATCGAGACCCGAGATTTGTGTCACGGTTTTGGGGGAGCCTACAGTCAGCCATGGGTACTCGGCTTAGTTTCAGCACAGCATTCCACCCACAGACAGACGGACAGTCAGAGCGCACCATTCAGACGCTTGAGGATATGTTGCGTGCGTGTGTTATGGATTTTGGAGGAGGTTGGCACCGACACCTACCCCTGGTTGAGTTCGCGTACAACAACAGCTTTCAAGCGAGCATTCAGATGGCTCCGTTTGAGGCGTTGTACGGACGCAAGTGTCGGTCGCCCCTATACTGGAGTGATGTGGGTGAGAGGAGGACGCTGGGGCCAGACTTACTGCTGGAGGCAGAGGAGAAAGTCCGTGTTGTTCGTCGGCACTTGGAGACAGCCCTGAGTCGCCAGAAGAGTTATGCTGATGTTCGGCGGCGAGACCTTGAGTTCCAGGTTGGTGACCACGTTTTCTTGAAGGTCTCGCCCTCGAAGGGGGTCCGGAGGTTTGGAGTGCGGGGGAAGCTCAGTCCCCGCTTCATTGGACCCTTTGAGGTGCTTGAGAGGGTAGGCCCTGTGGCTTATAGAGTTGCTCTACCTCCCCGCTTGGCTGGTGTTCATGATGTCTTCCATGTTTCGGCCTTGAGGAGATATGTGTTCGATCCGTCTCATGTCATCGACTTCGCATCCTTGGATATCGGCGAGGACTTGGTTTACGAGGAGCGCCCATTGCGGATTCTGGCTCGTGAGGTGAGGGAATTGCGCAACCGGGCGATACCCTATGTGAAGATCCTTTGGAGCAACCATGAGGAGCGAGAGGCTACCTGGGAGCTTGAGACGGCGATGCGAGATGCCTACCCTTTTCTGTTCGAGACTGCTGTTTGAGGTACGTTTGTCTTTGCTCTGTTTAGTTTCGAGGACGAAACTTTCTTTTAGTGGGGGAGGATGTAGTGGCCCTAGTTCCCATGCAGTGTTTTTCCGATGGATCCACTGTTAGAACACCTAGTATTGGTGTCCCTGGTCCCCAGTGCATCAATTGGGTGCTATTGGTGGACCCTGTGTGCTTTATTTTACTGTTTTGGCCTTCGGCTGGGTTTGCCGAAATTTCTGGAAAGATTTAGGCCAAACAGAGGTCGTAGTTGGATTCAGCGCGGAAAAACGCTTGAAAATGACTATTTATTTGCTTAATTTGGAGTCCGGATGCCCAAAAACGGACACCCGGAAGTTTTTAGTGGAAAATGGTGCATGGGAGGGGCCGTAGACCGCCGGGATGCCACGTGGCAGCCTCTGATTGGCCGGCTCAGGATGCGCGGTCCACAGAGCGGCGCGGCGGGGTGCACAGACCCGGCGCATGGACACGTGGCACCGCCTGATTGGCGGGCCCAGGGCGCGCGGTCTACTGGGTGGAGCGCGGCGGTGCATGGACCAGGCGGGAGACACGTGGCAGTCACTGGTTGGTCGGTGCACGCGGCGCGGTCCACGGAATTCCTGTCGAAGGCGTGGACCGGGTGCAGGGGACACGTGTCACTTCCTCGTTGGCGGGTGCAGCGCGCGGGGTGCACGGGGCGCGGGGCAGGTGCCTCGGGATGCGTGCGCACGTGCGACCCACGTCGCGCGGCAGGCGCGCACGTCGCGCGGTCGGGGTCAACGGGGTGGACACGTGGCGCCCGCTCATTGGCGGGCGCTGGTTGGCCCGCTTCGGTGTTCGCTGTTCGGGCGACACGTGGCGGGCTCCGAGGCGGGTCGGACGGATTTGGGATCCCGTCCGACGGCGTGTATCGGGCCGGGCCGCACTGTGCGCGCCCGGAAGTTGTGGGCCGGGCCGCACTGTGTGCGCCCGAAAATTTTCGGGCGCCCGAAAGTTGGGCCCGAGCCCAAAAGGCTTGTTTTTTTTGGGCTTTTCTTTTGAGGCCTATAAATAGGTCACCTTGGGCTGGCTGTTACACCCTTTTTCAGAAGGATTCAGCTCGAGAGTTCTACATCAAAAATCCTCCTCTCCCTCTTAGCTAACTCCTGGTGAAGTTTCAGAAAAATCTGGAAGCCGTGACGACTGTGTTTCCTACCTCGTAGTGCGGAGCGACGTTTTACAGTGTGAGGCCCATTACCGTCGCATTTTCTTCCGGGAGACCTACAGAGCTACCCCGACATCCGATTTCAGCGATTTTTGCGGCGTTGGATTCACGAGAGGTAAATCTTCGACTTTCGTGTTGAGTGTTTCGTTCAGATTTGGGTTTTTGGCACGGATTTCGAGGCATTACTGAGCCGCTGTTTTGTTGCAAGATTTCTGGACAGCACCACTTCGCGGAATTTTATCTTCACTTCTGGACATCGGATTTCGACGATTCAAGAGCCTATCGACATCTACTCTTCGCGAGGATCGTCGTGATATTTTTATTGGAATTTTGTGAATTTTATTTTCAGGTAAAATTCGCGTGTGAACAGTAACAGCCCATGCAGATTTTTAGAATGTGTTGTTTATGTATGAATTTGTTGTAATTGTGTGTGGTTGTTGTACCCAGGACTGTAAGAGCATTTTTTCTGTGCTCCTAGCTTTGTGGATCTAAGAAACTGTCGATTCCTGGACTGTATATCTGTGTCATCTCGGACAGTTAGCGAGTTCAGGTGGGTGTTTCTGCTTGCAATTTCCATGGACTGCACTCTAATTCTGCAATATAGATGCATGCATGATAGTATGTGAGCTAATATAACTGTGCAATTTATATGTTAGTAACCACAGTTAATAATTGCTAAAATTGAGATTCTTTTTGGAACTCTTGCATCATATGAACCACAAATTGGAGAAAGACTTGACTTAGCACATCTATTAGACATTGTATGTCATCCTCAGACAGCTACTATTGGGTTTATGCCTTTACTATAGTTCTCCCATGTTATTGTTACTTTTGTCATCTTGGGACATAGTGGTCTTCCCCTGAGTTGTGGGTTGGGAGGTTTAGTAGCTTTGGATGCATTGTACTCGTGTCTGGGGACCGAGTAGAGTTGACAGCAGTCTATAGTTTGTTCATCATTGAGATAGTGATATGTGGGACTGGGATCTTTGGGTGATGATTATAGTGACAGTGTGGATCCCCTTTTAGTGAGTGAGTCAGGGATTGGATCATAGCCTGCAGGAGCCATTCTTGAGATCGACAGAGATGCGCAGATATTTTGCTCGGTGGGGTCGCTACCCACGAGTGCCACTCCGGAGTTGGGCTTGCTACTTCTTTCGCGGCTTGTCGATGTTGGTGTCCCTCTGACTGAGCCAGTTTTGGCAGTCATGGACATCGTCCCTCTGGCTGAGCCAGTTTTGGCAGCTATGGACATACCTACAGCAGTAGGTAGGCGCAGGTTTGACTGGACCCGTTTGGCAGTCAGTTTGGATTGGGTGACCTGAGTCGAGTATCAGTAGTGACATTTTGATCTTCGATCCTTTTCCTTGAGCATTGTAGATAGGGGCATAGTAGCAGTAGATGTTTTACTTTCCTGCTTTCTATTCTGCATTTTTCTTTGGTTACTTTTTGCCCCTTGTAGACTTAGTGGGCAGGCCGTCGGGCTTGTTGGCGGCACCCACTGAGAACTACTGTGGGAGGTAGTTCTCACACCCGTCGTGGTGTCTTTTCCCCAGGGACTCCAGCTCCAGTTCCTGCGGTGCCCGTTGCTGATCCAGCTCCTTCAGACCGAGGTAAGGGAATCGCCAGGTAGATCTTTTCCCCCTTCAGCAGCAGCGAGAGGTAGAGGTACCCGATGTACTTTTGGTTGTGTCTTTTAGTATGAGAGATTTTGTAGTGAGGGATCGAGTTGTACTCTTCTGTTTTCTTTTGAGAGACTCCTGTATTTTGAGTGAGGACTTTATGTTTATATTTGTGGGACAGTTTTACTTCTTGTATATCTGTTAGTTTTATGTTTACAGCTCTGATATCTGTTAGTTTAGACACTTACTTGCAGGTTGGACGCTACGTCCCTACGGGGCTTCCTGTAGGGGCGGCGGATCTGTTGGCGAGCCCGGGGTACAGTTCTGACCCCGGGGCGTGACAGTGGAGTGTCTCCAGCCAGTGGGTTTGTGCTGTGAGTTGTTGGAGAGGCGAGTGTCTCGGGTTTCGTGTGAGCTGATCAGCTGAGTCGTCGAGTGTGCTCCGACTGTTGTGAGAGATGTTGAGGATTGAGTTCTTCCGAGCAGAGCGTGAGCGTGGATTTTGACCATAGCCTGCAATGCCACCTGAGCGACAGAGTGCGCGGATACCTTTCCTCGGTGGGGTCGCGCCCCTCGAGAGCCACACCCGGGGTGGATATGTTACTCTTGTATCGCGACTTGTCGTGCCATCCCTCTGACTGAGCCAGTTTTGGCAGTTACGGACGCAGTCCCTCTGACTGAGCCAGTTTTGGCAGTTACGGATATAGTCCCTCTGGCTGAGCCAGTTTTGGCAGCTACGGACGCCCTACGTAAGTCCGGTCCTCCGGGATATACGGCAGTAGGTAGGCGCAGGCTTGACTGGACCCGAGGAGGCAGTCAGTTCAGATTGGGTGATCATACTGTTATATTAGCAGATGCATCATATTTTCATCTGTCCCGCTTTTTGAGCATCTAGATAGGGGCATAGTAGCTGTAGAATTTATTTCCCAGCTTTTTCCCTTCAGTATTGCATTATTCTTCTTGCCTCTAGTAGACTTAGTGGGCAGACCGTTGGGCTTGTTGACGGCACCCACTGAGAGCTACTGTGGGAGGTAGTTCTCACACCCGTCGTGGTGTCTTTTCCCTAGGGACTTCTACGCCTGTTCCTGCTGTTCCGGTTGCTGCTCCAGCTTCTTCAGATCGAGGTAAGGAAGTTCGCGAGATAGATCCCTTCCCGTCAGTCTTCAGGATGTGAGTAGAGGTACCCCTATGTTATTTTGGTTGTTTTCTGTTGAGAGGCATTTGTAGTGAGGATCGAGTTGTACCTTTTCTTTTTTTGAGAGACTTTTGTATTTTGTTCCTGGTGAGGACTTATTGTATATTGTTGAGAGTTGTATTTTATATTTATTCTAGCAGTTTATTTTCAGCTCTGATATCTGTTTAGTATAGTATCTTCTTTTGCAGGTTAGACGCTTCGCCTATACGGGGCCCACCGTATGGGCGGCGGATCTGTTGGCGAGCCCGAGTCGCAGTTTTGACTCCGGGGCGTGACAGATTAGAGTGGTATCAGAGCCTAGGTTTTAGGTCATTGAGGACTTAGGAACCCTAGGCTTGTGGTTGGACCCTAGGATGACTCACGTGAGAGCCGTGATTTTAGCGGGAGTCCTGATTGGGTTTCTAACTCTTCCGAGCGGATCGGGATGAGTGATTGACATGTCTTCCTTCTGTGGCAACTATGTTGGCTGCAGACAACATAGTACTTCGGGAAGGGGGACATGCCTTTAGACTTCCGCTGTATTGGGTCGAGTGTTGTTTGGTGTTGTCTTGATGTTTGCTTGTGGATTGCAGGTGGGCACGATGCCTCCTCGACGCAGGATGTGGACGCGTTCTCGGCCTTCCTCCTCCCCTGAGCCTGAGCAGGAGGAGTCGGCACAGGGTCAGCCGAGTGAGGTACAGGAGCTTCGGGCTCAGTTGGCTCATTTGTCGGAGACCTTCCGGCGTCAGGAGGAGACCGTAGATCGGATGGTGCGTATGATGGAGCAGAGAGTACAGTCAACTGTGACGCCCCCGGTCGTACCCGCAGCACAGGCAGCCCCTGCTACACCAGTTATTAGTGGTCGGCCGTCCGGGACGGCAGGACAGTTGACACATGCAGAGCAGCGTGAGGTGGTGGATCTATTGATAAGGTTTCGCCAGTTCGATCCACCCCGTTTTTCTGGATTGAGTGCGGAGCCGTGGGCGGCCGAGTCCTGGATCACGGCCATGGAGCGCCATTTCGAGAGCTTATTTATTAAGGAGAGGTTTCGAGTTCTGTTGGCCACTCACTTCTTGGAAAGCAACGCCGAGGCTTGGTGGCGGCGTGTGCGACCTACTGGTCCGCCTGGGACGCAGCTTCTCTCTTGGGCGGAGTTTCGTAGCCTATTTCTTGGAGCCTTTTTCCCGGAGAGCGTCAGGTAGAGGTTAGAGGAGCAGCTGAAGAATCTCCGTCAGGGAGATCGTCCTGTGCATGAATACATCGCAGACTTCAACCGGTTGTTGGCCTGTGTACCGCACGCGGCCAGAGATGAGGCGCATCGGATTTATATGTTTGAGCGGGGTTTGCGCCAAGAGATTTATCAGTTCGTCCGTTCGCACAGTTTGCAGACGTTGGATGTGTGATGACCCGGATCTCCGCAGAGCTGCTGCAGTGCGTTGGGGTGGCTATTGGAGGCCTACTTAGTGTGTTGGAGGTGTTTGGGGCCTAATTGGGCACAAGTGTTGGACTTCGGGGCTCAAATGGATCATGTGAGTGATCGGAGGACCCCGTGGAGGGTTTAGAAGTGGTTTCGCGCGAAACGGATATTAAAATTGGGCTCCGCGCGAAATTTGGGCTAAGAACACATTTCCGGGTGCCTTCGGCAATTTTTAGAGTTGGAATTTGGCAAAACGGACGTCAAATTCGGATTCAGCGCGCGAAAACGGTCAAAATGGACTACCCACTTGTCCTTTTTGAGATCGGGTTACTGTTCACTGTCGGAACAGTGATTCCGGCGATCGCCGGCGGCGGCCGGCGGCGGCGGGCAGCGGCGGAGAGCGGCGGCGCGGCCTCGGGCAGGCGGAAAGCGGCGGCGGGCAGGGCGCGTGGGCGCGGGCAGGGAGCGCGGGTGCGCGGTCCACGCGGCCAGCGTGCACCGGAGGACCTGACACGTGGCGGTTGCGTATTGGTTAGGTTCACAGGTTCTGCTACGCCTGGTGCATCAGGAAGTGTGCTGACACGTGGCGGCTTTCTATTGGTTGGGGGTACTGTGCGGGCAGGCCGGGCAGCCGGGCAGGTGCGCGGGCAGGCGCTGAGGTGCAAGATTTTGGTGTGCCACGTGGCGGTTCGTCATTGGATGAGTGCTGGACACGTGGCAGGTTTTTATTGGCCGGTTCAGTGGACTTGGAGCACGGAACATACAGGTGGTGTACGGTGGACCGGTGGAGGACACGTGGCAGCAGATCATTGGTCCGGTGTATGATGTTTTGTGCACCGGGTGCAGCGAGCGCGGGGGTTGGACACGTGGCGAGCGAGGATTGGGCGAGCTACTGTGCGCGTACGGGCGGCAGGCGGCGGGGCAGGCGTGCAGGTGGCAGGCGGCAGGCGGCGGTGCCGGCGGGCGTGGCGGCCACGGCGCCGACGTGGCGCACGCGTGCGCCACGTGGCGGCCGGCTATTGGCCAGCGCCAACTGCCCCGTTGACCAGGGTGCGCCACGCGGCGCGAGGTGACCGGCTGGATCGGCTGTGTGGTGTTCGGGGGCACGTGTCGTGTGGAGGAGCGGGTCGGACGGTTGCTGGGTCGGACCGGATCCTCTGTGCGAAGTGGGCTGGCTAGTGGGCCGAGTGGGCCGGGCCACTATTTGGGCCCGGTTTCGGGGCCCGAAAGATTCGGGCGCCCGAAACCGGGGACACAGAGGGTATTTTCTGATTTGTTTTGATTGGTCCTATAAATACCCCCTCCTCTCCCTCTTTTCTCCTATTTTTCTGAGCTTTAGAAAGAGAATGAGAGGGAGAGGTGTATACAAAGTTTGTTCCCCTTGGTGCTCTGGTTCTAATGGTGGATCCCCGGAATTTCTGGAAGCTCGGCAACGGCGATATCATTTTTACAGTTCGCCTCGGTTTTCTCCCCATTTCGGCCCATTACCGCCGCAGATCAGTCAAAAATTCACTGTGAGCAAACCAGGAGAAGTTTTTGAACGATTTCTTCGACAGCGTGTTCCTAAGAGGTAAGGCTTCGATTTTCGTGTTGATCGCTTTGCTCCGTTTCGCACTTTTGGCACGTTTCCCGAGGCATCTTTGACCCCCATTTTTCTGTGATGGATTTTGGACAGCACCGGCTTGTCGATTTTATATCTCAGCCTAGGAACATCGGATCAAGGCGTTTCATGACTCGATTTTGATCTACTCGTCGCGAGGATCACAGTGGTGATTTTTCTGAGATTTTTGGAAATTGTTTCGAAGGTGATAATTAAGCTTTTCTTGGACTGATTGCTACAGGAATTCTGATTTGGAAGGTTTTGAGGTGCAACGATGTTTTATTTTTATCTTGGTCTATAGGTGTCAGATCTGGGCGTTTAAATACCGTTTTGGGGCTACTTTTCGCGAGGAACGCGACCGTGAATTTTCTGGATTTTCTTGAGGACTGGACAGAGGTGATATTTAGCCTTTTTGGGCGCTGATTTTGGACTGTGGTTAATTGTACAGTTTTGAGTTTAATTGTGCGCATTGTTCTGTGCAGTGGGACACAGATTTTTGGTGGATTGCTGTGTTAGAGGACAGCGGGCAGCGAGAGGTCTCTTTTGGTGTTGTGCGCGCTTTTCGAGGTGGGTGGTTGTTGCTTGCCTCTATATCTGACTTACTCACTAAGTTTATTAGAAAACCCCACTATTGAGCATATGGATTGAGTATCATGCATGATTGACTGATATACATGTGAGCCTATCATCTGAGATTAATTTTGTGAATATAGCATGTTGGGGATATTATTGGGATAATATTTCTGTTGGAACATGATCATTGGAATAATTTATTAGTGATAATTAACATGCTACAGTAGCACCTAGATTTTATGAAAGTGGATTAAATGATTAATTGTTGGGACATAATGACACATCAATGTGCGGGTTTCACTCTGGGGATTTATTATGGAACAGGGATCATATACATGTGTAGTTGACTGATGATTTTAGCATGATGGTTATATTTATGTGGATATTATTAAATATTACACATGCAGAACTGTTATTTGACATTCCCTCTCTTTCACATTGCTGAGGACTTTTGCATGCTTATTTGGACATCTAGATAGGCCACTATTTTATTGCTACACTATCATATTGGGATTTGACTTAGGAGAAACCATGATTGCTTTCTTTCTCCTTTTCATTTAGACTTTTGAGTCATGTTGCTCGAGTTCGAGCAGAGGTTTGGGATAGTGTAGCCGGGACCTGAGGGTCAGTGACAGGGTGTACTTGATGTTGGATTATGGGTTATTGCGGCAACCGCGGACAGTAGGCGGTTGACCGGATCTTGGTTATTTTATCCAATTGTGGGTTGTGGGTTATTGCGGTGACCGCGGACTTTGGGCGGTTGACCGGATGTTTACTATTGCATCAGATTGGGTATCAGATTTCTCTAGTGGATGGTATTTCCCACTTTTGAGTACTATTGCATCGGGTCGGGGTTTCATTAGTGGACGGAGTTTCCCACTTTGATCATAGTCATGATCCAGTCCTGCTATATCAGGTTACTTGTGGTTACTTACTTTACTCGTGTGGGTCGCTCCCCTCGAGTGCCACTCCGGAGTGTGCGTCAGACAGACTTTGAGTCCGTGAGACTCCTTTGCTTCGATGTTATGCATAGGCTGGCATACCCGTTGCGGCAGGCAGAGCAGGCAATACCAGTGTCCACTGGTGGTCGAATTGGGTTATTTGGCAGGCTTCTAGATACTGATGCATTCATACAGTTATTTCTTCCAGTATTGCATTTAGAGGCATACTAGTAGTGGTTTCCCCTTTTATTCAGTAGTTCTGTTTACAGCTTTACCATTTGCCCTTTTCTTGCCTCTAGTAGACTTAGTGGGTACACCGGAGCTTTAGGCTTTACCCACAGGGGGAGGCTACTGGTTTACTAGTGGTTCTCACCCCCATTGTTGTTTTCCCTTTGTTTCCCCCCCCCTATTTTGCAGAGTCCTTTTCGGGAGTTGCTGATCTTCGGTCGTTGTTCGAGGCGAGGGAGTCACGAGCTAGATCTTTATCACCCGAGGAGTGTAGCTGTATCCCCTGGTTGGAGATTCCTGGTAGCTGTTGGCTGGTTTTACTATTTTTTTTTTTGAGGGAGATCTTTTGTATTTGGAGAGACCGATGTACTATAGTTTTAGTTTATCTCCTTTTATAGTTGAGAGATGCTGTACTGAGGACATTGTATGATGTTTATCTGTATCACAGGAAATGGATATTGTACTTTATTTCATGTTGTACAGTGATTGGATTTTATTTTACAGCATTTTATTTCAGCTCTGATATTTGTGTAGCTATAGTACTATCTTGTGCAGGTTAGACGCTTCGCCTATGCGGGTTTTAGCATAGGTGGCGGATCTGTTGGCGAGCCCGGGTCGCAGTTTCGACCCCGGGGCGTGACAGATTAGGTTGGTATCAGAGCTTAGGGATAGGTCAGTTGGGACTGTAGAAACCCTAGGCTTATGGTTGGACCCTAGGATGACTTCGTGAGAGTCGTGATTTTTAGCGAGAGTCCTGATTGAGTTTTATACCTCTCCCGAGTGATGGGAAGGGTGATTGGCATGTTTATTCTCCTAAGCAATTATGTTGGCTGCAGACAACATAATGCGGCGGAACGGATGACATGCTCTAGACTCTCGCCGGATTGGGTCGAGTTTTGTTTTGTGCTGTGGTGCAGTTGGTCGTGGTGAGCGGTGTCTCCCCGACGCGTTGTGCGGATTGGTGTGCACTCGTCGCAGCGGTGGAGCTCGAGCGGATTATTTTGGGGGCCGGATACCCGGATTGAGGTTAGAGAGCTTCAGGCCCCGATGGCCGGATTGTCAGAGGTATATCAGCGGCAGAGTGAGCCGCTGGTATGGGTGACACAGTTGTCGAAGCAGTGGGCAGCCCGACAGTGTTTTTCCCCTTTGACCACCTGGTTACAGTATCCTCAGCGGCAATGATGTCTGAGGCGTCGATGGAGCGAGTGGCCCCCTCCGTGCTAATGTTTTGTGTTGTGGCACCAAGGAGGGGTGGATTGCTGATAGTGGATGAGTTGCGGGACATCATTGATGGATGGAGCCAGTTTTGGCAGATGAACCACCCCGATTTATGGATTTGAGTTGGAGCCTTGGAGGCAGAATCGTGGTTGATGGTGATGGAGTGATCAATTGAGAGTTTATGCAGTTGTTGAACTGCGCACTCCAAGTTTTGAGGGACGAGGCGCATAGGGTATGTGTGATTGGGAGTGGATTGCGCCAGGATACCTTTCAGTTTATCTGATCCCTCTGTTTTGGATTTTGGATTTTGGATGCCTCGATGGAGTAGGCATTGTGTATGGAGCGTACTGTTGCAGTTCTTTTGGATAGGGATCTGCCGTCAGAGGCGAGTTCTGGATAGAGGCTGTAGAGTACCGAAAATTTCGGTTAGCGCACCGACCTCGCAAGATGGCGTGGTGCGGAGAAATCGCCTTGAGCGTGTTCCGTATTGGATTACATTTGAGTTCGGGTAGGTTCGGATCTACACGAAAGCCCCAGCTTGATTCGGGATTTTTCGGGCATTGTGCGCCGATAGAGGACTGGCTTCGGGAACCCTCGACTTCACCGTGGAGTGTAGAAAAATTTGGGAACACTTGGAACAGGTATACTTTGAGTTTACAGCGGAGTTCGGGAGGTTCCGGACTGACACGGAAGATCCGAGGGCGAAAAGTGAGTTGAAACTGGCAGTTTTGGGGCCGGTTTTTGGATTGAGCACCCCGACTCAACGGTTGAGCTTTTTGAGGAGAAAAAGTCGTGAGCATGTGTATTTTCAAATTACAGCGGAGTTCGGGAGGTTTCGGACCGGTGCGGAGGCCCCGAAGGCAAAAAGTGAGTTGTTGGGAGCTTTATGGATTATTTAATTAATATAATTAATTTATTGATTTGAAAGTTGGGTCTGTGAGGTATGGATTAAAAGAAAGAGAGAGATCGAGTTGGATTTTGGTGGTTGGAGATATTTGTGTGGGCTTTAAATGCTGCCCACCCACCTCAATTAATTAGGCTTCTCCTAATTAGCACGCCACCTCACTCCTTCCTCCTCTTTGAAACAGAGGAGTTGAGTGGAAACAGAGGAAATGAAAGAAAAGGGTGAAAGAGAGGAAAGAGAGAGAAATCAAGGAAGATGAAGATGGCGGAAGTGGAGTTGATGGGTTTGGAGTGTGCTATTGCTGTGGACCTTCCGTTGGTAGCCGCTTGGAGCCGTGCGGCGCGCGCGTCGGGCATCGTTTTGAGGTATGTTCGGTTCTTGTTTTGGGAGTAAGAGCGTGGGCTTGCTGTCCATTTTGTTTGGAACAGCAAGCAGCGGGGAACCGGCGGGCGCACGGTGCGTGGGCGCACTGCGCAGGCGCGGCGCAGCCACCGCACATGCGCGCGGATGCAGCGCACAGGCTGCGGGCCCGCGCAGCGCGCAGGCGGCGGGCCTGGGCGCTGCGCACGGGCCCGGGGCGCCGCGCGCCAGCTGCTGCTGTGCCGCGCGACAGCAGCAGCAGCAGCGCGCGGCGGCGGCTTGCGGCGCTTGTCGGCGTGCGGGGTTTCCATTTTGGGCTTGGTTTTGGCGCCGGCGACCGCGCTTTTTGACCGTATGTTCTCTAATTTTGGGTTTTTCCCTTTCTCTTGCAGTTGGTGGTTGCTCTATTGGGGTTTTGAGTATGGGGCTGATGCTGGGTGTGCATGGATGTTGGTAAAGGATCACATAGGTATTTTGGTGCCTTGAGGTTTTGGGTTGGCTGTGGAATTGCATGGTTGTGAGCATGTATTTTGGACTTTGTAAGCTTGTAATAGGGATGGTGCTGATGCTTAGGAGGTAGGTGATTTATATGAGTGAGATTATGTAGGTGTACAGAGGCTAGACTTCAGTTGATGTATTTTAATGTGGGTGATTTGAGTAATCTTGTGTGTATGTGGGCATCTAATTAGTAGTATGCAGATTCTTTTATGGGTGCAATTGGACTGGCATTGTGTATGAGAGTTTTCTTTTTGTAATGTGAGCATTTTTGGAGTGTACAGGAGAGTTGGTTAGTGTACAATTGTGGCTGGATGAACATTGTTGTTTGTGGGAAGGGATTGTGCAGTGAATTTTTGTAAGTGTAATAGGTATGTATGAGTAAGGTGTGAGTGTGCTGTGGACTCATTGTGAGTGCCGAGGAGTTTTAGACTTATGCATTTGGGTTGTGTAAGGTGGAATTATATCATTGTCCTTTTGAGCTTGTATTTATTAGTGTAAGCTGTTGAATTGTGGTGTGGTAAATTGGTATAAGTGTGATAGTGTGCTTTGGTGCTTACAGATTTTATTGTGTGAAGTAGGTGATTAATTTGAGGCGATTTTTGTGTTTAAATTAATGGTGGAATTAAGTGAATGCCTTTGTGTGTGCAGAGTGTTGGATTGTGCTGTTGAGTTTTGTGGACACTTGGAGCTTGCAATTTCGTGGGAGTTTATGCGTTATTTGTGATAGTGTTAAATAAGGCAATTTAGTAGAGTGTGGGAGGATTCAAGGGATTGTATGTTTGTGATAAGTGTGGTTAATGAGCAGATGTTGAGGAAAACTTGTAGTGGGGCTGTGGACTTGGATTGGTGAGTGTAATTTTTTGTGTGCTGCTGAAGCCTTTGGGGAGTGATCTAAGTGCATAGATTGTTGTAGAAGACTTAGAAAAAATTTATTTGAGCTTCCAGGAATTTTCGTGTGCACGGTAGTGCGCGCGCGCGTGGCGCGTTCTTCGAGGATTCGACAGTTTGAGGTTCCAGCACTTCACCGACTTCAGCGTTGCCTACGGAAAGCGATCCAGGTGGGTTGGAATTTCTCCAAAATGTATGGAATGCCCCTTAATGCTCCTGAATGCAATTTGATCATGTTTACCATGCTATTTTCACTGTTCTTTCATCTGATAGTTGCCTGGGAATTTTTAGAAAATTATTTAGAACCCCAGATTATTTTTAGTATACTCCTGTTATCATATGACACTAGGCTGCATGTTCTGTGGGCATTATTTTTGCACCCCGATCATTTTAAAAATCAAGAAAGCCCGTTTTAAGGAAAAATATCATTTTCAAAGGTAGTTTTTAAGTTATGAGTTCGCCAGTGGTACGGCATTGATTCAGGGTGCATTAGACCTCGTGCCTGGGGGCCGAAGGGTCTCTTTTTGAGTTTTGAGATGAATTATAGTGTCATTTGATATTTGAGCTTCCTTATGGATAGTGAAATTACTCTAGATCATGGGTTGTATTCTGATTTAGTGGTGGAGGTGGTTCTCCCACGTAGCTTCGTGGATCTTGGGGTTCCGGCAGATCGAGTCGTGGAGGTTTTCCGACTCAGCCATGGTCGTGCATTATCAGATTGAGTCGTTGAGGGTTCTCCATCATAGCTGTGAGAGTGTTTGGGCTATTCATATTGAGTCGAGGTTCTTTTCCGACTGAGTTGTGCTTTTGAGCTCGTGATACCGATCTGTTTGATCGTGGACTATAGCCTGCATGTGCCACTTATGAGATAGTGATACAGATGAGATACTTGAGTTCGGTGGGGTCGCTCCCCTCGAGCTACCACCCGGGTGTGTGTGATGATACCGAGCCTGACGAGGCTGCGATGATGCGACTAGTTGATACACTAGAGTTCGCTTGTGATAGTCCGTGTGGGACGCCCTACGTAAGTCCCGTCCCAGTGAGGATGAGGTGGCAGTAGGTTTGGCGCAGGCTTGACTGGACCCTATGAGGCAGTCATTGAGATTGGGTGACATTGAGAGAGTGATGGCATAGCATGTTCATTGATGAGTTTTCCTTTGAGCATTGTACTTCAGGCATAATATTAGCAGTGTTAGTATATGCATATCGTATCATTGGTAGAGTTTCTTTTTGAGCCGTATGACTGAGACCTCCTAGCTGTAGTTTTCCATTCAGCTTACCATTATTTATCTATCTACCTATCTATCTGCATACCTATCTGTTTGCCTCCAGTAGACTTAGTGGGCATACCGTGGATATTGGGACGGTACCCACTGAGATCTGCCTTTTGCAGTAGATCTCACACCCGCTGCGGTGACAGGTTTGAGGCAGCTGTTCCGGCTTGGTTCGTGCGGAGACAGCAGATCGAGGTGAGGACGCGGCCGATTAGTTCCTTACCAGCATTGAGAGTCTGAGGTAGTTGTACCCAGTTAGTTTCATTTTTTCTTTCCACTTTTGTACTGAGAGGGTGAGGTTTGTATTTGACTTTCCTTTTGAGGGACCTGTATTGAGAATTTATGTATTAGTGGAGCCAATTATTTATTTCAGCTGTCTGAGATTTATTTTTGTTAGCTACTAGTTTTATTTTCAGCTCTGATATATGTGTAGCTTTAGATCTTTTGCAGGGTAGACGCTTCGTCTGGGCGGCAGTTTCCGCACAGACGGCGGATCTGTTGGCGAGCCCGGGTCGCAGTTCGACCCCGGGGCGTGACAGATTAGGGTGGTATCAGAGCCTAGGAAATATAGGTCATTGAGGACTTAGAGACCCTAGGCTATTGGTTGGACATTAGGATGACTATCGTGAGAGACGTGACTTTAGCGAGAGTCCTGATTGAGTTGTACCTCCCCCAGAGGATTGGGGTGAGTGATTTTACATGTTATTTCTCTAAAGACGATTATGTTGGCTGCAGACAACATAATGCTTTAGTTTGTGTAACATGTTTTAGACTTTCGCTTGATTGGGTCGAGAGAGTTTTGGTCCTAATGTTTGTTATGTTGCAGTGGCTTCGATGCTTCCGAGACGCCGTACGACGGCGAGGGCGCGTTGCCTTGGATGAGGAGCCCGATCAGCGGGAGGCTGAATGGATAGAGCAGAGTGATGTCTGAGAGTTACAGACCCCAGTAGCCAGACTTTGAAGTGATGCGGTGCCAGAAAGAGAACTTGGAGCGCTTGATGCACATCCTTGAGTTGAGAGCATCTCCCGGGATATCGCCAGTTGTACTTCAGCCGCGACATCGTCGACTTCCATCCTGATCGCGCCACTGATGGTGCAGAAGCAGCGAGAGGTTGCTGACCGATTGTTTATTTCATCCAGTTCCATCCCCTGCAGATTTCGGGACCGAGCTTGGAGCCTTGGAAGGCCGGGGACTGGATTGCTGCTATGGGAAAATTATTTGAGGATTGTTCATTCAGGAGAACATCTGGTGCACTTGGTTATGCACTTTTGGATAAGGACGCCGAGAGTTGGGGGCGTCGAGTCCGTCCTGATGGATCGCCGGGAGCGCAGTCGATGACCTGGAGCGAGTTTCTACAATTGATAAGCAGAGTAACTCATGTTGCCCAGGATAAGGCCAGAAAGTTGTTTATTTTTTTTTTTAGAAGAGACTGCATCGAGACATCTATGATTTGGGGCATACTCGACGGGCGCCGACTTTAAATGCAGCGATGGTGCATGCTTGATGGACTGACCGAGGATAACTGATCACGTCCAGGAGGGACGAAGAGCGAGGGACCAGCTCCAGTGAGAGACGTCTAGTATCGTCGGATCTTGGGATAGTTGAGTGGATCGAGGTTGCCATGATTCCAGTCTCAGGATCATGGGCCTCAGAGGAGACTGTTGGCTTATGCGCGTGAGGATCAGGTTCCAGATCACAGTTAGCACATGGACGAGTGTTGCCAGTCCGGCCCAGTGCTGTTAGGACCTTGGATTTGATCATCGAGATGTGAGTCATACATCAGTTCAGAGAGGTTGATTGAGCATGAATTGAGATTGGTTTACCCCAAGGTTATGCTACCATGGATTGTCGAGATTGGTCAATGACCCTCCGTGGACCTGGTCAGGAGGAGTGAGTTTATGGAAGAGGCTAGACCACGACGGGGTTGAGTCGTGGTCGTATCGCCTTGCTAGTGACATTTAAAGGAGGTGTCTACGGCGGCACCGGGATTAAAGAATGCCCTTATCGCTGTGTGATTCGGTGTGAGTCTACCAGATCTGTTATTGAAGCCGCCGTTTAGTGGGATTGAGATTGAGATAGTGAGTGACGTGGTTTTGGAAACTGCGCCGACTATGGTAGCACCTATTGGAGTATCACCCGCGAGACAGAGAGTGTGAGCTGATAGTACAGCTGCAGAATTTGATGGATCGAGAGGTCTGTGTGACCCAGTACCACGTCGTGGGAATACGACAGTGAGGACCCGAGAGATGGATACTTGAGTATGAGGCCACACCGTGGATACACGGTGGTGATGCCACGCCGATTGGTGCACGGCAGTGATGCCACGTTGTGAATACACAACGGTGAGAGTTCTTTGATGGTTTGAGTACAGACAGGTTTGGAGTGTATCACGACAGATGCCCTCGTGAGTTTGATTGTCTTATGGAACCTTACAGCCGAGGGCTGTGCCCGGATGGTGTTAAGGACCCGGTAGGGGCATTGTGAGCTTACAGCACAGTTTTGTGGATTGATTGATACCCTGCCGTCCTTAGGATTTGAGGAATCGGGCGTTCCAGCTTTGTTGGGACGGGTGGGTAGCCGTACCCATCATGGATATCTGGATTTATTTCCGAGGTGACCTGTAGCATGATGAGCACTTGAGTATGGTGCTGCAACTTCTGAGAGAAGAAGTGGTTTGCCAAGTTGAGAGAGTGTGCTTTCGACTTCGAAAGGTTCTGTGGTTCGGCCTTATGATTTCGGCTGCAAGAGTGACAGTGAGCCCAACGAAGAGCGATGCCGTTCGGGGTTTAGCTTAAGCCTTGATAGGGACAGAGGTCAGAAGTCTTGGAATAGGCAGGGCCAGTATAGCTTCGAGGAGTTAGAGTTGCATCGATTTGCATGATTGCCAGTGATAGAGAGAACATTGAGTTATTCTTAGATCCTCAAACCTGAAATACTTGGATACTCAGGTAGAGCTTGGTTGAAGCCACGACGGTGGACAGAGTTATTGGAATTGTAAGTTTGGTCTTTTAGCATATAACTATCCCAGCGAGGACTTTATGCTCAGTACGCCTTGGTTAGACGAGCTTGCAACCTTGGAATGAGGTCTTCGATCCGTGGTTGTCACTTCTGGAACTTGGGATTTGAGAGTTGGAATTTGAGCATATTTTCCTGATGTTGAACTACTTTCCCTGTAAATTGATATGAGAGATGCATCTACAGAACTTGAATGTTTTGGTTGCTAAGGGGCAACGAAAGAGTTATGCCTATTGGAGGCTTAGTGTTTGGATTTGGGAACCATAATTGTGAAAGCCGCTATCCGCAAGAATGTGATCAGTCGAGATTTACGCGGGAAGTTTGATCCGCGAGTGTCTTTCTGGCTAGAAGAAGTGTATTTGACCCCCCCTTGCATATTTTGAATTTTACTTCTTTGGAAATGGACGAGGAATTGAGTTATCTGAAGCGACCGATGCAGGTATTTCTTATGCGACAAGGGAATTTTCCAGTCGAGATCTATCTTTGGTGAAGGTTCAGTGTAGCCATCATGTTGAGTGAGATTGACCACTTGAGAGCTGTTGAGGAGTTGGGGATCTCCTATCCCCATTTGTTCGAGACACCCTCCTGAGTTATGGATTTATTCTGGTTTCGAGGACGAAACCTTTTTGAAGGAGGGGAGGGTGTAGAGTACCGAAAATTTCGGTTAGCGCACCGACCTCGCAAGATGGCGTGGTGCGGAGAAATCGCCTTGAGCGTGTTCCGTATTGGATTACATTTGAGTTCGGGTAGGTTCGGATCTACACGAAAGCCCCAGCTTGATTCGGGATTTTTCGGGCATTGTGCGCCGATAGAGGACTGGCTTCGGGAACCCTCGACTTCACCGTGGAGTGTAGAAAAATTTGGGAACACTTGGAACAGGTATACTTTGAGTTTACAGCGGAGTTCGGGAGGTTCCGGACTGACACGGAAGATCCGAGGGCGAAAAGTGAGTTGAAACTGGCAGTTTTGGGGCCGGTTTTTGGATTGAGCACCCCGACTCAACGGTTGAGCTTTTTGAGGAGAAAAAGTCGTGAGCATGTGTATTTTCAAATTACAGCGGAGTTCGGGAGGTTTCGGACCGGTGCGGAGGCCCCGAAGGCAAAAAGTGAGTTGTTGGGAGCTTTATGGATTATTTAATTAATATAATTAATTTATTGATTTGAAAGTTGGGTCTGTGAGGTATGGATTAAAAGAAAGAGAGAGATCGAGTTGGATTTTGGTGGTTGGAGATATTTGTGTGGGCTTTAAATGCTGCCCACCCACCTCAATTAATTAGGCTTCTCCTAATTAGCACGCCACCTCACTCCTTCCTCCTCTTTGAAACAGAGGAGTTGAGTGGAAACAGAGGAAATGAAAGAAAAGGGTGAAAGAGAGGAAAGAGAGAGAAATCAAGGAAGATGAAGATGGCGGAAGTGGAGTTGATGGGTTTGGAGTGTGCTATTGCTGTGGACCTTCCGTTGGTAGCCGCTTGGAGCCGTGCGGCGCGCGCGTCGGGCATCGTTTTGAGGTATGTTCGGTTCTTGTTTTGGGAGTAAGAGCGTGGGCTTGCTGTCCATTTTGTTTGGAACAGCAAGCAGCGGGGAACCGGCGGGCGCACGGTGCGTGGGCGCACTGCGCAGGCGCGGCGCAGCCACCGCACATGCGCGCGGATGCAGCGCGCAGGCTGCGGGCCCGCGCAGCGCGCAGGCGGCGGGCCTGGGCGCTGCGCACGGGCCCGGGGCGCCGCGCGCCAGCTGCTGCTGTGCCGCGCGACAGCAGCAGCAGCAGCGCGCGGCGGCGGCTTGCGGCGCTTGTCGGCGTGCGGGGTTTCCGTTTTGGGCTTGGTTTTGGCGCCGGCGACCGCGCTTTTTGACCGTATGTTCTCTAATTTTGGGTTTTTCCCTTTCTCTTGCAGTTGGTGGTTGCTCTATTGGGGTTTTGAGTATGGGGCTGATGCTGGGTGTGCATGGATGTTGGTAAAGGATCACATAGGTATTTTGGTGCCTTGAGGTTTTGGGTTGGCTGTGGAATTGCATGGTTGTGAGCATGTATTTTGGACTTTGTAAGCTTGTAATAGGGATGGTGCTGATGCTTAGGAGGTAGGTGATTTATATGAGTGAGATTATGTAGGTGTACAGAGGCTAGACTTCAGTTGATGTATTTTAATGTGGGTGATTTGAGTAATCTTGTGTGTATGTGGGCATCTAATTAGTAGTATGCAGATTCTTTTATGGGTGCAATTGGACTGGCATTGTGTATGAGAGTTTTCTTTTTGTAATGTGAGCATTTTTGGAGTGTACAGGAGAGTTGGTTAGTGTACAATTGTGGCTGGATGAACATTGTTGTTTGTGGGAAGGGATTGTGCAGTGAATTTTTGTAAGTGTAATAGGTATGTATGAGTAAGGTGTGAGTGTGCTGTGGACTCATTGTGAGTGCCGAGGAGTTTTAGACTTATGCATTTGGGTTGTGTAAGGTGGAATTATATCATTGTCCTTTTGAGCTTGTATTTATTAGTGTAAGCTGTTGAATTGTGGTGTGGTAAATTGGTATAAGTGTGATAGTGTGCTTTGGTGCTTACAGATTTTATTGTGTGAAGTAGGTGATTAATTTGAGGCGATTTTTGTGTTTAAATTAATGGTGGAATTAAGTGAATGCCTTTGTGTGTGCAGAGTGTTGGATTGTGCTGTTGAGTTTTGTGGACACTTGGAGCTTGCAATTTCGTGGGAGTTTATGCGTTATTTGTGATAGTGTTAAATAAGGCAATTTAGTAGAGTGTGGGAGGATTCAAGGGATTGTATGTTTGTGATAAGTGTGGTTAATGAGCAGATGTTGAGGAAAACTTGTAGTGGGGCTGTGGACTTGGATTGGTGAGTGTAATTTTTTGTGTGCTGCTGAAGCCTTTGGGGAGTGATCTAAGTGCATAGATTGTTGTAGAAGACTTAGAAAAAATTTATTTGAGCTTCCAGGAATTTTCGTGTGCACGGTAGTGCGCGCGCGCGTGGCGCGTTCTTCGAGGATTCGACAGTTTGAGGTTCCAGCACTTCACCGACTTCAGCGTTGCCTACGGAAAGCGATCCAGGTGGGTTGGAATTTCTCCAAAATGTATGGAATGCCCCTTAATGCTCCTGAATGCAATTTGATCATGTTTACCATGCTATTTTCACTGTTCTTTCATCTGATAGTTGCCTGGAATTTTTAGAAAATTATTTAGAACCCCAGATTATTTTTAGTATACTCCTGTTATCATATGACACTAGGCTGCATGTTCTGTGGGCATTATTTTTGCACCCCGATCATTTTAAAAATCAAGAAAGCCCGTTTTAAGGAAAAATATCATTTTCAAAGGTAGTTTTTAAGTTATGAGTTCGCCAGTGGTACGGCATTGATTCAGGGTGCATTAGACCTCGTGCCTGGGGGCCGAAGGGTCTCTTTTTGAGTTTTGAGATGAATTATAGTGTCATTTGATATTTGAGCTTCCTTATGGATAGTGAAATTACTCTAGATCATGGGATGTATTCTGATTTAGTGGTGGAGGTGGTTCTCCCACTTAGCTTCGTGGATCTTGGGGTTCCGGCAGATCGAGTCGTGGAGGTTTTCCGACTCAGCCATGGTCGTGCATTATCAGATTGAGTCGTTGAGGGTTCTCCATCATAGCTGTGAGAGTGTTTGGGCTATTCATATTGAGTCGAGGTTCTTTTCCGACTGAGTTGTGCTTTTGAGCTCGTGATACCGATCTGTTTGATCGTGGACTATAGCCTGCATGTGCCACTTATGAGATAGTGATACAGATGAGATACTTGAGTTCGGTGGGGTCGCTCCCCTCGAGCTACCACCCGGGTGTGTGTGATGATACCGAGCCTGACGAGGCTGCGATGATGCGACTAGTTGATACACTAGAGTTCGCTTGTGATAGTCCGTGTGGGACGCCCTACGTAAGTCCCGTCCCAGTGAGGATGAGGTGGCAGTAGGTTTGGCGCAGGCTTGACTGGACCCTATGAGGCAGTCATTGAGATTGGGTGACATTGAGAGAGTGATGGCATAGCATGTTCATTGATGAGTTTTCCTTTGAGCATTGTACTTCAGGCATAATATTAGCAGTGTTAGTATATGCATATCGTATCATTGGTAGAGTTTCTTTTGAGCCGTATGACTGAGACCTCCTAGCTGTAGTTTTCCATTCAGCTTACCATTATTTATCTATCTACCTATCTATCTGCATACCTATCTGTTTGCCTCCAGTAGACTTAGTGGGCATACCGTGGATATTGGGACGGTACCCACTGAGATCTGCCTTTTGCAGTAGATCTCACACCCGCTGCGGTGACAGGTTTGAGGCAGCTGTTCCGGCTTGGTTCGTGCGGAGACAGCAGATCGAGGTGAGGACGCGGCCGATTAGTTCCTTACCAGCATTGAGAGTCTGAGGTAGTTGTACCCAGTTAGTTTCATTTTTTCTTTCCACTTTTGTACTGAGAGGGTGAGGTTTGTATTTGACTTTCCTTTTGAGGGACCTGTATTGAGAATTTATGTATTAGTGGAGCCAATTATTTATTTCAGCTGTCTGAGATTTATTTTTGTTAGCTACTAGTTTTATTTTCAGCTCTGATATATGTGTAGCTTTAGATCTTTTGCAGGGTAGACGCTTCGTCTGGGCGGCAGTTTCCGCACAGACGGCGGATCTGTTGGCGAGCCCGGGTCGCAGTTCGACCCCGGGGCGTGACAGAGGCGCCTGGCGCTAAGTGTTGGGGGACAGATCGACTGGCAGAGGCACTTTCGTTTTCCTTTCCTGGATGGTGGATATCCTTGTGGACGGATCATGTAAAGCTTACCCAAAGGAAGGTTACCCTTTGTGATTGATAACATCCGTGTTTGGGGTACAGTAGATGTGCTTGAGGGGTGAGCTGAGTAAGGATAATTGTATAAAGAATTGCAGGAATTAATTGCATTTCGTCATATGACGATTGCAATCATGGATTTCCTGAGATGTTGAGGTCAGGTGGACCCCGGTGACAGCATCTGCATCGTTATCAGAGTGGCGCAGCGGTAGCGTGGGTTTATTGTCTGCGGAAGACCGTATTCATCACCTCAGTGTGAGCAAAGGCGGAGAATTGTGCTTCTTTTGTGGATAGCCTTGAATTTCAGGCAGATTAAGTGACGACCACCTACATTGAGCGGTTGAGACTGTGCTGCCTAAGTGGAGGGCACCAAGGCAGTGGATCGGGTCGTCGCAGGTGTGATTTCATCACAGCAGTCGGAGTTAGAGCATGTTGCATTCCTGCATGGACTAGAGGCAGATTTGTTACCACATGCACTAGAGGTACAGGTTCCTGTTGGGATGGTGCATGTGGAGGAGGCTTGTGGATCATGTCCAGTGCAGTTGAGACCTCGAGTGGTATCGGCAGACTTATTGGTAGTTGTACCTGGTCAGTGTTTGACCCAGTGCGTGGGATTGGTTGGCATAGTGCCACATGGTGTATGACTGCGGAGAGAGAAGGTTATGATCTTCTGCAAGCAGACATTAGAGACTTGTTCATTGAGACAGTCAGAGCGCACAGGTTGCAGCGACTATGCGCGAGGTGTCTACGGCGGCACCGGGACGCGAGGATATCCCCGTTATCGTGAGATCCCGGATGTGATTCCACCGGAGCTGATAATGATGCCGCCGGTTAGGGAGATTGAGATTGCGATTGACGTGGTTCAGGGAACCACGCCAACCCCGATAGCACCTCATTGGATATCACCTGTAGAGCTGAGAGAGCTGATGGCGCAGTCGCAGGATCTGATGGATCGAGGGTCTGTTCGATCTAGTGCCAGGTCGTTGGCACAGGACAGTGAGGGTCCTTGTGTGGGGTGACCGCAGGCAGGTCTGGATATTATTTAGGACCTTTTGATGGAGTTATACCCCGACAGTGGTCTGCTTAGGATGCAAGTATCTTTTTGGGATCATACAGTGGTGTATCCCGCCAAGATGGTGTTCAGGACCGGGTAGGGGCATTATGAGTGCAGTGAGGACAAATGGAATGACTAATACCCTGTCGTCTTTAAGATCTGAGGAATTGGGTATTCTTGCTGCACTTGGAAGAATTATTTGAGATATTCTTCTGGGATATTTTGATTTTACCCCATCTCTGTATGGTTTAGAGCTGGTGGTGTACTTATAGATGGTGTAACAAGGTCTGTGAGGAAGAAGCTATATGCCAAGTTGTTGTGGTACAAGTTTTAGCTTCGAGAGCATATCTTCTTGGATCACTTAGTTTAGCCATAAGAGGCGGTGGTGGAAATCCGGCCAAAATGGACGCTATGCGAGAATGGCTGAGACCGGCAGTTATTTGTTGAGGTGAGGAGCTTGTGAGCCGGATAGTGCCAACAGAGCTTGACGAATTGGTGATGAGATTGATACCAGCCCTGATTTCAGCATCGCCAGTGTTGGGAGATGGATTTGTGATTTACAGTGATGCCTCCCATAGTAGCTATGAAGTTACAGTTGGATTGGTGGCAAGCATCCAATATCACCCCGATAGGGCCACTGTGGTGGCGGATACCCGGAGCAGGAGAGCTATTTGGGGTTGAGTTTGTTGACTCCGCAGCTGGCGCTGTGTGGACTGTCGAGGCAGACGTGGCGTATGATGGTGTCACTGAGGGCTCCTTTCCTTTCGGAATTGCCTAGCACGTCACTGGTTTGGGAGTTGAGGACACAACTCCCGGAATTTGATGAATGATCGTCTGGAGCAGGTACCCTTTTTCGAGCCTGGAGGATTGGATTTACCAGCTGCAAGGGTACTGGATCTTCTCGAAGATTGATTTGCGATCTGGTTCTTTCGACTGCTTATCGTTGTGTGCTGATGCCAGAGAATTGGGGAGGTGTTTCTACACCCTGATGGTTTTTGGATTAGAGATCAGAGTTTACGTGATCAGTTGGAGGACTTATATTGGGTACCTCGGGAGTACAGAGGTACTTGGATCGAGCTAGTGTGCCGATGGACTTGTGGTTGGATTATCTGAGGCCCTGGGAAGAGCGGAGGCTTGTACCGATGCAGATTACTTGGTAGCTCGAGCAGTTAGCCCAGCTGTACTTGGTTGAGTTGGTACGGTTTTCTGGAGTGCCCGCCTTTATTTTGTTCTAGTTGGAGACCCGAGGACCGCATCGCGTCTCTGGAGGAGGTATTTGTCAGCCTTGGGAGCTCGAGTGTTGGATGATTGGATATTTACCCCCCCTTTTTATTTGGTTGAGATTCCGTGTTGAGGAACGACTTTAGTTTCAAGGACGAAACTTTCTTTTAGAGGGAGAGGATGTGATGACCCGGATCTCCGCAGAGCTGCTGCAGTGCGTTGGGGTGGCTATTGGAGGCCTACTTAGTGTGTTGGAGGTGTTTGGGGCCTAATTGGGCACAAGTGTTGGACTTCGGGGCTCAAATGGATCATGTGAGTGATCGGAGGACCCCGTGGAGGGTTTAGAAGTGGTTTCGCGCGAAACGGATATTAAAATTGGGCTCCGCGCGAAATTTGGGCTAAGAACACATTTTCGGGTGCCTTCGGCAATTTTTAGAGTTGGAATTTGGCAAAACGGACGTCAAATTCGGATTCAGCGCGCGAAAACGGTCAAAATGGACTACCCACTTGTCATTTTTGAGATCGGGTTACTGTTCACTGCCGGAACAGTGATTCCGGCGATCGCCGGCGGCGGCGGGCAGCGGCGGAGAGCGGCGGCGCGGCCTCGGGCAGGCGGAAAGCGGCGGCGGGCAGGGCGCGTGGGCGCGGGCAGGGCGCGCGGGTGCGCGGTCCACGCGGCCAGCGTGCACCGGAGGACCTGACACGTGGCGGTTGCGTATTGGTTAGGTTCACAGGTTCTGCTACGCCGGGTGCATCAGGAAGTGTGCTGACACGTGGCGGCTTTCTATTGGTTGGGGGTACTGTGCGGGCAGGCCGGGCAGCCGGGCAGGTGCGCGGGTAGGCGCTGAGGTGCAAGATTTTGGTGTGCCACGTGGCGGTTCGTCATTGGATGAGTGCTGGACACGTGGCAGGTTTTTATTGGCCGGTTCAGTGGACTTGGAGCACGGAACATACAGGTGGTGTACGGTGGACCGGTGGAGGACACGTGGCAGCAGATCATTGGTCCGGTGTATGATGTTTTGTGCACCGGGTGCAGCGAGCGCGGGGGTTGGACACGTGGCGAGCGAGGATTGGGCGAGCTACTGTGCGCGTACGGGCGGCAGGTGGCGAGGCAGGCGTGCAGGTGGCAGGCGGCAGGCGGCGGTGCCGGCGGGCGTGGCGGCCACGGCGCCGACGTGGCGCACGCGTGCGCCACATGGCGGCCGGCTATTGGCCAGCGCCAACTGCCCCGTTGACCAGGGTGCGCCACGCGGCGCGAGGTGACCGGCTGGATCGGCTGTGTGGTGTTCGGGGGCACGTGTCGTGTGGAGGAGCGGGTCGGACGGTTGCTGGGTGCGGCCGGATCCTCTGTGCGGAGTGGGCTGGCTAGTGGGCCGAGTGGGCCGGGCCACTGTTTGGGCCCGGTTTCGGGGCCCGAAAGATTCGGGCGCCCGAAACCGGGGACACAGAGGGTATTTTCTGATTTGTTTTGATTGGGCCTATAAATACCCCCTCCTCTCCCTCTTTTCTCCCCTTTTTCCGAGCTTTAGAAAGAGAATGAGAGGGAGAGGTGTATACAAAGTTTGTTCCCCTTGGTGCTCTGGTTCTAATGGTGGATCCCCGGAATTTCTGGAAGCTCGGCAACGGCGATATCATTTTTACAGTTCGCCTCGGTTTTCTCCCCATTTCGGCCCATTACCGCCGCAAATCAGTCAAAAATTCACTGTGAGCAAACCAGGAGGAGTTTTTGGACGATTTCTTCGACAGCGTGTTCCTAAGAGGTAAGGCTTCGATTTTCGTGTTGATCGCTTTGCTCCGTTTCGCACTTTTGGCACTTTTCCCGAGGCATCTTTGACCCTCATTTTTCTGTGATGGATTTTGGACAGCACCGGCTTGTCGATTTTATATCTCAGCCTAGGAACATCGGATCAAGGCGTTTCAGGACTCGATTTTGATCTACTCGTCGCGAGGATCACAGTGGTGATTTTTCTGAGATATTTGGAAATTGTTTCGAAGGTGATAATTAAGCTTTTCTTGGACTGATTGCTATAGGAATTTTGATTTGGAAGGTTTTGAGGTGCAACGATGTTTTATTTTTATCTTGGTCTACAGGTGTCAGAACTGGGCGTTTAAACAGTCGTTTTGGGGCTACTTTTCGCGAGGAACGCGACCGTGAATTTTCTGGATTTTCTTGAGGACTGGACAGAGGTGATATTTAGCCTTTTTGGGGGCTGATTTTGGACTGTGGTTAATTGTACAGTTTTGAGTTTAATTGTGCGCATTGTTCTGTGCAGTGGGACACAGATTTTTGGTGGATTGCTGTTGTCACACCCCGGGGTCGAAACTCCGACCCGGGCTCGCTAACAGATCCGCCATCTGTACGGAAACTGCCGTACAGACGAAGCGTCTGGTGCCCGGGGTCGAAACTGCGACCCGGGCTCGCTAACAGATCCGCCATCTGTACGGAAATTGCCGTACAGACGAAGCGTCTAACCTGCAGAAAGAATCAACTACAGAATACAGATATCAGAGCTGAAAGTAAACTACTAAAAACTGAAAACCAAACATTGTACAACCGAAAATAATACAATATCCATCTCCCCAATACCGATCATATAAAAGTCCTCTGATACAAAAACCCAAAAGGGAGATATCTCCAATAAATAAGTCAGTGTACAAGCTCTCGATACAAAAATATCCTCACAACATCAGTCTCTCAAACTGTAAAATAAAGTACAACTCTATACCTCTCTACAAAGGTCTCTCAACAGAGGAAAAAGAAGTAAACTATCAACCGAAGCTCTCCTCTGAAGGGGTACCGCTACACTCCAACGACGGGTAGGGAACTAGCTCGCGACTCCCTCGCCTCGGTCCGAAGGATCAGCAACAGGAGCACAGGAACAGAAGAAGAAGTCCCTGGGGAAAAGACACCACGACGGGTGTGAGAACTACTTCCCACAGTAGTTCTCAGTGGGTGCCCCCAACAAGCCCAACGGTCTGCCCACTAAGTCTACTAGAGGTAAAAGATAACAGTGCAATGAAAACTGAACAAGAAAAGCTGGAGCTACTCTACAGCTACCATGCCTCTATCTAGACACTCAAAAGTGGAACGAATGAAAGTAAAAGAGACCACTCGCACCCAAGGTGCTCAATCGACCCAATCGAACTGACTCGATCATAGGGTCCAGTCAAGCCTGCGCCTGGCGACTAGGAAACGCACCTGCCCACTACCACACATCCACATGAGGACGGGATTTACGTGGGGCGTCCTGTCCGGCTAACTCATCCCTCGCGCACAACTTCCTCAACAGGCCCATCGTTGCCTCCACTGCGGAAAACTGCCCCAACAGGCCAACCATCGCATCCACAGCGGCATCTCAGGGGGCACGACTCCAACTGAGGAAAACGGCGCGGCACAGAGTATCAAACATTGGCATATGCAGGCTAGTCAAAATCCACGCTCACTCTCAGAACGGTAGGACTCAAGATCCCCAAATATCTCGCACAACAGTCGGAGCACTCTCGACGACTCAGCTGATCAGCTAACTCAAAACACGAGACACTAGCCTCTCCAACAGCTCGCAGCACAAAGCACACTGGCTGGAGGTACTCCACAGCCAGGAACGACCCACAACTCAGGCTAACAATACTGGTCGGACCACACTCAACGACCTGGGATCACCGTTAACCCCAACGGTTCCCAACAACACTGACCGGAAGATACTCGACGGCCCGGGACTACCGCCTGCTCAACGGCTCCCTCCCCCGACAGTGCAACAGGGAAACAAGACCTCTCGGGACTACCGTTTACCCAAACGGCTCCCGGCACAGATAAGCAACCCGCTACAACTACCAGACTCCACTCTGCTCCCAAGCAAGAGTGCAAAAGCATCCCACACTAAAAGCAAGTCCCGACCTCTCGGCCCACTACCCGGGCGAGGATAACACTATGTCCAGGAATGAAAGAACAGTGTGGATGTCTAAGCATAAAATAACCCTAGCCCAAGTGAGGGTTTTCTACTGATCTGGTTACACATGCAACATATGACGGGGGTGCTAGGTCAAGTTCCAAGATAACTATGTTAACAGATGATAAAAGAAATAACCATTCCAACAATCTAGCATGCTACACAAGGAAATAAACTATCATGCATAGTCCTACATCAATAGAATTACTGTACAGTCCATAAAACTTGGAGATAAGGCCACCCACCTCGATTTGCCACCAATTGCTCGTAGACACTTGCAATTGGCCTCCACGCGATCCGCACGCAAAATGGGGCACGCCGTCGGAGTCCGCACGCAAAACGGAGCACGCCGCCGGAGTCCGCACGCAAAACGGAGCAAGCCGCCGGAGTCCGCACCAAAAACGGAGTCTGCACGTGAAACGGTGCACGGCGCCGGAGTCCGCACGCAAAACGATGCACGGTGCCGGAATTCGCACGCAAAACGGAGTCCGCACGCAAAACGGTGCACGGTGCCGA
Organism: Tillandsia fasciculata; assembly: GCA_029168755.2. NCBI lineage: Eukaryota > Viridiplantae > Streptophyta > Magnoliopsida > Poales > Bromeliaceae > Tillandsia > Tillandsia fasciculata. The sequence continues at coordinate 13,913,433 of CM054933.1, forward strand.
AATCCGCACGCAAAATGGTGCACGGTGCTAGGATCCGCACGCAAAACGGAGTCCGCACGCAAAACGGTGCACGGTGCCGGAGTCCGCACGCAAAACGGTGCACGGTGCCGGAGTCCGTACGCAAAACGGAGTCCGCACGCAAAACGGTGCAAGGTGCCGGAGTCCGCACGCAAAACGGTGCACGGTGCCCAACACAGAAAAGAGCAAGAGGGTCAATTATAGTCTAAAAGAACGCTCCAAAAACTGTACAAAAATACAGAAAAACCAACACACGGAACCTACCCTATTGCGCCGCCGTCGCCGAAACGCTCCGCCGGGCGCCCTCGCACGCAAAACGAGGTCCACGACGCACCGTCGCACCTCACGCAACCTCCTCCCTCACTCCCTCTCGCTCTCGGTTGCAGGAGAAAGAAAAAAAGGAGCAGCCATGGCGGTGCGGGGGAGAAAGAAGAAGAAAAGAAGAGAGAGGGAGAGGGGCGGTCCACGGTGCCGGTCCACGGAGCCGGTCCACGGCACGGACCAATGGGGAGCCCCAACGGGCCGGTCCACAGCGCATGGGCGCGCGCGCCCGGTCCACGCGCGCGCCCACGCGCCACGTGGCTCGCGGCAACGCGCCCGCCACACGGGCGCGTTGCACCGCGCCACCCCAGGCGCGGGACACGCGCCCGTTACACGGGCGCGCGTGCCCCCGCGCCCGCGCGGGCGCCAACGGGGGCCCGCCACGTGGTGGCCCCCGCGCGTCCCGCGCTGACGCGCGCCAGGCGCGCACGCCAGGCGCGCACGCCGCCCGTACACCCTCGGGAAATGCGCCGCTTCTCGGGTTCCGTGCCGCGCCACTCCTCGATAAACGTGCCGTTTTTCTCGAAAAACGCGCACTTCATCCGGGCTCCAAATCCAACAAATAAATAGTCCATTCCTAGCGATTTCGCGCATTGAATCCAAAAACGATGTCCATTTTTCCAAATTCTCATCCGAAAATTGCGGAGTGCCCCCGGATAGCCCACTTGATCCGATTTTCCATGCCGGGTCCAAATCTGAAGTCCGATTTGCCAAAAATACAACTCTAAAAATTCCCGATGGCAGCCGGAGAGGTAACATTAATCCAGGATTTGCCCGGAGTCCAATTTTGACATCTGAATTGCGCGAAATCACTTCCAAACACCCGACGGGTCCTCCAAATTCCCACGGGGTCTCCTTATAAGCCCGAAGTCCACCACTTGTGTCCAAATTGCGCGCAGCCATCACGACGCACCACGCACGCCTCCAGTGATGCAAGCTAAATCCCAAATTGCACCACAAATCCATTTCTCGGGCCCGACAAGCGCACAACACTCCCAACGGCCCCTAAAAGCTGCCAAACAACCGGCGAACCCTACGCGGGAGATTCCGGGACCTCACAGTTGTGTTAGAGGACAGCGGGCAGCGAGAGGTCTCTTTTGGTGATGTGCGCGCTTTTCGAGGTGGGTGGTTGTTGCTTGCCTCTATATCTGACTTACTCACTAAGTTTATTAGAAAACCCCACTATTGAGCATATGGATTGAGTATCATGCATGATTGACTGATATACATGTGAGCCTATCATCTGAGATTATTTTTGTGAATATAGCATGTTGGGGATATTATTGGGATAATATTTCTGTTGGAACATGATCATTGGAATAATTTATTGGTGATAATTAACATGCTACAGTAGCACCTAGATTTTATGAAAGTGGATTAAATGATTAATTGTTGGGACATAATGACACATCAATGTGCGGGTTTCACTCTGGGGATTTATTATGGAACAGGGATCATATACATGTGTAGTTGACTGATGATTTTAGCATAATTGTTATATGTACGTGGATATTATTAAATATTACACATGCAGAACTGTTATCTGACATTCCCTCTCTTTCACATTGCTGAGGACTTTTGCATGCTTATTTGGACATCTAGATAGGCCACTATTTTATTGCTACACTATCATATTGGGATTTGACTTAGGAGAAACCATGATTGCTTTCTTTCTCCTTTTCGTTTTGACTTTTGAGTCATGTTGCTCGAGTTCGAGCAGAGGTTTGGAATAGTGTAGCCGGGACCTGAGGGTCAGTAACAGGGTGTACTTGATGTTGGATTATGGATTATTGCAGCAACCGCGGACAGTAGGCGGTTGACCGGATCTTGGTTATTTTATCCAATTGTGGGTTGTGGGTTATTGCGGTGACCGCGGACTTTGGGCGGTTGGCCGGATGTTTACTATTGCATCAGATTGGGTATCAGATTTCTCTAGTGGATGGTATTTCCCACTTTTTGAGTACTATTGCATCGGGTCGGGGTTTCATTAGTGGACGGAGTTTCCCACTTTGATCATAGTCATGATCCAGTCCTGCTATATCAGGTTACTTGTGGTTACTTACTTTACTCGTGTGGGTCGCTCCCCTCGAGTGCCACTCCGGAGTGTGCGTCAGACAGACTTTGAGTCCGTGAGACTCCTTTGCTTCGGTGTTATGCATAGGCTGGCATACCCGTTGCGGCAGGCAGAGCAGGCAGTACCAGTGTCCACTGGTGGTCGGATTGGGTTATCTTGGCAGGCTTCTAGATACTGATGCATTCATACAGTCATTTCTTCGGTATTGCATTTAGAGGCATACTAGTAGTGGTTTCCCCTTTTATTCAGTAGTTCTGTTCACAGCTTTACCATTTGCCCTTTTCTTGCCTCTAGTAGACTTAGTGGGTACGCCGGAGCTTTAGGCTTTACCCACAGGGGGAGGCTACTGGTTTACTAGTGGTTCTCACCCCCATTGTTGTTTTTCCTTTGTTTCCCCCCCCCCTGTTTTGCAGAGTCCTCTTCGGGAGTTGCTGATCTTCGATCGTTGTTCGAGGCGAGGGAGTCACGAGCTAGATCTTTATCACCCGAGGAGTGTAGCTGTATCCCCTGGTTGGAGATTCCTGGTAGCTGTTGGCTGGTTTTACTGTTTTTTTTTGGAGGGAGATCTTTTGTATTTGGAGAGACCGATGTACTATAGTTTTAGTTTATCTCCTTTTATAGTTGAGAGATGCTGTACTGAGGACATTGTATGATGTTTATCTGTATCACAGGAAATGGATATTGTACTTTATTTCATGTTGTACAGTAATTGGATTTTATTTTACAGCATTTTATTTCAGCTCTGATATTTGTGTAGCTATAGTACTATCTTGTGCAGGTTAGACGCTTCGCCTATGCGGGTTTTAGCATAGGTGGCGAATCTGTTGGCGAGCCCAGGTCGCAGTTTCGACCCCGGGGCGTGACAGGATGCATCCATGGAGCAGGCACTTTATGTTGAGTGCGGAGAGGCGGTGATGGATGAGATGGCTCCAGCCCCCGCAGTGATTCCAGGGGCGAAGCGCCCAGCGCCGTTTGATGAGGGACAGACGAGTCAGCAGGCACCTCTGAGACCTCCACGATCTCACTTTGAGGGTCGTGAGTTCCAGGGGCGACAGAGATCTGGTGGACACCCACAGCAGCCGCGGTATCAGTAGAGACAGCAGTATCGGCAGCAGCGACATGAGCGGTGTGTCATCTGCGGCGGCTCTCACCCACCGTCGCAGTGTGACCAGAGACAGGGATGGTGTTTCCTTTGTGGAGAGTTGGGACATTTTCGAGCAGCTTGTCCCCGAGCCATTCTGTCAGTGCTACCCTTGACTATAGCACCTCCCTTGCCCGTTCAGGAAGCAGAAGCCCCTCCGATGCACCATCAGACAGAGTGGGGTACGACGTCGGGACATACGGGACGACGGTCTTCAGCACCCAGTGGACGGGTTTATGCAGCCCTGGTGGAGGGCACTCCAGCAGCAGATCCTATCGTCGCAGGTATGGCTTTAATTTTAGTCAAGTTGAGTGAGATTTTGGTACCACAGCATCCTTTTGCATGATTTTGAGCATTGCATCTCTGCATAAATAAGCGATAGGAATTTTGCGACATGCATGAGCGATTGGATTCTTCCTAGTATCTTCAAGCAAAGGCGAATTTTGGGGCGTGATCAGAATAGTTGAAATTTTGGGCAGTACGCCGACTGTTGTGACGGTTCAGTTACAGCTCCACGACTCAGATCGAGCACTTGGGATGGACCAGCTGGTGCGGTATCGTGCAACATTTGATTGCGGATGGAGAACTGTGGCCTTTCCACGAGTTGGACGACAGGAGATCATTTCCATTGGGCACCGAGGCATCCTTCCTGCAGCAGTGGCTTCAGCGGTTTCGGGTTAGGTGCGACTTGTCGAGCGTAGGTGACGCCTAGGACTAGAGGGTTTGTCTTTAGGGGTCTCGGATAGAGTTGTGTTTTTCTTTTTAGGGGCATGGATAGACCGTAGCTTCCGTTTTTGTTGCCACAGCAGGAACGGCATCAACACTTCTCTCCCTTTTTCTCGCCCTTGTGCTGAAATTTGCGAACAGGATGAAAGATTCGAAAGACTACTCCAGAAATGGGGACGGTGCCCGAACCTGTTCTTGTTTGATTGGGGCGAGGGCACTGGTCTTTCGAAACTTTCGAACTTTTCGCTAATTTCAGTTGTTTTCTAAATTGGAGAGTTGGGGATTGATGACTTTCCTACTGGTGGGGCCCTTGCTTTTTCTGATAAGTTTTGCGGCGTAATTCGGGTAGTTCGGACGTGTAGAGTTGGCTATTCTTCCTCGTTTCCCCAGTATTTGGAAATTCCTGAGGTGTATCCGGCTGCTGGACTCGCTTTGTGGGGAGTGAGTAGTGACTGGGGAATTGGAGTTTGTGTTGATGGATGCTTACCTTTGGGCTTGGAGACTCCCTTTTGAGCCGTGTTTGTTTCTAGGACGAAACTTTCTTTTAGTGGGGGAGGATGTGAGGACCCGAATCCCCACTCTAGGGTGTTACGGCATTTTGGTGTTGGCATATTTCGTGAGTCAAGTCAGTGAGTTGAGTCGGAGTCTTAAGGGATCAAATTGTCAATCAGCAATCGAAGACTTAGAGAAGACTCATCAAGAGCTCAAGTTGACACTCAGTGTCTTGAGTCTTGAAGATTGAAGATGAAGAATTGTGGATCAGTTACATCAATCTCAAGAAGAAAGTATTCAAAAGGATCAGGTATGTTTAACTAAATAATTTTGGTGATCCGAATACTTTCTTATAGTGTAGAAACACTTGGATGATTTTTTTAATTGCATAAAAATCAAAAACTGGACATGGGACATGTTCAGGATCCGGATCAGATGATCCAATCCGGATCCCGAAGGGTATTAGTTCATGTGCAAATCCAATCCGGATCCAAGCCTATTCTGATCCGGATCCCGAACATTGGATGTTGCTGAAATTCATGAATGATCCGGATCGGGCCTTGCGATCCGGATCCCGAACCCTTGGATTTCTGGAATCGTCAATCTCGTTACGACGATCCGGATCGCAGTAATCCCGATCCGGATCGCCGTCCTGAAAATTTCCAGATAAGGTAGGTTTTTGATTCTTATCTCTTTCCAAAGGTTTCTAAACTATAAATAGACATTTAGGGTTTCTCAAAAACGTGGGAGCACGGCCGATCAATTTATAAAACACTTGAGAGCAACCCTAGAGGCTAGGTTTTTATCGTTCTTCTTTATAGCCTCTTTTAGGTCAATTCGATGGTTCTTTCAAGAACATATCTTTTGTCGAATTGATCTAATCTTTGCTTAGAGATTTCTCCCATGGATCTTCATTGATAATCTAAGCAAAGGATCACCATCGAAGCCAATATTCTTACCGGCTGAGTTTGCGTCGTGGATTCGACGTGGCATCGTGGATTCGGTGTGTTAAAGGCGTTTCGTGGATTCGAAACGTGTGCTCGTGGATTCGAGTGGCGTTCGTGGATTCGAACGTGTGCAGTGGACGTGCAAACGGTGGAGCGCAAGGTCCGAAGAAGTTGAAGGAGGGGTTGAATCCGTGGAGACGGTAATCACCTTGTTATTCTTCTTTTCTTAGTGGATTGTTATTGCGTGGACATCCAACCGGTCAGCGCAAGGTCCGAAGAAGTTGAAGGAGGGGTCGAGTCCGTGGAGTCGGTAATCACCTTGTTATTCTTCATTTCTTAGTGGATTGTTATTGCGTGTTGGTCCCGTGGTTTTTCTCCTGGATTGGAGTTTCCACGTAAATCTCGGTGTGTTGATTTTTATTTTCCGCATTATTTTTTATTTTTGCACTGAGATTGGTTTTTATAATATTACACCTATTCACCCCCCTCTAGGTGTTTGATAGTACCTATTTAGATCCTTGTGGATCCTAAATAACTCTACAATTGGTATCAGAGCGGGTTTTAGGTTTATCTATCATGTTGGGTGAAAGTGGTAATATTTTTAGACCTCCTCTTTTTGATGGGACCAATTATGCATATTGGAAAGTGCGGATGAGAGCTTTTCTCATCTCAATTGATGAGCGGGTTTGGCAAACCGTGGAATACGGTTGGGTGCATCCGGTTGAGGAAGTAGGAAATTCTACTACCCCAAAACCTCGCTCTAGATGGTCTAAAGAGGAAATCGAAAGATCTTCTTACAATGGGAAAGGTATGAACGCTTTATTTAATTCTCTTTCCTCGACTGAGTTTACAAGAATTTCCGCGTGTGAAACCGCGAAGGAAATTTGGGATATTCTCAAAATTACACATGAGGGTACTAATCTTGTAAAAATTCAAAAGCTCCAGATGCTTACAAGTCAATTTGACTCTATTCATATGGAAGAGCATGAATTGTTTACAGATTATTACACTAGACTTCAAGATGTAATTAATACATGTGCTAATTTAGGAGAAAAGATCCCGGAGTCGAAAATTGTAAGAAAGATACTTCGGACTCTTCCGGAACGGTTTAGGGCAAAGGTTACCGCCATTGAAACCGTTAGTCATCCGGATGAGATGAGTGTAGAGGAATTAGTAGGTGCTTTACAAACTTATGAGATGACTTTTCCTACTAATCAAAATTCTTCCAAGTCTTCTTCTAAGCTTACAGGTATTGCATTCAAATCAACAAAGGAAGAAGATGACGAATCGAGTTCCGACGATGAAATCTCTTTTGCCGATTTTGAAGAACAACTGGCGCGGATCACAAAGAAATTTCGTCGGAAATTTTGGAAGAATCGAACCGATGGATCTTCATCCACGAAACCATCTAAAGGATCATCGGGTTCTAAATCCTCTAAACTCAAAGGCGTTGCAAAACCTTCTAAAGAAAAAGAAAAAGATGATTTCGAAGGGGAAATCCGATGTTATCGATGCAAAGGCTACGGCCATATTTCAACGGATTGTCCTTCTAAGAAATCATACAAAAAGAAGGCTTTGCAAGCAAAAACTTGGGACGATTCTAGTTTCGATGAATCGACCTCAAGTGAAGAGGAAAAAGAAAAATTTGTTGCTTTTCATGCCTCTCAAATTCCCTCTTCTAATTTGTGCTTATCATCTTTAGTCACTGACTCTATTCCTTTGATTTTGCATGAAACATCAACATCCGGAGGAGAGTCATCAAGTGAGGGGGAGTCGGACGAAGAAGAACTCGTTGAGGCATACCAACAACTTCTTGCGGAATCAAAGAAGATGGCCAAACTTAACAAGAAGTTGAGGAAGCAACGACTTGAAGTTCAAGACGAGAATCAAGCTTTAAAGATCAAACTTCATGATCTCGAGGAGGAACATGGACGGTATTGGATAACAATAAAATCCTCCAAGAAAAGCTAAACCAATCGGAGACAAACGCTAAATCATATATGGACAAGATTGGTTTTCTTGAAAAGCAGTTTGAAGAAATTCATGTCACCAACCAAGCTTTGACCAAGCAAGTTCATCAACTCAAATCCGACATACAAAGGCTTTCAACCGGTTCCAAGAAACTAGATTGTATGTCCGGATTAGGTCAAACAAGCAAGGTTGGTTTGGGATTTAAAAAGAACCAAACTGTGAAGGCTTCAAGTTCCACAATAAATTGAAAGGAAAAACTTGTCACCTATGTGGACTTGAAGGACATTTGGTGAAGTATTGCCCGAAAAAGAAAAAGAAAAATACTTCGGCAACTTCATCTACGGAGCGGACTCAACGGAATCAAAAGACACATCAAGTCAAAGGAGTTCACTCAACCCACCAAAGGTCCGAGCCACAACATCAATCATTCAAGTGGATCATTGCGAGGCAAAGACCTAAGGTGGACCAACAGTCAAAGCTACCAACCCCCGGGCACAACGAATCAAGACAACCCAAAATCCGCGATTTTGGATTCGGAAAGGTGATATCTTTCCTTGTCTTAAGTTCTAAATAGCTTATGACTGTGTGTAATGCTTTGATTGATTTTCCCTTCATATTTTTCTTAATCTCTGCATTACATGTTTTTCAATGCTCTTTGTTTTTATACTTTGTTTTTGAACAAAAGGGTTTTTATTGAACAAGTGCATTGAATAAAAAGGGCTTCACGTTCATTCACTCCAAATTAATTTTCTTGGATTATCAACTTGACTCCATATTCATATTCTTGAAGACACTTCATTTAGAGGAGTTGTTTAATTGAGCATTGGTTAATTGACTTTAATTGCATCCTTTCACGCATTTAGAAATTTATTATGCTTTTGATATCATAATATTTCAATGTTGCAATGATCATTTATGTTAATTAATTCATCTTTTAAGTGATCAAAGTCAATTTCTCTCTCAATGATCTCTTGGTATAGTCATTATCATATTTGATTGCTTAGTCGAGTATGAATGCGAGATCAATTTTTGGTTGAATACCTTATATATTAAATAATTGATAGCCAATTGAGGGGGAGTCAAAGAAAAGTAAAATGCTCAAAAGATGTGGAAAGAGTTACATCCCAATGAGGAGTGTGAAAACTACCACCACATGGAGAAAATAAAAAAAAAAAGATACTCCATGAATGAAAAGCAAATTTTTGTTTTAAAAATGTTGATGAAATGCATATTGAAATACTTGACTCAGTCAAATTTCATGGTTGGTATAAGGTGGGATTTTTGATAAAGATGCTCAAAGAGCCACTCCTTCAACAGATTGTCTAGATATATTATCTAACTTATCTGGGATTTCAAACATCTATTGATCTTGGTATTTCATTTTCTTTACCAAAATTGATGATTTGATAAAGGCATTACGCATAAGATCAGGATAGATGTGATTGAAGTTGTTCAACTTTAAGAGTTTTAATTTTCATAAATTTTCGTTTCATTTTTGGGTATTTTTGGTAGATTTGGTATAATCTATTTCTTGTTGCATGAAACGATGACTTTTGTTTAAAGTTGATGCGCTAAAGTGCTTACATACTCTTTCTGATTTTTATGGAATTTTTCTAAATTATTCTGATAAAGAAATTTGGATCATATACCTCAATCTGAAAGGGTAGAATTCTAGATTGATGTCATTTGGAAATCTCCGTAAGTCATCTTTGTAAATCCGTTACATCTTGATAGAGTTTGGATCTCAAGATTATTTTTGATGACTTGTGTTTGATGAATATAACATGAAAAACTGTTTATAATGTTTTATCTTTGTTTTTCATGATTTAGGAGTAAATCTTTTTAATTTTGTGAAATTAATTGGATTGAATGGCATCTGTGTTTAAAGCACTTAAATTGATTTCTTGATGGAATACAAATCGGTATTTGAAAAGATTCCAAAATCTGGATTTGTTTCAAGAAATTATTTGATTTTTGCTTTCTGGTACCGGTACGCAATCTGCATTTTTGTTATATACCGGAACTGAGCTTTTATCTCTCTTTCTCTATGAACTAATTTCCTTTTGTCTAGTATGTTCACTGTTTGACAATTTGTGACAAAAAGGGGGAGAAGAGAAATGACGGAGATGAGATCATCAAGAGAGGACAAACGAAAATGGAAAAATGGGGGAGAACCGAAAATGATGATCGTATCACAAAGGGGGAGAACATAGATGCTCAAGAACATGGAGAACATGGAGAACAGAGATGCTCAAGATAGGGGGAGATAAAGAAAAGATTGAAAGAGCCGAAAAACAAAAGAACCAAAAGGACGAATCAAATGTAGGATTTTAATTTCTAACGACTAACGTTTGATTTTGTTTGGAGTTTTGTTTTGCAGGAATTACATCACTTTAAGACTCCAAGTCCTAAGTCATAGAGTATGTTCTAGGACTGTTTGGTTCAAATGCAATTTTGTATTTATTGGATCTTTCACGCAAAGAAAATCAATGTTTTGGTGATGACATTGAATTTCGATTTTTTGGTTTAAGATGAGTGATTTGAGCGTTTTTATGTATTTTTGGGTTTTGTCACGAAATTGCCAAAGGGGGAGATTGTTACGGCATTTTGGTGTTGGCATATTTCGTGAGTCAAGTCAGTGAGTTGAGTCGGAGTCTTAAAGGGATCAAATTGTCAATCAGCAATCGAAGACTTAGAGAAGACTCATCAAGAGCTCAAGTTGACACTCAGTGTCTTGAGTCTTGAAGATTGAAGATGAAGAATTGTGGATCAGTTACATCAATCTCAAGAAGAAAGTATTCAAAAGGATCAGGTATGTTTAACTAAATAATTTTGGTGATCCGAATACTTTCTTATAGTGTAGAAACACTTGGATGAATTTTTAATTGCATAAAAATCAAAAACTGGACATGGGACATGTTCAGGATCCGGATCAGATGATCCAATCCGGATCCCGAAGGGTATTAGTTCATGTGCAAATCCAATCCGGATCCAAGCCTATTCTGATCCGGATCCCGAACATTGGATGTTGCTGAAATTCATGAACGATCCGGATCGGGCCTTGCGATCCGGATCCCGAACCCTTGGATTTCTGGAATCGTCAATCTCGTTACGACGATCCGGATCGCAGTAATCCCGATCCGGATCGCCGTCCTGAAAATTTCCAGATAAGGTAGGTTTTTGATTCTTATCTCTTTCCAAAGGTTTCTAAACTATAAATAGACATTTAGGGTTTCTCAAAAACGTGGGGAGCACGGCCGATCAATTTATAAAACACTTGAGAGCAACCCTAGAGGCTAGGTTTTTATCGTTCTTCTTTATAGCCTCTTTTAGGTCAATTCGATGGTTCTTTCAAGAACATATCTTTTGTCGAATTGATCTAATCTTTGCTTAGAGATTTCTCCCATGGATCTTCATTGATAATCTAAGCAAAGGATCACCATCGAAGCCAATATTCTTACCGGCTGAGTTTGCGTCGTGGATTCGACGTGGCATCGTGGATTCGGTGTGCTAAAGGCGTTTCGTGGATTCGAAACGTGTGCTCGTGGATTCGAGTGGCGTTCGTGGATTCGAACGTGTGCAGTGGACGTGCAAGCGGTGGAGCGCAAGGTCCGAAGAAGTTGAAGGAGGGGTTGAATCCGTGGAGTCGGTAATCACCTTGTTATTCTTCGTTTCTTAGTGGATTGTCATTGCGTGGACATCCAACCGGTCAGCGCAAGGTCCGAAGAAGTTGAAGGAGGGGTCGAGTCCGTGGAGTCGGTAATCACCTTGTTATTCTTCATTTCTTAGTGGATTGTTATTGCGTGTTGGTCCCGTGGTTTTTCTCCTGGATTGGAGTTTCCATGTAAATCTCGGTGTGTTGATTTTTATTTTCCGCATTATTTTTTTATTTTTGCACTGAGATTGGTTTTTATAATATTACACCTATTCACCCCCCTCTAGGTGTTTGATAGTACCTATTTAGATTCTTGTGGATCCTAAATAACTCTACATAGGGTTTACTGTTGGTTTGGTGGCTTCAGGGAGTGTGTGTGTGCGTGTCGGGCCCAAGAATTTGATTTCTGGAGTAACCGGAGCAAGATTTGATCATCATAAAGTCCATAATGGGTGATTGGGGTTTTTGCGCACTTATTGGAACCAAGGAAGTGACCCGGCACGAAAAATGGATCAAGTTTACTTTTTCGGGAATTTTCGGGAAATTTTAGAAGTGGAATTTGGCTGAACGGACCTCGGATTTGGATTCAGCGCGCGAAAACGAGCGAAATGGACTATTTACTTGAATTTTTCGGAGCCCGGACGTGAAAACACGCATTTAGAGGTTTTGGGGTACTGTTCCGGCGGCCGGAGAGGCGCCGGCGGCGGCGGTGGACGGCGGAGCGCGGCGGCTGGCGGCGGCCGAGGCGCGCGGTCCACCGCGGAGGCGTGCACCCTGGCACTGGCCACGTGGCGCCTCCCGGTTGGCGGGCGCAGTGTGCGCGGTCCACAAGTTTGGCGGGGTGTACGGTGGACCGAAGCCTGGCCACGTGGCAGCATGTGGTTGGGTGGTTCTGTGCGCGCGGTCGACGGTGCGGGGAGCTGGTACCTCGGGATGCGTGGCCGACAGGCGCGCGTGGGCGCGCGTGGGGCGCGGCGTGGGCGCGCTGACCCGCGTTTCCCGCTCGTGGGTGCCACGTGTCGGCTCGGGCTTCGGCCACGTGGCGCGTTGCTGGTGGCCCATTCGGCTGTTGCCTGTTCGGGGGGCTACGTGGCAGCACGGGATTTTTCCGGGCGTGAACAGTAACGGGCCGGGCCCGTTACTGTAGCAGCCCGGAAGTTTCGGGCGCCCAGTTTTGGGACAAAAGTCCAAAATCCTGGATTTTGCGGGCTGGGCCTATAAATACCAGGCTTGTGAGGGATTTTTGCCCCCTTTCCTGAGCTCCTCAGCCCATGGTCCCTTTAGGAAAGTTGTAGATCTTCGAGTCACGCATCTTCTGGCAGAGGCCCGGATTTTCTGGAAGCTCCGGCGACGACGTTTCCGGCATCATAGCGCAGTGCGACGATTTACAGTTGGAGGCCCGTTATCGTCACTTTTCGGTCTAAAAATTCCTCAGAGCTACCCCGACAGTCTTTTTCAGCGATTTTTCCGGTGTTGGAATCACGAGAGGTATATCTTCGACTTTCGTGTTGAGTGTTTTGTCTAGATATGGATTTTTGGCACGGTTTTCGAGGCTTTACTGAGCCCCTGTTTTGCTGTGAGATTCCTGGACAGCAGACACTTGTCAGATTTTTATCTCATCATCCGGACATCGGTTTTCGATAATTCAAGAGCCTATCGACATCTACACTTCGCGAGGATCGCCGTCATATTTTTATCGGAATTTTTGAAAAATTATTTTCAGGTGAAAATTTCGTGATAAAAGGACTGTTCATGCAGGATTTTGAAACTTGGAAATTTTATGGATTTTAAGTGTAGATTTGGTTTGTGATTGTATCCAGGACGTTGTGAGCACTACTACAGTGTTGTTAGCTTGGAGGATTTTGTGCTTTGGCTGTTTCTGGACTCTCTTATCTGTGTGATCCTGGACAGTTGTGCACTTTCAGGTGGGTGGCCCTGTCCTCAAGACTTATGGAATGTTCAGAAAATCTGCTTTAGTAGGACCATGCATGATAGTGTTACTCATGTGTAATATGTTAGAATGTGATAGCTGATAATTCTAGTGCTATCTGATGATCCTGGAAATTAATGTTATCTTGGAACTTGACTTAGAACCCCCGTCTTATGCTGTATGTTTAACCAGACTTTAGAAAGGAAAACTTCAGCATTGGGCTAGATTTATCCTGGTTTAGGTGTTCACTTTTTTTAGTCCTTCCTGGACATAGTGTTCACTCGCCCGGATAGCGGGATGAGTGGCTGGAGTTTTCTTAGCGTGGGATGCATTTTTACACTCGTGCTTGGGGGCAGAGTGGAGTCTGGTAGAGATAGCTGATCTTACATCTGTGGCGGGAGCCGTTTAGGAGGACGGCGGTCCCGAGGTATTTCGTTTTCCTATTCCTTATTGGTTGCCGCGGTGTTAGTGGCGGCGGTTTACCAGTGTTGGCAGAACCTTGAACCCAGAACTGTTTTTAGACACACATATGATTTTAGCCAACCGATGTTTTCCTCCAAGCGTCGTAGGGTCGCCCGAGTCTGTTCTTATTTGATTGGACAAGGGCTTAGCTCTACGAGGCTTGGGTATAAAAACTTGTTTTCAATGGTTTTCCTAAAAAGAACTAAAAATCATTAAATATGGATTTCTTACAGATCAAATGGCTTTCTAAAAGAAAGATCACCTTTTTCTATAAATGTAACCACTCGAGATGATTCAAGTGGTCTGGGTTCTAAGGTCTGCCTTTTCCTTTGGAACGAGAACAACGAGAGGCTATGCCTAGAGCTTGTTCTTGTTTGATAGGGTTGTAGGTTCTAGTCTTTCGGGGTTCCCGGATCCTCTATTATCGCCTGTTGTGGGGTTTATGTTCTGTGGTTGGGAGCCGTTGGAGTCAACGGTGGTCCCGTGTCTTTGGGTATTGTCTATCTAAGTTCTGTTAGCCCCCTGTGGTAGGTTGATCCTGGCTGTGGAGTGTCTCCAGCCAGTGGGTTTGTGCTGTGAGTTGTTGGAGAGGCGAGTGTCTCGGGTTTCGTGTGAGCTGATCAGCTGAGTCGTCGAGTGTGCTCCGACTGTTGTGAGAGATGTTGAGGATTGAGTTCTTCCGAGCAGAGCGTGAGCGTGGATTTTGACCATAGCCTGCAATGCCACCTGAGCGACAGAGTGCGCGGATACCTTTCCTCGGTGGGGTCGCGCCCCTCGAGAGCCACACCCGGGGTGGATATGTTACTCTTGTATCGCGACTTGTCGTGCCGTCCCTCTGACTGAGCCAGTTTTGGCAGTTACGGACGTAGTCCCTCTGACTGAGCCAGTTTTGGCAGTTACGGACATAGTCCCTCTGGCTGAGCCAGTTTTGGCAGCTACGGACGCCCTACGTAAGTCCGGTCCTCCGGGATATACGGCAGTAGGTAGGCGCAGGCTTGACTGGACCCGAGGAGGCAGTCAGTTCAGATTGGGTGATCATACTGTTATATTAGCAGATGCATCATATTTTCATCTGTCCCGCTTTTTGAGCATCTAGATAGGGGCATAGTAGCTGTAGAATTTATTTCCCAGCTTTTTCCCTTCAGTATTGCATTATTCTTCTTGCCTCTAGTAGACTTAGTGGGCAGACCGTTGGGCTTGTTGACGGCGCCCACTGAGAGCTACTGTGGGAGGTAGTTCTCACACCCGTCGTGGTGTCTTTTCCCCAGGGACTTCTACGCCTGTTCCTGCTGTTCCGGTTGCTGCTCCAGCTTCTTCAGATCGAGGTAAGGAAGTTCGCGAGATAGATCCCTTCCCGTCAGTCTTCAGGATGTGAGTAGAGGTACCCCTATGTTATTTTGGTTGTTTTCTGTTGAGAGGCATTTGTAGTGAGGATCGAGTTGTACCTTTTCTTTTTTTGAGAGACTTTTGTATTTTGTTCCTGGTGAGGACTTATTGTATATTGTTGAGAGTTGTATTTTATATTTATTCTAGCAGTTTATTTTCAGCTCTGATATCTGTTTAGTATAGTATCTTCTTTTGCAGGTTAGACGCTTCGCCTATACGGGGCCCACCGTATGGGCGGCGGATCTGTTGGCGAGCCCGGGTCGCAGTTTCGACTCCGGGGCGTGACACTCGGGCTCTACTACAGGCGGTGCAATAGGTAGGATAACATATGGGGCAACAGGTGGGGCAGGGGCAGCGGCCTGCTGCTGCACTAAATGCTGAACCATCCCAGCCAGAACCGCTAGCTGAGACTCAAGTCGCTCCATATGGCCCCGATCCTCGGGCTCCCTCTGCACTCTGGGTGATCGGCCGACACCTCGGCCAGAGCCTGCACCTCATCCCCGCCCACGCCCAGGAGGACGAGCCATGCCTATACGAAAAAAAAATCAGGTCAGGATAGTTTCAGTAGTAACACTGCCTTTGTGTTCTTAACCATTACACAATCTGTCACGCCCCGGAGTCGAAACTGCGACCCGGGCTCGCCAACAGATCCGCCACCTATGCCAACCTGCATAGGCGAAGCGTCCTACCTGCAAGAAAAGTACTATAGCTAAACAAGATATTAGAGCTATAAATAAAAATATGCTGTATAACTAAAATCAATCGCTGTACAACTGGAAATAATACAACATGTCGGTCTCCCAAAAATAATAATACAATATCCTCATATACAAGCTCTAAACTCAATCGGGAGGTATCTCCAATAAATACATCAGTGTACAGTCTCTCGATACATAAAATATCCTCACTACATCAGTCTCTCAAATGAGGGAAAAATAAAACAACTAATCTGCCGAAGATCTCCTCTGAAGGGGTACCGCTACTCTCCAACGACGGGTAGGGATCTAGCACGCGACTCCCTCGCCTCGAACAACGACCGCAGAATCCGTGACACCCGCTAAGACTCTGCAAAACAAAGGAGAGAAAAGAAGGGGAGGGGGAAAACCCCCAACGGGTGTGAGAACTACACCTAAAAAGGGAGTCCTCAGTGGGTACCACCACCAGGCCCGACGATCTGCCCACTAAGTCCGCTAGAGGCATAAAATAACCAAAACAGTAAAGACTGAAATAAGAAAGTTGGAGACTCTCAACTGCTACTATGCCTCTATCTAAGTGCTCAAAAGGGGAAAGCTCTGATAAAGATATGCAACACTCGCACACGAGGTGCTCAATCGACCCAATCGAGCTGACTGCCACATCGGGTCCAGTCAAACCTACAACCACCTCCCGCTGACGGGCAGGAATTACGTAGGGCGTCCAAACGGACTAACTCGCTATCGAGTAGTGGCTCATACAGGCTATAGTCAAAATCCACGCTCTCTCTCATAATGGATAAACTCAAGATCACCAAGCCTCTCGCACAACGGTCAACAACCCACCAAGACCTCGGGACCACCGTCCCCAAACGGTTCCCAACAACACTAGCACTAGTCTAAACACAGCTACTAGACTCCACTCGGTCCCCCTAACACGAGTGCAACAATAAAGCAAATGTCTGCAATAAACCCAATCTAATTTCACCAGTAAAACTGGTACTGCCTGCTGTGCCTGCCAAATCGGGTATGCCAGCCTACGCATAACACCGATAGGGGATGGGAGTCTCAAGGACTCAAAGTCTGAAATTCGCACACTCCGGAGTGGAACTCGAGGGGAGCGACCCACACGAGTAAAGTATCTCAGTGATAAGTATAAATCAGCAGGACTGGATCATGACTCTAATCAAAGTGGGAAAGCCCAACCGCTAAAGAAAGCCTCGGTCCTCAATCAGATGCAAAATACTCAAATAGTGGGAAACTCCGTCCACTAGAGAAATCAGATACCCAATCTGGTGCATAAATAAATATCCGGTCAACCGCCCAATATCCGCGGTTGCCGCAATACCCTGCCATCTATAATCAAGTCCTATAACCGACCTCCGGTCAACCGCCCAAAATATGCGGTTACCGCGAAACCCTGCCAACCTCAATCCAACACAACCCGTCCCTGACACCAATGTCCCGGCTATACTACCCCAGACCCCTGCTCGAACCCGAGCAACACAGACCGCCTGACTAACAATAAAGGAGAAAAGAAAAGCATGGTTTCTCCTAAGTCAAGTTCCAATAAGTAGTGTAGCAATAAAAGGTGGCCTAACTACATGTCCATACAAGCATGCATTTGTTCTCAAAAGAATATAAGAAAGTATACCACATGCCTACATCTGATCATAATCCTCGATCATAATAACTCAGAATAAAAAAAATCCGCACATAGCTATATAATCCTGCCCCATCGCATAAACCAACCACATAAAAGGCTATGTGCTAACATGGCATGCTACATAATCACATAGGGTAACATTATCCTAGGTAAGCTTACACTAACCATCAACATAGATATTATTATTGCTATTAATCATACAATTGTCATTATCAAGCTTACCTACATCTCAATCATATACCGTGTACCCTAGACATACATGCATCCTAACATACAGAATTAGAGAACCGTCCACCGGTTCTGGAAACAAAGCACCCACCTGAAGCGCTTTCCGCAGGCAAAGCTGAAGTCGGTGAAGTGTGTAGACGCTCACAATCCAAAATCTGCCAGAACTACATCCTCGGTACATATCGCGCAAGCCTCGGCTCCCAACAGCATCACCCCAACAAAACAACACCACAACAATCAACATCACACACAATACCCCCTAACATACACTTGCTGTTTTTCTAAAACAGCACCAAGAAGGCAAATCTCACCTGTAAGCAGTGCTCCAAAAATTCCAGAAAATGCACGGTTGCGATCCTCGCGATGAGTAGCCCCAAAACGAGTATTTACACGCCCCGTTCCAACACTTGTAGGCCAAGTTACAAGTTATACAATGCGGGGCGCCGGTAATCCACAAAACTACGAAATCTGCGGGATACAACCCCAAAGAAGCTTAATTCCCACCTTCGTAGAGTCCACAGAAAAATCCAATAAAATTACTACCGCGAGCGTCGTGTCGAGCCCTTCGAAACAAGTACCTGCACGTCCCAATCGAAGTCTTGTACATCAAGATAAAAATCCGACAAAGTGACCCTCTCAAAAAGAATCCTGTAAAAAAACTGTAGCGCATAGCTCTGGAAAAAGGGGGTTTTCACCTTCAGAAAAAACTCAAAAAAATCCAATAAAAATACGACGATAATCCTCGCGTCGAGTAGATGAAAAAAGTGTACAGCCACGTCTCTATCCGATGCCCGGTTGCAGAGATAGAAAATCGACAAGCCTCCGCTGTCCAAAATCTCACTACAGGAAAAGGGGTCACAGAAACACCTCGGGAATAGTGCCAAAAACTCAAAATGAGGAGAAGTGGTCAACACGAAAAATGAAGCCTTACCTCTCGTGAATGCGCTGCCACAAAAATCGGCTCAAAACTCTATCGGGGTGATCCGGTGTGCCTCGCGGACTGAAGAGCGACGGTAATAGCCAAAAATCCAAAGTGCGTCGCTGTGCGGCGCGTCGCAGATAATGCCGAAGATCCAAGGTCCAAGGGAGAGTAGAATATATAGTGTAGAAGGGCTTAGTAGAAGAGGGAGCTCAAAAACTGCTAAAAATCCCGCACCAAAAGCTCCCAAGGCCTATTTATAGGCTGAAATCCAAGCCAAAATCACACTTTCTGGTACATTTTTCGGGCGCCCGAAACTTTCGGGCACCCCACAGTGTACCCAAAACTCCCTCTGCGGTGCGCCCGAAATGCTCCGGGTGCGACACGTCAGCAACAAAACAGGAAACAACGACCTAAGCCGCTAGCTTCGCGCCATGTGGCATGGTCCACGCATGCGGGTGTTGTGCACCTGCCCACCACAGGGCGACACGTGGACCGCACCCACAGACGGCCCACGTGCGGTTGCGTGCTCCCCGCGCAGCCGCCTGCCATCCCTACACGCACGCGCCCCGAGGCCGACCGCAGTTGATCCGTGAACCGGGTCTACAGAACCGAGCAATCCCTTCACGCCACGTGGCCCGCCTCCGGTGCACGCCGGCCCGTGGACCGCGCAGCTGCCCGCGCGCCTGCGCGCCTGCCCGCGCGCTTGCCCGCGGTCGCCCGCCGCCTGCCCAAGCCTGCGCCGCCGCGCGCCGCCGCTGCCCGCCGCCGCCGCCACCGCCCGCCGCCGCCGGAACAGTGCCCCCTTGCCTCGAAATCCGTGCCGGGTCATCCGGGCTCCGAAAAATACAAGTGAATAGTCCATTTTCATCATTTTCGCGCGCTGAATCCAAATCCGCTGTCCGTTTTGCCAAATTCTAACTCTAAAAATTGCCGAAGGCATCCGGAAAGATGTTCTTTTGTCCAAACTTCGCGCTAAGCCCAATTTTAATATCCATTGCGCGCAAAACCACTTCTAAGCATCCGACGGGGTCCTACGATCACTCACATGATCTATTTTAAGCTCGAAGTCCATTACTTGTGTCCAAATTGTGCACAAACACCACCGACACACCACGTAAGCCTCTAGAAGCTGCTAGTCATACTGTAGTAGCCCTGCAGAGATCCAGGTCACCACATCCTCCACACTAAAGGAAAGTTTCGTCCTTGAAACTAACACCGCTCAAACTGGAGTCTCAAAATCATGGGTAAGTACTCAGCATCACCATCTCCAGCTCCTAAGTCACCACTCACTCCCCGTGATCACTCCTCAACAACAACAACAGCGACAACCAGCTGGCATAGCCCGATTGCGCAACCTCTAATCTCACGAGCCAGAATTCGCAACGAGCGTTCCTCGCACTCCAAACACTCACAGATCTCAAATGAGACGAGTCAATCACGGGCGAGCGATCCAAAAACATAACCTCCCTGAGCCAAGACATGAAATACCACAAGGGCTCCATCAAAAACTGGGGGAAACAAGGTAACCACCAGTGCAACACGCCCCAAACCACATCCTGCGTCAACTCAACCAAGGCAATCTGAAACACATCCCCGCGATCAACCAAGAAGGAAAGAAGCCCTCACAAACAAGGTCGGTCTATCATCCAAAGGAACCCCTAGGGACCCAACCACAAGCCATGTTTCCCCCAATAGTCCACACAGCGCCAGCTGTGGAATTATCCAACTCAGCCCCAGACAGCTTTTCTGTTCCAGGTATCTGCCATCGCAGTGGCCTTATCGGGGTAATCCAGAATGCTCAACAATAACCCAACGGTAATTCCACAGTCGCTATAGGAGGCATCACTATAACTCGCAGATCCTTCTCCCAACACTGGAAAAACAAGCATTGGCGCTGGTATCAGTCTCATCATCTATCAGCCATGCTCTCCTAGCACTGCCAAGCCCAAGAAGCTCCTCGCCTCAAGTATAAATGTTGGTCTCAGCCAACCTTGAATAACATCCATTTGGCCGGGTTCCACCGCCGCTCCAACGGCTAGAATAAGGTGACCCAAGAAGGCATGCACTTGTACCACAATAACTTGGCATACAGCTTCATCCACACGGGCATGGTAGCACATCCACAAGTGCTGTAATGTACCGAATTTTCGGCACATAAATAAATATAAATAAAGGTGGTATGAAATACTAGTGTTATGAAAGTTAGGGAAGTAAAGAATATGTGGACGCGAGTTGGGCCCAAATCGGGTTAAAATGGAGACATTTAAAAATTTATTTGAGAAAGGGGGCCCAGATTTTTAGTGGAAAATTCACAGTGTCGGAAAATTCCGAGAAAATTACGGGAGCCCCGTAAATATGTTTTAAGACCACAGAAAAAGTTTCGCGTTGATCGGATACCCGATAGTGAAAACGGGCTCCGCCAACAGTGTCAAAAAAATTCTGAGAAAATTACAGGAGCTGTGTAATTATGTTTTAAGGTCACAGTAAAAATTTCGTGTTGATAGGATATCCGGATTGCGAGAACGGGGTCCGCCAGTGATTCTAGATACAGCGAGGCTTTTGGTGGCCCAGAAATGGCCCAAACTGAAAATTTAAATTTTTCTGTGATAAATTAAGCTAAAGCGAAGTCGCCTGTCAAATTTGGGCGCAAACGGGTGAGAAACGGATAGAAAACGGGGTGAAAACGGATAAAATATGATCGCGCGTGGGGCGCCACGTGGCAGCAGTCGCAGCAGCCTGCGCCCATGTGGCGCGCGGGCGTAGCGCCTGGCGCAGGAGGCGGGGCTTTTGAATTTCAAATTTTGAAAATTGACCGCCACATGGTGGTTCTCTATTGGAGGGACTTTGTGGACCGGGTCCACAGAACTTCTTTTTCTTTTTTTCTTCTTTTTCTTTTTTTCTTCTTCTTCTTTTTTTCTTCTCCCGCGTAGCTTTCCCTTTCTCATTTTCTTCTCCACCCGAGCACTAGAGAGAGAGAGAGAGAGAGAGAGAGAGGGAGAGGGAATCTCGTGGGTTGGAGCGACACGTCGGCGACCTCGTAAAGCGCGCGAAGTGTTCCAAAAATTGGATAGGCGGCGCGGTATTGTCGAGATAAGTCCCGCGTGTTATTTTTACGGTATTTTTGGCACAGTTTTGAGGTTTCCTTTTGAATTTTGGATTTGACCCCGTGCCGTTTTGCGTGTTAAGGATTGAGTTCTACTGTACCGTTGCTGCACGGACTGTCGCGGACAATTTTGGCGCGCCTCGTTTTGCGTGCCAATCCAAGGTACATGCTCCGTTTTAGGCACAGATTGAGTTGTTGTGCACGATTTTACATGCAGTTTATAATATTATACATCATTTTTCGTACAGAGATAGAAAAATATGCACCGTTTTGCGTGCAACCTTACAGTTAAACTTGCACCGTTTTGCGTGCAGATTATTTTATCGCGCACCGTTTTGCGTGCAGTTTATAATATTATACATCATTTTTCGTGCAGGGATAGAAAAATATGCACCGTTTTGCGTGCAACCTTATGGTTAAGCGTGCACCGTTTTGCGTGCAGATTTGAGGTACGTGCATCGTTTTGCGTGCCGGTTGTGTTGTCGCGCATCGTTTTGCGTGCACTCTCTAATATTATACATCGTTTTTCGTACAGAGTTAGAAAAACGTGCACCGTTTTACGTGCAACCCTACGGTAGACCGTGCACCGTTTTGCGTGCAGATTCGAGGTACGTGCACCGTTTTGCGTGCCGGTTGATTTAACGCGCACCGTTTTGCGTGCAGACTAAAATGACGCACACCATTTTGCGTGGGGTTTTTAGTGACGTGCATCGTTTTGCGTGCAGGTTTGGTGGACGTGCACCGTTTTGCGTGCAGACTCGAGAGAAGTGCATCGTTTTGCGTGCAAGCTCGAGGAGACAAGTGGAATCGCGCGGAGACCAATTGCAAGTGTCTACAAGCAATTGGGTACACTACAAGGTGGGGAATTCTGCCGAAATTGGGTGACCTCTCCCCTTGCTCCTTTGCTTTTCGATTTGAAGCATGATAGTAGCCTGTTAGAGGCGTTAGGTTGATCATGATTATGATTGTTTGTGTAGATGGATTCAGATGGAATAAGGGCAACTGTTGGTTGCCAGAGATAGAGGAATAGATGTGTGTGTGTGCAAATTGACACAGAGATAAAGTGCAACTGTTGGTTGCCAAAGATACTTGATGAATATGCATGCGTAGAAGTAATTACTATTTGATGAATGAAATGAAATAATTGCATGTATGAGAAAGATTTGTTGATTATGAGTGTGATCATGTTAGGGTATAACCCTAGGAATCATGTGGCATTAAGGAAAAGGACATGTTGGTAGTAAGACTAGGAGAAAACCTAGATTCAGGGTTTAACGAGTGACATCAAACTTAGGAGTTATCCTAGGGAGGACGAGTGGCATGGTCTTAGGTGATAACCTAAGGACACTGGATAGAGTGATCAACATAGAGTCAGAGAACTCTAGGGTGTATATGGCATGGAACTTAGGTAAAGAGAACCTAAGGAGAATTAGTGTTCAACATAGAGTCAAGGAACTCTAAGATGAGTATGACATGGATCTTAGGTAAAGGAAACCTAAGGTGAATTAGAGGTCAGCATAGAGTCAAGTTGACTCTGGGATTCAGTAAGGAATCAAGAGAATGGAACAATGGATCAAATGTGGAGATATGAAAGGGAAAACAGGAAAGTAGAGTCATGTAATTCTAATATAACAGTGGAACATGCAATTAGAGTCAGTGTAACTCTAAGTTAATAGTGGAACAGGAAAATAGAGTTAAGTTAACTCTAAGATTCAGTGAGGAATCAGGAAAGTGGGATAAGATCCCAAGGTTAAAGAATTAAACAAATATAACCCTAGAGAGTCATAGGGTGTCTGGGCAAATGGACAATAACTTTAACTTCAATTTGAGTTAAAGAAATAAAAGAGAAATGTTTAAGAGTCCAGGAGACTCTCTAGTTATCCTTATGGCAAGACCTAGGATAAGAGGAAAAATTGTTACAAAAAGGCAAAGATTAAAAGCAAGCTAAAAGTGGCTAAAAGCATAAAGAAAATGTAAATGGCGCCTTCGAATTTGAGACTCGTCAAGTGGAGCAGGACTCCCTGGGCAGTGACCCGTCGGACGAGGTACTTTCGAAGGGCTAAAAGTGAAAGCAAGGAGCTAAATGCTCAAGGAAAAGAGAAAGTGATTTGCCAGTGGCAAAAAGGGAGCTATAAGCTCAAATAAGAAAGGAAAGCAAGTGTTCAAAAGCAAAGAGGCTAAGAACTAAAATAAAAAGAGAAAGAAAAAGAAAAGAAAGAAAATTAAAGATAAAACGGGCGTACCTCCGGGGGCGAACGTACAACGGTCAGGAGTTGGACAGGGTCCCTCTCCCGGGCAGCGACCCGTATGACTGGTAGATAGAGTACTCTTGTCAGAGTTGGGCAGTGACCCTATCGGGCAGTGTCCCGTATGACAAGTCCCCCCGGCAGGACGGGGTAACACTTGCGAGTGTTATCGGCAACCTTAGAAATCTTATCTTATGGTAGCAAGACTACCGGGCTCGGGCCCGTTGGATAAGAATTTCCAAGGGTTAACTTGAACTAAAGCACCAGAATCTAAAGAATAAAGAAAAATAGAGTGGCCAGGGTGGCCGGGTTAGTTGAACCCAGTATACAGCGGCATAGTGGCCGAGTTGGTGCTTAGCAGCCTAGTGTGGCTAGACAGAGTAGTGCTGGGTCGATGGTTGTACACAGATAGTGTAGTGATATATTATTGCATAGCTGCATATTGATGTTGAGGATTTTAGTTTCCTAGCACACTATTATTATTGCTTCCATTGGACCAAGTGGTGTAGGACACTCTCTCTCGGTGGTTGAACCCACTGGGAACTCGCTCGTAAGTTCTCACACCCCTTGGGTGACCCCCCCCACAGGTTCGGGAATGGATGCAGCGGTCGAGACAGATCAGATGCAGACGACAGCGAGGCATACGACAGGGGCAAGGGCCCAGCAGCATAGTGACCTAGAGGGTCTAGCAGAGGTATCCCTTTCTATATATTTCTTGAGTGAACCTTGTATGGTGAGGAATTATGTAAAGTAAATGTAATAAGTTTAATTTATGGTTCACTCCTGTATGCTTTCATTTCCGCATTAGTTTATTAAATGAAAGTTTAAATTTATAGTGATTTTTAGTACTCTGATATTGAGCTTCCGCATACACTTGTTGTGTTATTATGGATGTTACCGTTCCTTTCGGGTAGAAAAAGGTTTTACCCGATTGGCGGGTCTGTTGGCGTGCCCGAACCGTACAAATTGGCGGACTCGGGGCGTGACAGATTAGAGTGGTATCAGAGCCTAGGAATAGTCCTAGGTGGTTAGCAACCTTAGGGAGACCCTAGGGATTAGCACGAGAGAGTGTGTGGATTTTGGGCGAAAGTACTTTATTGGGTTTTGTTGTTCCCAAAAAGGATGTTGGGACTGATCGAGGGCAACGAGCTTTCATTCTTCGAATATTACGTTGGCGGCCGACAACGTAATGTTGGAGATGAAAAGGAGTACCCTCTTATACTTTCGCATGATTGGGTCGACGAGCCTTTTTGTCGGTATATAGACTGCGCGATGCTCAAATGGCTAAGTTTGGGCTGGTTGTTTCGTTGTGGTGTGCATAGTAGCGATGACACCACATAGGGAAACGCACCTGTTTGACTCGAGTCCCGAGAGGGCTCGGGGTCAAACGTGGTATACGAGTTGCGATAGCAGGTGACCGCACTTGTTGGAGTGGTCCAACAGTAGGTCAAACTTCTTGCCGTCGGCGGAAATTTTCCGCCGACAGGAAGACAGGTTTCGACGCCTAAGAGTGGCGTCAGCATGACAGTGGAGCAGATAGATAGGCTCCAGTGGCTGATAGCGCAGCAAGTTGAGGCTGCACAAACAACGTATGAGTATACGGCGTCGCCGCATGTAGGGGCGACAGTAGAGAGTGTGGCAGTGGCCGCCGAACTTTTGTCGGCGCACCCTGCACCTTCAGCATAGGGTGTTTTACGCTTGTGTCAGCTGGGTTGCTGGCAAAGTGTGGTTAGTAAGGTCCAGTGAGAGACCGACTCGCGAGGTAAATGGTGATCGCTATGTCGCGAGAGCCAAGTTGCTGTGCCCTAAGGGTTAGGGCAAGAAAGATTTATGGGCCAGGCGGCGTGAATTCGCCCTGATGACGGTAGTGACCGTGTGGCGTGTTGATTGTGGCTAGGTTGCCACATAGTAGTGTTGGTGAGGCCTAGAGTAGGCTTCAGGATGCGAGAACCTCTCGAAAGAGCGAGAGTTTTGTGGCGCCGTTCTGATGGATCAGAGTAATGGCAAGGATTGCCACCGCAGGATTCGCGTGTTAATCACCAGAGTTGGTGAACAGTTATTGTGGTGCCTCAACCCAGTTGGGAGAGTTGCACAGAGCTGTTGGGGTGTTTAAGCAAATCGCTTAACACTGGATTATTGCGAGTTAGCGTGGGGGCGTAGGACGCCCAACTGTTTTGGTGCTCATGGAGCACAAGTATCGTTTAGCCAGAGAGAGCTGATTAGGTGGCGTATTAGCCTTTGCCCAGTGTGGCCAGAGTTGATACAGAGTTCGGGTCGTGGATTGACGACTGGTTAGTTGGTTTTCGCTCAGTGGAGCATAGTGGTCGCGTGGCGACGATTTGCGGGTTCGCTTGGGACGATCCGTGCCTGGACCATGTTTGTGGACTGTGGGCCTGTAGCCCAGTGGGCAGGCGCAGTCGGCTGTGAGAGACAGCGGCCCGAGACCTGATGGCGGGGCATGATAGAGATTTGGTCGGGACGGTAGTCCGAGCGATGACCCGGGACGTGGAATGCCACGTGTGAGCCTTGAGGCTGTTAGTACACTGAGAGTGTAGATGTGACCAGGCCATAGAGCTAGTGATGATTGAGGTATGTAGCTCCTAGTGGGAGTGTGGGTGTAGTAATCCTAAGTGAGGATCTACCCGTATGACGATTGGGTCTGTGTGCTAGTGAGAGCCAGGGTGCAGTGTTGGATTAGTTGGGCTATAGGCCCCTATTGGACCGTGGTCTGTGAACCTATTAGTAGTCCTAGATATCGGGTTAGCTGATAACCCGTGGACTTAGAGCGCTAGTAGCGTGTGTGATAGTTGAGGACTCGTGGATTGGCCTTTGCCCTCCACATTAGGCAGCGGAGCGACCGGAAATGCGGTAGATGTAACTAGTTGCAGATGCAACCTCGTTGTGAAAAGAATGATGGCGGAATTAAAGTGAAAATTTCGCAAGTAAAAACTGGATCATTCGTGGCAATTGAGAGAACAAGTGCTCAACTGTGTCTTTCACCTACTTGGTGAAAGTGGCCAGACACCAGGTCTGTGTTTGTCCCTAATTGCGATAGGGATTCATGAATGAGTTGCTCGTGTAGTCTCGGCGAGCAGACAATGTGATGACGGTCACGATATACAGTGAGCCCAGTAGTGAGGGCAAGATTTCCTCCCTCTCGATCAAGTAGGAGTCGAGATGTGATTCAAGTTTCGAGGACGAAACTTATTTTAAGGGGGGTAGAATGTAATGTACCGAATTTTCGGCACATAAATAAATATAAATAAAGGTGGTATGAAATACTAGTGTTATGAAAGTTAGGGAAGTAAAGAATATGTGGACGCGAGTTGGGCCCAAATCGGGTTAAAATGGAGACATTTAAAAATTTATTTGAGAAAGGGGGCCCAGATTTTTAGTGGAAAATTCACAGTGTCGGAAAATTCCGAGAAAATTACGGGAGCCCCGTAAATATGTTTTAAGACCACAGAAAAAGTTTCGCGTTGATCGGATACCCGATAGTGAAAACGGGCTCCGCCAACAGTGTCGAAAAATTCTGAGAAAATTACAGGAGCTGTGTAATTATGTTTTAAGGTCACAGTAAAAATTTCGTGTTGATAGGATATCCGGATTGCGAGAACGGGGTCCGCCAGTGATTCTAGATACAGCGAGGCTTTTGGTGGCCCAGAAATGGCCCAAACTGAAAATTTAAATTTTTCTGTGATAAATTAAGCTAAACGAAGTCGCCTGTCAAATTTGGGCGCAAACGGGTGAGAAACGGACAGAAAACGGGGTGAAAACGGATAAAATATGATCGCGCGTGGGGCGCCACGTGGCAGCAGTCGCAGCAGCCTGCGCCCATGTGGCGCGCGGGCGTAGCGCCTGGCGCAGGAGGCGGGGCTTTTGAATTTCAAATTTTGAAAATTGACCGCCACATGGTGGTTCTCTATTGGAGGGACTTTGTGGACCGGGTCCACAGAACTTCTTTTCTTTTTTTCTTCTTTTTCTTTTTTTCTTCTTCTTCTTTCTTTCTTCTCCCCGCGTAGCTTTCCCTTTTCTCATTTTCTTCTCCACCCGAGCACTAGAGAGAGAGAGAGAGAGAGAGAGAGGGGGAGAGGAATCTCGTGGGTTGGAGCGACACGTCGGCGACCTCGTAAAGCGCGCGAAGTGTTCCAAAAATTGGATAGGCGGCGCGGTATTGTCGAGATAAGTCCCGCGTGTTATTTTTACGGTATTTTTGGCACAGTTTTGAGGTTTCCTTTTGAATTTTGGATTTGACCCCGTGCCGTTTTGCGTGTTAAGGATTGAGTTCTACTGTACCGTTGCTGCACGGACTGTCGCGGACAATTTTGGCGCGCCTCGTTTTGCGTGCCAATCCGAGGTACATGCTCCGTTTTAGGCACAGATTGAGTTGTTGTGCACGATTTTACATGCAGTTTATAATATTATACATCATTTTTCGTACAGAGATAGAAAAATATGCACCGTTTTGCGTGCAACCTTACAGTTAAACTTGCACCGTTTTGCGTGCAGATTATTTTATCGCGCACCGTTTTGCGTGCAGTTTATAATATTATACATCATTTTTCGTGCAGGGATAGAAAAATATGCACCGTTTTGCGTGCAACCCTATGGTTAAGCGTGCACCGTTTTGCGTGCAGATTTGAGGTACGTGCATCGTTTTGCGTGCCGGTTGTGTTGTCGCGCATCGTTTTGCGTGCACTCTCTAATATTATACATCGTTTTTCGTACAGGGTTAGAAAAACGTGCACCGTTTTACGTGCAACCCTACGGTAGACCGTGCACCGTTTTGCGTGCAGATTCGAGGTACGTGCACCGTTTTGCGTGCCGGTTGATTTAACGCGCACCGTTTTGCGTGCAGACTAAAATGACGCACACCATTTTGCGTGGGGTTTTTAGTGACGTGCATCGTTTTGCGTGCAGGTTTGGTGGACGTGCACCGTTTTGCGTGCAGACTCGAGAGAAGTGCATCGTTTTGCGTGCAAGCTCGAGGAGACAAGTGGAATCGCGCGGAGACCAATTGCAAGTGTCTACAAGCAATTGGGTACACTACAAGGTGGGGAATTCTGCCGAAATTGGGTGACCTCTCCCCTTGCTCCTTTGCTTTTCGATTTGAAGCATGATAGTAGCCTGTTAGAGGCGTTAGGTTGATCATGATTATGATTGTTTGTGTAGATGGATTCAGATGGAATAAGGGCAACTGTTGGTTGCCAGAGATAGAGGAATAGATGTGTGTGTGTGCAAATTGACACAGAGATAAAGTGCAACTGTTGGTTGCCAAAGATACTTGATGAATATGCATGCGTAGAAGTAATTACTATTTGATGAATGAAATGAAATAATTGCATGTATGAGAAAGATTTGTTGATTATGAGTGTGATCATGTTAGGGTATAACCTTAGGAATCATGTGGCATTAAGGAAAAGGACATGTTGGTAGTAAGACTAGGAGAAAACCTAGATTCAGGATTTAACGAGTGACATCAAACTTAGGAGTTATCCTAGGGAGGACGAGTGGCATGGTCTTAGGTGATAACCTAAGGACACTGGATAGAGTGATCAACATAGAGTCAGAGAACTCTAGGGTGTATATGGCATGGAACTTAGGTAAAGAGAACCTAAGGAAAATTAGTGTTCAACATAGAGTCAAGGAACTCTAAGATGAGTATGACATGGATCTTAGGTAAAGGAAACCTAAGGTGAATTAGAGGTCAGCATAGAGTCAAGTTGACTCTGGAATTCAGTAAGGAATCAAGAGAATGGAACAATGGATCAAATGTGGAGATATGAAAGGGAAAACAGGAAAGTAGAGTCATGTAATTCTAATATAACAGTGGAACATGCAATTAGAGTCAGTGTAACTCTAAGTTAATAGTGGAACAGGAAAATAGAGTTAAGTTAACTCTAAGATTCAGTGAGGAATCAGGAAAGTGGGATAAGATCCCAAGGTTAAAGAATTAAACAAATATAACCCTAGAGAGTCATAGGGTGTCTGGGCAAATGGACAATAACTTTAACTTCAATTTGAGTTAAAGAAATAAAAGAGAAATGTTTAAGAGTCCAGGGGACTCTCTGGTTATCCTTATGGCAAGACCTAGGATAAGAGGAAAAATTGTTACAAAAAGGCAAAGATTAAAAGCAAGCTAAAAGTGGCTAAAAGCATAAAGAAAATGTAAATGGCGCCTTCGAATTTGAGACTCGTCAAGTGGAGCAGGACTCCCTGGGCAGTGACCCGTCGGACGAGGTACTTTCGAAGGGCTAAAAGTGAAAGCAAGGAGCTAAATGCTCAAGGAAAAGAGAAAGTGATTTGCCAGTGGCAAAAAGGGAGCTATAAGCTCAAATAAGAAAGGAAAGCAAGTGTTCAAAAGCAAAGAGGCTAAGAACTAAAATAAAAAAAGAAAGAAAAAGAAAAGAAAGAAAATTAAAGATAAAACGGGCGTACCTCCGGGGGCGAACGTACAACGGTCAGGAGTTGGACAGGGTCCCTCTCCCGGGCAGCGACCCGTATGACTGGTAGATAGAGTACTCTTGTCAGAGTTGGGCAGTGACCCTATCGGGCAGTGTCCCGTATGACAAGTCCCCCCGGCAGGACGGGGTAACACTTGCGAGTGTTATCGGCAACCTTAGAAATCTTATCTTATGGTAGCAAGACTACCGGGCTCGGGCCCGTTGGATAAGAATTTCCAAGGGTTAACTTGAACTAAAGCACCAGAATCTAAAGAATAAAGAAAAATAGAGTGGCCAGGGTGGCCCGGTTAGTTGAACCCAGTATACAGCGGCATAGTGGCCGAGTTGGTGCTTAGCAGCCTAGTGTGGCTAGATAGAGTAGTGCTGGGTCGATGGTTGTACACAGATAGTGTAGTGATATATTATTGCATAGCTGCATATTGATGTTGAGGATTTTAGTTCCTAGCACACTATTATTATTGCTTCCATTGGACCAAGTGGTGTAGGACACTCTCTCTCGGTGGTTGAACCCACTGGGAACTCGCTCGTAAGTTCTCACACCCCTTGGGTGACCCCCCCCACAGGTTCGGGAATGGATGCAGCGGTCGAGACAGATCCGATGCAGACGACAGCGAGGCATACGACAGGGGCAAGGGCCCAGCAGCATAGTGACCTAGAGGGTCTAGCAGAGGTATCCCTTTCTATATATTTCTTGAGTGAACCTTGTATGGTGAGGAATTATGTAAAGGAAATGTAATAAGTTTAATTTATGGTTCACTCCTGTATGCTTTCATTTCCGCATTAGTTTATTAAATAAAAGTTTAAATTTATAGTGATTTTTAGTACTCTGATATTGAGCTTCCGCATACACTTATTGTGTTATTATGGATGTTACCGTTCCTTTCGGATAGAAAAAGGTTTTACCCGATTGGCGGGTCTGTTGGCGTGCCCGAACCGTACAAATTGGCGGACTCGGGGCGTGACAAGTGCTCCTCGTGCTCCAAGTCGCTCTGGGAGTAAATCATAATATCCTTAGGGAACACCACTCCTAATTCGTCCAAGTACAACTGGGACATGCAATTCCTCAAAGCTTGAAGACAATAGGGCATTAATTATTCCATTTGACCTCACTATGAGCTCATAATGCCCTTACCAGATCCTGAATGCCATCTAGGCAAAGTCCTCGGCTGTCTGATTCCCAGTAGGTACTCGCATCATACAATAACTGTCGGAGTATAACTCCACCAAAAGGTTCTAAATAATACCTGAACCTGCCTGTGCTCAAATCACAACGAACCCTCATCATCGTCTATCCAAGACGTGGCATCACCACCGTATATCAACGGCGTGGTATGTAGAATACCGGGCTTTCGGATAGCGCACCGACCTCGCAGGATGGTGTGATGTGGAGAAACGCCTCGAGCATGTCCCGTATGTGACTTCAGATGAGTTCGAGTTGTTTCGGATTAACGCGGTAGCCCAGGTTGATTCGGAGTTTTTCCAGGCATTGTGCGCCGTTAGAGGACTAGCTTCGGGGATGCCTCGACTTCACAGTGGAGTGCAGAAAATTTGGAAATACTTGGAACAGGTATACTCTGGAATTACAGCGAATTTCGGGAGGTTCCGGACTGACGCGGAGGACCCGAAGGCAAAAAGTGAGTTGGAATTGGCAGTTTTGGAGCCGATTTTTGGATTTAGCACACCGACTCCACGGTTGAGCTTTTTGAGGAGAAAAAGCTTTGGACATGTGTATTTTCAGATTACAGCGGAGTTCGGGAGGTTCCGGGCCGGTGCGGAGACCCCGAAGACGAAAAGTGACTTGTAGTTGGCCTAATTTGGATTAAATTAATTAATTTATTTAATCTTGGAATTTAATGTGTGAAGCAGCTTGTTAGAAGGAATGAATTAAAATAGGAAATGGAATTAAGTGGATTAATATTAATTGGATTTTGAGTGTATGTTGGATTTTTTTTTGGTAGAGCATTAATTGCTCCCAACCACCCCCCCTCCCTCTCCTCTTTAATTAGAGGCTCCTAATTAGCACGTCACCTCACCACCACCCTCTCCACCTGCAAGCAGAGGAAGCAAGAGAAAACAGAGGAAGTGGAGAAGGGAGAAAAGAATGAAGAAGGAGAAGAAGAAAATGGAAAAAATTCAGAGGAAGTGAGAGTGGGATGTTGTGGTGTCCCCTGCGTGAAGCCGGTTGGAGCGAGTGGAGCGAGCAGCGCGTCAAGCTTCTTGGAAGGTAAGTGTTTTTTTTTAGAGGGAGGAAGGAGCTGGGGATTTTCTTCTTGGATTTTTTTTGGGGTATGGAGCTTGAGGAGGTGTGTGTGGAATGCTGTCCATTTGTGCTTGGTTTGCTGCAGGAAGGGAACCGCGCGCGCACGCTTGGGGCGCCGTGCGTGCGGCTGGCGCAGCTTACTGCGCGGGCGCACAAGGGCGCCGCGCGCAGTAGCTGCGGGCTCTGCGTGCGCGACAGGCGGCGCGCAGCAGCGCCCTGGCAGGGGCGCGCGGCGCGCAGCACGCAGCGCACAGCGGGCCTGGGCGCCGCGCGGCGGGCCCAGGCGCCGCGCGAGCGATGCACTGGCGCCGCGCAGCGAGCGCGCAAGGCCGCGCAGGCCGCGCGCTGGGGTGCCACGCGGGGGCGCGGCATGCGCGCAGGACCGCCGCGCTGGCGCTGTACTTGGCTGCTAGGCCGCGCGAGGTCCGTGACTGCCGCGTGCAGCGTGCTGTTGGCGCGGCTGCTGCGAGCGATTGGCGCGCAAGCAGAGGGCCGAGTTTATTTTTGATCCTTGTTTGTATATAATTTTTATTGATGGATTTCTTTCCTCTCTTTTTCTCAGCGCAGCTTGTGGTCGCGGCGAATCCTGGCAGCGGGCCAGTTGCAGCAGGATAATGATGATGATGATGATGAGGTTTACAGTTGGCTTGAGATTTTGGTACTTCAGTGAATTTAAGGTGTACTAGAGCCCTTGTTTGTGAGAGGTGTGTTTGTGTACTGTGGACGTGGTGTTGTGGGTGTATGGTGTGTACAAGTGATGAAATTTGAGAGTGTGGTGGATTGGTTTAAGTGTGAAAGTGTGCAGTGGAGCTTGTTGAGGGTTGTGTGGGAATTGTGTGTATTTTAATTGTGCTGAGACTTTGGGTGAGCATTTAATTTCAGTGTGCTGTTGGGTTTTGGAGCATGCAGAGAGTATGTGTTTTGTGATGTGTTGGTTGTGTGCATTTGGGCTATGAATATATGCAAAGGAATTGTGGAAGCTGCTGTGGATTTTGGAATGTGATGGAGGAGATGATTTGTGATTAAATGAGCAATCATTTTATTAGTGTGCAGATTTTTGATGGACTGGATTTATGTAAATTAGATGTATGTAAATGGAGCTTGGACTTTAATTGTAAGCTAAGGAAGTTTGGGTGGACTTGATGTGGGCAGATGCTGGATGCTGTAGTTTTTGTAAACTTGTAAAATTTCAATGTGAGCTTTTGGGTACTGGTCTTGGAGTGAGCTGTGAGCACTTGGTGTGCAGTAAGCTAGTGGCAGAGGTAAAGGCAATCGCTTGCCGAAGAAGCAACTTCAGCAGATCCTTTTGAGCTAGCCGTACTTCACCAACTTCAGCATTTGCCTGCAGAAAGCGTTCCAGGTGGGTTGGAATTTCTCCAAAATGTATGGAATGCCCTTTAATGCTCCTGAATGCAATTTGATCATATTTTTTTATGCTATTTTCACTGTTTTACATCTGATAGTTGCCTGGAAATTTTTAAAAAATTATGTAGAATCCTAGATTATTTTTAGTAGACTCCTGATACCATATGACACTAGGTTTCATGTTTTGTTAGCATCCTATTTGCACCTGAACCGTTTTGAAAATCGAGAAAACCGTTTTTAAGGAAAAATCAATGTTTTTGAAAGGGGTTTTTAACTCATGATTTCGCCAGAAGTATGGTATAGGTTCAGGGTGCTTCTGCCCTCGTGCCTGGGGGCCGAGGGGTCTCTTTTTGAGCTTTTGAGATGAGTATAGTGTCATTTGAGTTTTGAGCTTTGGAGGAGATTATTCTAGATCATGGGATGTATTCTGATTTATTGGTGGAGGTGGTTCTCCCACCTAGCTTTGAGGATTTCGGGGTTCTGGCAGATCGAGTCGTTGAGGTTTCCCGACTTAGCCATGGGTTATGCATTATCAGATTGAGTCGTCGAGGTTTCTCCGACATAGCTTTGAGATCGTGTGGGCATTTCCCGATCGAGGCAAGGGGTCTTTCACCGACCGAGTTGTGCTTTTGAGCTCGTGATACCGATCTGTTTGATCGTGGATTATAGCCTGCTGAGCCTGGCATTTTATGCCAGTTATGAGATACTTGAGATACTTGAGTTCGCGGGGTCGCTCCCCGCGAGCTACGCTCCGGATGCGATGATGATACCGAGCCTGACGAGGCAGCGATGTGATTACTGAGATAGTCATTGAGGGACACCCTACGTAAGACCAAAGTCCTGTTTGGGCGTAGTGGCAGTAGATGAGCGCAGGCTTGACTGGTCCAAAAAGTGGGACAGTCATTGCGATTGGGTGATTTGTGTGAGTGAGTTTCATTGCATGTTCATAGATGAGTTTTCCTTTGAGCATAGTATTTGAGGCATATTATTAGTAGTGAGGGTGTATGCATAGCAGGATCAGAGTAGAGTTTTCTTGAGCATGATGTTGGTATTTGCTAGCTGTAGTTCCTTTCCTACTTTTAGCTTTTATCTATCTATCTATCTGTATACCTATCTGTTTTGTCTCCAGTAGACTTAGTGGGCATACCGTGGATATTGGGACGGTACCCACTGAGATCTGCCTTCTGCAGTAGATCTCACACCCGCTGCGGTGACAGGTTGAGGCAGCTGTTCCGACTTGGCTCGCGCGGAGACAGCAGATCGAGGTGAGGACGCGACCGTTTAGTTCCTTACCAGCTTTGAGG
This sequence comes from Tillandsia fasciculata, assembly GCA_029168755.2. Classification (NCBI taxonomy): domain Eukaryota; kingdom Viridiplantae; phylum Streptophyta; class Magnoliopsida; order Poales; family Bromeliaceae; genus Tillandsia; species Tillandsia fasciculata. The sequence goes on from CM054933.1 coordinate 13,948,806, forward strand.
GTCCGAGGTAGATGTACCCGTTGTTATTTTTATGTTTTCACTTTTGTACTGAGAGGGTGAGGCTTGTATTTTTATTATTCTTAGGAGGGACCTGTACTGAGGATTTATGTTATAGTGGAGCTTACTTATTTCAGATTTTCAGTCCTTATTCTTTGGCTTTTCATTTTTAGTCTCAGCTCTGATACATGTTTTAGTTTTAGATCTGACTTGCAGGGTAGACGCTTCGTCTGTGCGGCAGTTTTCGTACAGATGGCGGATTTGTTGGCGAGCCCGGGTCGCAGTTTCGACCCCGGGGCGTGACATGGTAAGTGATCAATTCACCAAAAGAACCCTCGATCCATCAGATCCTGCGACTGTGCCATCAGCTCTCTCAGCTCTACCGGCGATATCCAATGAGGTGCTGTCGAGGGTGGCGCGGTCCCCCGAACCACATCAAACGCAATCTCTATCTCCCTAACCGGCGGCATTATCAACAGTTCTGGTGAAATCACACCCGGGATCTCATGGGCAACAGAGATATCCTTGGGTCCCGGTGCCACCGTAAGCACCTCTCGCACTGTTGCTATAACCTGCGTGTTCTAATACTCTCAACAAGCAAGCCTCCTCTTGTCCGCCTTGCCGAAGGTCAAAGTCCTCTCTCGCCGCAGTCAAACATTCTATGGCATTGTGCCAATCAAAACCCAAGCACTAGGTCAAAACACCGAATTGCCACAATCACTCATAAGTCTGCCGGCATAACTCACGGCCTCTACTGCAATGGACATGGTCCACAAGCCTCCTCCACAAGCACAACACTAATAGAAATCTGTACCTCCAGTGCACGTGGTAACAGTTCTGCCTCTAGCCCATGCAGGAATGCAACATGCTCTAACTCCGACTGCTGTGATGAAATCCCACCTGCGACACTCGATCCACTACCGTGGCGCCCTCCAACCGGGCGGCATAGATTCATCCGCTCAAAACAAGTGGTCATCGCTCAATTTGCCTGAAAATCAATACTATCCACAAGGGAGCACGACCTCTGTCTCTGCTCACATTGAGGCGACGAATAGGGTCCTCCGCAGATAACAAGTCCACGCTACCGCTGCGCCACTCTGATAAAGACACTGATACTGCCATCGGGGTCCACCCTATCTCTGATATCTTAGAAATCCAATATCTAGGAAAAGAAATCAGAAATGCCTCTGCTGGCCGATCTGTCCTCCATCACCCGGCGCCAAGCACCAATATCCAAAACTCGCCTCTGGCAGCAGATCCCTATCCAAAGGAACTGCAGCGCCGCGCTTCATACACAATGTCTACTCCAACGAGGCGTCAAAACCTGTAATGAAGGGACTGAATAAACTGAAAGGTATCCTGGCGCAATCCACTCCCAGTCTCACATATCCTATGCGCCTCGTCCCCCGAAACCTGAAGCGTGCAGTTCAATAACTGCATAACCTCTCTAGCACAGGGAGGCTCTCAATTGATTACTCCATCACCACCGACCACGACTCTGCCTCCAAAGGCTCCAAACTCAATCTTACGAGTCGGGGTGGTTCATCTGCCAAATCTAGCTCACTCAATCAAACATGTCCCGCAGCTCCTCTGCTGTCAACTATCCACCCTGCCTCGGTGCCTCGGCACTAAACATTGGCACAGAGGGGGTTACTCAGTGCTCCGACAACTGTGTCACCAAGACCAGCTGCTCACTCTGCCGCTGATAAGCCTATGACAATCCTGTCATCTGGGTCCGAAATTCCCTGACCTCAATCCAGGTATCCGGCCCAAAACCAACCGCTCAAGCTCAACTGCTGTGACAGGATGCCCACGGGTCAGAACCCAGCGTCGGGGAGACACCGCTCACCACGACGAAACCACAAAACAGCACACAAAAGCCACTCGACCCAATCCAGCGAAAGTCTAAAGTATGTCACCCGTTCCACAGCATTATGTTGTCTGCAGCCAACATAATCGCTTAGGAGAATAAACATGCCAATCACTTCTCCCGTCCCTTGGGAGAGGTATAAAACTCAATCAGGACTCTCGCCAAAAGTCACGACTCTCACGAAGTCAAACAAGGGTCAAACCATAAGCCTAAGGTTTCTAAGTCCACCACGACCTACAACCTAGGCTCTGATACCAACATAATCTGTCACGCCCCAGGGTTGAAACTGCGACCCGGGCTCGCCAACAGATCCGCCACCTATGCCAACCTGCATAGGCGAAGCGTCCTACCTGCAAGAAAAGTACTACAGCTAAACAAGATATCAGAGCTATAAATAAAAATCTGCTGTATAACTAAAATCAATCACTGTACAACTGAAAATAATACAACATGTCCGTCTCCCAAAAATAATAATACAATATTCTCATATACAAGCTCTAAACTCAACCGGGAGATATCTCCAATAAATACATCAGTGTACAGTCTCTCGATACATAAAATATCCTCACTACATCATCTCTCAAATGAGGAAAAAATAAAACAACTAATCTGCTGAAGATCTCCTCTGAAGGGGTACCGCTACTCTCCAACGACGGGTAGGGATCTAGCACGCGACTCCCTCGCCTCGAACAACGACCGCAGAATCCGCGACACCCGCTAAGACTCTGCAAAACAAAGGAGAGAAAAGAAGGGAAGGGGGAAAACCCCCAACGGGTGTGAGAACTACACCTAAAAAGGGAGTCCTCAGTGGGTACCGCCACCAGGCCCGACGATCTGCCCACTAAGTCCGCTAGAGGCATAAAATAAACAAAACAGTAAAGACTGAAATAAGAAAGCTGGAGATTCTCAACAGCTACTATGCCTCTATCTAAGTGCTCAAAAGGGGAAAGCTCTGATAAAGATATGCAACACTCGCACACGAGGTGCTCAATCGACCCAATCGAGCTGACTACCATATCGGGTCCAGTCAAACCTGCGCCCGCCTACAACCACCTCCCGCTGACGGGCAGGAATTACGTAGGGCGTCCAAACGGACTAACTCACTATCGAGTAGTGGCTCATGCAGGCTATAGTCAAAATCCACGCTCTCTCTCAGAATGGATAAACTGAAGATCACCAAGCCTCTCGCACAACGGTCAACAACCCACCAAGACCTCGGGACCACCGTCCCCAAACGGTTCCCAACAACACTAGCTGTCACGCCCCGGGGTCGAAACTGCGACCCGGGCTCGCCAACAGATCCGCCGCCCCTACGGGATGCCCCGTAAAGACGTAGCGACTAACCTGCAAAAGAATCATCTATACTATACAGATATCAGAGCCGAAAAGTAAAAGCTGGATAAAATAAATACAACTCTAGAAATATACAACCAGAAACCTCACCAAAATACAATATCTCTCAAAATGAGAAGAGTACAACTCAATCCTCACTACAAGGTCACTCAACATGAACTCTCAAAATGTAAGGAGGTACATCTACTCTCAGGGCGACAACTGGTAGGGATCTATCTCGCGACTCCCTTACCTCGATCAGTCGGGTCAGCAGCAGGTGCGGCAGGAACAGGAGGAGAAGACGAAGTCCCTGGGGAAAAGACACCACGACGGGTGTGAGAACTACATCCCAAGTAGTTCTCAGTGGGTGCCGCCAACAAGCCCGACGGTCTGCCCACTAAGTCTACTAGAGGCAAAAAGTAACAATGCAGTGCGGAAAGGGAAAAGCTGGTAAAGTAAACTCTACAGCTACTATGCCTCTAACTAGATGCTCAAAAGTGGAACAGAAAGAACATGATGCTACAACTAGCCCTCGACTCAAATCACCCAATCTAAACTGACTGCCTCATAGGGTCCAGTCAAACCTGCGCCTACCTACTGCCGTCGCGTCCCGGGGGACCGGACTTACGTAGGGCGTCCATGACTGCCACTAACTGGCCCAGCCAGAGGGACGATGTCCGTGACTGCTACTAACTGGCCCAGCCAGAGGGACAACTGCGTCGACAAGTCGCGATAGAAGAACAGGCCCAACTCCGGAGTGGCTCTCGAGGGGAGCGACCCCACCGAGGAAAGTATCCGCGTATCTCTGTCGAGCTCAAATGTGGCTCATACAGGCTATAATCCAAATCCTCGATCAACAAGATCGGCTGTAACCAAAGGAACACTGTCTCACTCACAGGCTGGAAAACTGCACAGCCGAGACTCACTGTCACTCAAATAGCCCTCAAGATCCCAGATCTACAACCAAAGTCACTCTCCCAAAGAAACCTGGTCTACAGACTGCTAACAACTCCACTCGGTCCCCAGACACGAGTGTAAATGCATCCCACAATAATCCGACCTCTCGGCCCACTACTTGGGCGAGGAAAACTCTAAGTCCAGAGTGATATACAGAATAGTGATGTGGGAATGTCTAGAGCAATAAAAACCTAGCCCAAGTTGAGGTTTTCTACAGTCTGGCTGAACATGCAACATATGGCAGTGGTGCTAGGTCAAGTTCCAAGATAATAATAAACAACAGCTTGTAGGGAGCAAGATAATAATAACCAACAGCTTAGGGGAGAAAAATAATCACAGGATCATCTAACTACAACAGGAACATCAATTCATACATTCTAGCATGCTGTACCTCATACATTAAAATATGCAAGTCCCTAAAGCTAGAATTAGTACACAGTCCGCTGATCTTGAAAAAGAGGTCACCCACCTGATGCGCTGATCTGTCCAAGTCCTACAGCTGATAATACCAGAAAAACAGCAACTCACAGTCCAGTATGTCCAGTACAGTCCACAATCCCACCTGGGTACAACATAGGGCTACAATTATACACAAATTCCAAAAATCTGCCCAAAAATCACATGCTGAATTTTCAGCTGCACAGAAGCCAATATTTCACCTGCTGAAAGTGCTCAATAAATTCCAAATAAAATATCCCTGCGTTCTACGCGTCGATAGCTTCGAAACAAGTACCTGCACGCCCAAATCGGAGTTCCGTAGGCCAAGATATAAATTCCACAATACGGGCGCGCGAAAACATACAACCACACAACTGTAAAATCTTGCACAGATAAGGAGGAAGATGTATACCTGCGGGAAGGCCTCAAGAAATTCCAAAAAAAATACCACGATGATCCTTGCGTCGAGTAGATGAAAAAAGTCTATAAGCACGTCCTGATCCGAGACTTGTGAGCGGAGATCTCCTCAAAAGAAGGTGCTGCCCTCACCAAAAACTCACAGCAAACAGGGTCCCAATGAGCACGAGAAAACACCTCGAAAAACACGAAATCAGAAAATATGCGAGGAACCAAAATCGTAGCCTCACCTGTCGCGGATCCAGCGGCGAAAAAATCGCTCAAAAATATGGTGGGAGTAGGTCGGGGGAGCTCGTACACCGAAGAGCGACGGAAGAAACACCGAAGAAAGAGCGTCGCGCCGCGCCAAGAAAATGAGAATCTCGAAAAGCGTGCCCCCAAAAATCCCCAAACTCTGCAGATGGAAGCTTCACTGCGTGAGGAACAACTTTGGTGAAGAACTCCCTTCGGTTTGAAGCTCGGAAAAGCCAAAGAGAAGCAAGGGAACGCGGCTCGGGCTTTATATAGGCCGCAGAAAACAAATGAAGAAATCCCCAAAATGTCCCCACTTTCGGGCGCACCCGGAATTTTCGGGCTCCCGAATACGGGCGCAGGAGGGATTACTGTAGCTGCCCGAAAAATCCTGGTGCGGCCACGTCACCCGCACAGCAAACAGCTGTGCGGGGCGCGCCGGGAGTGGCCACGTGGCACTCCCGGTGACCGACACGTGTCCCGCACAGCAAACAGCTGTGCGGGGCGCGTGTGGTGCCGCCGCGTGGCACCTACCCGGTCAAACGGGTAGGTGGCGCCCGCCAGTGGCAGGGCGACACGTGGCCCTGCCACTGTCGCGGTCACACGTGCGGGCAGGCGCCGCACTGGCCGCCTGCCACGCACGCGCCCCGAGGCGCCCGACCGCGACCCGGTGCGCCGCGCCTCGTGAGCCCGCGAATGGCGTGACGACACGTGTCCCGTGCACCTGGTCCACGCACCCAAATCAGGTTCCGTGGACCGCGCCGCGTGCACCGACCAATCGAGGGATGGCACGCGTCCCCCCGCCCCGGTCCATGCACCGCCGCGCAAAATCTGTAGACCGCGCCTCACGGGCCCGCCAATCAGGCGGCGCCACGTGTCATGCGCCGGGTCCGTGCACCCAGCCGCGGCACTCTGTGGACCGCGCGCTGCGGACCGGCCAATCATGGGCTGCCACGTGGCAGCCGGCGGTCCACGGCCCCTCCCATGTACCGAAATTCAACGAAAACTTCCGGGAGTCCGTTTTTGGGCATCCGGACTCAGAATTTAACAAGCAAATAGCCTTTTTTAAGCGTTTTTCCGCGCTGAATCCATTTCCAACCTCTGTTTGGCCAAAAAACTTTTCAAAATTTCGGCAAACACAGCCGAAGGCCAACACAGCTGTAGATATATCACAGGGTCCATCTGTAGCATCCCTTTGATGCACAATGGGCCAGACACACCAACAATAGGTGTTCTAAACAATGGATTCACCAGAAAAAGCTGCATGGAAATCTGGGCCACCACATCCTCCCCCACTAAAAGGGAGTTTCGTCCCCGAAACAAGAAACAAACAGGCGTACCTCAACCAGAAGTCTCGAACAGAAAAGGATAGGTATCCCGCATCACCGTCTCCAGCTCCCAAGTAGCCTCCCGCTCCTCGTGATTGCTCCACAAAACCTTCACATAAGGAATGGCCCGGTTGCGCAATTCTCTCACCTCTCGAGCGAGAATTCGCAACGGGCGCTCCTCGTAGCCAAGATCCTCTCCGATCTCCAAAGAAGTGAAGTCGATCACGTGCGAGGGGTCAAAAACATATCTCCTCAAAGCTGAGACGTGGAAGACGTCATGAACTCCGGCCAGGCGAGGTGGAAGAGCAACTCTATAAGCCACAGGGCCAATCCTCTCAAGTACCTCGAAGGGTCCAATAAAGCGGGGACTGAGCTTCCCCCGAACTCCGAATCTCCTGACCCCTTTCGAAGGCGAGACCTTCAAAAAGACATGATCACCAATCTGAAACTCTAGGTCTCGCCGCCGAGTATCAGCGTAGCTCCTCTGGCGACTCTGGGCTATCTCAAGATGTCGGCGAACCAATCTGACTTTCTCCTCTGCCTCCAGCAGTAAATCCGGTCCCAAAGTCCTCCTCTCACCCACGTCACTCCAATACAGGGGTGACCGACACTTGCGTCCATACAACGCCTCAAACGGAGCCATCTGGATGCTCGCTTGATAGCTGTTGTTGTACGCAAACTCAACCAATGCTAAGTGCCGGTACCACCCTCCTCCAAAATCCATAACGCACGCTCTCAACATGTCCTCGAGGGTCTGTATGGTGCGCTCAGACTGTCCATCGGTCTGTGGGTGGAATGCTGTGCTAAATCGGAGCTGGGTCCCCAAGGCTGACTGAAGACTCCCCCAGAAGTGTGATACGAACCTCGGGTCCCTATCTGATACAATCGAGGCGGGTATACCGTGCAGCCTCACTACCTCATCCAAGTATAACTGCGCAAGTCGCTCCAACGGCCAAGTCATCTGTACAGGCAAAAAGTGTGCAGACTTGGTGAGTCTATCCACGATAACCCAAATCGCATCGGCCCCACTCTGCGCCCTCGGCAGTCCAGTGACGAAATCCATGGTGATGTGGTCCCACTTCCACTCGGGAATTGGAAGACTCTGTAACTTGCCAGCAGGAACACGGTGCTCTGCCTTCACTTGCTGGCAAGTTAAACAATGAGCCACGAATCTTCCAATATCCCGCTTCATTCCGGGCCACCAAAAATGTGCCTTGAGGTCCTTATACATCTTAGTACCACCAGGATGAATGGTATAAGGTGTATAATGGGCCTCCCTCAAAATCTGATCTCTGAGCTCAGTGTCCATAGGCACACACACTCGGTCCCTGTACCGCAGTACTCCCGAGCTATCCACTGCAAAATCCCCTAACTGATCAGCCTGAATCTGCGATCTAATCCGAGTCAAGTGGGGGTCCTCACTCTGTGTCTCTCTAATCCTGTCCAACAGAGTGGGCTGCAAGACCATAGACATGAGTCTAGCAGAGACCCCAGGGGATACAACCTCAATCTGTAAGCGCCTCATCTGCTCCACAAGCGGTGCCTGCTGGGTGATCAACATGCTCAAGCTCTGCGCTGACCTCCTACTCAAAGCATCTGCCACTACATTGGCCTTGCCGGGGTGATAAAGAATACTCACATCATAGTCCTTTAGCAACTCCAACCACCGGCGTTGCCTCAAATTCAGCTCCTTTTGTGTGAACAAGTATTTCAAGCTCTTATGATCAGTGTAAATCTCACAGTGCTCCCCGTAGAGGTAATGCCGCCACAACTTCAGCGCGAACACCACGGCTGCAAGCTCCAAATCATGAGTAGGGTAATTCTTCTCATAATCCTTTAATTGCCGTGAAGCATAAGCAATTACCCTACCATGCTGCATCAGAACACATCCCAAACCGCTGTGAGAGGCGTCACTGTAGATCACAAATCCATCGCCCATCACTGGAAGTGCTAAAACTGGTGCCGAGATCAATCTCCTCTTCAGCTCCTCAAAGCTCTCCTGGCACCGCTCAGTCCAAACAAACTTTATCCCCTTCCTGGTCAAACTGGTCAGGGGAGTAGAGAGCTTCGCAAAGCCCTCTACAAAGCGACGGTAGTAACCTGCTAATCCCAAAAAGCTACGGACCTCAGTAACCGTCGTCGGTCTAGGCCAATCCCGAACAGCATCAATCTTCGTCGGGTCCACTGCCACTCCTGCGGCTGATACAACGTGGCCTAGAAAAGCAACCTCCCGAAGCCAAAATTCGCACTTTTTAAACTTGGCATACAGCTTCTTCTCTCGCAGAAGCTGCAGCACTATCCTCAAGTGCTCCTCATGCTCCAAATCACTCCGGGAGTAAATCAGAATGTCGTCAATAAACACAACGACAAACCGATCCAAGTACGGCTGAAATACCCGGTTCATTAAATCCATGAATGCTGCAGGGGCATTAGTTAATCCAAAAGGCATAACTGTAAACTCATAATGCCCGTACCGGGATCTAAAAGCCGTCTTGGGAATGTCCTCGGCCCTCACCCTCAGCTGGTGGTAACCTGACTGGAGATCAATCTTGGAGAACACAGACGCTCCCTGCAACTGATCAAACAGATCATCAATCCGTGGAAGGGGGTACTTGTTCCGGATGGTCACTTTATTCAGCTCTCTGTAGTCCACACATAATCGAAGCGACCCATCCTTCTTCTTCACAAATAAAACCGGCGCTCCCCACGGAGATACACTGGGCCTCACAAAGCCCACATCCATCAAGTCCTGCAACTGGGCCTTCAGCTCTCTCAGCTCGGCAGGTGCCATCCTATAAGGTGCCTTCGAGATTGGTGCGGTTCCTGGAACCACATCAATCACAAACTCAATCTCCCTCTCCGGCGGCATGGTCGACAACTCTGAGGGAAACACATCTGGGAACTCGCGGACAATAGGGATATCCTCGAGTCCCAGTGCCGCCGTAGGCACCTCTACAATCGTCGCCAGGAAGGCGGTACAACCCCTACTCATCATCCGTCGGGCTCTCGCCGAAGAAATAGTCATGGCAAATAGGGTACTCTGGCAGCCTCTGAAAACGAACTCCTCCTGTCCAGGCTCGCGGAGGGTCACCGTCCTCTCTCTGCAGTCAATGGTGGCGAAATACCGAGCTAACCAATCCATGCCAAGTACCACGTCGAAATCCTGGAGCTGCCGCAAGACGAGCAAGTCTGCCGGCAGGACCCAGGGTCCCAACTGTACAGGGCAATCCCTACAATACTCCTCGACATGCAAGACATGGTCTGGAATCTGAACCTCTAATGCATGCGATAATGAAACTACCTCTATACTATGTAGGGATGCAAATGCTCTACTAATGAATGAGTGCGATGCGCCAGTATCAAAAAGAGCTCGGGTATGAACTGCAGAAATCAAAATAATACCTGCGACGACGTGGTCAGCGGCAGAAGCATCCTCAATCTGGGCGGCATAGACACGCCCGCTCGGTGCTGGTGGTCGTCGATCTGGCTGTCGCGAGGAAGATGGAGCATGATCTGGCCTACCATAGGCCACAGAAGGCCCTGCCGTCTGATGAGGAAGAGAAGGTGCTGAAGCGGTGGAAGGAGCTGGAGAACCTGCTCTGGGGCACGAGCTCTGAATGTGACCGGCCTGTCCGCAACGGAAGCAACGGCCGTGCCTCTGCTGACAATGAATCGGTAAGTGCGGCCCTCCACAAAAGACACATCGATCCTGCCGGGACTGCCGCGAAGTCTGCTGCTGCTGAGAAGACTGCTGTGGCCGAGGTGGTCGACGCTGCTGCGAAGACTGACGAGATGATCCAGATCTCTGGCGCCCCTGGCGTCCACGACCCTGAGGATGGAATCGTGGGGGTCTCGGGGGTCCCTGCCGACTCGACTGCCCCTCATCCACCGGCGCCGGGCGCTTCGCCCCAGGAGTCACTACGGGGGCTGGAGCCACCTCATCCATAACTACCTCTCCAGACTCAACATATAACGCCTGCTCCATCGAGGCCTCTAAAGTCTGCAATCTGCGGGAGCGAACAAGCTGATAAATGTCCCGGCGCAGCCCCCGCTCAAACATGTAGATCCGGTGAGACTCGTCCCTGGCCACGTGAGGCATACTAGCCAACAGCTGATTGAATTCGGCTATGTATACATGCACGGGCCGATCTCCCTGGCGGAGATTCCTCAGCAGCTCCTCCAATCTCTGACGAACACTCTCCGGAAAGAAGGCCCCCAAAAGAAGACTGCGAAACTCCGCTCAGGTGAGAAGCTGCGTCCCTGGCGGACCAGCGGGTCGCACACGCCGCCACCAAGCCTCGGCGTTGCCCTCCAGAAAGTGCGCAGCCAAGAGGACCCGAAACCGATCCTCGATGAACAAACTCTCAAAGTGACGCTCCATGGCCGTAACCCAAGTCTCGGCCTCCCACGGCTCAGCACCCAAACCAGAGAAACGGGGTGGATCGAACTGGCAGAACCTCATCAACAGATCCACCACCGCACGCTGCTCAGAAGAAGTCAAAGGTCCCGTCGACCCAGACGGTGGTCTGCAGGAAACCGGCTCGACAGGAACTGCCGGTGCTGACGGAATCACAGGGGGCGCTGCAGCTGGCGAAGAGGGCACAGGCGAACTCTCAGGGGGTGCTACCACAGGCTGCAACCTCTGCTCTAACATAAGCATCATTCGACCCAAGGCCTCCTCCTGGTGCCGAGAAGCCTCCTCCTGGCGCTGCGAGGCCTCCTCCTGGCGTCGCAAGGTCTCCTCCTGACGCTGAGAAGTCTCCTCCTGGCACCGAGAAGTCTCCTCCTAGCGCTGAACAGCCTCAGACATCTGTGCCAACTGGGCACGAAGCTCCTGCACCTCACTCCGATGTCCCTGTCCCGAGTCCTCCTGCTCGGGCACAGAAGAAGAAGGCTGCGAGTGCGTCGGCATCCGGCGTTGCAGAGGCATCACTCACCTGCGGGGAAAAAGAAGAACAGTCAGAACCCCCAAACAAAACACGACCCAATCCAGCGAAAGTCAAAGGCATGTCGCCCTTCCCGTAGCACTATGTTGTCTGCAGCCAACATAGTTGCCACCGAAGAAAGACATGTCGATCACTCATCCCATCCACTGGGAGAGTTAGAACCCCAATCAAGACTCTCGCTAAAAGGTTACGGCTCTCACGTAAGTCATCCTAGGGTCCAACCACAAGCCTAGGGTTTCTAAGTCCTCAATAACCTACACCTAGGCTCTGATACCACTCTAATCTGTCACGCCCCGGGGTCGAAACTGTGACCCGGGCTCGCCAACAGATCCGCCGCCCATACGGGAAGCCCCGTATAGACGTAGCGACTAACCTGCAAAAGAATCATCTATACTATACAGATATCAGAGCTGAAAAGTAAAAGCTGGATAAAATAAATACAACTCTAGAAATATACAACCAGAATCCTCACCAAAATACAATATCTCTCAAAATAAGAAGAGTACAACTCAATCCTCACTACAAGGTCACTCAACCTGAACTCTCAAAATATAAGGAGGTACATCTACTCTCAGGGCGACAACTGGTAGGGATCTATCTCGCGACTCCCTTACCTCGATCAGTCGGGTCAGCAACAGGTGCGGCAGGAACAGGAGCAGAAGAAGAAGTCCCTGGGGAAAAGACACCACGACGGGTGTGAGAACTACATCCCAAGTAGTTCTCAGTGGGTGCCGCCAACAAGCCCGACGGTCTGCCCACTAAGTCTACTAGAGGCAAAAAGTAACAATGCAGTGCGGAAAGGGAAAAGCTGGTAAAGTAAACTCTACAGCTACTATGCCTCTATCTAGATGCTCAAAAGTGGAACAGAAAGAACATGATGCTACAACTAGCCCTCGACTCAAATCACCCAATCCAAACTGACTGCCGCATAGGGTCCAGTCAAACCTGCGCCTACCTACTGCCGTCACGTCCCGGGGGACCGGACTTACGTAGGGCGTCCGTGACTGCCACTAACTGGCCCAGCCAGAGGGACGTGTCCGTGACTGCCACTAACTGGCCCAGCCAGAGGGACAACTGCGTCGACAAGTCGCGATAGAAGAACAGGCCCAACTCCGGAGTGGCTCTCGAGGGGAGCGACCCCACCGAGGAAAGTATCCGCGTATCTCTGTCGAGCTCAAATGTGGCTCATGCAGGCTATAATCCAAATCCTCGATCAACAAGATCGGCTGTAACCAAAGGAACACTGTCTCACTCACAGGCTGGAAAACTGCACAGCCGAGACTCACTGTCACTCAAATAGCTCTCAAGATCCCAGATCTACAACCAAAGTCACTCTCCCAAAGAAACCTGGTCTACAGACTGCTAACAACTCCACTCGGTCCCCAGACACGAGTGTAAATGCATCCCACAATAATCCGACCTCTCGGCCCACTACTTGGGCGAGGAAAACTCTAAGTCCAGAGTGATATACAGAATAGTGATGTGGGAATGTCTAGAGCAATAAAAACCTAGCCCAAGTTGAGGTTTTCTACAGTCTGGCTGAACATGCAACATATGGCAGTGGTGCTAGGTCAAGTTCCAAGATAATAATAAACAACAGCTTGTAGGGAGCAAGATAATAATAACCAACAGCTTAGGGGAGAAAAATAATCACAGGATCATCTAACTACAACAGGAACATCAATTCATACATTCTAGCATGCTGTACCTCATACATTAAAATATGCAAGTCCCTAAAGCTAGAATTAGTACACATTCCGTTGATCTTGACAAAGAGTTCACCCACCTGATGCGCTGATCTGTCCAAGTCCTATAGCTGATAATACCAGAAAAACAGCAACTCACAGTCCAGTATGTCCAGTACAGTCCACAATCCCACCTGGGTACAACATAGGGCTACAATTATACACAAATTCCAAAAATCTGCCCAAAAATCACATGCTGAATTTTTAGTTGCACAGAAGCCAATATTTCACCTGCTGAAAGTGCTCAATAAATTCCAAATAAAATATCCCTGCGTTCTACGCGTCGATAGCTTCGAAACAAGTACCTGCACGCCCAAATCGGAGTTCCGTAGGCCAAGATATAAATTCCACAATACGGGCGCGCGAAAACATACAACCACACAACTGTAAAATCTTGCACAGATAAGGAGGAAGATGTATACCTGCGGGAAGGCCTCAAGAAATTCCAAAAAAAATACCACGATGATCCTTGCGTCGAGTAGATGAAAAAAGTCTACAAGCACGTCCTGATCCGAGACTTGTGCGCGGAGATCTCCTCAAAAGAAGGTGCTGCCCTCACCAAAAACTCACAGCAAACAGGGTCCCAATGAGCACGAGAAAACACCTCGAAAAACACGAAACCAGAAAATGTGCGAGAAACCAAAATCGTAGCCTCACCTGTCGCGGATCCAGCGGCGAAGAAATCGCTCAAAAATATGGTGGGAGTAGGTCGGGGGAGCTCGTACACCGAAGAGCGACGGAAGAAACACCGAAGAAAGAGCGTCGCGCCGCGCCAAGAAAATGAGAATCTCGAAAAGCGTGCCCCCAAAAATCCCCAAACTCTGCAGATGGAAGCTTCACTGCGTGAGGAACAACTTTGGTGAAGAACTCCCTTCGGTCTGAAGCTCGGAAAAGCCAAAGAGAAGCAAGGGAACGCGGCTCGGGCTTTATATAGGCCGCAGAAAACAAATGAAGAAATCCCAAAAATATCCCCACTTTCGGGGGCACCCGGAATTTTCGGGCGCCCGAATCCGGGCGCAAGAGGGATTACTGTAGCTGCCAGGAAAATCCTGGTGCGGCCACGTCACCCGCACAGCAAACAGCTGTGCGGGGCGCACCGGGAGTGGCCACGTGGCACTCCCGGTGACCGACACGTGTCCCGCACAGCAAACAGCTGTGCGGGGCGCGTGTGGTGCCGCCGCGTGGCACCTACCCGGTCAAACGGGTAGGTGGCGCCCTCCAGAGGCAGGGCGACACGTGGCCCTGCCACTGTCGCGGTCACACGTGCGGGCAGGCGCCGCACTGGCCGCCTGCCACGCACGCGCCCCGAGGCGCCCGACCGCGACCCGGTGCGCCGCGCCTCGTGAGCCCGCGAATGGCGTGACGACACGTGTCCCGTGCACCTGGTCCACGCACCCAAATCAGGTTTCGTGGACCGCGCCGCGTGCACCGACCAATCGAGGGATGCCACGCGTCCCCCCGCCCCGGTCCATGCACCGCCGCGCAAAATCTGTAGACCGCGCCTCACGGGCCCACCAATCAGGCGGCGCCACGTGTCATGCGCCGGGTCCGTGCACCCAGCCGCGGCACTCTGTGGACCGCGCGCTGCGGACCGGCCAATCATGGGCTGCCACGTGGCAGCCGGCGGTCCACGGCCCCTCCCATGTACCGAAATTCAACGAAAACTTTCGGGAGTCCGTTTTTGGGCATCCGGACTCAGAATTTAACAAGCAAATAGCCTTTTTCAAGCGTTTTTCCGCGCTGAATCCATTTCCAACCTCTGTTTGGCCAAAAAACTTTTTAAAATTTCGGCAAACACAGCCGAAGGCCCACACAGCTGTAGATATCTCACAGGGTCCATCTGTAGCATCCCCTTGATGCACAATGGGCCAGACACACCAACAATAGGTGTTCTAAACAATGGATTCACCAGAAAAAGCTGCATGGAAATCTGGGCCACCACACTAGCACCGGTCTAAACACAGCTACTAGACTCCACTCGGTCCCCCTGACACGAGTGCAACAATAAAGCAAATGTCTGTAATAAATCCAATCTAATGTCACCAGTAAAACTGGTACTGCCTGCTGTGCCTGCCAAATCGGGTATGCATAACACCGATAGGGGATGGGAGTCTCAAGGACTCGAAGTCTGAAATTCGCACACTCCGGAGTGGAACTCGAGGGGAGCGACCCACACGAGTAAAGTATCTCAGTGATAAGTATAAATCAGCAGGACTGGATCATGACTCTGATCAAAGTGGGAAAGCCCAACCGCTAAAGAAAGCCTCGGTCCTCAATCAGATGCAAAATACTCAAATAGTGGGAAACTCCGTCCACTAGAGAATTCAGATACCCAATCTGGTGCATAAATAAATATCCGGTCAACCGCCCAATATCCGCGGTTGCCGCAATACCCTGCCATCTATAATCAAGTCCTATAACCGACCTCCGGTCAACCGCCCAAAATTCGCGGTCACCGCGAAACCCTGCCAACCTCAATCCAGCACAACCCGTCCCTGACACCAATATCCCGGCTACACTACCCTGTTGGGTTATGAATAATTGGATCTAAATAGGAAAAAAAACACCTAGAGGGGGGTGAATAGGTGTAAGCAGTAAACACTCAAAAAATCATTGCGCAATAAAATCCAATGCGGAAATAAAAATAAACACGCAAGATTTTTACGTGGAAAAACTCCAAACCGGAGTAAAAAACCACGGGACCGATCACACGGCGAAATCCACTAGAATTAAACACGTACAAGGTGATATACCGTACTCACAGACGACTCAACCTTTTCCATACGCTCCTAGTAGATCTTCTCCGCTCGCTCCGTAACGCTTCTCGAATCCACGATTAGCGCCCAACGCCGAATCCACGGCGTCCAACGTCGAGTCCACGACGTCCGACCGAATCCACGGTCTTCACCCAGTAGCACGCTTCGAATCCACGAACGTACCTCGCTCCGAATCCACGAGAGCGGTTGCACCTTGAATCCACAAGGCCACGCGAGTCCACGCGCCGATTTTGGGAAAATCGTTGTTTTTTGGGTGGTGATGATCCGCCGAATACTTAGATTAGAAATAGATCGGAAATACCATCTAAGTATTCATTAATTTGATTCTACTCAAAATCTGAATTTGGAAAACCTAGAATCAAATTAATAATATAGATGAAGAAACATAGAATTAAATCTAGTATTTCCTTTCTTCTCTATATGTGGATTTTTCTCTTTTTCGGTCGTATTTTTCGCATACCCTAAAAGATGAATCATAGGGTCTATTTATAGGTTAGAAACCATTGGAAGAAGATAAGCATAAAAAACTAACCATTTCTGGAATTTTACAGGACGACAGTCCGGACTGGAACTGACGGTTCGGACTGTTTCAGCGAAACAGACTATTTCCAGAAAAGAGGACATTCGGGGTCCGGACTGAAATTCCACGGTCCGGACTGTTCATGCAATTCCTTCAAATTACACGTTCGGGGTCCGGACTGAAATTCCAAGGTTCGGACTGGAATTGCTGATGAACCAACCTCTGTTCGGGGTCCGGATTGTAATGTCCGATCCGGATCCTGAACATGTCCCATGTCCAGTTTTTGATTTTTAAGCAATTAAAATTCTTCCAAGTGTTTCTACACTATAAGAAGTATTCGGATCACCAAAAATCTTTAGTTAAACGTACCTGATCCTTTTGAATTCTTCTTTCTTGAGATTGAGGTATATGATCCAAACTTCTTTTCTTCAATCTTCAAGACTTAGACAAATTTCACGAAATACGCCAACTCAAATTCCGTAAAAATCTCCCCCTTTGGCGGTTTCGTGACAAAACACAAATCCACTCAAGAAAATTCAAAAAGATATTTTTGTTGATATCACCATACAACAAAAATTTACATTGGAGATCCAAAAATGATAAATACATGAGTTAAACTCCTAAGACAGACTCTAGACTTAGACATCTGTACTCTCTGCAAAATAAATCATTCTTGACAAAAAAGATCGTTAGATAGCTCAAGAATTTTCAACAATCAAAACCAAACACAGAGAAAGAGTTTATACTCATAATGACATTTAAGAATTCAGATATGTAAGAGGATCATAATCAAAAACCAACATATCTTCTATGCATTCAAAAACCAAATGTCACAAAATGTTAGTCAACATCAACTTGTTAGTCATATTACATGCCCAAATAGTTAGTCGAATAGTTAGTAGGGACATGCATCAAATCACAAGATAAAACCATAGTTGAAGTTATACTTACCTTAGTTTCAAGTTTTCACACAGTTCTCACACAAGCATTGTTCAAGCATTGTTCAAGCCTCTCTCCCCCTTTTTGTCATAAAACTTAGCCAAAATTACAAAATATAAGGAGAGTTAAAAAAAGTTCAAATTACTAGAAAAACCTGAGAACTAAAACAAAACTAAAAACCTGCAAAGATTAAAAACCTGCACAAAAAGGATGAAAAATAAGAGTAAAAAGCTAATAGATGGAGAGAATAAAGAAGATTACTCCGAATCTTCAGAACTGATGCATCCTAGCTTTTGAAAGATTTTCTTGATGTGCTTGTTCATGGAAACTTGTTCTTTCTTAACGTCTCTAATCTCTTCTTTCATCTCGATGAATTCATTTGACATGCGTTCTTG
The DNA here is from genome assembly GCA_029168755.2 of Tillandsia fasciculata. Classification (NCBI taxonomy): domain Eukaryota; kingdom Viridiplantae; phylum Streptophyta; class Magnoliopsida; order Poales; family Bromeliaceae; genus Tillandsia; species Tillandsia fasciculata. The sequence goes on from CM054933.1 coordinate 13,966,698, forward strand.
CTCGTTGGAGAGACGTTGCTGTTCTTTATAAATAGAAGTTACAGAGGCATCTTCGTCTGACGGTGAGGAAGATGGATGTTGAGTTGCAGGTGCCGGTGGAACGGAAGTTGTTGCTGCCGAGGTTGAAGGTCTTCGTCTTGGAGGAGGTGAAGGAGGATCATCTGGTTTCGCTGGTAGAGACTTTATAACTGTTGTCTCATTAATTGTTCCCAAACTATGCATATATGTCGATGAGGAAGTATCGACCTTGAATTTCTTCAGAATTCGCATAATAATCAACGGGAACGGAAGTCTCTCCGTGGGATGGGCATGCTCCACATATCGCGCCATCCGTGACCAGATGAGGAACGTGATGTTGAAGTTTGATCCCAAGGCTGCTGTGGGATTTCCCAGAAGATAAAGAAATAGCATCCTGTCCCACCTAAGAACTTTTGTTTGCATATTCGGAAGAATATTGTAGCAAACAATAAAATTAAGGGATCGATATTCCGGTCGAAGCTCTCTTGAATAGACAGAATTTCCTGTTGACTGAGTGTCTGGAAAACAGATTCCATCTACGACCACTCTGTTACGGAATTTAAGTTGGCGTATTTTGTGAAAGTATTGAGTCTTGAAGATTGAAGATGAAAGAACTTTGGATCATATACCTCAATCTCAAGAAAGAAGAATTCAAAAGGATCAGGTATATTTAACTAAAGATTTTTGATGATCCGAATACTTCTTGTAGTGTAGAAACACCTGGAAGAATGTTTAATTGCATAAAAATCAAAAACTGGACATGGGACATGTTCAGGATCCGGATCGGGCCTTCCAATCCGGATCCCGAAGGGTGTTTGTTCATACACTGGTTCAATCCGGATCGCAGCATTTCATGATCCGGATCCCGAACACTAGTTTTACCTTTTTGCTTGCACGATCCGGATCAGGATTCGCAATCCGGATCCCGAACGTGATGTTTGGTGAAACTGTATGAACGATCCGGATCGGGGACTTCGATTCGGATCCCGAACTAGCATTTTTCTGGAAATCGTCTTTCTTGCTACTGCAATCCGGATCGCCCATTTCCAATCCGGATCGCCGTCCGTAAAATCTCCAGAAAAGGCAGTTTTTGATCCTTATCTTCTTCCAATGGTTTCTAACCTATAAATAGCCCTTTATTCATTTTCTAGGGCATCCGCAAAAATAGAAAAAGATAGCCGAAAAAGAAAAATCCACATATAGAGAAGAAAGGAAATCAATAGATTTATTCTATGTTTCTTCATCTATATTGATTGATTTGATTCTAGGTTTTCCAAACTCAGATTTTGAGTAGAATCAAATCGATGAATACTTAGATGGTATTTTCGATTTATTTCTAATCTAAGTATTCGGCGGATCATCACCACCCAAAAAACAACGATTTACCCCAAATCGGCGCGTGGACTCGCGTGGCCTTGTGGATTCAAGGTGCAACCGCTCTCGTGGATTCGGAGCGAGGTACGTTCGTGGATTCAAAGCGTGCTACTGGGTGAAGACCGTGGATTCGGTCGGACGTCGTGGACTCGACGTTGGACGCTGTGGATTCAGCGTTGGGCGCAGATCGTGGATTCGAGAAGCGTCGTGGAGCGAGCGGAGAAGATCTACTAGGAGCGTATGGTAAAAGGTTGAGTCGTCTGTGAGTACGTTATATCACCTTGTACGTGTGTTAATTCTAGTGGATTTCGCCGTGTTATCGGTCCCGTGGTTTTTTACTCCGGTTTGGAGTTTTTCCACGTAAAAATCTTGCGTGTTATTTTTTTTTCCGCATTGGGTTTTATTGCGCAATGATTTTTTGAGTGTTTATTGTTTACACCTATTCACCCCCCTCTAGGTGTTTTTTCCCTATTTAGATCCATATTAATATAACCCAACAAGTGGTATCAGAGCGGGAATAGGGTTGTAAACAATGGTTGAAGGTGGAAACATCAATCGACCCCCTTTCTTTGATGGAACAAATTATGCGTACTGGAAAGTACGGATGAAAGCCTTTTTAATTTCCATCGACGAAAGGGTGTGGCAATCAATTGAATTAGGATGGTCTAATCCAACTGAAATATTTCTGATGTTCGCACCTTAAAACCTAGGTCGAAATGGACCAAGGAAGAGATAGATTCATCTTCTTACAATGGCAAAGGAATTAATGCTCTATTTAATGCTTTGTCACAAACAGAGTTCTCTCGCGTCTCGGCATGTGAGACTGCGAAAGAAATCTGGGATGTTCTTCAAGTTACGCATGAGGGAACTAACCTTGTGAAGATTCAGAAACTGCAAATGCTTACGAGCAAGTTTGACTCTATCTCTATGGCAGAGAATGAATCTTTCACTGACTATTACACACGATTGCAAGACATCGTAAACTCATGTGCTAACTTGGGAGAGAAGATTCCAGAATTTAAAGTTGTAAGAAAGATTTTAAGAACTCTTCCTGAACGATTTCGCCCGAAGGTCGCAGCCATTGAAACAATTAAACACCCGGACGAAATGCGTGTAGAAGAATTAGTTGGTGCTTTACAAACTTATGAAATGACATTTCCTACTAACTATTCTTCTGGAAAGGCATCCTCTTCTAAGTCTTCAGGTTATGCATTGAAATCAACTAAAGAAGAAGACGCGGATTCATCCTCCTCGGACGATGACGAGAACCTATCTATGGAGGACTTTGAGAAGCAGCTCGCTCTCTTGACAAGGAAGTTTCGCCGCAACTTTCGAAGGGGTAATTCAAGTAAAACTCCATCCTTCAGAAAGTCGAAGAAAGGCAAGGGTCCTTCAAGTTACAAGTCAAGAAAGCAAGAGAACTTCTCAAAGGATAAGAAAAGTTCAGAGGGACAAGTACAGTGCTTCAAATATCGAGGCTACGGCCACATTGCAACGGAGTGTCCCAACAAGAATCCGGCAAAGAAGAAAGCGATGCAAGTCGTTACTTGGGATGACAACTCCACGTCAAATGAGTCATCCTCAAGTGATGAAGAAGACAACGCGACAGCATTCCACGCGTCCACTACATCTTCACCCTTCATGTGCTTGATGGCTAGTACCTCCGATTCCTTGTCCAACTCCTCCCTTGTTGAAAAGAACGCTACGGACAGCGAATCGAGCAATTCTGAAGGAGAAGATTTTGCTCTTGCCTATCATAAGCTTTTGAGGGATTCAAAGAAATTGGCAAAGCAAAATCGGAGTTTGAGAGGGAGATTGCAGGATCTCGAAGAAGAAGCAAAAAGAGCATCTTCTCTCTCAAACGCTCTTGAAGCGGAAAGGGATAATCTAGCCAAAGCGAATGTTTCCCTTCAAGAGAAAAATGAGCTTTCTACAAAAAAATTGTGGTTTAGCGGCATTCTGTAATTGCCGCCTAAAGGTCAAAAAGTGCCGTAAAAATAAGTAGTGGCATTTAGCAATTAGTGCCGCCTAAAGTTGTGTTGCTGATTCTTCTACCGGCATTTAATTAAATTGCCGTTAAAATTAAATAATTAGTAGCATTAAATAAATGCCGTTATAGATGTGGTTATTAGCGAAATTATTAAATGCCAGTATTTTTTTATTATCTACAACACTAATAAATGCCGGTAATTATTAGTTTATTTGCAATATTATACAAATATTGGTAATGTATTGTTAATAAATGCCGGTAATTATTAGTTTATTTGCAATATTATACAAATATTGGTAATGTATTGTTAATAAATGCCGGTAATTATTAATTTATTTGCAATATTATACAAATATTGGTAATGTATTGTTAATAAATGCCGGTAATTATTAGTTTATTTGCAATATTATATAAATATTGGTAATGTATTGTTAATAAATGCCGGTAATTATTAGTTTATTTGCAATATTATACAAATGTTGATAATCTGTTGTTAATTCCGGCATTAATAAATGCCGCTAATTTTAAATATTTTTAAATTATATTTTTAAATAAATAAAAATAATATGAATTATTATTTGCATTATCATAAAATAATTAAATCTTATTAATTTCAAAAAATACAAATTCAATGGATAATATGAGATTTCAATATTTTCAATATTTATGCATAAATCGTACATAACAAAATAACAAAAATAATTTACTAAGCTCATTTTCAATTAAAAACAATAAGTTAAAATCTTCAATACATTCAACATCCAAAAAAATAACAAATGACCACAAAATATTTCTAAACACAAAAGTACCAATACGTACACAAATAACGCATCCAAATAGGTCAGTACACGACATAAAGTTGTTTGCGAATATAAAAATACAGCTTAAAATTGTTTAAATTGTCTTTAATTCCAAAGGTAGCATTACCTGCGTTGAATCTGTCAAAAAAAGAACACGTTAAAAGTTAGTTTTAACGAGTCAAAAGTCTATATATTAAATAATTAAATTGACGAAAGGATAAAAATATAGATCTTTGAGAAATGCAAATTCAAGAAAGTTTGAGACTCCATCAAGATACTTTTTGCTCACCCTATATTTATTTAAGTGGACGTGAGTTAATATGTCAAAATATTAATTCCAAATAAGACCATATTTCGTAGCTTGAAAAATCGTACTAAATCAAACCTGGGTTCATTCATCCAACTCTTATCCATAGATTGATGTCTAATATGGCGGCAGATAGACTAAATAGGTCCTTGCAAATCCTAATTAAACAAAACTATTAGTAAAAAACTTTAAAACATCGGAAAGTAAATTGCATAATAAAATTGCAAACGAGAAACTAAAATCACCGGGCTCTCTGGAACAGCACAGTTGACGAGCACGTAAACATGATATGTCTAAAGAGCTCAAGGTCTATCAGGAATGACCAGAGGTAGATAATAAAGTCCATTTGTCATTTTATTTCATCAAAGTACGCGAATATGCGTCGAAAGCCGTTAAACCGACGATTTCGCCGATTTACGGTTCGTTACCCGATTCCTGCTCAACGAAGACTAACGGACCTCCAACAAAAAGTTTAGAGACCATGTAAACGCTGCCCGAGACAGCCCACAAAGTTACATTTGCATCTAACTCCCCAGGGTTTTCTAAAATCACATAATTATTCTCAAAAACTACACATTTCGACTCGTTAAAAATATCCGAGGGGTTCAAACATGAACTGAAGGTACCAGTAGATAGTTCTCAACCTAACTAAAGCCGTGCTCGCTGGTTGGAGTTGACACGACACCCGAAAACACAATCGGGTCCATAAAATCTTTTAAAATTGCATAAAATTACGATTTAAACTACCGTTTCGGTCCGTTCTTTAAATCCGGGAATCCAAAAATTGCGCCGTAAATTTCAGCGCGTCTGGTTTGACGTGACGAAACCCGTGCTCACATACTTGGGTCAGCACGAACTCCGAGGGCAAAGTTGGCCCATAATTATTGTGTATTAAGGCTCAAAATTGCTAAACAATTATAATTAATGGTTCTTTTCCATTACTAGTGTGAGCATCATGCTCAGGGGTACTAAATAACATAGAAGCTCATCTCTGAACCTCAGCTAATGCACCAAACCTAAGTGTTGGATCAACACCATCAAGACAAGAGCTCGACATACGAAAAACATTTAACTAAGCATTCAAGTTGGAAAGGAAGATGGCTATCATGCTCAGTGGGTCAAGAGGACATAAGGGCTTGCTCTAACCAAGCTACAAAGGTGCTATAAACAATGCGAAGGTCACATAGCTTAGGCTAAGGCTTGGCATGTGGGATTCAACAATCCTCTTCATCATTTTTTTAAAACAACCTGAGCAGACAGCTCCTGGGTTCATGTGGAGTCTTTTGATCCATTGCTGGCTGCTTCGTATTGGTTAGAATGGACTTCGGGTTCTCTGAGGCATTTCCCCAAACACCCGGTGTGCAATAGGCTTAAACACAAGTTAGAAGACAACAATGGTGGAACTTTAAACAAGGGTTCTGAGTCTCAAGCACATGCACCTGTAGGTGCTAATAGCCTCCACGAACCTCGCCAGATGCATGGCCGACGGTGAGGAGCACCAGCAACGGCGGCGGCGCGAGCTCGGCCGGAGCAACACCATTAATGGTGGAATCCCAACAGGACAGCATGGGTTGCATGCAAGGGTACCCATGGCTCTGTCTCGACCTGCTGAAGCAAACTGGGCAGGTGGCCGGCGGCAGCAAGCGGCGGCGGCGCCGGCGGATCACTCTTGGCCGGAGCAAAGTTAATGCAAACCTAGGGCTTCAATCTGCGAAGCACACACTCCACCGAATGCCATGAAACTTCTTGGGGAGGCTCTACAGACCCTACAGAGAATTCCCACCAACTTGGTTTCGAAGTTGGGCCATCGGGTGCGGCCAGCGGCTTGGGCGGAGCAAAGCTAGGGTTCCGGCGGGTGCCTTTTTCCCGCCGGCAACCGGGAGCACCCCGAGAGTCGGGGCTCAGCATGGGACATCCCCACAACATCACTAACCTACTGTAGTGGTCTAGGTTACAAAAAAAATGCAAAGCAACAAGAACTCACCTTGCCGGATCCGAGGAAGAAGAAGGTTGGTCTTCCCGGCGTCGCGCGGCCACGGCGGCGCACCGGCCTTCACGGCTAGTCTTCTGGGCGAAGATCACCACCACAGAAAAGTCCAGGCACAATCTGGGGGCTTGGTTACTTCTCCCTCACCTACAACCCGAAAATCAAGGTTGCTTCTTGCTTTTTTTTTTTCCGGCGACCAGGGGCGGCGGCCGGCGGCGCAGCAGTTTGGAAAAGGTAGCAGAGGGAGAGGAGGGAGCTAGGGGTGCGGCTGGGTGCTCACTTTTCTGGATTAGGGTTGCAAAAGAAAACCCTAATGCAACCCTATATATAGATGCAACACAAGTGCAATGTAGTCCTTTATCTCTTAATATTTTTGCTTAAGTCCATTACTGTAAGACACGTTTACTATAAGGGCCCTCCTCTACAGGTTTGGTGCAATCGACACATAAAATATAGCATTTTTACGCAAAATACTGCGATTTTTCTCCTATTTCATGCTTTTCGAGACAATCGGGCTGTCAAACTGCAAATCTGACACTGCCACGACGTCCGGCACGTCGAGATCTATAAGGTAGCGATTTTGGTTCGTTAAAATTTCGCTCCATAATTTTTAAATTCCATCTTATACTGTAAATTATACAGTTCGGCACGCGTTACGATGCCTTAGGGTCGTCAAACGGAAATTCCGTCAGCGCCATTGCGTTCAGGTCGTCGAAACGGATTAAATCGACTATTTGGATCACTATGTTCGGATTCCGTTCAGTAAAATAGTGCTTGTTGCAATCGACGGAGTCAAAAACTCAGGGGCTACTGTTCATCTACAGTAATAACTTAAGTTATACTGTGCACAGAGCACTGTTACATTGGTCGCGGCTATTTGTCCACTTCTTCGCTGAATTCTGGAAGATCCGACCGTCAGATCGAAAAGTGCTGAATACGAATCTCGCTCAGTTCGACGAGACGATCGCAACGGTCAACTCGGATTTCCAAAATCATGTCCAGATTAGAAAATAGCCTTTTTGTCTCGTAAATTGTGCAACTCGCACACTGGCAATTGACTAAATAAATCAATTAGGGTCATTTGAACTCGAAATGAACTATTATTTTACTTTTAATCTATTTATTAAAAATAAAATATTTTGGATTATTACACTGATCGAAAAACAGTCTATACCATTTTCAATCGGTTCGACGAGACGGTCACACTGGCAATTTCAGATTTTCGAGATCAAACTTGGATCTAAAAGGTGAACAAATATTGCTCTGAAAAATATGCAATTTGCAGGAATAAATCTAATATTATTTATTTATATCTTAAGTAAGAATTTAAGATCTTTTACCAATATTTGCTTTTAAATTGCATAATAAAGTTTTTAGTGGCATTAAAAGTAATTGCCGGTATTTAAACTATCTTTTACCAGCATTTAAAAATAAATATAGCTAAATATTCATATTTACCAACAATAATTTGTAAATATCGATAAATGATATATTTAGCAACAATTTTTAATAAATGCCTGTATATTTTATATTTAGCAACATTTACTTAAATATTGCAACGAATAGTGCCGCTGTATGTCATATTCACCAACAATAATTTGTTAATATCGATAAATGATATATTTAGCAATATTTTTTAATAAATGCCTGTATATTTTGTATTTAGCAACATTTACTTAAATATTGCAACGAATAGTGCCGCTGTATGTCATATTCACCAACAATAATTTGTAAATATCGATAAATGATATATTTAGCAATAATGTTTAATAAATGCCTGTATAATTTATATTTAGCAACATTTACATAAATATTGCAAGGAATAGTGCCGCTGTATGTCAAATTTCTAGTAGTGTTTTTGAGAAAGAACATGAGAAATTGGTGGATAAAGCGAATCATTTCTCAAAGCTCTACGACGAGGCTCGACGGGATAAAATGGAAATGACAAAGACCATTCTCCAACTCAAAGATGACTTACAGCGATTTTCTTCTGGAAGGAGTAAGTTGGACAGGCTTCTTGGTCTTGGTCAAACAAATAAGTTCGGCCTCGGGTACACTCAAACTGGAGACATTCCAAGTTCGAGTGGGACAGTTTTTGTGCCTCAGTCGGTACCTCCTCCTCCGACACCGGAATTCACGACAATCAACGACAACAAGCCTACCTCATCCTCCTCGGGATCGTCAAGATCTAAGGTATGTTTTCGTTGTGGCATTTCAGGGCACATAAGGAGAAATTGCAAGACGGGAGCCAAACGCACACCTCAAGCACCTCTTGCAATGACTACCAAAAAGGTGATTCCTCAGAAATCAAATACAAATCATTGAAGGAAAAGAGCCTTGGTAGTTCACCGCTCAAGACGACATCATCAAGGAGCAGCAATTCTTCAACAAGACGCTTTCACCTAGGCGAGTAACTTCACGACCATTACCGACGCATTCCAAAAAGGTTTGGGTGCGCAAAGGTGAAATTTTCCCTTGTCTTGTTACCAATATTTCCTTGCATGCATATGATAGTTCGTCTTGGTATCTGGATAGCGGGTGTTCCCGTCACATGACCGGTGACAAAAACTGTTTTCAAACATTTGAGAAAATCTCCGGAGGACTTGTTGTTTTCGGAGATGGTCGGTCTTCCAAAATTGTTGGAAAAGGAACTATCGCTATTCCGGATGGCCCGGTTCTAAATAATGTGTTATTTGTTAATGGCCTTAAGACTAACCTCATTAGCATAAGCCAACTTTGTGATAATGGTTATTCAGTTAATTTTTCATCTGATGAATGTACTGTAACTGACAAGAACCATGTCTTCTTTTTAAAAGGGGTTAGATCAGAAAACAATTGTTATGTAGTTCCTAGTAAATTTCTGAAAAATGTAACCTAGCATCTTTGAAAAATGAAACACTTTGGCATGAAAGGCTAGGTCACATAAACTTTAAGGAACTTGCTAGAATTTCAAACAAAGATGTGGTCAAGGGGGTTCCTAAACTTTCTTTTGAACAAAACATTGTGTGTGGCGGTTGCCAAAAGGGAAAACAGTCTAGGACTGCACACAAGAACTTGAACCACATAGGTACAAAACGGCCTTTGGAACTTTTGCACATGGACTTAATGGGGCCAACTCGTCAACCATCTTTGGGAGGTAAATGGTATATTTTCTTATTGGTTGATGATTTCTCTAGATATACTTGGGTAGCATTTTTAAAAGAGAAAGCTGATACTTTTGATTCTTTTCACGAGATTTGCCATCGTATTATGATTGAAAAGAATGAAAAGATTACTCGAGTTAGAAGTGATAGAGGTGGAGAATTCATAAATTCCAAATTCATTGATTTTTGCACTTCTAATGGCATTAAACATGAATTCTCCGCACCTTATACACCTCAACAAAATGGTGTAGTCGAGCGCAAAAACAGGGTCGTACAGGAGATGGCACGTGTTATGCTTCATAGCCGGAACTTACCGTTATATTTTTGGGCTGAAGCGGTGAACACTGCTGTCTATGTTATTAATCGAGTGTATTTGCGCCCGGGGACTTTGAATACACCATATGAACTATGGTTTTGTAGAAAACCTAACATCAAATATTTTCGTATCTTTGGGAGTCGGTGTTTTATTTTACGTGATCGCGAGAATCTTGGAAAATTTGACTCTCGAAGTGACGAAGGGATTTTCTTAGGTTATTCTACAAACAGTAGAGCATATCGAGTTTTTAACTTAGAATCTAAGACGATCGTAGAATCGATAAATGTTAAGGTAGATGAAGCTTTTCACTTTGAATCTGAAAAATCTACCCTCGATATCTCTCTTGATGATGATACACCTGCTAATGCATCTTCTTCTAACAATTCTTTCGATAATAATGATGCATCTAACGGTTCTTCAAGTTTATCTGATGTGCAGGAATCATCTCGTGTACCTCCGACTACTCCTCTACCTCAAACGTTACGCATCTCCAAGGATCATCCTGAATCGAACATCATTGGAGATCCACAAGAAGGAGTTAGAACACGGAGACAATTGGTTTGCGGATTTGCATGCTATGTATCTCAAATCGAACCAAAGAATGTTGATGAAGCTCTTCAAGATGACTACTGGATTAAAGCAATGCAGGAAGAGCTCCATCAATTTGAGCGAAACAAAGTCTGGGAATTAACGAAGCCTCCGAAGCAACACAATGTGATAGGTACCAAATGGATCTTCAAGAACAAGAAAAATGAAGATGGTACTATCATCAGGAACAAAGCAAGGTTAGTTGCTCAAGGCTACTCTCAAGTAGAAGGTATAGACTTTGATGAAACTTTCGCCCCTGTAGCTAGACTCGAGTCCATTCGTATCTTATTTGCGATAGCTTGTCATTTTAAAATCAAATTATTTCAAATGGACGTTAAGAGCGCCTTTTTAAATGGGTTTTTAAATGAGGAAGTTTATGTGGCTCAACCGAAAGGTTTTGTGGATCATAAACTACCTAACCATGTTTTTCGTCTGAAAAAGGCTCTTTACGGTCTGAAACAAGCACCGCGAGCATGGTACGAAAGGTTGACAAAGCACCTTTTGGAAAAGGGCTATACTCGAGGGGGAGCTGACAGGACTCTCTTTGTGAAGCATTATCAAAACAATTTCATTGTTGCACAAATCTATGTCGATGACATTGTATTTGGCGCAACAAGAGATAATGATGCTTCTAAATTCGCGGAGACCATGGAAAGCGAATTTGAGATGTCCATGATGGGCGAATTGACTTATTTTCTTGGATTACAAGTTAAACAAAACGATGAAGGTATTCACTTGTGTCAATCCAAGTATGCAATGGAGTTGGTCAAAAAGTTTGATCTTGAAAATTCTAAGGATTTTCCGACTCCAATGGGAACTAGCCATAAGGGACTTGGAAGTGAATCACATAGTGAGAATGTAGACGAGAAACTGTATCGCAGTATGATTGGAAGTCTACTATATCTCACGGCTAGTCGCCCGGATATATCCTTCAGTGTTGGGATTTGTGCGAGATATCAATCAGCACCGAAGGAGGTTCACCTGAAAGCGGTGAAACGGATCATCCGATATATCAAAGGTACAATCAATTTCGGAATTTGGTATCCTATGGGAACAAGTTTGGATATTGTTGGATACTCAGATGCCGATTGGGCTGGATCGGTGGATGATCGGAAAAGCACGAGTGGTGCATGCTTCTATCTTGGCCATTGCCTTGTTGCATGGCACAGTAAAAAGCAGAACTGCATAGCACTCTCGACTGCCGAAGCGGAGTACATTTCTGCAGGAAGTTGTTCAACCCAATTGATTTGGATGAAAAGCGTGTTGAGCGATTTCCGGATTTCAGCATCTTCGGTAACCATTTTATGTGACAACACTAGTGCTATTAACATTTCTAAAAACCCTGTGTTGCACTCTAGAACAAAACATATTGAACTTAGATATCATTTTCTTAGAGAGCTAGTTGAATCAAATATTCTTCAACTGTCATATATTTCAACTGAGGATCAATTAGCTGATATCTTAACAAAACCTTTGGATCAAAAACGTTTTATTCACTTGCGTAAAGCAATTGGCATGCTTTCCTTGAAATAACCTTTTTGAAACCTTTGCTTAGGTTAGGTTTTGTTTTTGTTTTGTTTTGTTCTTTATCTATGTTTGTACATAGGACATTAATTGAGCATAAATCATAATTGACTTTAATTGCATCTTTTCATGCATTTAGAAATTTATTATGCTTTTGATATCATAATATTTCAATGTTGCAATGATCATTTATGTTAATTAAGTCATCTTTTAAGTGATCAAAGTCAATTTCTCTCTCAATGATCTCTTGGTATAGTCATTATCTTATTTGATTGCTTAGTCGAGTATGAATGCGAGATCAATTTTTGGTTGAATACCTTATATATTAAATAATTGATAGCCAATTGAGGGGGAGTCAAAGAAAAGTAATATGCTCAAAAGATGTGGAAAGAGTTACATCCCAATGAGGAGTGTGAAAACTACCACCACATGGAGGAAAGAGCTAAGTCGTCCGAGTACTGTGTGCAGCTACCACATGAATACCAAGCATGTTTGTCAATTTTTGAATTTGATAAAATGCATATTGAAATACTTGACTCAGTCAAATTTCATGGTTGGTATAAGGTGGAATTTTGATAAAAGATGCTCAAAGAGCCACTCCTTCAACAGATTGTCTAGATATATTATCTAACTTATCTGGGATTTCAAACATCTATTGATCTTGGTATTTCATTTTCTTTACCAAAATTGATGATTTGATAAAGGCATTACGCATAAGATCAGGATAGATGTGATTGAAGTTGTTCAACTTTAAGTGTTTTAATTTCATAAATTTTCGTTTCATTTTTGAGTATTTTTGATAGATTTAGTATAATCTATTTCTTGTTGTATGAAACGATGATTTTTGTTTAAAGTTGATATGGTAAAGTGCTTACATACTTTTTCTGGATTTTATGGAATTTTTCTAAAATTTTCTGAAGAAAAAGTTGGAGCCGATCCGGATCGGGGTAAGTGATCCGGATCCCGAACGCAGGCTTTTCCTGCGGGTAGCCGATCCGGATCACATTCTCGATCCGATCCGGATCACGGCTAGGGTTTTAATAGAACGAAGAGATTTGATTTCTTTTACCCTAATCTTTTGTTCTCAAGTCTCTAGAGCTTCTCTCTCTAGATCTCTTGCATCTTGGAGCCTTCCAAACTCAAGTTCTTCGAATCCAAGTAAGTTTTGTTGATCAAAATCTCGGTTTTTCACAGTTTTTGCTTGTTTGCTCAAAACGTGAGCAAAAATCTTGCTTCTTTTTCGTTTGTGAATGGTTTTTGGTCAAATTTTTTTTGAAATAAGAACTTTGGGTAGATTAGTTTTGATTATATGCTGGGTTTTCACCTGATTAACGAATTTTTAGGCTTCGATTTCTGAAAATTCTGTTTTAGGGCATAAAAGAGGAATTTTTGAAAATCATGAAATTGATCCACTTTTAAAATTCTTTTTGCAAAACTGATTTGATTCTTGGCTTCTCTACATGATCATGATTATCTGGGTACAATTTTTTTCAGATCTTTGAAAATTAACAATCTTTCATGTGTTCTTGAGTTGGTCTTCACAGGAACTTCAATCTTCTTAAAATACTTTGGTCAATGGCGTTCTCTTGGATCATCCTTCTCTTGGTCTCTATGGTGCACACTCGGGCCACAAACAAACTAAAGAGAGCTAAGAAAACACAACAAAAGGGTGAGTTTGTTGAGGTCAGTGACACAGAAGTAGATTGTCATGAAGTAGATTGGACTCAATTGACAGATGATGATGACTCATTGCCTGAACAAAAGGCGTCTGATGGTTCAAAAGGAAAAGCCTCCGATGGTTCAAAGGGAAAGGCAACCATGGATACAGGAAAAGCACCTATGGCTGCACCAACCATCTCTGTGAAAAGGAAACGAGTAACTAAACGCTTTGGACTACGACGAGACGCTGGTATTGACACGCCAACAGTTCCTGACTCGCCGCCTCGCGTGGAAGGAGTATTCGTCAGCATGGATCGCCTTAGAGCTTTTGAACGACGTGAATGCATCGGTGAGCGTCATGTCAACATTGAAGCCCTTCGCAATCACTCACCAGAATTTGGAACCTTAATTGAGCAAGCTTCTCTTATTCAAGTCTGCCGATTCCCTGAACTTCTTGGATATTGTTTGTATCGTGTAAGAACTTTTTACACGAATGCAAGACATCTTCACGAAGATGAACATGGACCAATGCACTTCTTTACAAATATCCAAGGGATGAAACTTAAAATCACTCCACAGTTAATTGGTGAAGTCCTTGGAATGGAATCTAACACTTCAGGGGTCAACTTTTTAAAGGGAAGAAGTTTGACGAATGCCTTATGGCAAACCGTGATTGACAAGATTTGTTTGGAAGGAACTAAATCAGCTGATGGTAAAAGTGTAAGATCCAAACATCTACGACTGGAGTACCGATTTCTAAACTTCATCACGTGTTACAACATTCTGCCTAACATGCAGACCAAGGTCGTGAGATGGGAGAGACTGCTGTTCTTATATCTCATAGGTCATCCCTCTGAGGCTGTCGGATTGAACATGAATATTCCGTACATAATTTGGAATAGAATGTCAAGATATATTGTGCATCCTCATCCTTCTGAGCGACTTCCGTTTCCTCTACTTATCATGAGGATCTTACAAAAGTTTGACATTGATATAAGCTCAACATCATATCAGCACAGTTGCGGAATGATAGATGAATCAACGATTGTGAAGTCGCTTCACAAATTACCACATGTTACTGGGAAGAAACCTTGTGTCGGCACCTCGGCCTCACCGTCTCAACAAGAACCCGGCGCGGATGATGAAGCATCACTAACTTCGATTTTCAAGCAACAACATCGACTATCCGTTAAGCAAGAACAGATTTTGAAGGAACAGCAAAGAATCTCCAATGAGCTTGAAATCATCACGGCAGCTCATATTACCATAACTAAGAAGGTCAACTCTATGAACAAGCGGGTGAAAAAGATGTTCTCTAAAATGGGTTGCACGAGCTCTGAAGACTCGGATTCTGATGAATGATTACTTTTTGACTCATTTATTTTTCTCTTTTCTTTTTGTGCAGGACTTTTTTTTTAGGACTTAGTTTTGTTCTAATTTTTAGTTTAGTTCTCAGGTTTTTTCATGTTAATAGAACTTTTAACTCTCCTTTAACTTTGTAGTTTTGACTACGTTTTGGCTTTGTTTCTGTGACAAAAAGGGGGAGAGAGTTTAGAGAGAACTTGAACAATGACATGAACAATGATGATGAGAAAACTGTGTGAATGTGTGAACATTAAGGTAAGTATGACTTCAACTTCAACTTTGCTTTTATCTTGTGATTTGATGCATGTCCCTACTAACTATTTGACTAACTATTTGGGCATGTAATATGACTAACAAGTTGATGTTGGACTAACATTTTGTGACATTTGGTTTTTGAATGCATAGAAGATATGTTGGTTTTTGTCTATGATTTTCTTACATATCTGAATTCTCAAATGTCATGATGAGAATAAACTCTATCTCTGTACTTGGTTTTGTATGTTTCAATTCTTGAGGTATCTAACGATTTCTTTTGTCAAGAATGATTTCTTTGTGCAGAGAGTACAGATGTCTAAGTCTAGAGTCTGTTTTAGGAGTTTATCTCATGTTTTTAAATTTTTGGATCTCCATTGTAAATTTTTGTTGTATGGTGATAGCAACAAAAATATCTTTTTGAATTTTCTTTTGTGGATTTGTGTTTTGTCACGAAACCGCCAAAGGGGGAGATTGTTACGGAATTTGAGTTGGCGTATTTCGTGAAAGTGTTGAGTCTTGAAGATTGAAGATGAAAGAACTTTAGATCATATACCTCAATCTCAAGAAAGAAGAATTCAAAAGGATCAGGTATGTTTAACTAAAGATTTTTGATGATCCGAATACTTCTTGTAGTGTAGAAACACCTGGAAGAATGTTTAATTGCATAAAAATCAAAAACTGGACATGGGACATGTTCAGGATCCGGATCGGGCCTTCCAATCCGGATCCCGAAGGGTGTTTGTTCATACACTGGTTCAATCCGGATCGCAGCATTTCATGATCCGGATCCCGAACACTAGTTTTACCTTTTTGCTTGCACGATCCGGATCAGGATTCGCAATCCGGATCCCGAACGTGATGTTTGGTGAAACTGTATGAACGATCCGGATCGGGGACTTCGATCCGGATCCCGAACTAGCGTTTTTCTGGAAATCGTCTTTCTTGCTACTGCAATCCGGATCGCCCATTTCCAATCCGGATCGCCGTCCGTAAAATCTCCAGAAAAGGCAGTTTTTGATCCTTATCTTCTTCCAATGGTTTCTAACCTATAAATAGCCATTCATTCATTTTCTAGGGCATCCGCAAAAATAGAAAAAGATAGCCGAAAAAGAAAAATCCACATATATAGAGAAGAAAGGAAATCAATAGAATTTATTCTATGTTTCTTCATCTATATTGATTGATTTGATTCTAGGTTTTCCAAACTCAGATTTTGAGTAGAATCAAATTGATGAATACTTAGATGGTATTTCCGATTTATTTCTAATCTAAGTATTCGGCGGATCATCACCACCCAAAAAACAACGATTTACCCCAAATCGGCGCGTGGACTCGCGTGGCCTTGTGGATTCAAGGTGCAACCGCTCTCGTGGATTCGGAGCGAGGTACGTTCGTGGATTCGAAGCATGCTACTGGGTGAAGACCGTGGATTCGGTCGGACGTCGTGGATTCGACGTTGGACGCTGTGGATTCAGCGTTGGACGCAGATCGTGGATTCGAGACGCGTTGTGGAGCGAGCGGAGAAGATCTACTAGGAGCGTATGGTAAAAGGTTGAGTCGTCTGTGAGTACGTTATATCACCTTGTACGTGTGTTAATTCTAGTGGATTTCGCCGTGTTATCGGTCCCGTGGTTTTTTACTCCGGTTTGGAGTTTTTCCACGTAAAAATTTTGCGTGTTATTTTTTATTTCCGCATTGGGTTTTATTGCGCAATGATTTTTTGAGTTTTTATTGTTTACACCTATTCACCCCCCTCTAGGTGTTTTTTCCCCTATTTAGATCCATATTAATATAACCCAACAAGACCACTCTCCATGTGTTGGCGGA
The DNA here is from genome assembly GCA_029168755.2 of Tillandsia fasciculata. NCBI lineage: Eukaryota > Viridiplantae > Streptophyta > Magnoliopsida > Poales > Bromeliaceae > Tillandsia > Tillandsia fasciculata. The sequence continues at coordinate 13,983,851 of CM054933.1, forward strand.
GAAATTATGACCTTTGAGATAGTGTTGTCCTTCAGTTTGTGCTTTCATTCCTAAGACCTCTCCGATTAACTGTGGAGTAACTTTGATCTTAATATTTCTTACCTTTGTATGGAATTCTCTCTGTCCGTTGTCAAGATCAACCAAATTCGTTCCATTTTGATAGAACATCCTGACAGAGTGAAGGCAATATCCCATGGGGTCAGGAAAATGACAGATTGGTGCAAGTCCCGCCATGTCAACAATAGTACCGAATAGTGCAGATCGCTCCCTTAGAGCTTTGAGATTCACATGTCTCTCACCGATGCATTCTCTTTTCTCAAAGTCTTTGATTCTGTCGGAACTTATAAAGTCTTGTGGAGGAGGTCGACTTGCAATTGGCTCCTCAATAGATATTCCTCGAGCACTCCCTCTCTTTCGTGCAACACTTTTTCTCTTCGTCTTAAGAGCAGGTTCTTCCATCGGAGCTTTACCCTTATCTGTAGCAGTTGGCACAGACTTGGAGGTAGTAGGTGCAGTTGTTTCTACCATAAGCTCATCCCAGTCTATGGACTCGGTTTCTGACTCTGTCTCCGAGTCATCCTTTGCTTTCTTGGCTTTCTTTGTTCTCTTAGGTTTGTTTGTGGTTCGAGCGTGAACCGTTGCAACTAGCAGAAAGATGATCCAAGAGAATGCCATTGATCCAAGTGCTTAAGAAGAAAGAAGTCCCGTGAGCACAACTCAAGAACACGAAAAAATTTTTAATTTTCAAAAATTGAAAAAGTTGAACCCAAACAATCATAATCATGTAGAGAGACTAGGGATCAAGTTAGTTTTGCAAAATGAATTTTAAAAATAGATCAATTTCATGATTTTCAAAAATTCTGAAAATATGCCCTAAAACCGAATTTTTAGAAATCGAAGGCCAAAAATCCGTTTATCCTGAGAAAACCTAGCATATGATCAAAACTAATGTTCCCAGAGTTCTTATTTCAAAAGAAGTTTGATCAAAAACCATCCACAAATGAAAAAGATTCAAGTTTTCCTCCACGTTTTGAGCAAAAACATGAAAAACAGAGAAAAACCGAGATTTTGATCTAAAGAACTCACTTTGATTTGAAGAAAACGAGTTGGAAGGGCTCCAAGATCCTTGCTTTTTAGAGAGAGAGAGAGTTTGGAAGCTTAGAAACAAAAGATTGGAGTAAAGAAAAATCAAAAACCCTTTTGTTCTATATAAACCCTCGCCGCGGTCCGGACCCTCTGAAGAATGCAGTCCGGATCAGCTCCCCGCAGGATTTTCCTGCGTTCGGGGTCCGGATCAGCTCATGCAGTCCGGACTGGCTCCAAACTTTTTCTTCAGAAAAATTCAGAAAAATTCCAGAAAATCCCGAAAAAGATTGTAAGCACTTTTGTGTATCAACTTTAAATAAAAATCATCGTTTCATACAACAAGAAATGGATTATGTCAAATTTATCAAAAATACTCAAATAACGAAACGAAAATTTATAAAAATTAAATCCCTTAAAGTTGAACAACTTCAATCACATCTAACATGATCTTATGCGTAATGCCTTTATCAAATCATCAATTTGGTAAAGAAAATGAAATACCAAGATCAATAGATGTTTGAAATCCCAAATATGTTAGATAATATATCTAGACAATCTGTTGAAGAGAGTGGCTCTTTGAGCATCTTTCATTAAAATTCCCACCTTATACCAACCTTGAAATTTGACAGAGTCAAGTATTTCAACATGCATTTTATTTAATCAAAATTGAAAAACCATGCTTGGTATACATGTGGTAGCTGCACACAGTACTCGGACGACCGAGGTGGTAGCTCTTTCCTCCATGTGGTGGTAGTTTTCACACTCCTCATTGGGATGTAACTCTTTCCACATCTTTTGAGCATATTACATTTCTTTGACTCCCCCTCAATTGGCTATCAATTATTTAAGATATAAGGTATTCAACCAAAAATTGATCTCGCATTCATACTCGACTAAATAGTCAAATAAGATAATGACTATACCAAGAGATCATTGAGAGAGAAATTGACTTTGATCACTTAAAAGATGACTTAATTGACATAAATGATCATTGCATCATTGAAATATTATGATATCAAAAGCATAATAAATTTCTAAATGCGTGAAAGGATGCAGTTAAAGTCAATATAACTAATGCTCAATTAATGTTCTATGTACAAACATAGATAAAGAACAAAAACACAAAAACAAAACCTAACCTAAGGATTGGTTTCAAAAAGAGATTATTTCAAGGAAAGCATTCCAATTGCCTTACGCAAGTGAATAAATCGTTTTTGATCCAAAGGTTTTGTTAAAATGTCAGCTAATTGATCCTCAGTTGAAATATATGAAAGTTGAAGAATATTTGATTCAACTAGCTCTCTAAGAAAATGATATCTAAGTTCAATGTGTTTTGTTCTTGAGTGCAACACAGGGTTTTTAGAAATGTTTATAGCACTGGTGTTGTCACAAAGAATCGTTACCGAAGTTGCTGAAATCCGGAAGTCGCTCAACACACTTTTCATCCAAATGAGTTGGGTTGAACAACTACCCGCTGAAATATATTCCGCTTCGGCAGTCGAGAGTGCAATGCAGTTTTGCTTTTTACTATGCCACGCAACAAGGCAATGGCCAAGATAAAAACATGCACCACTCGTACTTTTCCGATCATCCACAGATCCTGCCCAATCGGCATCTGAGTATCCAACAATGTCCAGACTTGTTCCTATAGGATACCAAATTCCGAAATTTATGGTTCCTTTGATATACCGGATGATCCGTTTCACCGCTTTCAGGTGAACCTCCTTTGGTGCTGATTGATATCTCGCGCAAATCCCAACACTAAAGGATATGTCCGGGCGACTAGCCGTGAGGTAAAGTAGACTTCCAATCATGCTGCGATAAAGTTTCTCGTCTACATTCTCACTAAGAGATTCACTTCCTAATCCCTTATGGCTAGTTCCCATTGGAGTCGGAAAATCTTTAGAATTCTCTAAATCAAACTTTTTGACCAACTCCATTGCATACTTGGATTGACACAGATGGATTCCTTCATCACTTTGTTTCACTTGCAATCCAAGAAAATATGTCAGTTCGCCCATCATGGACATCTCAAATTCGCTTTCCATGGTTTCAGCGAATTTAGAAGCATCATTATCTCTTGTTGCACCAAATACAATGTCATCGACATAGATTTGTGCTACAATGAAGTTATTTTGATAATGCTTCACAAAGAGAGTCCTGTCTGCTCCCCCTCGAGTATAGCCCTTTTCAAAAGGTGCTTTGTCAACCTTTCGTACCATGCTCGCGGTGCTTGTTTCAGACCGTAAAGAGCCTTTTTCAAACGAAAAACATGGTTAGGTTGTTTATGGTCTACAAAACCTTTCGGTTGAGCCACATAAACTTCCTCATTTAAAAACCCATTTAAAAACGCGCTCTTAACGTCCATTTGAAATAATTTTATTTTAAAATGACAAGCAATAGCAAATAGGATACGAATGGACTCGAGTCTAGCTACAGGGGCGAAAGTTTCATCAAAGTCTATACCTTCTATTTGAGAGTAGCCTTGAGCAACTAACGTGCTTTGTTCCTGATGATGGTACCATCCTCATTTTTCTTGTTCTTGAAAATCCATTTAGTACCTATCACATTGTGTTGCTTCGGAGGCTTCGTTAATTCCCAGACTTTGTTTCGCTCAAATTGATGGAGCTCTTCCTGCATTGCTTCAATCCAGTAGTCATCCTGAAGAGCTTCATCAACATTCTTTGGTTCGATTAAGGATACGTAGCAAGCGAATCCGCAAACCAATTGTCTCCGAGTTCTAACTCCTTCTTGTGGGTCTCCAATGATGTTCGATTCAGGATGATCCTTGGAGATGCGTAACGTTTGAGGTAGAGGAGTACTCGGAGGTACATGAGATGATTCCTGCACATCAGATAAACTTGAAGAACCGTTAGATGCATCATTATTATCGAAAGAATTGTTATGAGAAGATGCATTGGCAGGTGTATCATCATCAAGAGAGATATCGAGGGTAGATTTTTCAGATGCAAAGTGAAAAGCTTCATCTACTTTAACATTTATCGATTCTACGATCGTCTTAGATTCCAAGTTAAATACTCGATATGCTCTACTGTTTGTAGAATAACCCAAGAAAATCCCTTCGTCACTTCGAGAGTCAAATTTTCCAAGATTTTCGCGGTCACGTAAAATAAAACACCGACTCCCAAAGATGCGAAAATATTTGATGTTCGGTTTTCTACAAAACCATAGTTCATATGGTGTATTTAAAGTTCCCGGGCGCAAATACACTCGGTTAATTACATAGACAGCAGTGTTCACCGCTTCAGCCCAAAAATATAACGGTAAATTCCGGCTGTGAAGCATAACACGTGCCATCTCCTGTACAACCCTGTTTTTGCGCTCGACTACACCATTCTGTTGAGGTGTATAGGGTGCTGAGAATTCATGTTTAATGCCGTTGGAAGTGCAAAAATCAATGAATTTAGAATTTATGAATTCTCCACCTCTATCACTTCTAACACGAGTAATCTTTTCATTCTTTTCAATCATAATACGATGGCAAATCTCGTGAAAAGAATCAAAAGTATCAGCTTTCTCTTTTAAAAATGCTACCCAAGAATATCTAGAGAAATCATCAACCATAAGAAAATATACCATTTACCTCCCAAAGATGGTTGACGAGTTGGCCCCATTAAATCCATGTGCAAAAGTTCCAAAGGCCGTTTTGTACCTATGTGGTTCAAGTTCTTGTGTGCAGTCCTAGACTGTTTTCCCTTTTGGCAACCGCCACACACAATGTTTTGTTCAAAAGAAAGTTTTGGAACCCCCTTGACCACATCTTTGTTTGAAATTCTAGCAAGTTCCTTAAAGTTTATGTGACCTAGCCTTTCATGCCAAAGTGTTTCATTTTTCAAAGATGCTAGGTTACATTTTTCAGAAATTTTATTAGGAACTACATAACAATTGTTTTCTGATCTAACCCCCTTTAAAAAGAAAACATGGTCCTTATCAGTTACAGTACATTCAACAGATGAAAAATTAACTGAAAAACCATTGTCACAAAGTTGACTTATGCTTATGAGGTTAGTCTTAAGGCCTTCAACAAATAACACATTATTCAGAACCGGGCCATCTGGAATAGCTACCGTTCCTTTTCCAACAATTTTGGAAGACCGACCGTCTCCGAAAACAACAAGTCCTCCGGAGATTTTCTCAAAATTTTGAAAACAGTTTTTGTCACCGGTCATGTGACGGGAACACCCGCTATCCAGATACCAAGACGAACTATCATATGCATGCAAGGAAATATTAGTAACAAGACAAGGGAAAATTTCACCTTTGCGCACCCAAACCTTTTTGGAATGCGTCGGTAATGATCGTGAAGTTATTCTCCTAGGTGAAAGCGTCTTGTTAGAAGATTGCTGCTCCTTGATGATGTCGTCTTGCGCGGTGAACTACCAAGGCTCTTTTCCTTTGAATGATTTGCATTTGATTTCTGAGGAATCACCTTTTTGGTAGTCGTTGCAAGAAGTGCTTGAGTTGAGCGTTTGGCTCCCATCTTGCAATTTCTCCTTATGTGCCCTGAAATGCCACAACGAAAACATACCTTAGATCTTGACGATCCCGAAGAGGATGAAGTAGGCTTGTTGTCGTTGCTTGTCGTGAATTCCGGTGTCGGAGGAGGAGATACCGACTGAGGCACAAAAACTGTCCCACTCGAACTTGGACTGTCTCCAGTTTGAGTGTATCCGAGGCCGAAACGGTTTGTTTGACCAAGACCAAGAAGCTTGTCCAACTTACTCCTTCCAGAAGAAAATCTCTTTAGTCATCCTTGAGTTGGAAAATGGTCTTCGTCATTTCCATTTTTTCCTGTCGAGCCTCGCCGTAGAGCTTCAAGAAGTAATTCGCTTTATCCACCATTTTTATATGTTCTTTCTCGAAAAGCTCATTTTTCTCTTGAAGGGAAACATTTGTCTTAATCAGATTATCCCTTTCCACTTCAAGAGCGTTGAGAGAGAAGTTGCCCTTTTTACTTCTTCTTCGAGATCCTGCAATCTCCCTCTCAAACTCCTGTTTTGCTTTGCCAATTTCTTTGAATCCCTCAAAAGCTTATGGTAGGCAAGAGCAAAATCTTCACCTTCAGAATTACTCGATTCGTCGTCCGTTGCATTCTTTTCAACATGGGAGGAGTTGGACAGTGAATCGGATGTACTTGCCATTAAGCACATGAAGGGTGAAGATGTGGACGCGTGGAATGCTGTTGCGTTGTCTTCTTCATCACTTGAAGATGACTCATTTGACGTTGAGTTGTCATCCCAAGTGACGACTTGCATCGCCTTCTTCTTTGCCGGATTCTTGTTGGGACACTCCGTTGCAATGTGGCCGTAGCCTCGACATTTGAAGCACTGTACTTGTCCCTCTGAACTTTTCTTATCCTTTGAGAAGTTCTCTTGCTTTCTTGACTTGTAGCTTGAAGAACCTTTGCCTTTCTTCGACTTTCCGAAGGATGGAGTTTTGCTTGAATTACCCCTTCGAAAGTTGCGGCGAAACTTCCTTGTCAAGAGAGCGAGTTGCTTCTCAAAGTCCTCCATAGATAGGTTCTCGTCATCGTCTGAGGAGGATGAATCCGCGTCTTCTTCTTTAGTTGATTTCAATGCAAAACCTGAAGACTTAGAAGAGGATGCTTTTCCAGAAGAATAGTTAGTAGGAAATGTCATTTCATAAGTTTGAAGTGCACCAACTAATTCTTCTACACGGATTTCGTCCGGGTGTTTAACTGTTTCAATGGCAGTGTGGTGGCCCAGATTCCCATGCAGCTTTTTCTGGTGAATCCATTGTTTAGAACACCTATTGTTGGTGTGTCTGGCCCATTGTGCATCAAGGGGATGCTACAGATGGACCATGTGAGATATCTACAGCTGTGTTGGCCTTCGGCTGTGTTTGCTGAAATTTTGAAAAGGTTTTTGGCCAAACAGAGGTTGGAAATGGATTTAGCGCGGAAAAACGCTTGAAAACGGCTATTTGCTTGTTAAATTCTGAGTCCGGATGCCCAAAAAAAGTTTCGTTGAATTTCGGTGCATGGGAGGGGCCGTGGACTGCCGGCTGCCACGTGGCAGCCCATGATTGGCCGGTCCGCAGCGCGCGGTTCACAGAGCGCCGCGGCTGGGTACACGGACCCGGCGCATGACACGTGGCGCCGCCTGATTGGCGGGCCCGTGAGGCGCGGTCTACTGATTTTGCGCGGCGGTGCATGGACCGGGGCGGGGGGATGCGTGGCATCCCTCGATTGGTCGGTGCACGCGGCGCGGTCCACGGAACCTGAATTGGGTGCGTGGACCAGGTGCACGGGACACGTGTCGTCACGCCATTCGCGGGCTCTCGAGGCGCGGTGCACCGGGTCGCGGTCGGGCGCCTCGGGGCGCGTGCGTGGCAGGCGGCCAGTGCGGCGCCTGCCCGCACGTGTGACCGCGACAGTGGCAGGGCCACGTGTCGCCCTGCCACTGGCGGGCGCCACCTACCCGTTTGACCGGGTAGGTGCCACGCGGCGGCACCACACGCGCCCCGCACAGCTGTTTGCTGTGCGGGACACGTGTCGGTCACCGGGAGTGCCACGTGGCCACTCCCGGCGCGCCCCGCACAGCTGTTTGCTGTGCGGGTGACGTGGCCGCACCAGGGATTTCCGGGCGGCTACAGTAAATGGGCCTTGCGCCCGGATTCGGGCGCCCGAAAGTTCGGGTGCGCCCGAATCTTGGGACATGTTGGGGATTTCCTCATTTGTTTTTCTGCAGCCTATATAAAGCCCGAGCTCCCTTCCTCTTCAACTTTTTGGCACTTCCGAGCTTCAAACCGCCAAGAGTCCTTTACCAAAGTTGTTCCTCACGCAGTGAAGCTTCCATCTGCAGAGTTTGGGGATTTTTGGGGGCACGCTTTTCGAGATTCTCATTTTCTTGGCGCGGCGCGACGCTCTTTCTTCGGTGTTTCTTCCGTCGCTCTTCGGTGTACGAGCTCCCTCGACCTACTCCGACAATCTTTTCGAGCGATTTCTTCGCTGCTGGATCCGCGACAGGTGAGGCTACGATTTTGGTTTCTCGCACATTTTCTGGTTTCGCATTTTTCGAGGTGTTTTCTCGTGCTCATTGGGACCCTTCTTGCTGTGAGTTTTTGGTGAGGGCAGCACCTTCTTTTGAGGAGATCTTCGCGCACAAATCTCGGATCAGGACGTGCTTGTAGACTTTTTTCATCTACTCGACGCAAGGATCATCGTGGTATTTTTTTTGGAATTTCTTGAGAGCTTCCCGGAGGTATACATCTTCCTTTTTTTATCTGTGCAAGATTTTACAGTTATGTGGTTGTATGTTTTCGCGCGCCCGTGTTGTGGAATTTATATCTTGGCCTACGGAACTCCGATTTGGGCGTGCAGGTACTTGTTTCGAAGCTATCGACGCGTAGAACGTCGGGATATTTTATTTGGAATTTATTGGACAATTTCAGCAGGTGAAATATTGGCTTCTTTGTAGCTGAAAATTCAGCGAGTGAATTTGGGCAGATTTTTGGAATTTGTGTATAACTATAGCCCTATGTTGTACCCAGGTGGGATTTTGGACTGTACTGGACATACTGGACAGTGAGTTGCTGTTTTTCTGGTATTATCAGCTGTAGGACTTGGACAGATCAGCGCATCAGGTGGGTGACCTCTTTTTCAAGATCAGCGGACTGTGTACTAATTCTAGCTTTAGGGACTTGCATATTTCAATGTATGATGTACAGCATGCTAGAATGTATGAATTGATGTTCCTGTTGTAGTTAGATGATCCTGTGATTACTTTTCTCCCCTAAGCTGTTGGTTATTATTATCTTGCTCCTTACAAGCTGTTGTTTATAATTATCTTGGAACTTGACCTAGCACCACTACCATATGTTGCATGTTCAGCCAGACTGTAGAAAACCTCAACTTGGGCTAGGTTTTTATTGCTCTAGACATTTCCACATCACTATTCTGTATATCACTCTGGACTTAGAGTTTTCCTCGCCCAAGTAGTGGGCCGAGAGGTCGGATTATTGTGGGATGCATTTACACTCGTGTCTGGGGACCGAGTGGAGTTGTTAGCAGTCTGTAGACCAGGTTTCTTTGGGAGAGTGACTTTGGTGGTAGTTGGGATCTTGAGATTTGAGTTACAGTGAGTCTGGTGATCTTGAGTGAGACAGTATTTTTGAGTGATCAGTGAGTCTCGGCTGTGCAGTTTTCCAGCCTGTGAGTGAGACAGTGTTCCTTTGGTTACAGTCGATCTTGTTGATCGAGGATTCGGATTATAGCCTTCATGAGCCACATTTGAGCTCGACAGAGATGCGCGGATACTTTCCTCGGTGGGGTCGCTCCCCTCGAGAGCCACTCCGGAGTTGGGCCTGTTCTTCTATCGCGACTTGTCGACGCAGTGTCCCTCTGGCTGGGCCAGTTAGTGGCAGTCACGGACACCGTCCCTCTGGCTGGGCCAGTTAGTGGCAGTCACGGACGCCCTACGTAAGTCCGGTCCCCCGGGACGTGACGGCAGTAGGTAGGCGCAGGTTTGACTGGACCCTATGCGGCAGTCAGTTTGGATTGGGTGATTTGAGTCGAGGGCTAGTTGTAGCATCATGTTCTTTCTGTTCCACTTTTGAGCATCTAGATAGAGGCATAGTAGCTGTAGAGTTTACTTTACCAGCTTTTCCCTTTCCGCACTGCATTGTTACTTTTTGCCTCTAGTAGACTTAGTGGGCAGACCGTCGGGCTTGTTGGCGGCACCCACTGAGAACTACTTGGGACGTAGTTCTCACACCCGTCGTGGTGTCTTTTCCCCAGGGACTTCTTCTTCTGCTCCTGTTCCTGCCGCACCTGTTGCTGACCCGACTGATCGAGGTAAGGGAGTCGCGAGATAGATCCCTACCAGTTGTCGCCCTGAGAGTAGATGTACCTCCTTACATTTTGAGAGTTCTTGTCGAGTGATCTTGTAGTGAGGATTAAGTTGTACTCTTCTTATCTTGAGAGATACTTGTATTTTGGTGAGGATTCTGGTTGTATATTTGATTAGAGTTGTATTTATTTTATCCAGCTTTTACTTTTCAGCTCTGATATCTGTATAGTGTAGATTTCTTTTGCAGGTTAGTCGCTACGTCTATACGGGGCTTCCCGTATGGGCGGCGGATCTGTTGGCGAGCCCGGGTCGCAGTTTCGACCCCGGGGCGTGACAGATTAGAGTGGTATCAGAGCCTAGGTGTAGGTCATTGAGGACTTAGAAACCCTAGGCTTGTGGTTGGACCCTAGGATGACTTACGTGAGAGCCGTAACTTTTTAGCGAGAGTCTTGATTGGGGTTCTAAACTCTCCCAGTGGATGGGATGAGTGATCGACATGTCTTCCTTCGGTGGCAACTATGTTGGCTGCAGACAATATAGTGCTACGGGAAGGGCGACATGCCATTGACTTTCGCTGGATTGGGTCGTGCTTTGTTTGGGGGTTCTGACTGTTCTTCTTGTTCCCCGCAGGTGAGTGATGCCTCCGCGACGCCGGATGTCGACGCGCTCGCAGCCTTCTTCTTCTGTGCCCGAGCAGGAGGACTCGGGACAGGGACATCAGAGTGAGGTGCAGGAGCTTCGTGCCCAGTTGGCACAGATGTCTGAGGCTGTTCAGCGCCAGGAGGAGACTTCTCGGCGCCAGGAGGAGACTTCCCAGCGTCAGGAGGAGACCTTGCGACGCCAGGAGAAGGCCTCGCAGCGCCAGGAGGAGGCTTCCCGACGCCAGGAGGAGGCCTTGGGTCGGATGATGCTTATGTTAGAGCAGAGGTCGCAGCCTGTGGTAGCACCCCCTGAGAGTTCGCCTGTGCCCTCTTCGCCAGCTGCAGCGCCCCCTGTGATTCCGTCAGCACCAGCAGTTCCTGTCGAGCCGGTTTCCTGCAGACCACCGTCTGAGTCGACGGGACCTTTTACTTCTTCTGAGCAGCACGCAGTGGTGGATCTGTTGATGAGGTTCCGCCAGTTCGATCCACCCCGTTTCTCTGGTCTGGGTGTTGAGCCGTGGGAGGCCGAGACTTGGGTTACGGCCATGGAGCGTCACATTGAGAGTTTGTTCGTTAAGGATCGGTTTCGGGTCTTCTTGGCAGCGCATTTTCTGGAGGGCAACGCCGAGGCTTGGTGGCGGCGTGTGCGACCCGCTGGTCCGCCTGGGACGCAGCTTCTTACTTGGGCGGAGTTCCGCAGTCTTCTTTTGGGGGCCTTCTTTCCTGAGAGTGTTTGTCAGAGATTGGAGGAGCAGCTGAGAAATCTCCGTCAGGGAGATCGGCCCGTGCATGTATACATAGCCGAATTCAATCAGCTGTTGGCTAGTATGCCTTATGTGGCCAGGGACGAGTCTCACCGGATCTACATGTTTGAGCGGGGGCTGCGCCGGGACATTTATCAGCTTGTTCGCTCCCGCAGATTGCAGACATTAGAGGCCTCGATGGAGCAGGCGTTATATGTTGAGTCTGGAGAGGTAGTTATGGATGAGGTGGCTCCAACCCCCGTAGTGACTCCAGGGGCGAAGCGCCCGGCGCCGGTAGATGAGGGGCAGTCGAGTCGGCAGGGACCCCCGAGACCCCCACGATTCCATCCTCAGGGTCGTGGACGCCAGGGGCGCCAGAGATCTGGATCAGCTCGCCAGTCTTCGCAGCAGCGTCGACCACCTCGGCCACAGCAGTCATCTCAGCAGCAGCAGACTTCGCGGCAGTCCCGGCAGGATCGATGTGTCTTTTGTGGAGGGCCGCACTTACCGATGCATTGTCAGCAGAGGCACGACCGTTGCTTCCGTTGTGGACAGGCCGGTCACATTCAGAGCTCGTGCCCCAGAGCAGGTTCTCCAGCTCCTTCCACTGCTTCAGCACCTTCTCTTCCTCATCAGACGGCAGGGCCTTCTGTGGCCTATGGTAGGCCAGATCATGCTCCATCTTCCTCGCGGCAGCCAGATCGACGGCCACCAGCACCGAGCGGGCGTGTCTATGCCGCTCAGGTAGAGGATGCTTCAGCCGCTGACCACGTCGTCGTAGGTATTATTTTGATTTCTGCAGTTCATACTCGAGCTCTTTTTGATACTGGCGCATCGCACTCATTCATTAGTAGAGCATTTGCATCCCTACATGGTATAGAGGTAGTTTCATTATCGCATGCATTAGAGGTTCAGATTCCAGACCATGTCTTGCATGTTGAGGAGTATTGTAGGGATTGCCCTGTACAGTTGGGACCCTGGGTCCTGCCGGCAGACCTGCTAGTCTTGCGGCAGCTCCAGGATTTCGACGTGGTACTTGGCATGGATTGGTTAGCTCGGTATTTCGCCACCATTGACTGCAGAGAGAGGACGGTGACCCTCCGCAAGCCTGGACAGGAGGAGTTCGTTTACAGAGGCTGCCAGAGTACTTTATTTGCCATGACTATTTCTTCGGCTAGAGCCCGGCGGATGATGAGTAGGGGTTGTACCGCTTTCCTGACGACGATTGTAGAGGTGCCTACGGCGGCACTGGGACTCGAGGATATCCCTATTGTCCACGAGTTCCCAGATGTGTTTCCCTCAGAGTTGTCGACTATGCCGCCGGAGAGGGAGATTGAGTTTGTGATTGATGTGGTTCCAGGGACCGCACCAATCTCGAAGGCACCTTATAGGATGGCACCTGCCGAGCTGAGAGAGCTGAAGGCCCAGTTACAGGACTTGATGGATGTGGGCTTTGTGAGGCCCAGTGTATCTCCGTGGGGAGCGCCGGTTTTATTTGTGAAGAAGAAGGATGGGTCGCTTCGATTATGTGTGGACTACAGAGAGTTGAATAAGGTGACCATCCGGAACAAGTACCCCCTTCCACGGAACAAGTACCCACTTCCAGTGTGATGACCTGGATCTCCGCAGAGCTGTTGCGGTGCTTTGAGGTGGCTACTGGAGGTCTACGCAGTGTGCGGGAGGTATTTGGGGCTTTTACAGGGTGACCAGCAGCTTCTGGAGGCCTACGGGGCATGTCGGCGGTGTTCGGGCGCCAATTTGGACAAGAGTGATGGACTCCGGGCTTCAAATGGATCACGTGGGTGATCGGGGGACCCCATCGGTTGTTTAGAGGTGTTTGCGCGCAAAACGGATATTGAGATTGGGCTCGGCGCGAGATTTGGACCAAGAATACTTTTTCGGGGGCTTTCGGCAATTTTTAGAGCGAGAATTTGGCGAAACGGACGTCAAAATCGGATTCAGCGCGCGAAAACGCTTCAGACGGAGTATTTACGGCATTTTTTTGGGCTTCGGGTTACTGTTCACGCCGGAACAGTATTTCCGGCTTTGCCGGCGGCAACCGGCGGCGGCGGGCGGCGGCGGAAGGCGGCGGAGGCGCTCGGGCAGGCGGCGCGCGGCCGCGGGCAGGCGCTGAGGGCGCGGGCAGCAGCGGCGGGGGCGCGGGCAGGCGGCCGGTCCACCGCGCGGGCGTGCACCTGGGCGGTGCCACGTGGCAGGCTACTACAGGCTGGCTCACCGCACTGGGTTCATGGAGTAGTTGGGATGGCTCATGGTGTACGGTGGACCGGAGTGGACACGTGGCATCATCTGATAGGTCGGCGCACGGCATTCGGTCTACGGGATTTTGGGCTGGCTCAGGGTGTATGGTGCACCGGCTTGGACACGTGGCAGCATTTCATTGGTGAGGTCCACGGGATTTTGTGCACCGGGTGCACTGAACATTGGGAGTGGACACGTGGCACGCCCTCATTGGTCGGTCAACTGTGCACTGGGCGGCAGACTGCGCGCGGCAGCAACTGTTGGGAGGGCCACGTGTCGCAATCCTATTGGTCCATATTGGTGTTTCGTGTTCGGAGGACACAGAGGGAATTATCTGAATTGTTTTTTTTGGTTTTTTCCTATTAATCCATCCGAGGCTCAATCAAAGGGGTTTTTCTCCATCACAGAGGCTCCATCTCCATTAGAGGTGAGAAGATGAAATCTTCATCATGAAGAGAGGAACACTCCTGTCAAGTTTGAGGAATTTGTGAGGCACGGATCCCGAGATTTGGATTTTTCGGCGCGGCGCGACGTTGCATTCCTGGATTCTTCTTCGGCGCAGCGACAGTGTTTTAGCTCCCCCGAGCTAACCAAGCAGTATTTTTCAGCGATTCTTGCGCCATCTTCTTCGTAACAGGTAGGGCTACATTTCTTATTTCTACTGGTTTTTCCCCATTCCGAGGTTTTCATGGGTTTTTCGGATCATCTTGTGACCCCTTGTTGCTGTGATGGAGTTTTGGACAGCGGGTCGGTATTTCGGCGATATCTCCGCAACCGGACATCGGATTGAGGCGATTCAAAAAGGGATTTGCATCTACGCATCACAAGGAATCTCTCTGAATTTTTGTGGAATTTCGTGGAATTTCCCTGAAGGTGAGAACCCCTTTTTACAGAACCATGTAGCACAGTTTTTGGGTAAAAATCTTGTTCGAGGTGGTCCTCTTGTCGATTTTGGTTCTCAGCATAGAAAAATCGTGGGAAAACGTGCAGGTACTCGTTTCGACCGGTTCGTCGCGTAGATCGCAGTGGTATATTTCTGGGAATTTTGTGGGCACGTTTCGCAGGTAAAAATGGCTGAACTGTAAATCTGGTTTTGGGGACAGATTTTGGGATTAACTTGGATAATAATTGTGTGTGTGTATCCTTTGGGAGTTATGGCGCAGTTTTGCGAGGACGGTTGAGGATCGGGCGCGGACTTCGCTGTCAGGACTTGGATTTAGCGCTCGAGGTGGGTACCGTTGTTTAACCTCCTACTTGTGATGTCCCCACTAGGCCTATTTGAGTTGCTTCTTTATTATCTTGCTAAATGAACCGGTAAAAGTGAAAATGGCATGTTGATTGGGAATTGGACTTACTGTTAGGGCTTGCATCTAAAAGGGGACTATATTACGTGTACACTTTGGGACCTCTTATGCTTATGTGATAAATGGATATGTTGTATATGCATGACGGGACCTCTTTTACATATACATAAACTATTTTGGGGCAACTTGTAAAATGGAAGGCTATTTAAACGGCATATCTCTACTTTGTGAGAACTAGAACACTTGAATCATGTTTAATAATGATAAAGGACTTTGCATGCTTGTATGGACACTTAGTTAGGCCACCTTTTTCTGCTACACTATCATGATGGCATTGACTTAGGAGAAACCATGCTTTTCTCTTCTTTTGTCTATATTTTTGGGGGATAGTGCGCTCGGGTTCGAGCAGGGGCTGGGATAGTGTAGTCAGACGGTTGTGGGTTTTGGGACAGGCAGGCTGTGAGGACAGGGCATTGCGGCAACCGCGGATCTTTGGCGGTTGACCGGACAGTGGTCATTGCATCAGATTGGGATAGAGGCTTTGGGCTTTCTCTTAGTGGATGGGTTTTCCCACTTTGATCAGAGTCATGATCCAGTCCTGCTGATTTGGTACTTGTTACCCAGGCATTATACTCGTGTGGGTCGCTCCCCTCGAGTGCCACTCCGGAGTGTGCGTTTTACAGGCTTCGAGTCCTTGAGACTCCCTTTTTCCCCTATCGGTGTTATGCGTTGGCCAGCATACCCGATTTGGCAGGCAGGCAGGCAGGCACAGCAGGCAGTACCAGTGTTTACTGGTGTATCGATTGGGTCGAGGCAGGCAGGCATTTACTTTCTGATGCATATATTTAGCTATATTCCTAGCTGGCATTTTAGAGGCATTTAGTGGTAGCTTTCTACATCATCAGTTGGCATATTTACAGCTTACCACCTTTGTTCATCTTTTTCGCCTCTTGTAGTCCTAGTGGGCACACTTGAGTTGAGGTCTACCCACTAGGGGGAGGCTGCTGTTTACAGTAGTTCTCACCCCCACTGCTTCTCTTTTCTCTTCCCCTTTGTTTCTTTTGCAGTGTCTTCTGCGGGTGCTGCTGAGTTTTCAGCGACGGGTCGAGGAGAGAGGACGGCTGAGTAGATAGACTTCGAGGCAGGTTGAGCGTGTTAGCTGGACTGTTGGTGTACCCGTGTTTCCTCAGACGGTTGTACTCTTACTTTGGGACTGGCTTTTGCCAGCAGGTTGTATTTATTTTTTGGTGAGCTGGGAGAGACAGATGTATCATTTATACAGATGTATTGTATTTTATTTCCAGCTTCAGTCTGAGATGTATTAGTTTTAGTTCAGCTCTGTTTTTATTGCTCTTTTATTATATCTCTTATATATCTGAGCAGGTTTGGCGCTTCGTGTACGCGGGAAATACCGTGTGCACGGCGGATCTGTAGACGGGCCCGGGTTCTGGTTTACACCCGGGGCGTGACAGATTAAGTTGGTATCAGAGCTTAGGGATAGGTCAGTTGGGACTTAGGAAACCCTAGGCTTTTGGACGGACCCTAGGATGTTAGGGCGTGAGAGGCGTGACTTTTAGCGAAAGTCGGTGATTGGGTTTTGATTCTTCCAGTGAGTGAAGAGGGATCGGCATACCCTATTTTTGTGGGACAGTTATGTTGGCTGCAGACAACATAACGTTGCAAAAATAGGGGGATGCCTTTGACTTTCGCTAGATTGGGTCGAGTGTTTGGGGTGTGCTGATTTGCGGTTTTGTCGTGGTGAGCGGTGTCTCCCCGACGTTGGGGCTCTGACCCGAGTGCACCTTGGTGCGGCAGTTGGGCCTGAGCTGGTTGTTTCGGGCCGGATACCCAGATTGGAGTCTGGGGGGGGGGCTCCGGACCCGAAGGGTAGGAGTGTTGGAGGCAGATCAGCGGAGCAGCGCGGTGACACAGTTGTCGGATCAGCACAGTAGTGCAGCTGTCGGAGCAGCGCGGTGACACAGTTGTCGGATCAGCACAGTGGTGCAGTTGTCGGAGCAGTGACACAGTTATCGGAGCAGCGTGGTGACACAGTTGTCGGATCAGCACAGTGGCACAGTTGTCGGACTAGTGAGTAGCCCCTCCGTGCCGACGTTTAGTGCTGGGGCACCGAGGAAGGGTGGACGGTTGACAGCATGGAAAACTGTGGGATTGCATTGAAGAGTGAGCCAGTTTTGGCGGATGAGTTGCCCCGGTTTGTGGGATTGTGTATGGAGCCTTTGGTGGCAGGGTCTTGTTCGGTGGGGGATTGAGAGTTCTAGGGACGCCTTATTGGAGTAGGCGCCGGGTATGGAGCGTGGCATTACAGTTCCGTTGTATTGGGATCTGCTGCCTGAGGCGAGTTCTGATTGAGGCGCTTGGCGCCGGGTGTTGGAGGACAGGTCAGTCGGATGAGGCACTCCTGGTTTCTTTTTCTGGATAGTGAATTTTGAGACCGTCAGAGCACATAGATTCCAGCGGCCAGTGTGGCGGTAGGTTTGAATTGTTCCAGGCTCTTGGGTTCGTATCTTTCGATACGAGAGGTTTTCCCCTTCTTGGTGGGTAGTGTTTGGCTTCATTGTTTTGGGTTAGGGATAGGACGGTTATCCGGTGTTCGGGAGGTCGTATTCCCTATCTTTTGCACCTGGGGGGAGTGTCGTGGGTCCTGCCCGGTGCGGTTGAGTCCTTGGTTGTACCTGTAGGCCTGATGGTCTTGACCTAGTTGTGGGGCTTGGTTTGGTACTTTGGACGGTTAGGCTGGCTCGGTTTTCTTTTTCTTTTCGCGGCAGCTGATTATGCTGCGAGGACGGTTTTCGTGGGAGCCAGGCCTGGAGGTGTTGGTGTACTTGATTTGCTTGAGGGTATCTTCGCTTCTTTGGTTTTGGACCTTGTGGGCAAGGCAGATGTCTCGTAGTGGGTGAGTCGCTTGTTTGCTGGTGTGTTTGAGGGATCTGCGGCGGCATCGGGACTTGGTGATACCCCTTTTCTTTTGGTTGTGAGTTCCTAGCTGTTCTCCTATCGGAGTTGTTTGGCATGACACCAGTTTGGGAGTTGAGGACCCAACTCCAGGATTTGATGTGTTGGATTCGTGTCAGGCCAAGTGTGGCACCTTTGGGGGCGCCGGCGCTATTCGAGTTGTGGAAGGTTGGTTCACTTCGGCTATGTGAGGACCCGTAAGAATTTGATGAAGTGATCATCGGGAGCTAGCACCCTTCTGTCAAGCTTGGAGGACTTGAGTTACCAGCTGCAAGGGTATTGGATCTGCGCGAAGGTTGTTTTGCAATCTGGTTCTCTTGACTACTTATGGCTGTGTGCTGATGCCGGAGAGTTGGGGGAATTGCTTCTACACCCCGACGGTTTTGGATTAGAGATCAGAGTCTACGTGACCAGTTGGGGGACTTGTATCGGATGCCTTGTGAGTACCGAGGTACTCGGGTCGAGCGGGGTGTTGTTGGACGTGCGGTTGGATTATCTGAGGCCCTAGGAGGGGCAGATGCTTGTACCGGTGCAGACTACTTGATGGCCGAGCAGTTAGCCCAGCTGTACCTAGTTGAGGTGGCGTGGTCCTCTGGAGTGTTCTCCTTTGTTTCGTTCTGGTTAGAGACCCGAGGATTGCATCGCGTCTCTGGAGGAGGTATTTGTCAGCCTTGGGAGCTGGAGTGGTGGATGATTGGATATTTACCCCCTGGCGGTCGAGATTCCGCGTTGAGGAATGACTTTAGTTTCGAGGACGAAACTTTCTTTTAGAGGGGGAGGATGTGATGACCTGGATCTCCGCAGAGCTGTTGCGGTGCTTTGAGGTGGCTACTGGAGGTCTACGCAGTGTGCGGGAGGTATTTGGGGCTTTTACAGGGTGACCAGCAGCTTCTGGAGGCCTACGGGGCATGTCGGCGGTGTTCGGGCGCCAATTTGGACAAGAGTGATGGACTCCGGGCTTCAAATGGATCACGTGGGTGATCGGGGGACCCCATCGGTTGTTTAGAGGTGTTTGCGCGCAAAACGGATATTGAGATTGGGCTCGGCGCGAGATTTGGACCAAGAATACTTTTCCGGGGGCTTTCGGCAATTTTTAGAGCGAGAATTTGGCGAAACGGACGTCAAAATCGGATTCAGCGCGCGAAAACGCTTCAGACGGAGTATTTACGGCATTTTTTTGGGCTTCGGGTTACTGTTCACGCCGGAACAGTATTTCCGGCTTTGCCGGCGGCAACCGGCGGCGGCGGGCGGCGGCGGAAGGCGGCGGAGGCGCTCGGGCAGGCGGCGCGCGGCCGCGGGCAGGCGCTGAGGGCGCGGGCAGCAGCGGCGGGGGCGCGGGCAGGCGGCCGGTCCACCGCGCGGGCGTGCACCTGGGCGGTGCCACGTGGCAGGCTACTACAGGCTGGCTCACCGCACTGGGTTCATGGAGTAGTTGGGATGGCTCATGGTGTACGGTGGACCGGAGTGGACACGTGGCATCATCTGATAGGTCGGCGCACGGCATTCGGTCTACGGGGATTTTGGGCTGGCTCAGGGTGTATGGTGCACCGGCTTGGACACGTGGCAGCATTTCATTGGTGAGGTCCACGGGATTTTGTGCACCGGGTGCACTGAACATTGGGAGTGGACACGTGGCACGCCCTCATTGGTCGGTCAACTGTGCACTGGGCGGCAGACTGCGCGCGGCAGCAACTGTTGGGAGGGCCACGTGTCGCAATCCTATTGGTCCATATTGGTGTTTCGTGTTCGGAGGACACAGAGGGAATTATCTGAATTGTTTTTTTGGTTTTTTCCTATTAATCCATCCGAGGCTCAATCAAAGGGGTTTTTCTCCATCACAGAGGCTCCATCTCCATTAGAGGTGAGAAGATGAAATCTTCATCATGAAGAGAGGAACACTCCTGTCAAGTTTGAGGAATTTGTGAGGCACGGATCCCGAGATTTGGATTTTTCGGCGCGGCGCGACGTTGCATTCCTGGATTCTTCTTCGGCGCAGCGACAGTGTTTTAGCTCCCCCGAGCTAACCAAGCAGTATTTTTCAGCGATTCTTGCGCCATCTTCTTCGTAACAGGTAGGGCTACATTTCTTATTTCTACTGGTTTTTCCCCATTCCGAGGTTTTCATGGGTTTTTCGGATCATCTTGTGACCCCTTGTTGCTGTGATGGAGTTTTGGACAGCGGGTCGGTATTTCGGCGATATCTCCGCAACCGGACATCGGATTGAGGCGATTCAAAAAGGGATTTGCATCTACGCATCACAAGGAATCTCTCTGAATTTTTGTGGAATTTCGTGGAATTTCCCTGAAGGTGAGAACCCCTTTTTACAGAACCATGTAGCACAGTTTTTGGGTAAAAATCTTGTTCGAGGTGGTCCTCTTGTCGATTTTGGTTCTCAGCATAGAAAAATCGTGGGAAAACGTGCAGGTACTCGTTTCGACCGGTTCGTCGCGTAGATCGCAGTGGTATTTTTCTGGGAATTTTGTGGGCACATTTCGCAGGTAAAAATGGCTGAACTGTAAATCTGGTTTTGGGGACAGATTTTGGGATTAACTTGGATAATAATTGTGTGTGTGTATCCTTTGGGAGTTATGGCGCAGTTTTGCGAGGACGGTTGAGGATCGGGCGCGGACTTCGCTGTCAGGACTTGGATTTAGCGCTCGAGGTGGGTACCGTTGTTTAACCTCCTACTTGTGATGTCCCCACTAGGCCTATTTGAGTGCTTCTTTATTATCTTGCTAAATGAACCGGTAAAAGTGAAAATGGCATGTTGATTGGGAATTGGACTTACTGTTAGGGCTTGCATCTAAAAGGGGACTATATTACGTGTACACTTTGGGACCTCTTATGCTTATGTGATAAATGGATATGTTGTATATGCATGACGGGACCTCTTTTACATATACATAAACTATTTTGGGGCAACTTGTAAAATGGAAGGCTATTTAAACGGCATATCTCTACTTTGTGAGAACTAGAACACTTGAATCATGTTTAATAATGATAAAGGACTTTGCATGCTTGTATGGACACTTAGTTAGGCCACCTTTTTCTGCTACACTATCATGATGGCATTGACTTAGGAGAAACCATGCTTTTCTCTTCTTTTGTCTATATTTTTGGGGGATAGTGCGCTCGGGTTCGAGCAGGGGCTGGGATAGTGTAGTCAGACGGTTGTGGGTTTTGGGACAGGCAGGCTGTGAGGACAGGGCATTGCGGCAACCGCGGATCTTTGGCGGTTGACCGGACAGTGGTCATTGCATCAGATTGGGATAGAGGCTTTGGGCTTTCTCTTAGTGGATGGGTTTTCCCACTTTGGTCAGAGTCATGATCCAGTCCTGCTGATTTGGTACTTGTTACCCAGGCATTATACTCGTGTGGGTCGCTCCCCTCGAGTGCCACTCCGGAGTGTGCGTTTTACAGGCTTCGAGTCCTTGAGACTCCTTTTTCCCCTATCGGTGTTATGCGTTGGCCGGCATACCCGATTTGGCAGGCAGGCAGGCAGGCACAGCAGGCAGTACCAGTGTTTACTGGTGTATCGATTGGGTCGAGGCAGGCAGGCATTTACTTTCTGATGCATATATTTAGCTATATTCCTAGCTGGCATTTTAGAGGCATTTAGTGGTAGCTTTCTACATCATCAGTTGGCATATTTACAGCTTACCACCTTTGTTCATCTTTTTCGCCTCTTGTAGTCCTAGTGGGCACACTTGAGTTGAGGTCTACCCACTAGGGGGAGGCTGCTGTTTACAGTAGTTCTCACCCCCACTGCTTCTCTTTTCTCTTCCCCTTTGTTTCTTTTGCAGTGTCTTCTGCGGGTGCTGCTGAGTTTTCAGCGACGGGTCGAGGAGAGAGGACGGCTGAGTAGATAGACTTCGAGGCAGGTTGAGCGTGTTAGCTGGACTGTTGGTGTACCCGTGTTTCCTCAGACGGTTGTACTCTTACTTTGGGACTGGCTTTTGCCAGCAGGTTGTATTTATTTTTTTGGTGAGCTGGGAGAGACAGATGTATCATTTATACAGATGTATTGTATTTTATTTCCAGCTTCAGTCTGAGATGTATTAGTTTTAGTTCAGCTCTGTTTTTATTGCTCTTTTATTATATCTCTTATATATCTGAGCAGGTTTGGCGCTTCGTGTACGCGGGAAATACCGTGTGCACGGCGGATCTGTAGACGGGCCCGGGTTCTGGTTTACACCCGGGGCGTGACATCCAGTGATGGGCGATGGATTTGTGATCTACAGTGACGCCTCTCACAGCGGCTTGGGATGTGTTCTGATGCAGCATGGTAGGGTAATTGCTTATGCTTCACGGCAATTAAAGGATTATGAGAAGAATTACCCTACTCATGATTTGGAGCTTGCAGCCGTGGTGTTCGCAGTGAAGTTGTGGCGGCATTACCTCTACGGAGAGCATTGTGAGATTTACACTGATCATAAGAGCTTGAAATACTTGTTCACACAAAAGGAGCTGAATTTGAGGCAACGCCGGTGGTTGGAGTTGCTAAAGGACTATGATGTGAGTATTCTTTATCACCCCGGCAAGGCCAATATAGTGGCAGATGCTTTGAGTAGGAGGTCAGCGCAGAGCTTGAGCATGTTGATCACCCAGCAGGCACCGCTAGTGGAGCAGATGAGGCGCTTACAGATTGAGGTTGTATCCCCTGGGGTCTCTGCTAGACTCATGTCTATGGTCTTGCAGCCCACTCTGTTGGACAGGATTAGAGAGACACAGAGTGAGGACCCCACTTGACTCGGATTAGATCGCAGATTCAGGCTGATCAGTTAGGGGATTTTGCAGTGGATAGCTCGGGAGTACTGCGGTACAGGGACCGAGTGTGTGTGCCTATAGACACTGAGCTCAGAGATCAGATTTTGAGGGAGGCCCATTATACACCTTATACCATTCATCCTGGTGGTACTAAGATGTATAAGGACCTCAAGGCACATTTTTGGTGGCCCGGAATGAAGCGGGATATTGGAAGATTCGTGGCTCATTGTTTAACTTGCCAGCAAGTGAAGGCAGAGCACCGTGTTCCTGCTGGCAAGTTACAGAGTCTTCCAATTCTCGAGTGGAAGTGGGACCACATCACCATGGACTTCGTCACTGGACTGCCGAGGGCGCAGAGTGGGGCCGATGCGATTTGGGTTATCGTGGATAGACTCACCAAGTCTGCACACTTTTTGCCTGTACAGATGACTTGGCCGTTGGAGCGACTTGCGCAGTTATACTTGGATGAGGTAGTGAGGCTGCACGGTATACCCGCCTCGATTGTATTAGATAGGGACCCGAGGTTCGTATCATACTTCTGGGGGAGTCTTCAGTCAGCCTTGGGGACCCAGCTCCGATTTAGCACAGCATTCCACCCACAGACCGATGGACAGTCTGAGCGCACCATACAGACCCTTGAGGACATGTTGAGAGCGTGCGTTATGAATTTTGGAGGAGGGTGGTACCGGCACTTAGCATTGGTTGAGTTTGCGTACAACAACAGCTATCAAGCGAGCATCCAGATGGCTCCGTTTGAGGCGTTGTATGGACGCAAGTGTCGGTCACCCCTGTATTGGAGTGACGTGGGTGAGAGGAGGACTTTGGGACCGGATCTACTGCTGGAGGCAGAGGAGAAAGTCAGATTTGTTCGCCGACATCTTGAGATAGCCCAGAGTCGCCAGAGGAGCTACGCTGATACTCGGCGGCGAGACCTAGAGTTTCAGATCGGTGATCATGTCTTTTTGAAGGTCTCGCTTTCGAAAGGGGTCAGGAGATTTGGAGTTCGGGGGAAGCTCAGTCCCCGCTTTATTGGACCCTTCGAGGTACTTGAGAGGATTGGCCCTGTGGCTTATAGAGTTGCTCTTCCACCTCGTGTAATGTACCGAATTTTGGTATATAAATAAATGTAAATAAAAATGGTATGAAATACTATTTTTATGAAAGTTAGAGAAGTAAAGAATAATTTGGAAGCGAATTGGGCCCAAATCGGGATAAAAAGGAGAGATCTAAAATTTTATTTGAGAGACTGGGCCCAGATTTTTAGCGAAAAATTCACAGTGTCGGAAAATTCCGAGAAAATTACGGGAGCCCCGTAAATATGTTTTAAGGCCACAGTAAAAGTTTCGCGTTGATCTGATGCCAGATAGTGAGAACGGGCTCCGCCAACAGTGTCGGAAAATTCTGAGAAAATTCGGGGAGCTCCGTAATATTGTTTTAAGGCCACAGTAAAAATTTCGTGTTGATCGGATACCCGGATTGCGAGAATGGGGTCCGCCAATGATTCTAGGTACAGCAAGATTTTTGGTGATCCAGAAAAGCCCAAACTGAAAATTTAAAATATTCTGTGATAAATTAAGTTGAGATGAGCCTGCCTGTCAAATTTGAGCGCAAACGGACACTCAGAAGGGCTCCGCAGGCAAGTATCAGATCAAAATTGGACTAAATAGTGAATTACCACTATTGTGGGGGGGCCTTTATGCATAAAAGCTAACTTTACCTTTTCACCTTCTTCTCCACCTGCACGCAGCATGGAGAACTCTCCACCCGCACGCAGCATAGAGCAGTTCTCCAAGGAGAGCTTTCTCTCTCCTCCTCCCATCACTTTCTCTCTCTAAATTTCTCACTCCAATGCGCACGAAATTGCGGGGCGATTTGCGAGGAGCCTACAACGAGCGAGGGCGAGCTTTTGAACCAAGAAAAGCTTGAAATCTTGGCTCTTTGAGGTGAGTTTTGCGAAAAATAAATTTAATTTTTTTGTAATTCCTTTAGATCTATAATCTATTTGATCTTAGAAGGATTCTTGTCGAAGAAATCGGCGAAAATCGCGGAGAAATCGCGATGAAATTAAAGAAGTTTGAACCTAGGGCTTAAAACTTAGAATCTTAGTTTTTGGGGTTTTGATCTAAATTGATCATGCAAATCCCTAATTAGAGGTTGGAGAAACACACTCAAAAGAGGTGAGTAAAACTTAGAGTTTCATTTTAAGTGATTACTTGTGGGATTCAAAGAGAATAAAAAGTATTTTAAATAAAATGATCTCTACTTATAGAATTTCTTGTGGACCTACAAAAGAGCATTTTGGGAGTATTCCAAGTGGACTCCAATTCCTTTCTACCTTCTCTTTTGAACAAAAGTTCTAAAAGAAAAGGTAAGAGCAAAACTAAGGTTTCTCTTTTAAGTGTTTGCATGAAATTTAAAAGATCATAGAGATGAAATTTTCTTTATGTTTCATATCATGTGTAGGGTTCTCTTGAGGATCAAAGAGACTAAGAGAGCAAACTTTTGCTCTCTTTTGAGAACAAAGAGAACACTCAAGTTCCTCACAAGAATCACGAGGTGGGGGATTCTGTCGAAATTGGGTGACCTCTTCTCTTGTTCCTTTGCTTTTCGATTTAGAAGCATGATAGTAGCATGTTAGAGGTGTTAGGGAATTATGATAAATATGCATGTGTAGAAGTAAATATTGTTATATGAATGAGATGAAAATAATTGTATGCATGAAAGTGGTTAGCTATTCTTGATTGTGATCATGTAGGGTATAACACTAGAAATCATGCATGACATAAAGGAAAAGAGCATGTTGGTAATAAAACTAGGAGAAAACCTAGTTTAGGGGTTTAATGAGTGACATCAACTTAGGAGTTGATCCTAGGATTTAACGAGTGGCATTGTCTTAGGTGATAACCTAAGGACATTGGATAGAGTGATCAACATAGAGTCAAGAAACTCTAGAATGAACATGACCTGGAACTTAGGTAAAGAAAACCTAAGTTTGAATATATAGTACTTAACATAGAGTTTATGAACTCTAGGACAAGTAAAGCATGGAAAAATATATGGTCAAAGTACTCTAGGTTAAGGTGAAAAAAAGAGAAAATCATAGAGTTAATAAACTCTAGGGACATTGAAAAATGGAACTTAGAGTCAATGAACTCTAGGGTGAAAATGATCTGGAGTTAAAATAGAGTTAATGAACTCTAAGAATAAGTTGAATGCAATTAGAGTTAATAAACTCTAGGCCAATGTGACGTGAACGTAGAGTTAATAACTCTATGCCAAGAAATCTGAAATGGTTAATCTCCTTGTGACATAGTGAAACCCTAAGGTTAATTATGAACATAGGGATGCAAAATGAAAACAAGCAAGTAGGAAAAATTAAAAAGGGTCTAAGGAGCTAAAGAACTCGCCAAGTGGCAAGGCAAATTGTAAATGTAAATGAACAAGGAGTTCAAATCTAAATTGGTGTTAGAGACACCCAAACTATCCTAGAGTAAAGAACTTAGGATAAACAGAGAAAAGTAAAAGAAAAGCATTTAGGCACAAATGCTAACGGGAGGGTTGAGCATATGTCACTCCCGGGTAGATGAGTGCCAAGGTGCTTTAAACTCATCTGAAAACAAAAATGTAAAGATAATGCTTAAAGTGCAAAGAAGCTAAAGGCTTAATTAAATAAAAGAAAGTAATGCTCAAAGAAAAGTAAACCACATTGGGCCGAGCACTACAGGAGGCGGTGCTACAACCTGTTCTTGTTTGATTGGGGTTGTAGGCATCCGTCTTTTGGAACCCTCGGACCCGATAAAGAAAAGTCTAAATGGCTAATGGGAGGGTTGAGTATATGTCACTCCCAAGTGAATTAAAAAAAAAGGGCAAGTTGCCAAAGGGGAGGGTTGAGCAGATTTCACTCCCTAGTGAATGAGTGCCAAGGTGCTTTAAACTCATTCGAGACGAGAGGGTTGAGCAGATTTCACTCTCGAGGAAAATGAGTGCCAAGGTGCCTTAAACTCATTTGAGGCAATGAGAAAAGAAAAGAGAAAAAGAAAAGCTATCGATAACCTTGGACTATCTCGCCTTATCGTAGCATGACTGCCGGGCGGGGGCCCGTTGGGCGAGGTTTTCTAAGGGGCGAGTAGCTTGAGATTTAAAATACAAGAATGTGAAAAGAATAAAGAGGTAATAGAGTGGCCTTGGTGGCTGGATTAGTTTAACCCTATATACAGCGGCATAGTGGCCGAGTTTGTGGTTAGTGGCCTAGTTTGGCTGGACAGAGTAGTGTTGAGTCGAGGAGTATACACAGATAGTGTAGTGACATATTATATGCATATCAGCATTTTAATATTGATGTTATAGCTTTCCTAGCATTCTACTATTATTGCTTCCATTGGACCAAGTGGTGTAGGACACTTTTTCTCGGTGGTTGAACCCACTGGGAACTTTAAGTAGTTCTCACACCCTTGGGTGACCATTTTTCCAGGTACAGATACAGGTACGTCAAGCGAGGCACACGACAGGGGCAAGGGCCCGACAGCTTAGCGACCTAGCAGTCTAGAGTCGCCAGTTCACATTTTGTGTTTTTATTTTGAGTGAACCTTGTAATTGTGAGGAAAATGATGTAAAAGAATTGTAATATTTTAATTGCAAGTTGAAAGTTGTAAAATGTAATAAATTTATATTATGGTTCACTCATGTGGTTGCTTTCATTATCATTTAAACTTGTTGTTTAATGGATGAAAGTGTTTAGTTAGTAGTGGTTTACTCTGATATCATCCCTCATTGATTGATTGTTTTTATTGAGATGAATGTTGCCGTTCCTTTCGGGTATAGAGAGGTCATGCCCGATTGGCGGGTCTGTTGGCGTTCTCGAACTGTCCAAATTGGCGGTCTCGGGGCGTGACACCTCGCCTGGCCGGAGTTCATGACGTCTTCCACGTCTCAGCTTTGAGGAGATATGTTTTCGACCCCTCGCACGTGATCGACTTCACTTCTTTGGAGATCGGAGAGGATCTTGGCTACGAGGAGCGCCCGTTGCGAATTCTCGCTCGAGAGGTGAGAGAATTGCGCAACCGGGCCATTCCTTATGTGAAGGTTTTGTGGAGCAATCACGAGGAGCGGGAGGCTACTTGGGAGCTGGAGACGGTGATGCGGGATACCTATCCTTTTCTGTTCGAGACTTCTGGTTGAGGTACGCCTGTTTGTTTCTTGTTTCGGGGACGAAACTCCCTTTTAGTCGGGGAGGATGTGGTGGCCCAGATTCCCATGCAGCTTTTTCTGGTGAATCCATTGTTTAGAACACCTATTGTTGGTGTGTCTGGCCCATTGTGCATCAAGGGGATGCTACAGATGGACCCTATGAGATATCTACAGCTGTGTTGGCCTTCGGCTGTGTTTGCCGAAATTTTGGAAAGGTTTTTGGCCAAACAGAGGTTGGAAATGGATTTAGCGCGGAAAAATGCTTGAAAACGGCTATTTGCTTGTTAAATTCTGAGTCCGGATGCCCAAAAACGGACTCCCGGAAGTTTTCGTTGAATTTCGGTGTATGGGAGGGGCCGTGGACCGCCGGCTGCCACGTGGCAGCCCATGATTGGCCGGTCCGCAGCGCGCGGTTCACAGAGCGCCGCGGCTGGGTACACGGACCCGGCGCATGACACGTGGCGCCACCTGAAAAGCTATGGTTCACTCATGTGGTTGCTTGTGGACTTTTTTCATCTACTCGACGCAAGGATCATCGTGGTATTTTTTTTGGAATTTCTTGAGAGCTTCCCGGAGGTATACAACTTCCTTTTTTTATCTGTGCAAGATTTTACAGTTATGTGGTTGTATGTTTTCGCGCGCCCCTGTTGTGGAATTTATATCTTGGCCTACGGGACTCCGATTTGGGCGTGCAGGTACTTGTTTCGAAGCTATCGACGCGTAGAACGCCGGGATATTTTATTTGGAATTTATTGGACACTTTCAGCAGGTGAAATATTGGCTTGTTTGCAGCTGAAAATTCAGCGAGTGAATTTGGGCAGATTTTTGGAATTTGTTTATAACTGTAGCCCTATGTTGTACCCAGGTGGGATTTTGGACTGTACTGGACATACTGGACAGTGAGTTGCTGATTTTCTGGTATTATCAGCTGTAGGACTTGGACAAATCAGCGCATCAGGTAGGTGACCTCTTTTTCAAGATCAGCGGATTGTGTACTAATTCTAGCTTTAGGGACTTGCATATTTCTATGTATGATGTACAGCATGCTAGAATGTATGAATTGAGGTTCCTGTTGTAGTTAGATGATCCTGTGATTACTTTTCTCCCCTAAGCTGTTGGTTATTATTATCTTGCTCCTTACAAGCTGTTGTTTATAATTATCTTGGAACTTGACCTAGCACCACTGCCATATGTTGTGTCACGCCCCGGGGTCGAAACTGCGACCCGGGCTCGCCAACAGATCCGCCACCTATGCCAAACTGCATAGGCGAAGCGTCCTACCTGCAAGAAAAGTACACCAGCTAAACATAAATTCAGAGCTAAGTATAAGAATCTGCTGTATAAGTAAAATCAACCACTGTACAACTGGAAATAAAATAATAAGTCTGGCTCCCAAAAATGATAACGATACAATACCCTCAAATACAAGCTCAGAACTCAACCGGGAGGTATCTCCAATAAATACAATAGTGTACAATCTCTCGATACATCATATATATATCCTCACTACAACAGTCTCTCAAAAGAGGAAAAAGTAAAACAACTAATCTGCTGTAGATCTCCTCTGAAGGGGTACCGCTACTCTCCAACGACAGGTAGGGATCTATCTTGCGACTCTCTCGCCTCGATCAACAATCGCAGAATCAGCAACATCCGCTAGGACTCTGCAAAACAGAGGAGAGGAAAGAAAATGAGGGGGAAAACCCCCAGAGGGTGTGAGAACTACACCAAAAAGGGAGTTCTCAGTGGGTACCACCGCCAGACCCGACGGTCTGCCCACTAAGTCCTCAAAGTACAAAAAGCTAACCAAAGCCGTAAAGACTGAAAATGAGGGAAGCTGGAGACTCTCTACAGCTATCAAGCCTCTAAGCCCGCTACGCCTGCCATGCCTGCCATGCCTGCTATGCCTGCCATGCCTGCTATGCCTGCCAAGCCTGCCTATGCCTGCCATGCCTGCCATGCCTGCCTATGACTGCTATGCCTGCCATGCCTGCCTATGCCTGCCATGCCTGCTAAGCCAGTCTATGCCTGCCAAGCCTGTCTATGCCTGCCATGCCTGCCTATGCCTGCCATGCCTGCTATGCCTGCTAAGCCAGTCTATGCCTGCCAAGCCTGTCTATGCCCGCCATGCCCGCCATACCTGCCTATGCCTGCTAAGCCTGTCTATGCCTGCCATGCCTACCCTACCAGCCTATGCCTGCAAAGCCTGCCTATGCCTGCTAAGCCTGCCTATGCCTGCCATGCCTGCTAAGCCTGCCTATACCTGCCATGCATACCATGCCTGCCTATGCCTGCCATGCCTGCCATGCCTCGGTCAACAACTCACAAAGACCCTGGGACCACCGTATCCCCAAACGGTTCCCAACAATACTAGCACTGGTCTAAACACAGCTACTAGACTCCACTCGGTCCCCCCGACACGGGTGCAACCAAAAAGCAAATGTCTGTAATAAAGCCAATCTAATGCCACCAGTAAAACTGGTACTGCCTGCTGTGCCTGCCAAATCGGGTATGCCAGCCTACGCATAACACCGATAGGGGATGGGAGTCTCAATGACTCGTAGTCTGTAAATCGCACACTCCGGAGTGGCACTCGAGGGGAGCGACCCACACGAGTAAAGTGCCTCAGTAATAAGTATCATAAATCAGCAGGACTGGTTCATGACTCTGATCAAAGTGGGAAAGCCCAACCACTAAAGAAAGCCTTGGTCCTCAATCAGATGCAAAAATACTCAAATAGTGGGAAACCCTGTCCACTAGAGAAATCAGATACCCAATCTGGTGCATAAATAAATGTCCGGTCAACCGCCCAGTATCCGCGGTCGCCGCAAAGCCCCATAACTAATCCAACCTGTCCCAGACACCAAGTCCCGACTACACTACCCAGAACCCCTGCTCAAACCTGAGCAACACGGACCATCTGACTAACCAAGAAGGAGAAAAAGATAACATGGTTTCTCCTAAGTCAAGTTCCAAAAGTAGTGCAGCAGTAAAAGATGGCCTAACTACATGTCCATGCAAGCATGCTTTGTCCTCAGAAACAATAAAAGTGGGTGAAACATATATTAGTAAAGCATGCTAAAATATTCCTACTATGGTATACCAATCTCACCCAAGCAGGTCATTCCTTGTTTACCTCTCGCTCATGTCGGTTGTACAACAATATGCCTGTCATCATTCATAGAGGGGTGATATCCCCACATGTGCGCTTACATTTACCATGATATATGAACCTTATACAGTTACCAAAATAAGCTTACCCACTTGAAGTGCTCAAACCAAGGCAAACCTGAGGTCGGTGAAGAGTGTAGACGCTCTCAGTCCAAAATCTGCCAAAACTGCTCCCTCGGTATAAGTTGCGCAAGCCTCGGCTCCGAACAGCTGAAAATATCCCAAAATCAATGTCTCCAAATCCAACAGGTCCAGCGACACTTGCAAACACCCCTGGGTACAATAATAAGGTCCAACATTACACCTAATCCAAAATATTCCAAGTATACACAATCTGCGAGAAACATCCTCAAAGATGTGCAATTTTCACCTGCAGAACAGACTCAGAAAAATCCAACAAAAATACTGTCACGTTCCTCGCGTCGATACCTTCGAAACGAGTACCTGCACGTCAAAATCTGAGCCCCGTAGGCCGAGTTACAAATTCCACAACACAGGGCGCTCACAAACCCACAATCATACATATGTATTTCCATACACAGATAAAGGGAGAAAAATCTACCTACGGGCAAGCCTCAGGAAAATCCAATAAAAATACGATGATGATCCTCGCGTCGACTAGATGAAAAAAGTGTAAAGCACGTCTCCATCCGATGCCCGGTTGCGGAGATAAAAATCCGGCAAGGTGCCGCTGTCCAGAAATTCCATCAGAACATAGGGTCCCAGTGAGCATGGAAAAACTCCACGAAAAGTGTGAAACCAGGGGAAGAAGAAAATACCAAGATCGTAGCTCTGTCAGTCGCGGATCCAACGGCGAAAGAATCGCCTGAAAAGGAGGTCGGAGTAGGCCGGGAGAGCTCGTGCACCGAAACGCGACGAAGGGGAACACAAATGGACGAGCGTCGCGCCGCGCCGTAAAAATGGAAACCTCGATAAGCGTGCCACCAAAAATCTCCAAACTCTGCAGATGGATGCAGCACAGGGTGGGGATCAACTTTGCTGAAGGCCTCAAATTGGTTTGAAGCTCGGAAATGGTGGAAAAAGGGGAAAGAAGAAGGCTCGGATCGCTTTTTATAGGCTCCAGAAACAAATCCAAAAATGACGGCCATGTCCCCACTTCCGGGCGCCCGGAAGATCCGGGCTGCTACAGTGTTGGGCCCGGCCCAACAATGTGCAGGCCCGAACCTTCCACGGGCCTCCACGTAGCCCGCCACACAGGCGACACCGAAGGCATCCACTGCGCGGGCGACACGTGGCCACCCCAGCAGGCGACACGTGGCTCGGTGGCTGGTCAACGCGCGCCCGGCACGCGCATGTGCGCGCGCCTGGCGCGCCGCCTGCGCACTGTGCACGCACGCGCCCCGAGGCGGTGCAGCGGTTCCGTGGACCGAGTGCACAGCACCGCGCCAATCACACGCTGCCACGTGTCCACCACCGGTCCACCGTACACCAGCGATAATTCCCGTGGACCACGACTGCTGCGCCGGCCAACCGGGAGCCGCCACGTGTCCCATCCCGGGTGCACGCCTCCGCGGTGGACCGCGCGCCTGCCCGCGCGCCTGCCCGCGCGCTGTGCGCTGCCCGCGCCTGCCCGCCGCCGCTCCCGAGCCTGCCCGCCGTCGCGCCGCCGCCCTCCGCCGTCGCCGGCGCTGCCCGCAGCCGCCGGAGTTACTGTTCCGGCATGAACAGTAACCAGTGCTCAAAAATAACAAGTGGGTAGTCCATTTTGACGTTTTCGCGCGCTGAATCCGAATTTGATGTCCGTTTTGCCAAATTCCAACTCTAAAAATCACCGAAGGCATCCGGAAAGATGTTTCTTGGTCCAAACTTCGCGCTGAGCCCAATTTGAATATCCATTGCGCGCAAAACCGCTTCTAAGCATCCGACGGGGTCATCGGACTACTCTCGTGATCCAGTAGACACTCTGAGTCCAACACTAGTGTCCAATTGGTGCACGAACACCACCAACGCGCCACATAGGCCTCCAGAAGCTGCTGGTCAACCGGTATTCTCGTCGTGGGGATCCAGGTCCTCACATCCTCCCCCACTAAGGAAAGTTTCGTCCTCGAAACTAGCTCAATTCCGCCGGGAGTCACCAACACCAAGGGTAAGTACTCAATAACATCATCTCCAGCTCTTAAGTCATCACTCACTCCCCGTGACTACTCCCAAAACAATAACAACAACGACCTCCAGTACGGCATAGCCCGATTGCGCAATTCCCCCCATCTCGCGAGCCAGAATTCGCAACGGGCGCCCCTCGTACTCAACACAATCATCAATCTCGAAGGGGCTAGTCAATCACGGGCGAGGGATCCAAAAGCACATCACTCCTGCGGCGAGGCGTGAAATACCAAAGGGCTCCAATAAAAGCCGGAGGAAACAGAAAATAACCACATCCTGGTGCCAATCTCAACCAAGGCAATCCGAAACACATCCCCGCAATCATCCAAGAAAGAAAGAAGCCCTCACAAACAAGGGTCCTCGCTCGGTCACTCCCGAATCCTGACCCCCTGAGTGAACTACTCAGTCGCGGTCTATCATCCAAAGGGACCCTCAGTGACACAACCACAAGCCATGTTTGCCGCAACAGTCCACACAGCGCCAGCTGTGGAATCATTCAACTCAACCCCAGACAGCTTCCCTGCTCCAAGTATCCGCCATCACAGTGGCCCTGT
This sequence comes from Tillandsia fasciculata, assembly GCA_029168755.2. Taxonomy (NCBI): domain Eukaryota; kingdom Viridiplantae; phylum Streptophyta; class Magnoliopsida; order Poales; family Bromeliaceae; genus Tillandsia; species Tillandsia fasciculata. The sequence goes on from CM054933.1 coordinate 14,017,491, forward strand.
CGGGGTAATCCAGAATGCTCAACAATAATCCAACGGTAATTCCACAGTCGCTACAGGAGGCATCACTAAAACTCACAGATTTTCCTCCCCACACTGGAGATGCTAGCATTGGCGTTGGTATCAGTCTCATAATCTGATTGCCAAGCTCTCCTGGCACTGCCCAGTCCAAGAAGCTCCTTACCTTGACCAATTCCCAAATAGTATCCATATTGGCCGGATTTCCACCGCCACCCCTACGGCTAGCACAAAGTGACCCAAGGAGGTAAGCTTCAGAAGCTAAAACTTGTATCTCAATAACTTGGCATACAGCTTCCTCCACATAGGCACTGTAGCACATCCACAAGTGCTCCTCTTATTCCTGGTCACTCAGGGAGTAAATCATAATATCCTTGGGGAACACCACTCCCAATTTGTCCAAGTACAACTGGAACACACCATTCCTCAAATCTTGAAGACAACAGGGCATTAATCATTCCATTTGGCCTCACTAAGAGTTCATATTGCCCTTACCGGACCCTGAATGCCATCCAGGCACAGCCCTCGGCTGTCTAATCCCAAGTAGGTACTCGCATCATACAATAATTGCCGGAGTAAAACTCCAACAAAAAGATCCTTGATAATAACTGAACCTGCCTGTGCTCAAATCATAACGAACCCTCATCATCGGCTACCCAAGACGTGGCACTAGGTCAACAGACCCCTTGATCCATTAGATCCTGCGACTGTGCCATCAGCTCTCTCTCAGCTCCACAGGCGATATCCAATGAGGTGCTGTCGAGGGTGGCGCGGTCCCCTGAATCATGTCAAATGCAATCTCTATCTCCCTAACCGGCGGCACTATCAACGGCTCTAGTGAAATCACACCCGGGATTTCATGGGCAACAGAGATATCCCTGAGTCCCGGTGCCGCCGTAGGCACCTCTCACACTGTCGCTATAACCTGCGTGTTCTAATACTCTCAACAAGCAAGCCTCCTCCTGTCCGCCTTGCCGAAGGTCAAAGTCCTCTCTCACCGCAGTCCAACATTCTGTGGCATTGTGCCAATCAATCTCAAGCACACAGTCCAAAATACCGAACTGCCACGATTCCAATAAGTCTGCCGGTAACTCGCAGTCTCAGCTGCACTGGACATGATCCAAAAGCCTCCTCCACATGCACAACACCAACAGAAACCTGTACCTCTAGTGCACGTGGTAACAAAACTGCCTTTAGTCCATATAGGAATGCAACATGCTCTAACCCCAACTGCTGTGATGAAATCCCACCTGCGACACTTGATCCACTACCGTGGCGCCCTCCAACCGGGCGGCACAGATTCATCCGCACGATGCAAATGGTTGTCGCTCAGTCAGCAAGGAAAATCAGAACTATCCACATAGGGAGCACTACCTCTGTCTTTGCTCACCTTGAGGCGACGAATAAGGTCCTCCGCAGATAACAGATCCACGCTACCGCTGCGCCACCCTGATCAAGATACTGATGCTGCCATCGGGGTCCACCCGATCTCTGGTATCTCGAAAACTCGTTATCCTGGAAAAGAAATCAGAAATGCCCCTGCCGGTCGATCTGTCCTCCATCACCCGGCGCCAAGCGCCAAAATCCAAAACTCGCCTCTGGCGGCAGATCCCTATCCAAAGGAACTGCAACGCCACGCTCCAAACACAACGCCTACTCCAACGAGGCGTCAAAATCCAGAATCTGTACAGGAGGGACCGAATAAACTGAAAGGTATCCTGGCGCAATCCACTCCCAGTCTCACATATCCTATGTGCCTCGTCCCTCGAAACCTGGAGCGCACAGTTCAACAACTGTATAACCTCTCTAACACAGGGAGGCTCTCAATTGATCACTCCATTACCACCAATCACGACTCTGCCTCCAAGGCTCCAAACTCAATCTTACGAGTCGGGGTGGTTTATCTACCGAATCTGGCTCAATAGATCGATCATGTCCCACAGCTCCTCTGCTGTCAACTATCCACCCTACCTCGGTGCCTCGACACTAACATTGGCACGGAGGGGGTTACTCAGTGCTCCGACAACTGTGTCACCCAGACCAGCTGCTCACTCTGCCGCTGATATGCCTCAGACAATCCTGTCATCTGGGTCCGGAGTTCTCTGACCTCAATCTAGGTATCCGGCCCAAAACCAACCGCTCGAGCTCAACTGCTATGACCAGATGCCCACGGGTCAAAACCCAGCGTCGGGGAGACACCGCTCACCACGACGGAACCACAAACAGCACACAAAAGCCACTCGACCCAATCCAGCGAAAGTCTAAAGCATGTTACCCGTTCCACAGCATTATGTTGTCTGCAGCCAACATAATTACTTAGGAGAATAAACATGCCAATCACTCCTCCCGTCCCTTGGGAGAGGTATAAAACTCAATCAGGACTCTCGCTAAAAGTCACGACTCTCACGAAGTCAACCAAGGGTCAAACCATAAGCCTAGGGTTTCTAAGTCCCAAACGACCTATCCCTAAGCTCTGATACCACTCTAATCTGTCACGCCCTGGGGTCGAAACTGCGACCCGGGCTCGCCAACAGATCCGCCACCTATGCCAACCTGCATAGGCGAAGCGTCCTACATGCAAGAAAAGTACTACAGCTAAACATAAATATCAGAGCTAAGTATAAGAATCTGCTGTATAACTAAAATCAATCACTGTACAACTGGAAATAATACAATAAGTCTGGCTCCCAAAAATGATAACGATACAATATCCTCAAATACAAGCTCAGAACTCAACCGGGAGATATCTCCAATAAATACAACAGTGTACAGTCTCTCGATACATAATAAATCCTCACTACATCAGTCTCTCAAAAGAGGAAAAAGTAAAACAACTAATCTGCTGTAGATCTCCTCTGAAGGGGTACCGCTACTCTCCAACGACGGGTAGGGATCTATCTCGCGACTCTCTCGCCTCGATCAACAATCGCAGAATCAGCAACATCCGCTAGGACTCTGCAAAACAGAGGAGAGGAAAGAAAATGAGGGGGAAAACCCCCAGAGGGTGTGAGAACTACACCAAAAAGGGAGTTCTCAGTGGGTACCACCGCCAGACCCGACGGTCTGCCCACTAAGTCCTCAAAGTACAAAAAGCTAACCAAAGCCGTAAAGACTGAAAACGAGGGAAGCTGGAGACTCTCAACAGCTATCAAGCCTCTAAGCCCGCTACGCCTGCCATGCCTGCCATGCCTGCTATGCCTGCCATGCCTGCTATGCCTGCCAAGCCTGCCTATGCCTGCCATGCCTGCCATGCCTGCCTATGCCTGCTATGCCTGCCATGCCTGCCTACGCCTGCCATGCCTGCTAAGCCAGTCTATGCCTGCCAAGCCTGTCTATGCCTGCCATGCCTGCCATGCCTGCCTATGCCTGCCATGCCTGCTATGCCTGCTAAGCCAGTCTATGCCTGCCAAGCCTGTCTATGCCTGCCATGCCTGCCATACTTGCCTATGCCTGCTAAGCCTGTCTATGCCTGCCATGCCTACCCTACCAGCCTATGCCTGCTAAGCCTGCCTATGCCTGCTAAGCCTGCCTATGCCTGCCATGCCTGCTAAGCCTGCCTATACCTGCCATGCATACCATGCCTGCCTATGCCTGCCATGCCTGCCTATGCCTGCCATGCCTGCTAAGCCTGCCTATGCCTGCCATGCCTGCTAAGCCTGCCTATACCTGCCATGCATACCATGCCTGCCTATGCCTGCCATGCCTCGGTCAACAACTCACAAAGACCCTGGGACCACCGTATCCCCAAACGGTTCCCAACAACACTAGCACTGGTCTAAACACAGCTACTAGACTCCACTCGGTCCCCCCGACACGAGTGCAACCAAAAAGCAAATGTCTGCAATAAACCCAATCTAATGCCACCAGTAAAACTGGTACTGCCTGCTGTGCCTGCCAAATCGGGTATGCCAGCCTACGCATAACACCGATAGGGGATGGGAGTCTCAAGGACTCGAAGTCTGTAAATCGCACACTCCGGAGTGGCACTCGAGGGGAGCGACCCACACGAGTAAAGTGCCTCAGTAACAAGTATCATAAATCAGCAGGACTGGATCATGACTCTGATCAAAGTGGGAAAGCCCAATCACTAAAGAAAGCCTTGGTCCTCAATCAGATGCAAAAATACTCAAATAGTGGAAAACTCTGTCCACTAGAGAAATCAGATACCCAATCTGGTGCATAAATAAATGTCCGGTCAACCGCCCAATATCCGCGGTTGCCGCAAAGCCCCATAACTAATCCAACCTGTCCCAGACACCAAGTCTCGACTACACTACCCAGAACCCCTGCTCGAACCTGAGCAACACAGACCACCTGACTAACCAAGAAGGAGAAAAAGATAACATGGTTTCTCCTAAGTCAAGTTCCAAAAGTAGTGCAGCAGTAAAAGATGGCCTAACTACATGTCCATGCAAGCATGCTTTGTCCTCAGAAACAATAAAAGTGGGTGAAACATATATTAGTAAAGCATGCTAAAATATTCCTACTATGGTATACCAATCTCACCCAAGCAGGTCATTCCTTGCTTACCTCTCGCTCATGTCGGTTGTACAACAATATGCCTGTTATCATTCATAGAGGGGTGATATCCCCACATGTGCGCTTACATTTACCATGATATATGAACCTTATACAGTTACCAAAATAAGCTTACCCACCTGAAATGCTCAAACCAAGGCAAACCTGAGGTCGGTGAAGAGTGTAGACGCTCTCAGTCCAAAATCTGCTAAAACTGCTCCCTCGGTATAAGTTGCGCAAGCCTCGGCTCCGAACAGCTGAAAATACCCCAAAATCAAAGTCTCCAAATCCAACAGGTCCAGCGACACTTGCAAACACCCCTGGGTACAATAATAAGGTCCAACATTACACTTAATCCAAAATATTCCAAGTATACACAATCTGCGAGAAACATCCTCAAAGATGTGCAATTTTCACCTGCAGAACAGACTCAGAAAAATCCAACAAAAATACTGTCACGTTCCTCGCGTCGATACCTTCGAAACGAGTACCTGCACGTCAAATTCTGAGCCCCGTAGGCCGAGTTACAAATTCCACAACACAGGGCGCTCACAAACACACAATCATACATCTGTATTTCCATACACAGATAAAGGGAGAAAAATCTACCTCCGGGCAAGCCTCAGGAAAATCCAATAAAAATACGATGATGATCCTCGCGTCGAGTAGATGAAAAAAGTGTACAAGCACGTCTCCATCCGATGCCCGGTTGCGGAGATAAAAATCCGGCAAGGTGCCGCTGTCCAGAAATTCCATCAGAAAATAGGGTCCCAGTAAGCATGGAAAAACTCCTCGAAAAGTGTGAAACCAGGGGAAGAAGAAAATACCAAGATCGTAGCTCTGTCAGTCGCGGATCCAACGGCGAAAGAATCGCCTGAAAAGGAGGTCGGAGTAGGCCGGGGGAGCTCGTGCACCGAAACGCGACGAAGGGGAACACAAATGGACGAGCGTCGCGCCGCGCCGTAAAAATGGAAACCTCGATAAGCGTGCCACTAAAAATCTCCAAACTCTGCAGATGGATGCAGCACAGGGTGGGGATCAACTTCTCTGAAGGCCTCAAATTGGTTTGAAGCTCGGAAATGGTGGAAAAAGGGGAAAGAAGAAGGCTCGGATCGCTTTTTATAGGCTCCAGAAACAAATCCAAAAATGACGGCCATGTCCCCACTTCCGGGCGCCCGGAAGATCCGGGCTGCTACAGTGTTGGGCCCGGCCCAACACTGTGCAGGCCCGAACCTTCCACGGGCCTCCACGTAGCCCGCCACACAGGCGACACCGAAGGCATCCACTGCGCGGGCGACACGTGGCCACCCCAGCAGGCGACACGTGGCTCGGTGGCTGGTCAACGCGCGCCCGGCACGCGCATGTGCGCGCGCCTGGCGCGCCGCCTGTGCACTGTGCACGCACGCGCCTCGAGGCGGTGCAGCGGTTCCGTGGACCGAGTGCACAGCACCGCGCCAATCACACGCTGCCACGTGTCCACCACCGGTCCACCGTACACCAGCGATAATTTCCGTCGACCACGACTGCTGCGCCGGCCAACCGGGAGCCGCCACGTGTCCCATCCCGGGTGCACGCCTCCGCGGTGGACAGCGCGCCTGCCCGCGCGCCTGCCCGCGCGCTGTGCGCTGCCCGCGCCTGCCCGCCGCCGCTCCCGAGCCTGCCCGCCGTCGCGCCGCCGCCCTCCGCCGTCGCCGGCGCTGCCCGCCGCCGCCGGAGTTACTGTTCCGGCATGAACAGTAACCAGTGCTCAAAAATAACAAGTGGGTAGTCCATTTTGACCGTTTTCGCGCGCTGAATCCGAATTTGATGTCCGTTTTGCCAAATTCCAACTCTAAAAATCACCGAAGGCATCCGGAAAGATGTTTCTTGGTCCAAACTTCGCGCTGAGCCCAATTTGAATATCCATTGCGCGCAAAACCACTTCTAAGCATCCGACGGGGTCATCGGACTACTCTCGTGATCCAGTAGACACTCTGAGTCCAACACTAGTGTCCAATTGGTGCACGAACACCACCAACGCGCCACATAGGCCTCCAGAAGCTGCTGGTCAACCGGTATTCTCGTCGTGGGGATCCAGGTCCTCACATCCTCCCCCACTAAGGAAAGTTTCGTCCTCGAAACTAGCTCAATTCCGCCGGGAGTCACCAACACCAAGGGTAAGTACTCAATAACATCATCTCCAGCTCTTAAGTCATCACTCACTCCCCGTGACTACTCCCAAAACAATAACAACAACGACCTCCAGTACGGCATAGCCCGATTGCGCAATTCCCCCCATCTCGCGAGCCAGAATTCGCAACGGGCGCCCCTCGTACTCAACACAATCATCAATCTCGAAGGGGCTAGTCAATCACGGGCGAGGGATCCAAAAGCACATCACTCCTGCGGCGAGGCGTGAAATACCAAAGGGCTCCAATAAAAGCCAGAGGAAACAGAAAATAACCACATCCTGGTGCCAATCTCAACCAAGGCAATCCGAAACACATCCCCGCAATCATCCAAGAAAGAAAGAAGCCCTCACAAACAAGGGTCCTCGCTCGGTTACTCCCGAATCCTGACCGCCCGAGTGAACTACTCAGTCGCGGTCTATCATCCAAAGGGACCCTCAGTGACACAACCACAAGCCATGTTTGCCGCAACAGTCCACATAGCGCCAGCTGTGGAATCATTCAACTCAACCCCAGACAGCTTCCCTGCTCCAGGTATCCGCCATCACAGTGGCCCTGTCGGGGTAATCCAGAATGCTCAACAATAATCCAACGGTAATTCCACAGTCGCTACAGGAGGCATCACTAGAACTCACAGATTTTCCTCCCCACACTGGAGATGCTAGCATTGGCGCTGGTATCAGTCTCATAATCTGATTGCCAAGCTCTCCGGGTACTGCCCAGTCCAAGAAGCTCCTTACCTTGACCAATTCCCAAATAGTATCCATATTGGCCGGATTTCCACCGCCACCCCTACGGCTAGCACAAAGTGACCCAGGAGGTAAGCTTCAGAAGCTAAAACTTGTATCTCAATAACTTGGCATACAGCTTCCTCCACATAGGCACTGTAGCACATCCACAAGTGCTCCTCTTATTCCTGGTCACTCAGGGAGTAAATCATAATATCCTTGGGGAACACCACTCCCAATTTGTCCAAGTACAACTGGAACACACCATTCCTTAAATCTTGAAGACAATAGGGCATTAATCATTCCATTTGGCCTCACTAAGAGTTCATATTGCCCTTACCGGACCCTGAATGCCATCCAGGCACAGCCCTCGGCTGTCTAATCCCAAGTAGGTACTCGCATCATACAATAATTGCCGGAGTAAAACTCCAACAAAAAGATCCTTGATAATAACTGAACCTGCCTGTGCTCAAATCACAACGAACCCTCATCATCGGCTACCCAAGACGTGGCACTAGGTCAACAGACCCCTTGATCCATTAGATCCTGCGACTGTGCCATCAGCTCTCTCTCAGCTCCACAGGCGATATCCAATGAGGTGCTGTCGAGGGTGGCGCGGTCCCCTGAATCATGTCAAATGCAATATCTATCTCCCTAACCGGCGGCACTATCAACGGCTCTAGTGAAATCACTCCCGGGATTTCATGGGCAACAGAGATATCCCTGAGTCCCGGTGCCGCCGTAGGCACCTTTCACACTGTCGCTATAACCTGCGTGTTCTAATACTCTCAACAAGCAAGCCTCCTCCTGTCCGCCTTGCCGAAGGCCAAAGTCCTCTCTCACCGCAGTCCAACAATCTGTGGCATTGTGCCAATCAATCTCAAGCACACAGTCCAAAATACCGAACTGCCACGATTCCAATAAGTCTGCCGGTAACTCGCAGTCTCAGCTGCACTGGACATGATCCCAAAAGCCTCCTCCACATGCACAACACCAACAGAAACCTGTACCTCTAGTGCACGTGGTAACAAAACTGCCTTTAGTCCATATAGGAATGCAACATGCTCTAACCCCAACTGCTGTGATGAAATCCCACCTGCGACACTTGATCCACTACCGTGGCGCCCTCCAACCGGGCGGCACAGATTCATCCGCACGATGCAAATGGTTGTCGCTCAGTCAGCAAGGAAAATCAGAACTATCCACATAGGGAGCACTACCTTTGTCTTTGCTCACCTTGAGGCGACGAATAAGGTCCTCCGCAGATAACAGATCCACACTACCGCTGCGCCACCCTGATCAAGATACTGATGCTGCCATCGGGGTCCACCCGATCTCTGGTATCTCGAAAACTCGTTATCTTGGAAAAGAAATCAGAAATGCCCCTGCCGGTCGATTTGTCCTCCATCACCCGGCGCCAAGCGCCAAAATCCAAAACTCGCCTCTGGCGGCAGATCCCTATCCAAAGGAACTGCAACGCCACGCTCCAAACACAACGCCTACTCCAACGAGGCGTCAAAATCCAGAATCTGTACAGGAGGGACCGAATAAACTGAAAGGTATCCTAGCGCAATCCGCTCCCAATCTCACATATCCTATGTGCCTCGTCCCTCGAAACCTGGAGCGCACAGTTCAACAACTGTATAGCCTCTTTAACCCAGGGAGGCTATCAATTGATCACTCCATCACCACCAATCACGACTCTGCCTCCAAGGCTCCAAACTCGATCTTACGAGTCGGGGTGGTTTATCTACCGAATCTGGCTCAATAGGTCGATCATGTCCCACAGCTCCTCTGCTGTCAACTATCCACCCTACCTCGGTGCCTCGACACTAACATTGGCACGGAGGGGGTTACTCAGTGCTCCGACAACTGTGTCACCCAGACCAGCTGCTCACTCTGCCGCTGATATGCCTCAGACAATCCCGTCATCTGGGTCCGGAGTTCTCTGACCTCAATCTAGGTATCCGGCCCAAAACCAACCGCTCGAGCTCAACTGCTATGACCAGAAGCCCACGGGTCAAAACCCAGCGTCGGGGAGACACCGCTCACCACGACGGAACCACAAACAGCACACAAAAGCCACTCGACCCAATCCAGCGAAAGTCTAAGGCATGTTACCCGTTCCACAGCATTATGTTGTCTGCAGCCAACATAATTACTTAGGAGAATAAACATGCCAATCACTCCTCCCGTCCCTTGGGAGAGGTATAAAACTCAATCAGGACTCTCGCTAAAAGTCACGACTCTCACGAAGTCAACCAAGGGTCAAACCATAAGCCTAGGGTTTCTAAGTCCCAACCGACCTATCCCTAAGCTCTGATACCACTCTAATCTGTCACGCCCCGGGGTCGAAACTGCGACCCGGGCTCGCCAACAGATCCGCCACCTATGCCAAACTGCATAGGCGAAGCGTCCTACCTGCAAGAAAAGTACACCAGCTAAACATAAATTCAGAGCTAAGTATAAGAATCTGCTGTATAACTAAAATCAACCACTGTACAACTGGAAATAAAACAATAAGTCTGGCTCCCAAAAATGATAACGAGACAATACCCTCAAATACAAGCTCAGAACTCAACCGTACACCAGCGATAATTCCCGTGGACCACGACTGCTGCGCCGGCCAACCGGGAGCCGCCACGTGTCCCATCCCGGGTGCACGCCTCCGCGGTGGACCGCGCGCCTGCCGGCGCGCCTGCCCGCGCGCTGTGCGCTGCCCGCGCCTGCCCGCCGCCGCTCCCGAGCCTGCCCGCCGTCGCGCCGCCGCCCTCCGCCGTCGCCGGCGCTGCCCGCCGCCGCCGGAGTTACTGTTCCGGCATGAACAGTAACCAGTGCTCAAAAATAACAAGTGGGTAGTCCATTTTGACCGTTTTCGCGCGCTGAATCCGAATTTGATGTCCGTTTTGCCAAATTCCAACTCTAAAAATCACCGAAGGCATCCGGAAAGATGTTTCTTGGTCCAAACTTCGCGCTGAGCCCAATTTGAATATCCATTGTGCGCAAAACCCCTTCTAAGCATCCGACGGGGTCATCGGACGGACTACTCTCGTGATCCAATAGACACTCTGAGTCCAACACTAGTGTCCAATTGGTGCACGAACACCACCAACGCGCCACATAGGCCTCCAGAAGCTGCTGGTCAACCGGTATTCTCGTCGTGGGGATCCGGGTCCTCACATGTTGCATGTTCAGCCAGACTGTAGAAAACCTCAACTTGGGCTAGGTTTTTATTGCTCTAGACATTTCCACATCACTATTCTGTATATCACTCTGGATTTAGAGTTTTCCTCGCCCAAGTAGTGGGCCGAGAGGTCGGATTATTGTGGGATGCATTTACACTCGTGTCTGGGGACCGAGTGGAGTTGTTAGCAGTCTGTAGACCAGGTTTCTTTGGGAGAGTGACTTTGGTGGTAGATTTGGGATCTTGAGAGCTTTTTGAGTTACAGTGAGTCTCGTCTGTGCAGTTTTCCAGCCTCTAGTGAGTCTCGGCTGTGCAGTTTTCCAGCCTGTGAGTGAGACAGTGTTCCTTTGGTTACAGTCGATCTTGTTGATCGAGGATTCGGATTATAGCCTGCATGAGCCACATTTGAGCTCGACAGAGATGCGTGGATACTTTCCTCGGTGGGGTCGCTCCCCTCGAGAGCCACTCCGGAGTTAGGCCTGTTCTTCTATCGCGACTTGTCGACGCAGTTGTCCCTCTGGCTGGGCCAGTTAGTGGCAGTCACGGACACCGTCCCTCTGGCTGGGCCAGTTAGTGGCAGTCACGGACGCCCTACGTAAGTCCGGTCCCCCGGGACGTGACGGCAGTAGGTAGGCGCAGGTTTGACTGGACCCTATGCGGCAGTCAGTTTGGATTGGGTGATTGAGTCGAGGGCTAGTTGTACCATCATATTCTTTCTGTTCCACTTTTGAGCATCTAGATAGAGGCATAGTAGCTGTAGAGTTTACTTTACCAGCTTTTCCCTTTCCGCACTGCATTGTTACTTTTTGCCTCTAGTAGACTTAGTGGGCAGACCGTCGGGCTTGTTGGCGGCACCCACTGAGAACTACTTGGGACGTAGTTCTCACACCCGTCGTGGTGTCTTTTCCCCAGGGACTTCTTCTTCTGCACCTGTTTGTGATGACCTGGATCTCCGCAGAGCTGTTGCGGTGCTTTGAGGTGGCTACTGGAGGTCTACGCAGTGTGCGGGAGGTATTTGGGGCTTTTACAGGGTGACCAGCAGCTTCTGGAGGCCTACGGGGCATGTCGGCGGTGTTCGGGCGCCAATTTGGACACAAGTGTTGGACTCCGGGCTTCAAATGGATCACGTGGGTGATCGGGGGACCCCATCGGTTGTTTAGAGGTGTTTGCGCGCAAAACGGATATTGAGATTGGGCTCGGCGCGAGATTTGGACCAAGAATACCTTTCCGGGAGCCTTCGGCAATTTTTAGAGTGAGAATTTGGCGGAATGGACGTCAAATTCGAATTCAGCGCGCGAAAACGCTTCAGACGGAGTATTTACGGCATTTTTGGGCTTCGGGTTACTGTTCATGCCGGAGCAGTATTTCCGGCAATCGCCGGCGGCGGCGGCGGCGGCGGGCAGCGCCGGCGGCGGCGGAGGGCGGCCGGGCAGGCGGCGCGCGGGCCTGGGCAGCCGCGGCGCGGGCGGCGGGCAGGCGCGGCGGGGGCGCGGGCAGGCGGCCGGTCCACCGCGCGGGCGTGCACCAGGGCGGTGCCACGTGGCATGAGGCGGTTGGCCGGTCCACAGCGCGCGGTCCACGGAATTCTTTAGATGCACGGTGACCGACAGGGTGGACACGTGGCATCATATGATTGGTCGGCTCACAGCATTTGGTCTACAGAGTTTTCATGCTGGCTCACGGCTCACGGTGCACCGGCAGTGGACACGTGGCAGGTTTATTGGCTCGGTCCACAGGAATTAGTGCACCGGGTTTACGGGACAGTAGCAGGTGACACGTGGCGATCCCTTATTGGACGGTCAACTGTGCACTGGGCGGCAGACTGCGCGCCGGCAGCAACGGTTGGGAGGGCCACGTGTCGAAATCCTATTGGTCCATTTTTGGTGTTTCGTGTTCTATGGGACACGATGGGAATTTTTGAAAAGATTTTTTGGGGTTTTCTTCATTTCCATCCGAGGCTCAATCAAAGGGTTTTTTCTCCATCATAGAGCTTCATCTTCCTGTGGGATGAGAAGATGAAATCTTCATCATGAAGAGAGGAACACTCCTGTCAAGTTTGAGGAATTATGAGGCACGGATCCCGAGATTTGGATTTTTCGGCGCGGCGCGGCGTTGCATTCCTGGATTCTTCTTCGGCGCAGCGACAGTGTTTTAGCTCCCCCGAGCTAACCAAGCAGTATTTTTCAGCGATTCTTGCGCCATCTTCTTCGTAACAAGTAGGGCTACATTTCTTATTTCTACTGATTTTCCCCCATTCCGAGGTTTTCATAGGTTTTTGGGATCATCTTGTGACCCCTTGTTGCTGTGATGGAGTTTTGGACAGCGGGTCGGTATTTCGGCGATATCTCCGCAACCGGACATCGGATTGAGGCGATTCAAAAGGGGATTTACATCTACACATCGCGAGGAGTCTACTGGAATTTTCTTGGATTTTCGTGGAATTTCCCTGATGGTGAGAACTCCCTTTTTACAGTATCTTCAGATTCAGTTTTTGTGATCGATTTGCTTTGGGGTGTCCCTCTTGTCGATTTTCGTTCTCAGCACGGAAAAATCGTGGGAAAACGTGCAGGTACTCGTTTCGACCGGTTCATCGCGTAGATCGTGATAGTATTTTTCTGGGATTTTATTGGGCACGTTTCGCAGGTGAAAATGGCTGAACTGTAAATCTGGTTTTGGGGACAGATTTTGGGATTAACTTGAATAGTAAATTTGTGTGTGTTCTTTGGGATTTATGGCACAGTATTTCGGGGACTGTTGAGGATCGGGCGCGGACTTCGCTGTCAGGACTTGGATTTAGCGCTCGAGGTGGGTACCGTTGTTTAACCTCCTACTTGTGATGTCCCCACTAGGCCTATTTGAGTGCTAATATGTTATATGGCTAAATGAACCGGTAAAATGAACATGGCATGCATAATTTGGGAATTGGGCTTATAACTAGAGTTTGTGACTTCAAAAGGACTAAGTGTTGATTAATGGTTGATTCGGTAATTAATATGTCGCTTAAAACCATGGGAAGGGCTTTGTTAAATTGGACATGTGGCATATGCATGATGGGACCTCTTTTACATATACCTAAGCTATTTTGGGGCAACTTGTAAAATGGAAGGCTATTTAAACGGCATACCTCTACTTTGTGAGAACTAGAACACTTGAATCATGTTTAACAATGATAAAGGACTTTGCATGCTTGTATGGACACTTAGTTAGGCCACCTTTTTCTGCTACACTATCATGATGGCATTGACTTAGGAGAAACCATGCTTTTCTCTTCTTTTGTCTATATTTGGGGGATAGTGCGCTCGGGTTCGAGCAGGGGCTGGGATAGTGTAGTCAGACGGTTGTGGGTTTTGGGACAGGCAGGCTGTGAGGACAGGGCATTGCGGCAACCGCGGATCTTTGGCGGTTGACCGGACAGTGGTCATTGCATCAGATTGGGATAGAGGCTTTGGGCTTTCTTTTAGTGGATGGGTTTTCCACCTTGATCAGAGTCATGATCCAGTCCTGCTGATTTGGTACTTGTTACCCAGGCATTATACTCGTGTGGGTCGCTCCCCTCGAGTGCCACTCTGTCACGCCCCGGGGGTTTTAATTTTAGCGGAAACGGTACACGAAGGTAAGCATAAGGTGCGTACAAAATTTTTTCTTTAAAAACCTCCTTCCCCGGCGCGTGCCCAGACCCGCCACATATACAGATTTACTCGAAAATCGGGCAGAGTCTCCTCTGTATATGCACGGCGTCGCGGCTATTACCACCGTCAAACACAAGCAATCATTTTCCATTTAATCACAACAGTTCGAGGTGGTACGGTGCATGAAGATTAAACAACACCCGTGGCCAGTCAAGTTGAAAGTATAAACTCACTGTTTTGAAAACAGGCCCACACGGCCTGAGGTTTTTTGAAAACAGTTTACAAAGTCCTTTTTCTTTTGCTTTCTAGTTGGTTTGTTTAGAAAACGGCCGACCGGGAATAATAAAGGAAACGGTAATGCGTAAAGGAAATGAAAGTACTCAACATCCACACGACCCCACGAGGGTATCGAGAACCACATAATAACCTACAGTTCCAAATGAAATGCAGAGCAAGGTAAATAAAACAGCATACTAGGGCCCCCTCGGCCCGACTGCTACCACCTCGGCCTCACCGTCGCCTACCTCTACCCCCTGGAGGTACCTGTCACAGAGTGGGTAGTCAGCGACACTATCATAAAAGAAGTACTAAAGCAGTAAAGTAGTACCAAACCATGAAGTAAGTCTAGCTGGAGCAACCACTCCTCTCAAACGGGTAACACCTGTAATACTGTAATACCTGTAATACCTGTAACACTTTTATCACCTTTACCCCTGTAACACCTTTAACACCTGACCTCATCGGGATCCAATCCCGACGGTCGCACCGCTCACACCTTTGTGCCTCAAACCCCACATCTACGGGGGCCCCACTACGTCACCTCGTGGGTAAACACGGGTCAGAGACCGCCTTTCCGGAAAAGAGCACCCTTTGCGGTGGCCAAACCGCGGATGCGCGTGTCGCACTCGAGCATAGTAACAATACACGGGGTAATATAGTAAATCATAGAAGCCATCAGTGTTAGTACAGGTTAACGTAATATGTAACATCCTCCCCCGGAACATTAACATTACTAAACCTCGGAAGAAAAACCACCTTTATCGTTGTCGCGCTCCTGACCGACACTAGGCTCCTCTGCGTCTTGGTGGGTCCGCCCTGACCTCCACGCACCTGTGATACAGGAATTGGTAACTCAGGACTCCGTCAGGGCTAAAAGGACTGGAACACCCGCACATGTGCGGCGCTGCCCGTATGGAGGTGCGGTGCCGCCGCCCGTGCGTGGAAACGCCCGCACGCGGCGGGTTGCTGGCGGCGCGTGCCCGCATGCGGCATTGCCCGCATGGAGGCGCGGCGCCGCCCGCGCGCGGAGTTGCCGCGCGCGGGCGGGGGCGGGCCGCCGCCCGCACGGGGCGCTGGCCGCGTGCGGGTGCGGGCGCCGCCGCCCCGCGCGAGGGAGTTGCCCGCGCGCGGCGGGTGCGGGCGCCGCCCGCCCGCGCGCGGAGTTACCCGCGCGCGGGCGGGTGCGGGTGCCGCCCGCACGCGGCGCTGGCCGCGTGCGGGGGCGGGCGCCGCGCCGCGCGCGGAGTTGCCCGCGCGCGGTGCGGGTGCGGGCGCGCCCAGCACGCGGCAACCGCCGCGGGATGGGTGCGGGCGCCGCACGCAGCGGCGCTGGCCGCGCGCGGGTGCGGGGCGCCGCCCGCCGCTGCGGAGTTTGCCCGCGCGCGGGCGGGGGGCGGGCGCCGCCCGCACGCGGCGCTGGGCTGCGTGCGGGTGCGGGCGCCGCGCCGCGGCGGAGTTGGGCGCGCGGGGCGGGTGGCGGGCGCGCCCGCCCGCACGCGGAGTTACCCGCTGCCCCCGCGCGGGTGCGGGCCGCCGCCCGCACGCGGCGCTGGCCGCGTGCGGGGGCGGGCGCCGCCGCCAGCGCGCGGAGTTGCCCGCGCGCGGGCGGGTGCGGGCGCCGCCCGCACCGGCGCTGGCCGCGTGCGGGTCCCGCGGGCGCCGCCGCCGCGCGCGGAGTTGCTCCGCGCGCGGCTGTGGGGTGTCCGGAGCCGCCGCCGGCACGCGGCGATGGCCGGTGCGGGTGCGGGGAGGCGCGCCGCGGTGCGGGCGTCCTGCAGCGGCGCCGCCCGCATGCGGCGCCGACCGCATCGAGCGCCGCCCGCAGCGGCGCCGCCGCATGGGCGGCCGCCCGCATGCGAGCGCCCCCCCGCACGCGGTGCTTCCCGCAAGCGCGACTCCGACATAGTGCGCCGGCTCCGCGTGGTGTTGCGACCCTTCTTCTTCCCTCTTCCAAGAAGGGACCAAGAATTGCTAACAATACAACCTTAAATTAAGCTACCTTGGTTGTCGGTCGGCTAGGGTTGATCTAGGGGATGATCGTCCTGTTCTGGGGGTGAAAGTATGCCGGCCGCGATCTCCCTTCTTCCTCACCCACTCCGCCTTGCTTCCCTTCTCGATCGATTGGGGAAAGGGTACGCTCGGTTGGGAAAACTGGAAATACGTTTGGGGAATTGGTTGCCTCTTTTTTTTTTTCGTTCCTTTGGGGTTTTGTACGCAGGGGAAGTTAAGGGGAGTTGCCGGTGTTGGGGGAAGTTAGGGCGGTTAGTGGGAAGTCGTGGGGGGAAAAGTGGTGGGGGAGTTGGGAGCGGTTCGGGGGGGAAGTCGTACGAGGGAAAAACGCGGGAGGCGGTAGGAAGCGGGAGCGGTTAGAAATGGGAATAACCAATTTAAATCAACGCGGGTAATTAATAAGGGTACGAAACGGGGTCCGGTCCGCCTCAAAACCGTGCTGGTTGCCTGAATCGTTAGCCAACTTCCGAATTTATTCTGGAAGCACCCGACGTCGGAATTCAATTAATCCCATTGCACCGCATTCTCCGTTTCGCGAGGGCTTTATTAAACTAAAAATACCCGCGAGTCCCGCGGTCTGACGGGAACAATAAATTATGGACACCCTCCGGTCTAATGGAAATAATTAAAACCAAAGGTGGACCCAGAGTATGATTTAAAACCAGCGTTACACTACATCACTCACTCTTAAAGCGAGTTTCGTCTAGAAACTCATTCCTGGTTCCGCTGAAGAGATGGGGGTAACCCTCCCTCATCTTCGACCAGCTCACGTCCCTCCCGCCCTCTGTGCATTGTTACAGAGCACTTTCACGTAGGGTAAATGACTCGGTTTCGAAGTGTTTTGCTTTTCTCTTGCTATGATCCGAACGGGGTTTCTTCGAAGCTTAGGTCCTCCTTTAGTTGCGAGCGTCGAGACGTCCAGGACATGCGCGGGGTCGGGAAGGTATTTCTTAAG
>CM054933.1:14035076-14126596 GCA_029168755.2 Tillandsia fasciculata
GGCAACAAAAAGCTCCAAATACCTTCAAAATCCGACAGGAATTTGAGGGAAAACTCTGAATACAAAAATGAAAGTCCTACCTGTCGTGAGTCCGACGGCGCAAAAATCGCTAAAAACGGAGATCGGAGCGAGTCGGGGTAGCCTGCGCAAGAAAACGCGACGAAACGGGTCGACGAAGACGATGCGTCACTGTGCGCCGGTCGCAGATGAAGTCGAACAGACGAACTCCAAAAATCCCCAAAGTTTTCCAAAGAGTGCAGCTGAATGAGAGGGGAAATTTCTCTTCTAAAGCCCTCTGCGAAAAACAGGCCAAAAAAACCTGTAAATGGGCCCCCCAAGGCTCTATTTATAGTGCAAAGGCACTAATGGGCCTTTTGGCGGATTCGGGCGCAACTTTCGGGCGCCCGAATCCGCCTGAGGGGTCGGACGCGCCCCATACGACGCGCCCGAAAGCCTCAGGTGCGGCCACGTCACCCGCAACAGCAAACAGCTGTGCGGGGCCCTCCGCGCGCCCCGCCACGTCGCCCCCTCCGCGGGCGGGGTGGTAGGTGGGGCGGGGCGACCCACAGCGCGACGCGTGGCGCACTCGAGTACGAGGCGCCACGCGTCGGCCGCCCGACTGCCCCGTGCACCCCCGAGGCTCCGTGGACCGCGATCACGTGAGCCCGCCAATGCCGAGCTGCCACGCGCCCGCGCACCAGGTCCACCGAGCCGCGCCTTTTTCCCTGAACCGCGCCACGCGCACCCGCCAATCCCAGGATGCCACGTGGCCGCCCCGCGGTCCATGCACCGCCGCGCTACTCCCGTGGACCGAGCGGGTGTGAGCCGGCCAATCATGAGCCGCCACGTGGCGCCGGCCGGTCCACGGTCACCCCCATGCACCAGGAATCTCTGAAAACTTCCGGTAGCCCGTTTTTGGTCATCCGGACTCCAAATTTAACAAGCAAATAGCCGTTTTCAAGCGTTTTTCCGTGCTGAATCCATTCCAACCTCCGTTTGGCCAAACTCCTTCCAGAAATTTCGGCAAACACAGCCGAAGGCCAAACAGTAAAAGATAGCTCACAGGGTCCATCTGTGGCACCTCCTTGATGCACTATGGGCCAGATACACCAACAATAGGTGTTCTAACAGTGGATTCAGCAGAAAAACTGCATGGGGTTTACGGTCTCTACATCCTCCCCCACTAAAAGGGAGTTTCGTCCTCGAAACAAGGAAAGAAAACCAGCGTACCTCAGATCAGGAATCTCGACAGAGAAGGGTATGTATCCCGCATCAACCGTCTCCAGCTCCCATGTGTAGCCCTCTCGCTTTCCATTTGTGCTCCACTTGATCTTCACAAATGTAATGGCCCGGTTGCGCAATTCGCTCACCTCACGAGCCAGAATTCGCAACGGGCGTTCCTCATAACCAAGATCCTCGCAATCTCCAGAGAAGTGAAGTCGATAACATGTGAAGGGTCGAAGACATAACTCCTCAAGCTGAGACGTGGAAGACATCATGAACTCCGCCAGGCGCGGTGGAAGTGCAACTCTATAGGCCACAGGGCCAATCCTCTCTAGTACCTCGAAGGGTCCAATAAAGGCGGGACTAAGCTTTCCCCGGACTCCAAATCTCCTGACCCCTTTCGAAGGCGAGACCTTCAAAAAGACATGATCACCAATCTGAAACTCAAGGTCTCGCCGCCGAGTATCAGCGTAGCTCCTCTGACGACTCTGGGCTGTCTCAAGATGTCCGGCGACCTACTCTGACTTTCTCCTCTGCCTCCATCAATAAATCCGGTCCCAAAGTCCTCCTCTCACCCACGTCACTCCAATATAAGGGTGACCGACACTTGCGTCCATACAACGCCTCAAACGGAGCCATCTGATGCTCGCTTGATAGCTGTTGTTGTACGCAAACTCAACCAATGCTAAGTGCCGGTACCACCCTCCTCCAAAATCCATAACGCACGCTCTAAGCATATCCTCCAGGGTCTGTATGGTGCGCTCAGACTGTCCATCGGTCTGTGGGTGAAATGCCGTGCTAAAACGAGCTGGGTCCCCAAAGCTGACTGTAAACTCCCCCAAAATGCGACACAAACCTCGGGTCCCTATCTGATACAATCGAGGCGGGTATACCGTGCAACCTCACTACCTCATCCAATATAACTGCGCAAGTCGCTCCAACGACCAAGTCATCTGAACAGGCAAAAAGTGTGCAGACTTGGTGAGTCTATCCACGATAACCCAAATCGCATCGGCTCCACTCTGCGCCCTCGGCAGTCCAGTACAAGTCCATGGTGATGTGGTCCCACTTCCACTCGGGAATTGGAAGACTCTGCAACTTGCCAGCAGGAACACGATGCTCTGCCTTCACTTGCTGGCAAGTTAAACAATGAGCCACAAATCTTCCAATATCCCGCTTCATTCCGGACCACCAAAAGTGTGCCTTGAGGTCCTTATACATCTTAGTACCTCCAGGGTGGACGGTATAAGGTGTATAATGGGCCTCTCTCAAAATCTGATCTCTGATCTCAGAATCCATAGGCACACACACTCGGTCCCTGTACCGCAGTACTCCCGAGCTATCCACTGAAAAATCCCCTGTCTGATCAGCCTGAATCTGCGATCTAATCCTCGTCAAGTGGGGGTCCTCACTCTGTGTCTCACCAATCCTGTCCAACAGAGTGGGCTGCAAGACCATAGACATGAGTCTAGCAGAGACCCCAGGGGATACTACCTCAATCTGTAACGCCTCATCTGCTCCACAAGCGGTGCCTGCTGGGTGATCAACATGCTCAAGCTCTGCGCTGACCTCCTGCTCAAAGCATCTGCCACTACATTGGCCTTGCCGGGATGATAAAGGATACTCACATCATAGTCCTTTAAAAGCTCCAACCACCGGCGTTGCCTCAAGTTCAGCTCCTTTTGAGTAAACAGGTATTTCAAGCTCTTATGATCAGTATAAATCTCACAATGCTCCCCGTAGAGGTAATGCCGCCACAACTTCAGCGCGAACACCACGGCTGCAAGCTCCAAATCATGAGTAGGGTAATTCTTCTCATAATCCTTTAATTGCCGTGAAGCATAAGCAATTACCCTACCATGCTGCATCAGGACACCATCCCAAGCCGCTGTGTGAGGCGTCACTGTAGATCACGAATCCATCGCCCATCACTGGAAGTGCTAAAACTGGTGCCGAGATCAATCTCCTCTTCAGCTCCTCAAAGCTCTCCTGGCACCGCTCAGTCCAAACAAACTTCATCCCCTTCCTGGTCAAATTGGTCAGGGGAGTAGAGAGCTTCGCAAAGCCCTTTACAAAGCGACGGTAGTAACCTGCTAATCCCAAAAAGCTACGGACCTCAGTAACCGTCGTCGGTCTAGGCCAATCCCGAACTGCATCAATCTTCGTCGGGTCCACTGCCACTCCAGCGGCTGATACAACGTGGCCTAGAAAAGCAACCTCCCGAAGCCAAAATTCGCACTTTTTAAGCTTGGCATACAACTTCTTCTCTCGCAGAAGCTGCAGCACTATCCTCAAGTGCTCCTCATGCTCCAATCACTCCGGGAGTAAATCAGAATGTCGTCAATAAACACAACGACAAACCGATCCAAGTACAGCTGAAATACCCGGTTCATTAAATCCATGAATGCTGCAGGGGCATTAGTTAATCCAAAAGGCATAACTGTAAACTCATAATGCCCATACCGGGATCTAAAAGCCGTCTTGGGGATGTCCTCGGCCCTCACCCTCAGCTGGTGGTAACCTGACTGGAGATCAATCTTTGAGAACACTGACGCTCCCTGCAACTGATCAAACAGATCATCAATCCGTGGTAGTGGGTACTTGTTCCGGATGGTCACTTTATTCAGCTCTCGGTAGTCCACACACAAGCGAAGTGATCCATCCTTCTTCTTCACGAATAAAACTGGCGCTCCCCACGGAGATACACTGGGTCTCACAGAGCCCACATCCATCAAATCCTGCAACTGAGCCTTCAATTCCTCAGCTCAGCTGGGGCCATCCTATAAGGTGCCTTTGAGATTGGTGCGGTTCCTGGAACCACATCAATCACAAACTCAATCTCCCTCTCCGGCGGCAAGGTCGTCAACTCAGAGGGAAACACATCTGGGAACTCGCGGACGATAGGGATATCCTCGAGTCCCAGTGCCGCCGTAGGCACCTCTACAACCGTCGCCAGGAAAGCGATACAGCCCCTACTCATCATCCGCCGAGCTCTCGACGACGAGATAGTCATCGCAAACAGAGTACTCTGACAGCCTCTAAAAACGAACTCCTCCTGCCCGGCTCACGAAGAGTCACAGTCCTCTCTCTGCAGTCGATGGTGGCGCAATAACGAGATAACCAATCCATACCAAGTACAACGTCGAAATCCCGGAGCTGCCGCAAGACAAGCAAGTCTGCCGGCAGAATCCAGGGTCCCAACTGTACAGGGCAATCCCTACAATACTCCTCGACATGCAAAACATGGCCTGGAATCTGAACCTCTAATGCATGCGATAAAGGATACTACCTCTATACCATGTAGGGATGCAAATGCTCTACTAATAAATGAATGCGATGCGCCAGTATCGAAAAGAGCTCGAGTATGAACTGCAGAAATCAAAATGATACCTGCGACGACATGATCCGCGGCTGTAGTATCCTCTACCTGTGCGGCATAAACTCGCCCACTCGGTGCTGGTGGTCGTCGATCTGGCTGTCGAGAGGAAGATGAAGCATGATCAGGCCTACCATAGGCCACAGAAGGCCCTGCCGACTGATATGGAACCGTGGGTGCTGAAGCGGAGGAAGGAGCTGAAGAACCTGCTCTGGGGCATGAACTCTGGAAATGGCCGGCCTGTCCACAACGGAAGCAACGACCCTGACTCTGGGAACACTGGGACGGTGAGTGCGGTCCTCCACAAATAACACATCGGTCTGGGCGTGACTGTCGCCGTGGCTGCTGCTGCTGCTGAGACTGCTGCTGCCGAGATGGTCGACGCTGCTGCTGCCATGGACGGGGTGGTCCTGATCTCTGACGCCCCTGGGACCCACGACCCTGAGGAGGAGGTCGTGGAGGTCTCGGGGGTCCCTGCCGACTCGACTGCCCCTCATCAACTGGTGCTGGGCGCTTTGCCCCCGGAGTCACTGCTGGGGCTGGCGCCACCTCCGCCATCACTGTCTCTCCAGACTCGACATATGATGCCTGCTCCATGGAGGCCTCTAGGGTCTGCAATCTGCGGGAGCGAACATGCTGATAAATATCACGGCGCAAGCCTCGCTCGAACATGTAAATCTGGTGTGCCTCGTCCCTGGCCACGTGAGGCATACTAGCCAACAGCTGGTTGAATTCAGCTATGTATACGTGCACGGGCCGATCTCCCTGACGAAGAGTCCTTAGCTGCTCCTCCAATCTCTGACGGACACTCTCCGGAAAGAAAGCTCCCAAAAGAAGGCGGCGAAACTCCGTCCATGAGAGAAGCTGCGTCCCCGGCGGCCCCGCCGGTCATACACGCCGCCACCACGCCTCGGCGTTGCCCTCCAAGAAATGAGAAGCCAAGAGAACCCGGAAACGATCCTCGATAAATAAACTCTCAAAATGACGCTCCATGGCCGTGACCCAAGTCTCGGCCTCCCATGGCTCAGCTCCCATACCAGAAAAACGGGGTGGGTCAAACTGGCGAAACCTCATCAGCAAATCTACCACCACCCGCTGCTCAGCTGAAGTCAGGGATCCCGTCACCCCCGACGGTGGTCTGCAAGGAACCGGCTCAACAGGAACTGCCGATGCTGGAGGAACAACAGGGGGTGCCACAACTGGGGGGAAAGGTACAGGCGCACTATCACGGGGTGCCACCTCTGGCTGCGATCTCTGCTCTAACAAAGCCATCATCCTGCCCAAGGCCTCCTCCTGACGGCGAGAAGCCTCCTCCTGACGGCGAGAGGTCTCATCCTGACGCTGGATAACCTCTGACATCTGTGCCATCTGGACTCGGAGCTCCTGTACCTCATCCCGATGTCCCGGTCCCGAGTCCTCCTGCTCAGGCACAGAGGAAGAAGGCTGCGAACGCGTAAACATCCCGCGTCGCGGAGGCATCACTCCCCTGAGAAGGAAGAAAAGAACAGTCAGAACCTCCAAACCAAACTCGACCCAATCTCGCGAAAGTCCATAGGCATATCCCCCTTCCCAATAGCACTATGTTGTCTGCAGCCAACATAGTCGCCACCGAAGGAAGATATGTCAATCTCTCACCCCATCCACTGGGAGAGTTTAAAACCCAATCAAGACTATCGCAACAGAGTTACGACTCTCACGTAAGTCATCCTAGGGTCCAACCACAAGCCTAGGGTTTCTAAGTCCTCACTGACCTACATTGTCACGCCCCGGGTGTAAACCAGAACCCGGGCCCGTCTACAGATCCGCCGTGCATGCGGTATTTCCCACATACACGAAGCGTCGGTAACCTGCTCAGATAAGAAATAATAATAAAAGAGCATAATAATCAGAGCTGAAATAAAACTACTGTATCTCAGACAGATGCTGGAAGTAAAAGGTACAACAGTAAAATAAATACAGATGTCTCTCCCAGCTCACAACTATAATACAAACAGCTGGCAGAAGCCAGTCCCCAAAAAGAAATACAAGAAAACTGTCTGAGAAGTCCTGGTACCCAAAAATCTCCAGCTACGACCCTCGGTGGCTCTCTATCTAGTCCGCAATCCGCTTACCTCGATCAGTTGCTGATGGCCCAGCAACTCCCACAGAGGACTCTGCAAAACAAGGGAAAAGAAGGGGACAAGAAAACAATGGGGGTCAGTACTACTATAAACAGTAGCCTCCCCTAGTGGGTAAAGCCTCAGCTCAGATATGCCCACCAGGTGCTCAGAGGCAAAAAGGGGAAGAAGAAAAGAAGGGATGCTGATAAATGAAGCAACTGATAAAAATACTATCCCTAATATGCCTCTACATGACCAACCGATAAGGACGGGAAAAGTGATGCATCAGAATCAAGTAGCCTGTCATAACGACCCAATCTGACAGCCAGTGAACACTGGCACTGCCTGCTCTGCCGTCGAACTCAAGAAACCAGCATGGTGCCCGGCGCTCACACCGTGGAACTCAAGAAACTAGCATGGTGCCCGGCGCTCACACCGTGGAAAGCCTACTCCGGAGTGGCACTCGAGGGGAGCGACCCACACGAGTAAAGTAATATCACTGTATCAACATCTCTGTAACCACTGTCTCCAATAGCAGGACTGGATCGAGACTCAAGAAGTGGGAACAACCCTCCACTAAAGTAAGCCCGATCCCCGAACACCCAATCTGATGCAATAAAAACAATCCGGTCAACCACCCAAGATCCGTGGTCGCCGCAACCCCCTGACAACTCAACCTGTCCCAAATCCCCAATACCTGCCTACACTGTCCAACATACGCTCGAACCTGAGCGATTAAGCCGCTAGTGCCAACAATGAAAGAAGAAAGAGAAAAGCATGGTTTCTCCTAAGTCAAGTCCCAAAATAGTGTAGCAGTAAAAGATGGCAATAATTATGTGATCAATTAAATCATGCAATGTTCCAATACTTGTCCAATTTCCAAGTATAACAGTTTAGAAGTGACTTAAGCTAGGGTGACCGTTTCACATGAACAAACATCAGTTTTGCAGTCCTCTATTCCTATTTGTCTCCAAATATATAGTTTCAGAATCAAATAAGCGATTAAATCAGTGATTAATCTAACAATCATTTATTGGAGATCTGATAACAATTAATCAATTTCCTAGAGCATGCAAGTCTACCAATCAACACATTTGGCATTGTCAAAACGAGGGTACTCTGATATTCCTAGTGGGCATACAAAGAGAGGAGTACAACAACCACCCACCTGAAGCGCAACTGTCCCAACTCGTACAGTCAGAAAATACCAAAATTCCAATTCCTCGCTCCCACAAATTTAGCACACCCGCAACACTCCTGGTACAACAAGGAATCCACTAATTACACTAGGGTCCCAATTACAGCACTAATTACCACATAAACACACGAGTACCAAACTGTCAAATTATCACCTGCAAGAAATGTCCAGAAAATTCCAATAAAAATATCACGGCGATCCTCGCGTCGATAGCTTCGCAACGGTACCTTGCACGCCCAAATCCGAGTTCTGTACACCAAGATAAAAATTCAGCAAGGGGGCACTCTCATACTAAAATCTGGATTAAGGGCAGATTACTGTTCACAGAGAAATCCTTAATTTTCACCTCGAAAGAAAATTCACAAAAATCCACTAAAAATACGAGCGCGTTCCTTGCGATCCGTAGATGAAAAAGTTGTATAAGCTCGTTTCCGTCAGACGCTCGTGCGCAAAGATATAGCCGAAACACTCCGCTGCTGTCAAGAATTCCATACAGAAAAAGGGGTCACTTGTAGCCTCGAAAACCGTGCCAAAACCTCGAAACGGGAAAGCGCGACCAAAACGAAAGATGAAGTCCTACCTCTTAGGAGTCTGTCGGTGCAAGAATCGCAGGAAAATGATGTCGGGGTAGCCCAGGGGAGCAAAAACACAATCGCTGCGCCGAAGAAGAACACAAGAAAGCAACGTCGCGCCGCACCGTAAAATGGGAAACCTCGGGATTCGTGCCACTAAAATTCCTGAGATTTGGCAGAGAGTTGAAGGACTCAGAGATGAAGCTTTTTCCCAGAAATAGACTTGGGCTGAAGGTGCTCGGATTGGGAGAAAAATGAGGAAGAAGGCAGCTCGGGTAAGTTTAATTAGGCTGAGGGGGGGAAAAATTCCCTGCGCCCGGTGCACGTGCGCCCGCCAATGGCGGAGCGCCACGTGGCACCGACTCCCCGTGCACCGCGCCGTGGACCGCGCACCCCGCACGCCCGCTGGTCGCGTACGGCACCTGCTCCACCCCATTGCGTGGACCGGGCGCACAACACCGGCCAATCACAAAGTGCCACGTGTCCACCTGGTCCACCGTGCACCAAGCACCGAACTCCGTGGACCGCGCGCTGTGGACCACCCAACCGGAAGACGCCACGTGGCACCGCCTAAGTGCACGGCCGCCGCCGTGGACCGCGCGCCTGCCCGGGCGCCCGCGCGCTGCCCGCGCCCTGCCCGCGCCGCGCGCCGCCGCTGCTCCGCCTGCCCGAGGCCGCGCCGCCGCCCGCCGGTGCTGCCCGCCGCCGCCGCCGGCGCCGGCGATCGCCGGAAAGTACTGTTCCGGCCGGTGAACAGTAAAATACTGTAGCAAGCTCCGAAAAATCCAAGTAAATAGCCCATCTTGACCGTTTTCGCGCGCTGATTCCAAATCCGGCGTCCGTTTCGCCAAATTCCAATCCTAAAATTTGCCGGAGGCTCCCGGAAAGGTATTTTCATTCCGAATTTCGCGCCGAGTCCAAATTTGATATCCGATTTGCGCGAAAACTCTTCTAAACATCCAACGGGGTCTCCCGGTTATCCACGTGATCCATTTAAGCCCCGAATCCATCACTTGAATCCAAATTGGCGCGCGAACACCGCCGACATGCCCCGTAGGCCTCCCGAAGCTGCCGGTCACACTGTAGAAGCCCTGCAACGATCCGGGTCACCACATCCTCCCCCACTAAAAGAAAGTTTCGTCCTCGAAACTAAAGCAACTCCCCAGGAGTCTCAAAAACCAGAGTCAAAACCCAACACCGCCGTCTCCAGCTCCCAAGTCACCTATCACTCCCCGTGATTACTCCGCAACAACCACAACAGCAACAACCAGAACGGCAAAGCCCGATTGCGCAATTCCCTCACCACACGAGCCGGAATTCGCAACGGGCGTCCCTCGTACACCAAACTCTCATAGGGCTCAAAAGAAGCGAGTCAATCACGGGCGAGGGGTCCAAAGCATAACACTCCTGAGCTGAGACGCAGAAAAACCTCAAGAACTCCAACAAAAGACTGGGGAAAGGAACGAACAGCCCGAGCAACATGCTCAAGAATCACACCCAAGAGCCAACAGTAACCGTACCTCAAGTGCATGTGGTAACGACTCTACCTCTAGTCTATGCAGGAATGCAACATGCTCTAACTCCGACTGCTGTGATGAAATCACACCTGCGACAACTCAAACCACAATCGTGGCGCCCTCCAACCGGGCGGCACAGATTCATCCGCTCGATGTAAGTGGTCGTCGCTCAGCCTGCCAACATATCTAGACCAAACACAAAGGGGGGCACGACCTCAGTCTATGCTCACACTGATGCCGAAAGAGGTCTCTCGCAGACAGCCAATCCACGCTACCGCTGCGCCATTCTGATAAAAGGGCTGTTGCTGTCATCGGGGTCCACCCAACCCCCGATGTCTCAAGATGCCGGCGAATAATCCTGACTTTTTCCTCTGCCTCCAAAAGTAACTCCGGTCCCAAAGTCCTCCTCTCACCCACGTCACTCCAATATAAGGGAGACCGACGCTTGCGTGCATACAACGCTTCAAACGGAGCCATCTGGATGCTCGCCTGATAGCTGTTGTTGTACGCGAACTCAACCAAGGATAAGTGTCGGTACCACCCTCCTCCAAAATCCATAACGCACGCTCTAAGCATATCCGCGAGGGTCTATATGGTGCGCTCTGACTGCCCATCGGTCTGTGGGTGGAAAGCGGTGCTAAACCTGAGCTGAGTCCCCAATGCAGAATGCAAACTCCCCGCATAAATCTCGATTGAACATATTGATGCGGATCGTGGCTTCCACAATCAAGATCTCCAACCCCAAAAGCATGACACGAATCTCGGGTCCCGATCTGACACAATCGAAGCAGGTATGTCGTGAAGCCTCACTATCTCATCCATATATAACTGTGCCAAATACTCCAATGACCAAGTCATCTGAACCGGTAAGAAGTGCGCCGACTTGGTGAGTCTGTCAACAATAACCCAGATCGCATCTGCCCCGCTCTGCGCCCTCGGCAATCCAGTGACGAAATCCATAGTGACGTGGTCCCATTTCCACTCGGGAGTTGGAAGACTCTGCAACTTGCCAGCAGGAACGCGATGCTCTGCTTTCACTTGCTGACAAGTTAAACAGTGAGCTACGAATCTTCCAATGTCCCGCTTCATTCCGGGCCACCAAAACTGTGCCTTGAGGTCCTTATACATCTTAGTACCTCCAGGGTGGACGGTATAAGGTGTATAGTGGGCCTCTCTCAAAATCTGATCTCTAATCTCCTGATCCCTAGGCACACACACTCGGTCCCTGTACCGCAGTACTCCCGAGCTATCCACAGAAAAATCCCCTGTCTGATCCGCCTGAAGCTGCGTTCTGATCCTCGTCAAATGGGGGTCCTCACTCTGAGTGTCCCTGATCCTCTCCAACAGAGTGGGCTGCAAGACCATAGACATGAGTCTAGCAGAGACCCCAGGGGATACTACCTCCAGCTGTAATCGCCTCATCTGCTCGACCAACGGCGCCTGCTGCGAGATCAATAAGCTCAGCCTCGTCCTCCTGCTCAAAGCATCCGCCACATCATTGGCCTTGCCGGGGTGATAAAGGATACTCAGATCATAATCCTTTAGCAGCTCCAACCACCGGCGTTGCCTCAAATTCAGCTCCTTAGGGTGAACAGATACTTCAAGCTCTTGTGATCAGTATATATCTCGCAATGCTCACCATACAAGTAATGCCGCCACAGCTTCAGAGCAAATACCACCGCTGCCAACTCCAGATCATGAGTAGGGTAATTTTTCTCATAGTCCTTCAATTGCCGCGAAGCATAGGCAATCACCCTACCCTGCTGCATCAACACACACCCCAGACCACTATGTGAGGCATCACTGTAAATCACAAATCCTTCCCCCATAACAGGGAGGGCAAGGATTGGAGCGGTCATCAATCTCTGCTTCAGCTCCTCAATCACGTCTATTGCACCCCAAACATGCCAATTATCACTCACACAGGGTAACATCCCCCTTGGGTAAGTTTTACATAATCCATCCACAAGGATATCCACCATCCTGGAAGGAAAACGAACATGTCTCTGCCGGCCGATCTATCCTCCATCATCTGGCATCAAGCGCCTCTATCCCAAAACTTGCCTCTGACAGCAGATACCCATCCAAAAGAACTGCAGCGCCAGCTCCATAAACACTGCCTCCACCATCGAAGCACCCCAAAGTCCAAAACCTGTCAAAGATGGTCCGAGCAAACGGAAAGGTATCCTGGCGCAATCAACTCTCAGCCACGCATATCCTATGCGCCTCGTTCCTCAAATCATAGAACGCGCAATTCGACAACTGCGCACACCCTTTAGACACCAGAAGGCTGCCAAAGAGTCTCTCCATCATCACCAACCACGATTCCACCCCAAGAGGCTCCAAACCAAATCCTAAGAATCGGAGTGGTTTATCTGCCGAAACTGGCTCAACTGATCATTGGTGTCCCATAGCTCATCAGCTGTCAACTATCCACCCTGCCTCGGCGCCTCAGCACTA
Source organism: Tillandsia fasciculata (assembly GCA_029168755.2). Taxonomy (NCBI): domain Eukaryota; kingdom Viridiplantae; phylum Streptophyta; class Magnoliopsida; order Poales; family Bromeliaceae; genus Tillandsia; species Tillandsia fasciculata. The sequence continues at coordinate 14,047,523 of CM054933.1, forward strand.
ACCATTGGCACGGAGGGGCTACTTGCTCCATCAGTACTGCAGAAATCCCCACCCTTGAGGATGCTGCAAACGGGTGGTCTCAGAAGGAAGCACTGTCGAGCTGCCCGCTGCTCCGACAACTGTGTCACCAAACCAGACGCTCGCTCACTCTGCCGCTGAAAAGCCTCTGACAATCCTGTCTCCTGGGTCCGGAGCTCTCTGACTCCAATCTGGTATCCGGCCCGAAACAACTAGCTCAGACCCAACTGCTGCACCAAAGTGCACCCGGGTCAGGGCCCAAAGTCGGGGAGACACCGCTCGCCACGACACACAGCAAATCAGCACAACCCAAACACTCGACCCAATCTAGCGAAAGTCAAAAGACATCTCCCTATTTCTGTAACCTTATGTTGTCTGCAGCCAACATAATGGTTCAACAGAAATGGACTATGTCGATCCCTCTTCACTCACAGGAAGAGTTAACATATAAAAATCACCGACTTTCGCAAAATGTCACGCCACTCACGCCCTATCATCCTAGGGTCTGTCCAAAAGCCTAGGGTTTCCTAAGTCCCAACTGACCTATCCCTAAGCTCTGATACCAACTTAATCTGTCACGCCCCGGGTGTAAACCAGAACCCGGGCCCGTCTACAGATCCGCCGTGCATGCGGTATTTCCCACATACACGAAGCGTCGGTAACCTGCTCAGAAAAGAAATAATAATAAAAGAGCATAATAATCAGAGTTGAAATAAAACTACTGTATCTCAGACAGATGCTGGAAGTAAAAAGTACAATAGTAAAATAAATACAGATGTCTCTCCCAGCTCACAACTATAATACAAACAGCTGGCAAAAGCCAGTCCCCAAAAAGAAATACAAGAAAACTGTCTGAGAAGTCCTGGTACCCCAAACAAAAAAAAATCTCCAGCTACGACCCTCGGTGGCTCTCTATCTAGTCCGCAATCCGCTTACCTCGATCAGTTGCTGATGGCCCAGCAACTCCCACAGAGGACTCTGCAAAACAAGGGAAAAGTAGGGGACAAGAAAAACAATGGGGGTCAGTACTACTATAAACAGTAGCCTCCCCTAGTGGGTAAAGCCTCAGCTCAGATATGCCCACCAGGTGCTCAGAGGCAAAAAGGGGAAGAAGAAAAGAAGGGATACTGATAAATGAAGCAACTGATAAAAATACTATCCCTACTATGCCTCTACATGACCAACCGATAAGGATGGGAAAAGTGATGCATCAGAATCAAGTAGCCTGTCATAACGACCCAATCTGACAGCCAGTGAACACTGGCACTGCCTGCTCTGCTGTCGAACTCAAGAAACCAGCATGGTGCCCGGCGCTCACACCGTGGAACTCAAGAAACTAGCATGGTGCCCGGCGCTCACACCGTGGAAAGCCTACTCCGGAGTGGCACTCGAGGGGAGCGACCCACACGAGTAAAGTAATATCACTGTATCAACATCTCTGTAACCACTGTCTCATAATAGCAGGACTGGATCGAGACTCAAGAAGTGGGAACAACCCTCCACTAAAGTAAGCCCGATCCCCGAACACCCAATCTGATGCAATAAAAACAATCCGGTCAACCACCCAAGATCCGTGGTCGCCGCAACCCCCTGACAACTCAACCTGTCCCAAATCCCCAATACCTGCCTACACTGTCCAACATACGCTCGAACCTGAGCGATTAAGCCGCTAGTGCCAACAATGAAAGAAGAAAGAGAAAAGCATGGTTTCTCCTAAGTCAAGTCCCAAAATAGTGTAGCAGTAAAAGATGGCAATAATTATGTGATCAATTAAATCATGCAATGTTCCAATACTTGTCCAATTTCCAAGTATAACAGTTTAGAAGTGACTTAAGCTAGGGTGACCGTTTCACATGAACAAACATCAGTTTGCAGTCCTCTATTCCTATATGTCTCCAAATATATAGTTTCAGAATCAAATAAGCGGTTAAATCAGTGATTAATCTAACAATCATAAATTGGAGATCTGATAACCAATAATCAATTTCCTAGAGCATGCAAGTCTACCAATCAACACATTTGGCATTGTCATAGCAAGGGTACTCTGATATTCCTAGTGGGCATACAAAGAGAGGAGTACAACAACCACCCACCTGAAGCGCAACTGTCCCAACTCGTACAGTCAGAAAATACCAGAATTCCAATTCCTCGCTCCCACAAATTTAGCACACCCGCAACACTCCTGGTACAACAAGGAATCCACTAATTACACTAGGGTCTCAATTACAGCACTAATTACCACATAAACACACCAGTACCAAACTGTCAAATTATCACCTGCAACAAATGTCCAGAAAATTCTAATAAAAATATCACGGCGATCCTCGCGACGATAGCTTCGCAACGGTACCTTGCACGCCCAAATCCGAGTTCTGTACACCAAGATAAAAATTCAGCAAGGGGGCCCTCTCATACTAAAATCAGGATTAAGGGCAGATTACTGTTCACAGAGAAATCCTTAATTTTCACCTCGAAAGAAAATTCACAAAAATCCACTAAAAATACGAGCGCGTTCCTTGCGATCCGTAGATGAAAAAGTTGTATAAGCTCGTTTCCATCAGACGCTCGTGCGCAAAGATATAGCCGAAACACTCCGCTGCTGTCAAGAATTCCATACAGAAAAAGGGGTCACTTGTAGCCTCGAAAACCGTGCCAAAACCTCGAAACGGGCAGGCGCGACTAAAACGAAAGATGAAGTCCTACCTCTTAGGAGTCTGTCGGTGCAAGAATCGCAGGAAAATGATGTCGGGGTAGCCCAGGGGAGCAAAAACACAATCGCTGCGCCGAGGAAGAACACAAGAAAGCTACGTCGCGCCGCACCGTAAAATGGGAAACCTTGGGATTCGTGCCACTAAAATTCCTGAGATTTGGCAGAGAGTTGAAGGACTCAGAGATGAAGCTTTTTCCCAGAAATAGACTTGGGCTGAAGGTGCTCGGATTGGGAGAAAAATGAGGAAGAAGGCAGCTCGGGTAAGTTTAATTAGGCTGAGGGGGGGAAAAATTCCCTGCGCCCGGTGCACGTGCGCCCGCCAATGGCGGAGCGCCACGTGGCACCGACTCCCCGTGCACCGCGCCGTGGACCGCGCACCCCGCACGCCCGCTGGTCGCGTACGGCACCTGCTCCACCCCATTGCGTGGACCGGGCGCACAACACCGGCCAATCACAAAGTGCCACGTGTCCACCTGGTCCACCGTGCACCAAGCACCGAACTCCGTGGACCGCGCGCTGTGGACCACCCAACCGGAAGACGCCACGTGGCACCGCCTAAGTGCACGGCCGCCGCCGTGGACCGCGCGCCTGCCCGGGCGCCCGCGCGCTGCCCGCGCCCTGCCCGCGCCGCGCGCCGCCGCTGCTCCGCCTGCCCGAGGCCGCGCCGCCGCCCGCCGGTGCTGCCCGCCGCCGCCGCCGGCGCCGGCGATCGCCGGAAAGTACTGTTCCGGCCGGTGAACAGTAAAATACTGTAGCAAGCTCCGAAAAATCCAAGTAAATAGCCCATCTTGACCGTTTTCGCGCGCTGATTCCAAATCCGGCGTCCGTTTCGCCAAATTCCAATCCTAAAATTTGCCGGAGGCTCCCGGAAAGGTATTTTCATTCCGAATTTCGCGCCGAGTCCAAATTTGATATCCGATTTGCGCGAAAACTCTTCTAAACATCCAACGGGGTCTCCCGGTTATCCACGTGATCCATTTAAGCCCCGAATCCATCACTTGAATCCAAATTGGCGCGCGAACACCGCCGACATGCCCCGTAGGCCTCCCGAAGCTGCCGGTCACACTGTAGAAGCCCTGCAACGATCCGGGTCACCACATCCTCCCCCACTAAAAGAAAGTTTCGTCCTCGAAACTAAAGCAACTCCCCAGGAGTCTCAAAAACCAGAGTCAAAACCCAACACCGCCGTCTCCAGCTCCCAAGTCACCTATCACTCCCCGTGATTACTCCGCAACAACCACAACAGCAACAACCAGAACGGCAAAGCCCGATTGCGCAATTCCCTCACCACACGAGCCGGAATTCGCAACGGGCGTCCCTCGTACACCAAACTCTCATAGGGCTCAAAAGAAGCGAGTCAATCACGGGCGAGGGGTCCAAAGCATAACACTCCTGAGCTGAGACGCAGAAAAACCTCAAGAACTCCAACAAAAGACTGGGGAAAGGAACGAACAGCCCGAGCAACATGCTCAAGAATCACACCAAGAGCCAACAAACCGTACTCAAGTGCATGTGGTAACGACCTTCTATGCAGAATGCAACATGCTAACTCCGACTGCTGTGATGAAATCACACCTGCGACAACTCAAACCACAATCGTGGCGCCCTCCAACCGGGCGGCACAGATTCATCCGCTCGATGTAAGTGGTCGTCGCTCAGCCTGCCAACATATCTAGACCAAACACCAGGGGGGCACGACCTCAGTCTATGCTCACACTGAGGTGCCAAGAGGTCTCTCGCAGACAGCCAATCCACGCTACCGCTGCGCCATTCTGATAAAAGGGCTGTGCTGTCATCGGGGTCCACCCAACCCCCGATGTTCAAGATGCCGGCGAATAATCCTGACTTTTTCCTCTGCCTCCAAAAGTAACTCCGGTCCCAAAGTCCTCCTCTCACCCACGTCACTCCAATATAAGGGAGACCGACGCTTGCGTGCATACAACGCTTCAAACGGAGCCATCTGGATGCTCGCCTGATAGCTGTTGTTGTACGCGAACTCAACCAAGGATAAGTGTCGGTACCACCCTCCTCCAAAATCCATAACGCACGCTCTAAGCATATCCGCGAGGGTCTATATGGTGCGCTCTGACTGCCCATCGGTCTGTGGGTGGAAAGCGGTGCTAAACCTGAGCTGAGTCCCCAATGCAGAATGCAAACTCCCGCATAAATCTCGATTGAACATATTGATGCGGATCGTGGCTTCCACAATCAAGATCTCCAACCCCAAAAGCATGACACGAATCTCGGGTCCCGATCTGACACAATCGAAGCAGGTATGTCGTGAAGCCTCACTATCTCATCCATATATAACTGTGCCAAATACTCCAATGACCAAGTCATCTGAACCGGTAAGAAGTGCGCCGACTTGGTGAGTCTGTCAACAATAACCCAGATCGCATCTGCCCCGCTCTGTGCCCTCGGCAATCCAGTGACGAAATCCATAGTGACGTGGTCCCATTCCCACTCGGGAGTTGGAAGACTCTGCAACTTGCCAGCAGGAACGCGATACTCTGCTTTCACTTGCTGACAAGTTAAACAGTGAGCTACGAATCTTCCAATGTCCCGCTTCATTCCGGGCCACCAAAACTGTGCCTTGAGGTCCTTATACATCTTAGTACCTCCAGGGTGGACGGTATAAGGTGTATAGTGGGCCTCTCTCAAAATCTGATCTCTAATCTCCTGATCCCTAGGCACACACACTCGGTCCCTGTACCGCAGTACTCCCGAGCTATCCACAGAAAAATCCCCTGTCTGATCCGCCTGAAGCTGCGTTCTGATCCTCGTCAAATGGGGGTCCTCACTCTGAGTGTCCCTGATCCTCTCCAACAGAGTGGGCTGCAAGACCATAGACATGAGTCTAGCAGAGACCCCAGGGGATACTACCTCCAGCTGTAATCGCCTCATCTGCTCGACCAACGGCGCCTGCTGCGAGATCAATAAGCTCAGCCTCGTCCTCCTGCTCAAAGCATCCGCCACATCATTGGCCTTGCCGGGGTGATAAAGGATACTCAGATCATAATCCTTTAGCAGCTCCAACCACCGGCGTTGCCTCAAATTCAGCTCCTTAGGGTGAACAGATACTTCAAGCTCTTGTGATCAGTATATATCTCGCAATGCTCACCATACAAGTAATGCCGCCACAGCTTCAGAGCAAATACCACCGCTGCCAACTCCAGATCATGAGTAGGGTAATTTTTCTCATAGTCCTTCAATTGCCGCGAAGCATAGGCAATCACCCTACCCTGCTGCATCAACACACACCCCAGACCACTATGTGAGGCATCACTGTAAATCACAAATCCTTCCCCCATAACAGGGAGGGCAAGGATTGGAGCGGTCATCAATCTCTGCTTCAGCTCCTCAATCACGTCTATTGCACCCCAAACATGCCAATTATCACTCACACAGGGTAACATCCCCCTTGGGTAAGTTTTACATAATCCATCCACAAGGATATCCACCATCCTGGAAGGAAAACGAACATGTCTCTGCCGGCCGATCTATCCTCCATCATCTGGCATCAAGCGCCTCTATCCCAAAACTTGCCTCTGACAGCAGATACCCATCCAAAAGAACTGCAGCGCCAGCTCCATAAACACTGCCTCCACCATCGAAGCACCCCAAAGTCCAAAACCTGTCAAAGATGGTCCGAGCAAACGGAAAGGTATCCTGGCGCAATCAACTCTCAGCCACGCATATCCTATGCGCCTCGTTCCTCAAATCATAGAACGCGCAATTCGACAACTGCGCACACCCTTTAGACACCAGAAGGCTGCCAAAGAGTCTCTCCATCATCACCAACCACGATTCCACCCCAAGAGGCTCCAAACCAAATCCTAAGAATCGGAGTGGTTTATCTGCCGAAACTGGCTCAACTGATCATTGGTGTCCCATAGCTCATCAGCTGTCAACTATCCACCCTGCCTCGGCGCCTCAGCACTAACCATTGGCACGGAGGGGCTACTTGCTCCATCAGTACTGCAGAAATCCCCACCCTTGAGGATGCTGCAAACGGGTGGTCTCAGAAGGAAGCACTGTCGAGCTGCCCGCTGCTCCGACAACTGTGTCACCAAACCAGACGCTCGCTCACTCTGCCGCTGAAAAGCCTCTGACAATCCTGTCTCCTGGGTCCGGAGCTCTCTGACTCCAATCTGGTATCCGGCCCGAAACAACTAGCTCAGACCCAACTGCTGCACCAAAGTGCACCCGGGTCAGGGCCCAAAGTCGGGGAGACACCGCTCGCCACGACACACAGCAAATCAGCACAACCCAAACACTCGACCCAATCTAGCGAAAGTCAAAAGACATCTCCCTATTTCTGTAACCTTATGTTGTCTGCAGCCAACATAATGGTTCAACAGAAATGGACTATGTCGATCCCTCTTCACTCACAGGAAGAGTTAACATATAAAAATCACCGACTTTCGCAAAATGTCACGCCACTCACGCCCTATCATCCTAGGGTCTGTCCAAAAGCCTAGGGTTTCCTAAGTCCCAACTGACCTATCCCTAAGCTCTGATACCAACTTAATCTGTCACGCCCCGGGTGTAAACCAGAACCCGGGCCCGTCTACAGATCCGCCGTGCATGCGGTACTTCCCACATACACGAAGCGTCGGTAACCTGCTCAGATAAGAAATAATAATAAAAGAGCATAATAATCAGAGCTGAAATAAAACTACTGTATCTCAGACAGATGCTGGAAGTAAAAAGTACAATAGTAAAATAAATACAGATGTCTCTCCCAGCTCACAACTATAATACAAACAGCTGGCAAAAGCCAGTCCCCAAAAAGAAATACAAGAAAACTGTCTGAGAAGTCCTGGTACCCAAAAAAAATCTCCAGCTACGACCCTCGGTGGCTCTCTATCTAGTCCGCAATCCGCTTACCTCGATCAGTTGCTGATGGCCCAGCAACTCCCACAGAGGACTCTGCAAAACAAGGGAAAAGTAGGGGACAAGAAAACAATGGGGGTCAGTACTACTATAAACAGTAGCCTCCCCTAGTGGGTAAAGCCTCAGCTCAGATATGCCCACCAGGTGCTCAGAGGCAAAAAGGGGAAGAAGAAAAGAAGGGATACTGATAAATGAAGCAACTGATAAAAATACTATCCCTACTATGCCTCTACATGACCAACCGATAAGGACGGGAAAAGTGATGCACCAGAATCAAGTAGCCTGTCATAACGACCCAATCTGACAGCCAGTGAACACTGGCACTGCCTGCTCTGCCGTCGAACTCAAGAAACCAGCATGGTGCCCGGCGCTCACACCGTGGAACTCAAGAAACTAGCATGGTGCCCGGCGCTCACACCGTGGAAAGCCTACTCCGGAGTGGCACTCGAGGGGAGCGACCCACACGAGTAAAGTAATATCACTGTATCAACATCTCTGTAACCACTGTCTCCAATAGCAGGACTGGATCGAGACTCAAGAAGTGGGAACAACCCTCCACTAAAGTAAGCCCGATCCCCGAACACCCAATCTGATGCAATAAAAACAATCCGGTCAACCACCCAAGATCCGTGGTCGCCGCAACCCCCTGACAACTCAACCTGTCCCCAAATCCCCAATATCTGCCTACACTGTCCAACATACGCTCGAACCTGAGCGATTAAGCCGCTAGTGCCAACAATGAAAGAAGAAAGAGAAAAGCATGGTTTCTCCTAAGTCAAGTCCCAAAATAGTGTAGCAGTAAAAGATGGCAATAATTATGTGATCAATTAAATCATGCAATGTTCCAATACTTGTCCAATTTCCAAGTATAACAGTTTAGAAGTGACTTAAGCTAGGGTGACCGTTTCACATGAACAAACATCAGTTTTGCAGTCCTCTATTCCTATATGTCTCCAAATATATAGTTTCAGAATCAAATAAGCGGTTAAATCAGTGATTAATCTAACAATCATAAATTGGAGATCTGATAACAATTAATCAATTTCCTAGAGCATGCAAGTCTACCAATCAACACAATTGGCATTGTCAAAACGAGGATACTCTGATATTCCTAGTGGGCATACAAAGAGAGGAGTACAACAACCACCCACCTGAAGCGCAACTGTCCCAACTCGTACAGTCAGAAAATACCAGAATTCCAATTCCTCGCTCCCACAAATTTAGCACACCCGCAACACTCCTGGTACAACAAGGAATCCACTAATTACACTAGGGTCTCAATTACAGCACTAATTACCACATAAACACACCAGTACCAAACTGTCAAATTATCACCTGCAACAAATGTCCAGAAAATTCTAATAAAAATATCCCGGCGATCCTCGCGACGATAGCTTCGCAACGGTACCTTGCACGCCCAAATCCGAGTTCTGTACACCAAGATAAAAATTCAGCAAGGGGGCCCTCTCATACTAAAATCAGGATTAAGGGCAGATTACTGTTCACAGAGAAATCCTTAATTTTCACCTCGAAAGAAAATTCACAAAAATCCACTAAAAATACGAGCGCGTTCCTTGCGATCCGTAGATGAAAAAGTTGTATAAGCTCGTTTCCATCAGACGCTCGTGCGCAAAGATATAGCCGAAACACTCCGCTGCTGTCAAGAATTCCATACAGAAAAAGGGGTCACTTGTAGCCTCGAAAACCGTGCCAAAACCTCGAAACGGGCAGGCGCGACTAAAACGAAAGATGAAGTCCTACCTCTTAGGAATCTGTCGGTGCAAGAATCGCAGGAAAATGATGTCGGGGTAGCCCAGGGGAGCAAAAACACAATCGCTGCGCCGAGGAAGAACACAAGAAAGCTACGTCGCGCCGCACCGTAAAATGGGAAACCTTGGGATTCGTGCCACTAAAATTCCTGAGATTTGGCAGAGAGTTGAAGGACTCAGAGATGAAGCTTTTTCCCAGAAATAGACTTGGCTGAAGGTGCTCGGATTGGGAGAAAAATGAGGAAGAAGGCAGCTCGGGTAAGTTTAATTAGGCTGAGGGGGGGAAAAATTCCCTGCGCCCGGTGCACGTGCGCCCGCCAATGGCGGAGCGCCACGTGGCACCGACTCCCCGTGCACCGCGCCGTGGACCGCGCACCCCGCACGCCCGCTGGTCGCGTACGGCACCTGCTCCACCCCATTGCGTGGACCGGGCGCACAACACCGGCCAATCACAAAGTGCCACGTGTCCACCTGGTCCACCGTGCACCAAGCACCGAACTCCGTGGACCGCGTGCTGTGGACCACCCAACCGGAAGACGCCACGTGGCACCGCCTAAGTGCACGGCCGCCGCCGTGGACCGCGCGCCTGCCCGGGCGCCCGCGCCCTGCCCGCGCCGCGCGCCGCCGCTGCTCCGCCTGCCCGAGGCCGCGCCGCCGCCCGCCGGTGCTGCCCGCCGCCGCCGCCGGCGCCGGCGATCGCCGGAAAGTACTGTTCCGGCCGGTGAACAGTAAAATACTGTAGCAAGCTCCGAAAAATCCAAGTAAATAGCCCATCTTGACCGTTTTCGCGCGCTGATTCCAAATCCGGCGTCCGTTTCGCCAAATTCCAATCCTAAAATTTGCCGGAGGCTCCCGGAAAGGTATTTTCATTCCGAATTTCGCGCCGAGTCCAAATTTGATATCCGATTTGCGCGAAAACTCTTCTAAACATCCAACGGGGTCTCCCGGTTATCCACGTGATCCATTTAAGCCCGAATCCATCACTTGAATCCAAATTGGCGCGCGAACACCGCCGACATGCCCCGTAGGCCTCCCGAAGCTGCCGGTCACACTGTAGAAGCCCTGCAACGATCCGGGTCACCACACCTGCCGCGCCGCGCCTGCGCGCGCCATGCCGCGCGCGCCCGCGCGCGGCCCTGCCGCGCGCGACCGCGCGCGGCCTGGCAGCGCCGCGCGCGCGCGGCCGCGGCGGCGAAAAAACCAAAAAAAAAAAAATTTTAAAAAATTCAAAAAAATTCTAAAAAAATTCCAGAAAATTTAAAATAAATTTAAAAAACCTTTTTACTCCAAATTTTTCCAAAATTCCTTAAAACACCAAAAGTCCCCAAAATCTCCATTTTTGCCTCTTAAAAACCAACAAAAATCCACAAAAGCTCCAAACGATTTTTCAAAAGCCCATTTAAAAAATTCCAAAGCTCCAAATAATACCAAAATTCCTCAAAGCAATTAAGTGAAAACCCAAGCTAAAATCCAACTCTAAAATTAACATTCACAAGGAAACAAATCCAAAATTACTAACCTCCAACGAAAAATCACTCCAAACCCACCAAACCCTTCTCCAACCTCTTCTTCTCCTTCCTTTCTTCTCTCCTTTCCTTCTTCCTCACTTTCTTTCTTTCTTTCTTTCTTGTTCCTGTTCGTGGAGCTTCAGAGGAGGTGGGGGTGGTGGTAGGTGGAGGTGGTGAGCCTATCTCACCTTAAGGGTGTGTCACCACCCTTAAAGAAGCTCCAAATTTTAACTCTTAATTAAGATTAGCTTAATTAAGTGCTAATTAACAAGTAAGCTAAGTTTAAAAACAATAAAAGATACTTACCTTTAAATCCAAACCCCTCAACAATGCCACCAAGCAAGAAGATCCTTTAATTGGCAAATCCAATTAATTATATTAATAAAATATTCAAATTGGCCCCCTTCAACTCACTTTTTGCCTTCGGGCCCTCCGCCGCTGCCCGGAACCACCCGAACCCCGCTGTAAATCGAAAATACATGTGTCCACAGCTTTTCTCTTCAAAAAGCTCATCCGTTGAGTCGGGGTGCTCAACCGAAAAACGACTCCGAAACTGTCAGTTCCGACTCACTTTCTGCCCCCGGATCCTCCGCGTCAGTCCGGAACCTCCCGAACTTCGCTGTAAAGTGAAAATATACCTGTTCCACGTGTTCCCGAATTTTCGGCACTCCACTGTGAAGTCGGTAATTCCCAAATCTTATCCACAATCGGCATAGAAAGCCCGGAAAAAACCCGAATCGAGCTGGAGCTTCTGCGTCGATCCAAATCAACCCGGCATCAACTGTAAACTCAGATGCAACATGTCCGAGGCAATCTCACCACTCCAGGCCATCATATGTGGTCGGCGCGCTGTCCGAAGTCCCGGTACTCTACATATCATCCCGCAACTGTGTTGGTATGAAGTCGAGCTTATATCAATGTCAAACTTTTGTAAGATCCTCATGATGAGTAATGGAAACGGTAGTCGCTCAGAAGGATGAGGATGCACAATATATCTTGACATTCTATTCCAAATTATGTAGGGAATATTCATGTTCAATCCTACAGCCTCAGAGGGATGACCTATGAGATATAGGAACAGCAGTCTCTCCCATCTCACGACCTTGGTCTGCATGTTAGGTAGAATGTTGTAACACGTGATGAAATTTAGAAAACGGTACTCCAGTCGAAGATGTTTGGATTTTACACTTTTACCATCAGCTGGTTTAGTCCTTCCAAACAAATTTTGTCTATCACGGTTTGCCATAAGGCATTCGTCAAACTTCTTCCCTTCAAAAAGTTGAGCCCCGATGTGTTAGATTCCATTCCAAGGACTTCGCCAATTAACTGCGGCGTGATTTAAGTTTCATCCCTTGGATATTTGTATAGAAATGCATTGATCCACGTTCATCTTCTTGAAGATGTCTTGCATTCGTGTAAAAGGTTCTTACACGATACAGACAATACCCAAGTAATTCGGGGAATCGGCAGACTTGGATGAGATTTGCTTGTTCAATTAAAGTTCCAAACTCTGGTGAGTGATTCCGGAGAGCTTCAATGTTGACATGTCGTTCTCCGATGCATTCACGACGTTCAAAAGCTCGAAGGCGATCCATGCTGACGAACACTCCTTCCACACGAGGCGGGGAGTCAGGAACTTTTGGCGTGTCAACATCAGCGTCTCGTCGTAGTCCAAAGCGTTTAGTTAATCGTTTTCTTTTCACAGAGATGGTTGGTGCAGCCATAGGTGCTTTTCCTGTGTCCATGGGTGCTTTTCCTTTTGAACCATCAGAAGCTTTTCCTTTTGAACCATCAGACGCCTTTTGTTCAGGCAATGAGTCATCATCATCTGTCAATTCAGTCCAATCTACCTCGTGACAATCTGCTTCCACTTCTGTGTCACTGATCAGATGAAACTCACCTTTTTGTTGTGTTTTCTTAGCTCTCTTTAATTTGTTTGTGGCCCGAGTGTGCACCATAGTGACCACAAAAGGATGATCCAAGAGAATCCCATTGATCCAAGTGCCTTAAGAAGATTGAAGTTCCTGTGAGAACAACTCAAGAACACATGAAAATTGTTAATTTTGAAAAATTTGAAAAATTGTACCCAAACAATCATAATCATGTAGAGAAGCTAAGAATCAAATTAGTTTTGCAAAAAGAATTTTAAAAATAGATCAATTCCATGATTTTCAAAAATTCCTCTTATATGCCCTAAAACAGAATTTTCAGAAATCGAAGCCTAAAAATTCGTTAATCAGGTGAAAACCCAGCATATAATCAAAACTAATCTACCCAGAGTTCTTATTTCAAAAGAAATTTGACCAAAAACCATTCACAAACGAAAAAGATCCATGATTTCTACTCACGTTTTGAGCAAATAAGGAAAAACTGTGAAAAACCGAGATTTTGATCAATAAAACTTACTTGAATCGAAGAACTTGAGTTAGGAAAGCTCCAAGATGCAAGAAATCTAGAGAGAGAAGCTCTAGAGACTTGAGAACAAAAGATTAGGGTAAAAGAATTCAAAACCCTTTCGTTCTATTAAAACCCTAGCCGTGATCCGGATCGGATCGAGATTTGATCCGGATCGGCTACCCGCAGGAAGAAGCCTGCGTTCGGGATCCGGATCACTTGCCCGATCCGGATCGGCTCCAACTTTTTCTTCAGAAAATTTTAGAAAAATTCAATAAAATCCAGAAAAAGTATGTAAGCACTTTACCATATCAACTTTAAACAAAAATCATCGTTTCATACAACAAGAAATAGATTATACCAAATCTATCAAAAATACTCAAAAATGAAACGAAAATTTATGGAAATTAAAACACTTAAAGTTGAACAACTTCAATTACATCTATCCTGATCTTATGCGTAATGCCTTTATCAAATCATCAATTTTGGTAAAGAAAATGAAATACCAAGATCAATAGATGTTTGAAATCCCAGATAAGTTAGATAATATATCTAGACAATCTGTTGAAGGAGTGGCTCTTTGAGCATCTTTTATCAAAAATCCCACCTTATACCAACCATGAAATATGACTGAGTCAAGTATTTCAATATGCATTTCATCAACAATTTTTAAAACAAAAATTTGCTTTGCATACATGGGGTATCTTTTTCTTTTTCCTTTTCCTCCATGTGGTGGTAGTTTTCACACTCCTCATTGGGATGTAACTCTTTCCACATCTTTTGAGCATTTTACTTTTCTTTGACTCCCCCTCAATTGGCTATCAATTATTTAATATATAAGGTATTCAACCAAAAATTGATCTCGCATTCATACTCGACTAAGCAATCAAATAAGATAATGACTATACCAAGAGATCATTGAGAGAGAAATTGACTTTGATCACTTAAAAGATGGTTTAATTAACATAAATGATCATTGCAACATTGAAATATTATGATATCAAAAGCATAATAAATTTCTAAATGCATGAAAAGATGCAATTAAAGTCAATTATGATTTATGCTCAATTAATGTCCTATGTACAAAACATAGATAAAGAACAAAACAAAAACAAAAACAAAACCTAACCTAAGCAAAGGTTTCAAAAAGGTTATTTCAAGGAAAGCATGCCAATTGCTTTACGCAAGTGAATAAAACGTTTTTGATCCAAAGGTTTTGTTAAGATATCAGCTAATTGATCCTCAGTTGAAATATATGACAGTTGAAGAATATTTGATTCAACTAGCTCTCTAAGAAAATGATATCTAAGTTCAATATGTTTTGTTCTAGAGTGCAACACAGGGTTTTTCGAAATGTTAATAGCACTAGTGTTGTCACAAAAATGGTTACCGAAGATGCTGAAATCCGGAAATCGCTCAACACGCTTTTCATCCAAATCAATTGGGTTGAACAACTTCCTGCTGAAATATACTCCGCTTCGGCAGTCGAGAGTGCTATGCAATTCTGCTTTTTACTGTGCCATGCAACAAGGCAATGGCCAAGATAGAAGCATGCACCACTCGTGCTTTTCCGATCATCCACCGATCCAGCCCAATCGGCATCTGAGTATCCAACAATATCCAAACTTGTTCCCATAGGATACCAAATTCCGAAATTTATTGTACCTTTGATATACCGGATGATCCGTTTCACCGCTTTCAGGTGAACCTCCTTCGGTGCTGATTGATATCTCGCGCAAATCCCAACACTGAAGGATATATCCGGGCGACTAGCCGTGAGATATAGTAGACTTCCAATCATACTGCGATACAGTTTCTCGTCTACATTCTCACTATGTGATTCACTTCCAAGTCCCTTATGGCTAGTTCCCATTGGAGTCGGAAAATCCTTAGAATTTTCTAGATCAAACTTTTTGACCAACTCCATTGCATACTTGGATTGACACAAGTGAATACCTTCATCGTTTTGTTTAACTTGTAATCCAAGAAAATAAGTCAATTCGCCCATCATGGACATCTCAAATTCGCTTTCCATGGTCTCCGCGAATTTAGAAGCATCATTATCTCTTGTTGCGCCAAATACAATGTCATCGACATAGATTTGTGCTACAATGAAATTGTTTTGATAATGCTTCACAAAGAGAGTCCTGTCAGCTCCCCCTCGAGTATAGCCCTTTTCCAAAAGGTGCTTTGTCAACCTTTCGTACCATGCTCGCGGTGCTTGTTTCAGACCGTAAAGAGCCTTTTTCAGACGAAAAACATGGTTAGGTAGTTTATGGTCCACAAAACCTTTCGGTTGAGCCACATAAACTTCCTCATTTAAAAACCCATTTAAAAAGGCGCTCTTAACGTCCATTTGAAATAATTTGATTTTAAAATGACAAGCTATCGCAAATAAGATACGAATGGACTCGAGTCTAGCTACAGGGGCGAAAGTTTCATCAAAGTCTATACCTTCTACTTGAGAGTAGCCTTGAGCAACTAACCTTGCTTTGTTCCTGATGATAGTACCATCTTCATTTTTCTTGTTCTTGAAAATCCATTTGGTACCTATCACATTGTGTTGCTTCGGAGGCTTCGTTAATTCCCAGACTTTGTTTCGCTCAAATTGATGGAGCTCTTCCTGCATTGCTTCAATCCAGTAGTCATCTTGAAGAGCTTCATCGACATTCTTTGGTTCGATTTGAGATACATAGCATGCGAATCCGCAAACCAATTGTCTCCGAGTTCTAACTCCTTCTTGTGGATCTCCAATGATGTTCGATTCAGGATGATCCTTGGAGATGCGTAACGTTTGAGGTAAGGGAGTAGTCGGAGGTACACGAGATGATTCCTGCACATCAGATAAACTTGAAGAACCGTTAGATGCATCATTATTATCGAAAGAATTGTTAGAAGAAGATGCATTAGCAGGTGTATCATCATCAAGAGAGATATCGAGGGTAGATTTTTCAGATTCAAAGTGAAAAGCTTCATCTACCTTAACATTTATCGATTCTACGATCGTCTTAGATTCTAAGTTAAAAACTCGATATGCTCTGCTGTTTGTAGAATAACCTAAGAAAATCCCTTCGTCACTTCGAGAGTCAAATTTTCCAAGATTCTCGCGGTCACGTAAAATAAAACACCGACTCCCAAAGATACGAAAATATTTGATGTTAGGTTTTCTACAAAACCATAGTTCATATGGTGTATTTAAAGTCCCCGGGCGCAAATACACTCGATTAATTACATAGACAGCAGTGTTCACCGCTTCAGCCCAAAAATATAACGGTAGGTTCCGGCTATGAAGCATAACACGTGCCATCTCCTGTACGACCCTGTTTTTGCGCTCGACTACACCATTTTGTTGAGGTGTTTAAGGTGCCATTTGAAATGCAAAAATCAATGAATTTGGAATTTATGAATTCTCCACCTCTATCACTTCTAACTCGAGTAATCTTTTCATTCTTTTCAATCATAATACGATGGCAAATCTCGTGAAAAGAATCAAAAGTATCAGCTTTCTCTTTTAAAAATGCTACCCAAGTATATCTAGAGAAATCATCAACCAATAAGAAAATATACCATTTACCTCCCAAGAGATGGTTGACGAGTTGGCCCCATTAAGTCCATGTGCAAAAGTTCCAAAGGCCGTTTTGTACCTATGTGGTTCAAGTTCTTGTGTGCAGTCCTAGACTGTTTTCCCTTTTGGCAACCGCCACACACAATGTTTTGTTCAAAAGAAAGTTTAGGAACCCCCTTGACCACATCTTTGTTTGAAATTCTAGCAAGTTCCTTAAAGTTTATGTGACCTAGCCTTTCATGCCAAAGTGTTTCATTTTTCAAAGATGCTAGGTTACATTTTTCAGAAATTTTATGAGGAACTACATAACAATTGTTTTCTGATCTAACCCCTTTTAAAAAGAAAACATGGTTCTTGTCAGTTACAGTACATTCATCAGATGAAAAATTAACTGAATAACCATTATCACAAAGTTGACTTATGCTTATGAGGTTAGTCTTAAGGCCATGAACAAATAACACATTATTTAGAACCGGGCCATCCGGAATAGCTATAGTTCCCTTTCCAACAATTTTGGAAGACCGACCATCTCCGAAAACAACAAGTCCTCCGGAGATTTTCTCAAAGGTTTGAAAACAGTTTTTGTCACCGGTCATGTGACGGGAACACCCGCTATCCAGATACCAAGACGAACTATCATATGCATGCAAGGAAACATTGGTAACAAGACAAGGAAAAATTTCACCTTTGCGCACCCAAACCTTTTTGGAATGCGTCGGTAATGGTCGTGAAGTTACTCGCCTAGGTGAAAGCGTCTTGTTGAAGATTGCTGCTCCTTGATGATGTCGTCTTGAGCGGTGAACTACCAAGGCTCTTTTCCTTCAATGATTTGCAATTGATTTCTGAGGAATCACCTTTTGGTAGTCATTGCAAGAGGTGCTTGAGGTGTGCGTTTGGCTCCCGTCTTGCAATTTCTCCTTATGTGCCCTGAAATGCCACAACGAAAACATACCTTAGTTCTTGACGATCCCGAGGAGGATGAAGTAGGCTTGTTGTCGTTGCTTGTCGTGAATTCCGGTGTCGGAGGAGGAGATACCGACTGAGGCACAAAAACTGTCCCACTCGAACTTGGAATGTCTCCAGTTTGAGTGTATCCGAGGCCGAACTTATTTGTTTGACCAAGACCAAGAAGCCTGTCCAACTTACTCCTTCCAGAAGAAAATCGCTTTAAGTCATCCTTTAGTTGGAGTATGGTCTTTGTCATTTCCATTTTATCCTGTCGAGCCTCGTCGTAGAGCTTGAGAAATAATTCGCTTTATCCACCATTTCTCATGTTCTTTCTCGAAAAGCTCATTGGACTCTTGAAGGGAAACATTTGTTTTGATCAATTATCCCTTTCCACTTCAAGAGCGTTTGAGAGAGAAGATGCCCTTTTTGCTTCTTCTTCGAGATCCTGCAATCTCCCTCTCAAACTCCGGTTTTGCTTTGCCAGTTTCTTTGAATCCCTCAAAAGCTTATGGTAGGCAAGAGCAAAATCTTCACCTTCAGAATTGCTCGATTCGCGTCCGTAGCGTTCTTTTCAACATGGGAGGAGTTGGACAAGGAATCGGAGGTACTTGCCATTAAGCACATGAAGGGTGAAGAGGTGGACGCGTGGAATGCTGTCGCGTTGTCTTCTTCATCACTTGAGGATGACTCATTTGACGTGGAGTTGTCATCCCAAGTAACGACTTGCATCGCTTTCTTCTTTGCCGGATTCTTGTTGGGACACTCCGTTGCAATGTGGCCGTAGCCTCGACATTTGAAGCACTGTACTTGTCCCTCTGAACTTTTCTTATCCTTTGAGAAGTTCTCTTGCTTTCTTGACTTGTAGCTTGAAGAACCCTTGCCTTTCTTCGACTTTCCGAAGGATGGAGTTTTGCTTGAATTACCCCTTCGAAAGTTGCGGCGAAACTTCCTTGTCAAGAGAGCGAGCTGCTTCTCAAAGTCCTCCATAGATAGGTTCTCGTCATCGTCCGAGGAGGATGAATCCGCGTCTTCTTCCTTAGTTGTTTTCAATGCGTAACCTGAAGACTTAGAAGAGGATGCCTTTCCAGAAGAATAGTTAGTAGGAAATGTCATTTCATAAGTTTGTAATGCACCAACTAATTCTTCTACACGCATTTCGTCCGGGTGTTTAATTGTTTCAATGGCTGCGACCTTCGGGCGAAATCGTTCAGGAAGAGTTCTTAAAATCTTTCTTACAACTTTAAATTCTGGAATCTTCTCTCCCAAGTTAGCACATGAGTTTACGATGTCTTGCAATCGTGTGTAATAGTCAGTGAAAGATTCATTTTCTGCCATAGAAATAGAGTCAAACTTGCTCGTAAGCATTTGCAGTTTCTGAATCTTCACAAGGTTAGTTCCCTCATGCGTAACTTGAAGAACATCCCAGATTTCTTTCGCAGTCTCACATGCCGAGACGCGAGAGAACTCAGTTTGTGACAAAGCATTAAATAGAGCATTAATTCCTTTGCCATTGTAAGAAGATGAATCTATCTCTTCCTTGGTCCATTTCGACCTAGGTTTTAAGGTGCGAACATCAGAAATAATTTCAGTTGGATTAGACCATCCTAATTCAATTGATTGCCACACCCTTTCGTCGATGGAAATTAAAAAGGCTTTCATCCGTACTTTCCAGTACGCATAATTTGTTCCATCAAAGAAAGGGGGTCGATTGATGTTTCCACCTTCAACCATTGTTTACAACCCTATTCCCGCTCTGATACCACTTGTTGGGTTATACTAATATGGATCTAAATAGGGGAAAAAACACCTAGAGGGGGGTGAATAGGTGTAAACAATAAACACTCAAAAAATCATTGCGCAATAAAACCCAATGCGGAAATAAAAATAACACGCAAGATTTTTACGTGGAAAAACTCCAAACCGGAGTAAAAAACCACGGGACCGATAACACGGCGAAATCCACTAGAATTAACACACGTACAAGGTGATATAACGTACTCACAGACGACTCAACCTTTTACCATACGCTCCTAGTAGATCTTCTCCGCTCGCTCCACGACGCTTCTCGAATCCACGATCTGCGCCCAACGCTGAATCCACAGCGTCCAACGTCGAGTCCACGACGTCCGACCGAATCCACGGTCTTCACCCAGTAGCACGCTTCGAATCCACGAACGTACCTCGCTCCGAATCCACGAGAGCGGTTGCACCTTGAATCCACAAGGCCACGCGAGTCCACGCGCCGATTTGGGGTAAATCGTTGTTTTTGGGTGGTGATGATCCGCCGAATACTTAGATTAGAAATAGATCGGAAATACCATCTAAGTATTCATTGATTTGATTCTACTCAAAATCTGAGTTTGAAAAACCTAGAATCAAATCAATCAATATAGATGAAGAAACATAGAATTAATCTATTGATTTCCTTTCTTCTCTATATGTGGATTTTTCTTTTCGGTCGTATTTTTCTATTATGTGCGGATGTTTTTCCGATACCCTAAAAATGAATCAAGGGTCTATTTATAGGTTAGAAACCATTGGAAGAAGATAAGGATCAAAAACAACCTTTTCTGGAATTTTTCAGGACGGCGATCCGGATCGGGATTACTGCGATCCGGATCGTCGTAACGAGATTGACGATTCCAGAAATCCAAGGGTTCGGGATCCGGATCACAAGGTCCGATCCGGATCGTTCATGCAATTCAGCAAACTCCCATGTTCGGGATCCGGATCGGGATGGCCTAGGATCCGGATTGAAATTGCCAATGAACAATCACCCTTCGGGATCCGGATTGCAAGGTCTGATCCGGATCCTGAACATGTCCCATGTCCAGTTTTTGATTTTTATGCAATTAAAAATTCTTCCAAGTATTTCTACACTACAAGAAGTATTCGGATCACCAGAAATCTTTAGTTAAACATACCTGATCCTTTTGAATTCTTCTTTCTTGAGATTGAGGTATATGATCCAAAGTTCTTTCATCTTCAATCTTCAAGACTTAACACTTTCACGAAATACGCCAACTCAAATTCCGTAACAAGGCTCACATTTATCTCAGTCACTTATGCATGATAATCAAACAATACATTCAATAGTGGGGTTTTCTAATAAACTTAGTGAGTAAGTCAGATGTAGAGGCTGTTGGGTTATAAGTAATTGGATCTAAATAGGGGAAAAAACACCTAGAGGGGGGTGAATAGGTGTAAACAATAAACACTCAAAAAATCATTGCGCAAATAAACCCAATGCGGAAAAATAAAAGAACACGCAAGATTTTTACGTGGAAAAACTCCAAACCGGAGTAAAAAACCACGGGACCGATAACACGGCGAAATCCACTAGAATTAACACACGTACAAGGTGATATAACGTACTCACTGACGACTCAACCTTTTTCATACGCTCCTAGTAGATCTTCCCGCTCGCTCCACGACGCTTCTCGAATCCACGATCCGCGCCCAACGCTGAATCCACAGCGTCCAACGTCGAGTCCACGACGTCCAACCGAATCCACGGTCTTCACCCAGTGGCACGCTTCGAATCCACGAACGTACCTCGCTCCGAATCCACGAGAGCGGTTGCACCTTGAATCCACAAGGCCACGCGAGTCCACGCGCCGATTTTGGGGTAAATCGTTGTTTGTTTGGGTGGTGATGATCCGCCGAATACTTAGATTAAAGATAGATCGGAAATACCATCTAAGTATTCATTGATTTGATTCTACTCAAAATGTGAGTATGGAAAACCTAGAATCAAATCAATCAATATAGATGAAGAAACATAGAATGAATCTATTGATTTCCTTTCTTCTCTATATATGTGGATTTTTCTTTTCGGCTATTTTCTTCTGTAATAGCGGATGCCCTAGAAAGGAATACAGGGCCTATTTATAGGTTAGAAACCCTAGGAAGAATATACGGATCAAAAACAGCCTTTTCTGGAAAGAATTACCGACGGCGATCCGGATTGGATTTGGCGATCCGGATTGCAGAAGCACAAAAGACGGTTTCCAGAAAATTGCTTGTTCGGGATCCGGATCGTAGTCCCCGATCCGGATTGTTCATACAGTTTCACCAAACATCACATTCGGGATCCGGATTGCAAATCCTGATCCGGATTGGAAAAGTGAAAAGGTAAAACCAGTGTTCGGGATCCGGATCAAAAGATGCTGTGATCCGGATTGAAACAGTGTATGAACAAAACACCCTTCGGGATCCGGATTGCAAGCCACGATCCGGATCCTGAACATGTCCCATGTCCAGTTTTTGATGTTTAAGCAATTAAAACCTCTTCCAGGTGTTTCTACACTATAAGAAGTATTCGGATCATCAAAATTCTTTAGTTAAACGTACCTGATCCTTTTGAATTCTTCTTTCTTGAGATTGAGGTATACGATCCAAAGTGTAGGATCCCTGAACCCCATGCAGCTTTTTCCCGTGAATCCACTGTTTAGACACCTGTTGATGGTGTATCTGGCCCATAGTGCATCGAAGGGATGCCACAGATGGACCCTGTGAGCTTTGGTTAGCTGTTTTGGCCCTCGGTTGCTTTTGCCGAATTTTAGAAAAGGATTTAGGCCAAACGGAGGATGGATTTGGATTCAGCGCGGAAAAACACTTGAGATTGGCTTTTTGTTTGCCCTATTCTGAGTCCGGATGTCCAAAAGCGGACTCCCGGAAGTTTTGACAGTTTTTGGCGCTTGCGGGAGCCTCCGGCAAATTTTGGAGGCGGAATTTGGCAAAACGGACCTCGTTTTTGGAATCAGCGCGCGAAAACGGTCAAGATGGGCTATTTGCTTGTTAATTTGGAGCTTGCGGGTACTGTTCACGCCGGAACAGTGCCGCCGGCGATCGCCGGCGGCGGCGGCGGCGGCGGCCGGCGGCGCCGCCGCGGGCAGCGCGGCTGAGGGCGCGGGCAGGCGGCTGAGGGCGCGGGCAGGAGCGCGGTCCACCGCGGGGGTCGTGCACCGGAGGCGGCCCACGTGGCGCCTTCCGGTTGGCCGGCGCAGCAGACGCGGTCCACGGAGTTTGGGCCGGGTGCACGGTGGACCGGGTGGACACGTGGCGAGGTTTGGTTGGTGCGGTCCTGTGCTCCCGGTCCACGCGGCTAGTGGGGCAGGTGACCGGGGCAGGTGCCGTACGCGGGCAGGTGACCGGGAGACACGGCGACGTGCGCGGTGCACGGCGCGGCGTGCGCGGTGCACGGTCGCCGGGGGACACGTGGCGCGCCGTCATTGGTTGGCGCAGGTGCTCCGGGTGCAGCGGGGTCCGGGAGTGTTGTGGACTGGACTGTGCGGTGGGCCGGGCCGCACTGTGCGCGCCCGGAAATCCTGGGCCGGCCCGTTACTGTAGCAGCCCGAAATCTGGCGAGCGCCCGAAAGTGGGGACATGTTGGGAATTATTTGATTTGTTCTTTTCAGCCTATATAAACCCCCAACCCGAGCTGCCTTCTTTCCCTTTTTTCTCCCAACCTGTTCATCTTCAGCCCGAGCACCCTTAAGCAAAAATCTTCATCTCCAAGTCCTTGATCTCCCTGCCAAATTTCAAGAGTTTTGGAGGCACGAATCCCGAGGTTCCCCATTTTACGGTGCGGCGCGACGTTGCTTTCTAGTGTTCTTCTTCGGCGCAGCGATCGTATTTTTGCTCCCCTGGGCTACCCCGACATCATTTTCCTGCGATTCTTGGATCAGTAGACTCCTAAGAGGTAGGACTTCATCTTTCGTTTTGGTCGCGCTTTCCCGTTTCGAGGTTTTGGCACGGATTTCGAGGCAACAAGTGACCCCTCTTTCTGTATGGAATTACTTGACAGCAGCGGAGTGTTTCGGCCATATCTTTGCGCACGAGCGTCCGACGGAAACGAGCCTATACAACTTTTTCATCTACGGATCGCAAGGAACGCGCTCGTATTTTTAGTGGATTTTTGTGAATTTTATTTCGAGGTGAGAATTACTGTTTTCTCAGTGAACAGTAATCTGTCCTTAATACAGATTTTAGTTTGAGAGTGCCCCCTTGCCGAATTTTTATCTTGCTGTACAGAACTCGGATTTGGGCGTGCAAGGTACCGTTGCGAAGCTATCGACGCGAGGATCGCCGTGATATTTTTATTGGAATTTTCTGGGCAATTTCTGCAGGTGATAATTTAGCAGTTCAGAATTCGAGGTTGTATGTGTTTATTAGTGCTTTAATTGGGAGTCTAAGTGTAATTAGTGAGCTTTGTACTGTACCAGGATTATTTCGGGTGTGCTGAAATTGTGGAGGCAAGGATTTGGAATTTTGGTATTTTCTGACTGTACGAGTTTGGACAGTTGCGCTTCAGGTGGGTGGTTGTTGTACTCCTCTCTTTGTATGCCCACTAGGAATATCAGAGTACCCTTGCTATGACAATGCTAAATGTGTTGATTGGTAGACTTGCATGCTCTAGGAAATTGATTATTGGTTATCAGATCTCTAATAAATTATTGTTAGATTAATCACTCGATTTAATCGCTTATTGATTCTGGAATTGTATACTTGGAGACAAATAGAAATAGAGGACTGCAAAACTGATGTTTGTTCATGTGAGACGGTCACCCTAGCTTATGTCACTTCAAACTGTATATACTTAGAAATTGGACGAAATATTGGAACACGGCATGATTAAATTGGTCACATAATTATTGTCATCTTTTACTGCTACACTATTTTGGGACTTGACTTAGGAGAAACCATGCTTTTGCTCTTTTCTTCTTCCATTGTTGATACTTGCGGCTTAGTCGCTCAGGTTCGAGCGTATGTTGGACAGTGTAGGCAGGTATTGGGGATTTGGGACAGGTTGGGTTTATGACAGGGTGTTGCGGCGACCACGGATCTTGGGTGGTTGACCGGATTGTTACTATTGCATCAGATTGGGTGTTTTGGGGATCGGGCTATCTTTAGTGGAGGGTTTTTCCCACTTCCTTGAGTCTCGATCCAGTCCTGCTATTATGAGACAGTGATACAGTGATACTTGATACAGTGATACTTGATACAGTGATACTTATTTCACCGGCGCGGTTATTGCCCGGTGACACTTTCCTCGTGTGGGTCGCTCCCCTCGAGTGCCACTCCGGAGTAGGCTTTCCACGGTGTGAGCGCCGGGCACCATGCTAGTTTCTTGAGTTCGACAGCAGAGCAGGCAGTGCCAGTGTTCACTGGCTGTCAGATTGGGTCATTATGACAGGCGTCTTGATTCTGATGCATCACTTTCTCCATCCTTATTGGTTGGTCATGTAGAGGCATATTAGGGATAGCACCTTATCAGTCGCTTTACCTATCTGCATCTCCTTTCTTTTCCTTTCCCTTTTTCGCCTCTGATCACCTGGTGGGCATATCTGAGCTGAGGCTTTACCCACTAGGGGAGGCTACTGTTTATAGTAGTACTTACCCCCATTGTCTTTTCTTGTTTTCTTCCCTTCCTTTGTTTTGCAGAGTCCTCTGTGGGAGTTGCTGGGCCGTCAGCAACTGATCGAGGTAAGCGCATCGCGGACTAGATAGAGAGCCTCCCGAGGGTTGTAGCTGGAGATTTTTGGGTACCAGGACTTCTCAGACAGCTTTTACTTATTTCTTTTTGGGGACTGGCTTCTGCCAGCTGTTTGTATTATAGTTGTGAGCTGGGAGAGACATCTGTATTTTATTTTACTGTTGTACCTTTTACTTCCAGCATCTGTCTGAGATACAGTAGTTTTATTTCAGCTCTGATTATTATGCTCTTTTATTATATTTTCTTATCTGAGCAGGTTACCGACGCTTCGTGTATGTGGGAAATACCGCATGCACGGCGGATCTGTGGACGGGCCCGGGTTCTGGTTTACACCCGGGGCGTGACAGATTAAGTTGGTATCAGAGCTTAGGGATAGGTCAGTTGGGACTTAGGAAACCCTAGGCTTTTGGACAGACCCTAGGATGATAGGGCGTGAGTGGCGTGACATTTTGCGAAAGTCGGTGATTTTTATAGTTAACTCTTCCAGTGAGTGAAGAGAGATCGACATAGTCTATTTCTGTGAACCGTTATGTTGGCTGCAGACAACATAAAGTTACAGAAATAGGGGGATGTCTTTGACTTTCGCCAGATTGGGTCGTGTGGGGATTTGCTTCTGATTTGCCGTTTCTCGTTGCAGGATGTCGTCCCGACGTCGTTCTTCCGCCGAGGGTACCCCCACTCCCCCTGAGGAGCCTGGGCAGGCGGTATCTGCTGAGCTGGGGGAACTGCGGGCCTTAGTGACCCATTTGGTGGCAAGGAGCTCTCGTCAGGACCAGCGTTTGGAGCAGCTGTTGGCGCAAAGGGGTGATTCTGTAGTCGGAGAGAGAGCTAGGGCTTCAGAGCGGCGTTTAGAGAGGAAACGCCCAGCCCCGGATGTTGATGGACAGGCTGGTTCTCAGAGACGGTCTCGACAGTTGAGGCAGCCCCTGCAGGCTGCCAGGTGCACTTTTTGCGGGGGCCAGCATTCCGCCGGTACTTGTGAGCTGAGGCATGGTCGTTGTTTTAGTTGTGGACAGCCTGGTCACATCCGAGCTACATGCCCCCTTCCGACCTTTGTAGTACCTTCTTCGGCGTTGGCCCCTACCACATCCCAGCGGAGATCGAGGCCACGACAGCAGCGTCAGCAGCAGCAGGGGTCGCAGCCGAGGCGGGCCCGATCGTCTGGTAGGTGTGTTTTCTGCAGGGGGCAGCACCCGTCAGATAAATGTGGCTCGAGGTGGGGTCGTTGCTTCAAGTGTGGACAGCCTGGGCACATTCGAGCCACGTGCCCCGCAAGGACAGCTGCAGCACCCACTTCGGCAACTGTTTCTACTTTTTCCCAGCCACGACCGGGAACTTCACCGACAGATCTTCTGGTAGACCGATCTTCGCCATCCCGCTTATCTGGTGAGAGACAGCCCTTGTCGAGCGGCCATGATTGCTTAGCACAGATGGAGGATCCTGCTATCGCTGACCAGGTTGCGGCAGGTATGTTTTACTTCCGGTGTTAGGATTCATATCTTATTGTTGTCGGAGCTTTTCTTTTCCTTCCTTTTTAGTAGAATGTGCATCATTGCATGGGTTAGAGGTTTGGATTCCTGATCATAGTTTGCATGTCGTGGAGCGTTGTGCGGCTTGCCCAGTGCAGTTGGGGCCTTGGATTTTGTCCGCAGACTTGCTTGTTTTGCAGCAGCTCCAGGATTTTGATGTAGTGCTAGGGGTGGATTGGCTATCACGGTATTCCGCCACTATCGACTGCAGAGAAAGGACGGTGACGCTTCGCGAGCCAGGACAGGAGGAGTTCATCTTCAGAGGCTGCCAGAGCACGCTGTTCGCAGCGACCATTTCCTCGGCCAGAGCTAGGAGGATGATGAGTAGGGGTTGCACTGCCTTTTGGCCACTGTGGTGGAGGTGCCTACGGCGGCACTGGGACTCGAGGATATCCCTATTGTCCGCGAGTTCCCAGATGTATTTCCCCTGAGTTGACGACGATGCCGCCGGAGAGGGAGATTGAGTTCGTGATTGATGTAGTTCCTGGAACTGCACCAATCTCAAAGGCACCCTATAGGATGGCGCCAGCTGAGTTGAGGGAGTTGAAAGCCCAGCTTCAGGATCTTTTGGATAGGGGCTTCATCCGACCCAGTGTTTCTCCGTGGGGAGCGCCTGTGTTGTTTGTGAAGAAGAAGGATGGGTCACTGCGGTTGTGTGTGGATTATAGGGAATTGAACAAAGTGACCATCCGGAATAAGTATCCCCTCCCCCGGATTGATGATTTGTTTGATCAGTTACAGGGAGCATCGGTGTTCTCGAAGATCGATCTGCAGTCCGGTTACCACCAGCTGAGGGTGAGGGCCGAGGACATCTCCGAGACGGCTTTCAGATCGCGGTACGGGCGTTATGAGTTTACTGTGATGCCTTTTGGGTTGACAAATGCCCCTGCCGCATTCATGGACTTGATGAACAGGATATTCCAGCCGTTTTTGGACCGGTTTGTGGTGGTGTTTATGGATGATATTCTGATCTACTCCCGGAGTGATCTGGAGCACGAGGAGCACTTGAGGACCGTGCTACAGCTTCTGCGAGAGAAGAAGCTGTATGCTAAGTTCAAAAAGTGTGAGTTTTGGCTCCGGGAGGTTGCTTTTCTGGGTCATGTTGTTTCAGCTGCTGGAGTGGCGGTGGATCCGGCCAAGGTGGATGCTATTCGAGATTGGCCGAGGCCGACGACTATCACTGAGGTGCGGAGCTTTCTTGGTTTGGCGGGCTACTATCGGCGTTTTGTGGAAGGCTTTGCGAAGCTTTCCTCTCCCCTCACCCGTCTGACCAGGAAAGGGGTTAAGTTTGTTTGGAGCGAGACTTGCCAGGGCTGTTTTGAGGAGCTGAAGCAGAGATTGATGACCGCTCCAATCCTTGCCCTCCCTGTTATGGGGGAAGGATTTGTGATTTACAGTGATGCCTCACATAGTGGTCTGGGGTGTGTGTTGATGCAGCAGGGTAGGGTGATTGCCTATGCTTCGCGGCAATTGAAGGACTATGAGAAAAATTACCCTACTCATGATCTGGAGTTGGCAGCGGTGGTGTTTGCTCTGAAGCTGTGGCGACATTACTTGTATGGTGAGCATTGCGAGATATATACTGATCACAAGAGCTTGAAGTATCTGTTCACCCAAAAGGAGCTGAATTTGAGGCAACGTCGGTGGTTGGAGCTACTAAAGGATTATGATCTGAGTATCCTTTACCACCCCGGCAAGGCCAATGTCGTGGCGGATGCTTTGAGCAGGAGGACGAGTCTGAGCTTATTGATCTCGCAGCAGGCGCCGTTGGTCGAGCAGATGAGGCGATTACAGCTGGAGGTAGTATCCCCTGGGGTCTCTGCTAGACTTATGTCTATGGTCTTGCAGCCCACTCTGTTGGAGAGGATCAGGGACACTCAGAGTGAGGACCCCCACTTGACGAGGATCAGGACGCAGCTTCAGGCGGATCAGACAGGGGATTTTTCTGTGGATAGCTCGGGAGTACTGCGGTACAGGGACCGAGTGTGTGTGCCTATGGATCAGGAGATTAGAGATCAGATTTTGAGGGAGGCCCACTATACACCTTATACCGTCCACCCTGGAGGTACTAAGATGTATAAGGACCTCAAGGCACAGTTTTGGTGGCCCGGGATGAAGCGGGACATTGGGAGATTTGTAGCTCACTGTTTAACTTGTCAGCAAGTGAAAGCAGAGCATCGCGTCCCTGCTGGCAAGTTGCAGAGTCTTCCAATTCCCGAGTGGAAATGGGACCACGTCACTATGGATTTCGTCACTGGATTGCCGAGGGCGCAGAGCGGAGCAGATGCGATCTGGGTTATTGTTGACAGACTCACCAAGTCGGCGCACTTCTTACCAGTTCAGATGACTTGGTCACTAGAGCATTTGGCACAGTTATATATGGATGAGATAGTGAGGCTTCACGGCATACCTGCTTCGATTGTGTCAGATCGAGACCCGAGATTCGTGTCACGCTTTTGGGGGAGTTTGCATTCTGCTTTGGGGACTCAGCTCAGGTTTAGCACCGCTTTCCACCCACAGACCGATGGGCAGTCAGAGCGCACCATACAGACCCTCGAGGATATGCTTAGAGCGTGCGTTATGGATTTTGGAGGAGGGTGGTACCGGCACTTATCTTTGGTTGAGTTCGCGTACAACAACAGCTATCAGGCGAGCATCCGGATGGCTCCGTTTGAAGCGTTGTATGGACGCAAGTGTCGGTCTCCCTTATACTGGAGTGACGTGGGTGAGAGGAGGACTTTGGGACCGGAGTTACTTTTGGAGGCAGAGGAAAAAGTCAGGATTATTCGCCGGCATCTTGAGACAGCCCAGAGTCGTCAGAAGAGCTACGCAGATACTCGACGGCGAGACCTGGAGTTTCAGGTTGGTGATCATGTCTTCTTGAAGGTCTCGCCCTCGAAAGGGGTCCGGAGATTTGGAGTACGGGGGAAGCTCAGTCCCCGCTTTATTGGACCCTTTGAGGTACTTGACAGAGTTGGTCCTGTGGCATACAGAGTTGCTCTATCCCCGCATCTGGCCGGAGTTCATGATGTCTTCCACGTCTCAGCTCTGAGGAGATATGTTTTTGACCCGTCGCACGTGATTGACTTCACTTCGTTGGAGATCGGCGAGGACTTGGTCTACGAGGAGCGCCCATTGCGGATTCTTGCTCGTGAGGTGAGGGAATTGCGCAACCGGGCCATTCCATATGTGAAGATCCTGTGGAGCAATCATGAGGAGCGAGAGGCTACTTGGGAGCTGGAGACAGAGATGAGAGATGCCTACCCCTTCTTATTCGAGACTTCTGTTTGAGGTACGTCTATTCTGTTTTCTTTGTTTCGAGGGCGAAACTTTTTTTCTGTGGGGGAGGATGTAGGACCCCTGAACCCCCATGCAGCTTTTTCCCATGAATCCACTGTGCTAACACCTGTTGATGGTGTATCTGGCCCATGGTGCATCAAAGGGATGCCACAGATGGACCCTGTGAGCTTTGGTTGGCTGTTTTGGCCTTCGGCTGCTTTTGCCGAATTTTAGAAAAGGATTTAGGCCAAACGGAGGATGGATTTGGATTCAGCGCGGAAAAACACTAGAGATTGGCTTTTTGTTTGCCCTATTCTGTGTCCGGGTGTCCAAAAGCGGACTCCCGGAAGTTTTGACAGTTTTTGGCGCTTGCGGGAGCCTCCGGCAAATTTTGGAGGCGGAATTTGGCAAAATGGACCTCGTT
Source organism: Tillandsia fasciculata (assembly GCA_029168755.2). NCBI lineage: Eukaryota > Viridiplantae > Streptophyta > Magnoliopsida > Poales > Bromeliaceae > Tillandsia > Tillandsia fasciculata. The sequence continues at coordinate 14,078,061 of CM054933.1, forward strand.
TTTGGAATCAGCGCGCGAAAACGGTCAAGATGGGCTATTTGCTTGTTAATTTGGAGCTTGCGGGTACTGTTCATGCCGGAACAGTGTCGCCGGCGATCGCCGGCGGCGGCCGGCGGCGGCGGGCAGCGTCGGCGGGCGGCGGCGCCGCCGCGGGCAGCGCGGCTGAGGGCGCGGGCAGGCGGCTGAGGGCGCGGGCAGGAGCGCGGTCCACCGCGGGGGTCGTGCACCGGAGGCGGCCCACATGGCGCCTTCCGGTTGGCCGGCGCAGCAGACGCGGTCCACGGAGTTTGGGCCGGGTGCACGGTGGACCGGGTGGACACGTGGCGAGGTTTGGTTGGTGCGGTCCTGTGCTCCCGGTCCACGCGGCTAGTGGGGCAGGTGACCGGGGCAGGTGCCGTACGCGGGCAGGTGACCGGGAGACACGGCGACGTGCGCGGTGCACGGCGCGGCGTGCGCGGTGCACGGTCGCCGGGGGACACGTGGCGCGCCGTCATTGGTTGGCGCAGGTGCTCCGGGTGCAGCGGGGTCCGGGAGTGTTGTGGACTGGACTGTGCGGTGGGCCGGGCCGCACTGTGCCCGCCCGGAAATCCTGGGCCGGCCCGTTACTGTAGCAGCCCGAAATCTGGCGAGCGCCCGAAAGTGGGGACATGTTGGGAATTATTTGATTTGTTCTTTTCAGCCTATATAAACCCCCAACCCGAGCTGCCTTCTTTCCCTTTTTTCTCCCAACCTGTTCATCTTCATGTAGGGTTTAGGTTAAATAAGGATCTAATAGGGGAAAAAACACCTAGAGGGGGGTGAATAGATGTAAACAATAAACACTCAAAAATCTTTGTGCGATAAAACCCAATGCGGAAAAATAAAAGAACACACAAGATTTTTACGTGGAAAACTCCAAGCTGGAGTAAAAAACCACGGGACCGATAACACGGTGAAATCCACTAGAGTTAACACACGTACAAGGTGATATAACGTACTCACAGACGACTCAACCTTTTACCATACGCCCCTAGTCGATCTTCTCCGCTCGCTCCGCAACGCTTCTCGAATCCACGATTTGCGCTGCCAACGCTGAATCCACAGCGTCCAACGTCGAATCCACGACGTCCGACCGAATCCACGGTCTTCACCCAATGGTACGCTTCGAATCCACGAACGCACCTCGCTCCGAATCCACGAAAGCGATAACACCTTGAATCCACAAGGCCACGCGAGTCCACGCGCCGATTTTGGGGTAAATCGTTGTTTGTTTGGGTGGTGATGATCCGCCGAATACTTAGATCAAGAGTAGATCGGAAATACCATCTAAGTATTCATTAGTTTGATTCAACTCAAGATATGAGTATGAAAATCCTAGAATCAAACTAATCAATATAGATGAAGAACCATTAAATAGATCTAATGATTTCCGTTCTTCTCTATATGTGGATCTAAGGCCGTATAAAATGATATTTGAAAATGACGGCTCTTTTTCCGATGTGTGGATTGCCCTAGAAATGAAAAGGAAGGGCTATTTATAGGTTAGAAACCCTAGGAAGAATATTCGGATCAAAAACAAACTTTTCTGGAAAGTTTTACGGGCGACGATCCGGACTGCGCAAGTCACGATCCGGATCGCTTACGCGTAGAGAGCAATTTCCAGAAAACCGCCTGTTCGGGATCCGGATCATAATCTACGATCCGGATCGTTCATACAGTTTTACCAGAACAATGTGTTCGGGATCCGGATTGAGATTCCACGATCCGGATCGTTCAAGCCAACAGGTAAAACTCATGTTCGGGATCCGGATCATCAAATGCCATGATCCGGATTGAACTAGTGTATGAACGAGCACCCTTCGGGATCCGGATCGAAACGACATGATCCGGATCCTGAACATGTCCCATGTCCAGTTTTTGATGAATATGCAGTTAAAACCTCTTCCGGGTGTTTCTACACTATAAGAAGTATTCGGATCATCACAAATTATTTAATTTAACGTACCTGATCCTTTTGAATTCTTCTTTCTTGAGATTGAGGTATATGATCCAGAGTTTCTTCATCTTCAATCTTCAAGACTTGAACTATTCACGAAATGCGCCAACTCAAATTCCGTAACAATCTCCCCCTTTGGCGGTTTCGTGACAAAACACAGATCCACAAAGAAAATTCAAAAAGGATATTTTTGTTGCTATCACCATACAACAAAAATTTACAAAAGAGTTCCATGAAAAATAAAAACATGAGATAAACTCCTAGACAGACTCTAGACTTAGACATCTGTAACTTCTGCACACAGAAAACATTCTTGACAAACAAAATCGTTAGATACCTCAAGAATTGAAACATTGAAAACCAAATGCAGAATTAGAGTTTGATCTCATCATGACATTTGAAAGAATCAGATATGTGAAAGAACATAGTTAAAACCAACATATCTTCTAAGCATTGAAAACCAAATGTCAAAGTATGTTAGTCCAACATCAACTTGTTAGTCATATTACATGCCCAAATAGTTAGTCAAATAGTTAGTATCAGCATGTCACATTCCACAAAAGAAAACCCAAGTTGAGTTGAGATTCATACTTACCTTGATTCATTCCTTGATTCATTCACAGTCATTGTTCAGAGTTCATTGTTTTTCATTGTTCAGAGTTTATAACTCTTCAACTCTCACACTCTCATTCTCTCCCCCTTTTTGTCACAAATAAAGCCAAAAATGTAGCATGAGCTACAATATGTAAGGAGAGTAAACAAAAAGTTCATAAGTTTCTAACAATATGCACAAAAAGAGAATTAACCTAAGAATATGCACAAACTGAGAGTTAAACTAGACTAAAAGAATCAACTAAACTAATCCAAATTCAGTTATCGAGAAATAAATCCTGCACAAAAAGACAAAGTTAGTTATCAGAATCTGAAAAGTCTGAACTCATGCAACCAATCTTGGACATAATCTTTCGCATCCGCTTGTCCATTGAGTTTATTTTCTTCGTGATGGTGATGTGAGCTGCTGTGGTTAGCTCCAGTTCATTCGCAACCCTTTGTTGTTCCTTCAACATTCGTTCCTGCTGAACGGATAGTCGTTGCTGCAACTTGAAAATTGAAGTCAATGATGCTTCATCATCTGTGCCAGGTGCTTGATGAGATGGTGATGCATCCGTGTCAGGCTTCTTTCCAAATGCAGAAGCTTGAGTGACATGAGGCAGCTTGTGAAGAGATTTGACAATTGTGGACTCGTCTATCATGTTCAAACATTGATGATACGTCGCCGAGGTGATGTCAACTTGAAATTTCTGTAAGATCCTCATTATGATCAATGGAAAAGGAATTCTTTCGGTAGGATGAGGATGCTCAACATATCGTGTCATTCTGTTCCAGATGATGTATGGTATGTTGACATTCAATGCCCTTGCTTCTGACGGGTGTCCTATGAGATATAAGAACAACAACCGTTCCCATCTCACAACCTTCGTCTGCATGTTTGGAAGTATATTGTAGCAAGTGATGAAGTTCAGGAAGCGATATTCCAGACGAAGTTCTTTGGATCGAACTGATTTGTTCGTTGATTGAGTTCCCTCGAGACAAATCCCCTCAATAACTTTACACCATAAAGTATTTGTCAAATCCACTCCTTTCAGATAGTGAGCTCCTCTTCCGCTTGCTTCCATTCCCAAAACCTCACCAATCAACTGTGGGGTGATTTTAATTCTCGTTCCTTGGATATTCGTATAGAATTCCATCGGACCGTTCTCAAATTCGCGAAGATGCCGTGCGTTGGTATAGAAGGTCCTCACATGGTGCAGGCAGTATCCGAGAGTTTCCGGGAAGCGACATACTTGAATGAGATTTGCTTCATCAATCAAAGTACCAAATTCAGGAGAGTGACTTCGTAGAGCTTCAATGTTCACGTGTCTTTCGCCAATGCACTCGCGATGTGCAAATGCTCTAAGCCGGTCATTGTTAACAAACACTTCTTCATCTCGTGGCGGAGAGTCCGGAGCTATTGGTGGTTCAACATCGGTCTCCTTTCTCCGTCCAAAACGTCGAGCGAGCCGCTTACGTTTTAGAGAAATAGTTGGGGCAGGCATAGAAGCCTTCCCAGAGTTCACTGGTGCTTTTCCTTTTTGCTTCGAGTCAGCAGGCACAAACTCGTCATCATCATCGTCATCCGTTAACATGTCCCAGTGTACTTCATCTGGGTTTTTCTCAAGTTCAGTATCACTGATAATTTCAACCTCTCCTTTTCTTTGAACTTTCTTAGCCCTCTTCAACTTATTGGTTGGTCTAGTGAGCACCATCGAGATAAGTAACAGTACCAACCAGGAGAAAGTCATTGATCCTAGTGCTTTGAGTTTAAACGAGAATGTCCTGTGAAAACCAACTCAAGAACATATGAAAAATTGTCAAATTTTGAAAAATCTTAACACATTGTACCTAGACAATCATAATCATATAGAGAAGCTAAGAATCAAATTAGTTTTCCAAAAAGAATGTTAAAAATAGATCAATTTCATGTTTTACACAAATTCCTCTTTTATGCCCTAAAACCGAATTTTTAGAAATCGAAGGCTAAAAACTCGTTAATCATGCAAAAACCCAGCATAAAAGCAAAACTAATAGATCCAGAGTTCTTATTTCAAAAGAAGTTTGATCAAAAACCGTTCACAAACGAAGAAAATCCATCTTTTCTGCTCGCGTTTGATGAAAAAACCTAAAAACTGTGAAAAACCGAGTTTTGATCATGAAAACTTACTTGAATCCGAAGAAGCTTGAGTTTTGAAGCACTAGGAAGCAAGAGATCTAGAAAGAGAAACTCTAGAAGCTTGGAAATCAGAAATTTTGGTAAAGAAATCTTGAATCTGAAAGTTTCTATAAGAAGCCCTAGCCGCGATCCGGATCGGTCGTGAATGAGATCCGGATCGGCCACATACAGGGAAAATCCTGCATTCGGGATCCGGATCACTTGCCACGATCCGGATCGGCTATACGCAGGGAGAGAATCCTGCGTTCGGGGTCCGGATCACTTTGCCACGATCCGGATCGCCTACACCTTTTTCTCCAGAAAAGTTAAAAAAATACAATAAAATCCAGAAAAAGTATGTAAGCATTTTATCATGTCAACTTTAAACAAATAGCATCGTTTCATACAACAAGAAATAGATTATGAAAAATCTATCAATAATATCCAAAAATGAAACGAAGATTTACGAAAGTTAAAACACTTAAAGTTGAACAACTTCAATTACATCTATCTTGATCCTATGTGTAATGTCTTTATCAAATCATCAATTTCAGTAAAGAAAATGAAGTACCAAGATCAATAGATGTTTGAAATCCCAGATAAGTTAGATAATATATCTAGACAATCTGTTGAAGGAGTGGCTCTTTGAGCATCTTTTACTAAAAATCCCACCTTATACCAACCATGAAATACGACTGAGTCAAGTATTTCAATATGAGTTTCATCAACAATTTTCAAAACAAAAAGTTTGCTTTTCATTCATGGAGTTTCTTTTTCTTTCATTTTCTCCATGTGGTGGTAGTTTTCACACTCCTCACTGGGATGTAACTCTTTCCACATCTTTTGAGCATTTCAGATTTCATTGACTCCCCCTCAATTGGCTATCAATTATTTAATATATAAGGTATTCAACCAAAAATTGATCTCGAATTCATACTCGACTAAGCAATCAAATATGATAATGACTATACCAAGAGATCATTGAGAGAGAAATTGACTTTGATCACTTAGAAGATGGTTTAAATAACGTAAATGATCATTGCAACATTGAGATATTATGACATCAAGGACATAATAAATTTCTAAATGCATGTCAAGGTGCAAGTAAAGTCAATTATGAAATGTGCTCAATTAGTGTGCTATGTACAAAACATAGATAAAGAACAAAACAAATACAAAGAACAAAAACAAAACCTAATCTAAGCAAAAGTTTCAAAAGAGGTTATTTCAAGGAAAGCATGCCAATTGCTTTACGCAAGTGAATAAAACGTTTTTGATCCAAAGGTTTTGTCAAGATGTCAGCTAATTGATCTTCAGTTGAAATATATGACAGTTGAAGAATGTTTGATTCAACTAGCTCTCTAAGAAAATGATATCTAAGTTCAATATGTTTTGTTCTAGAGTGCAACACAGGGTTTTTAGAAATGTTAATGGCACTAGTGTTGTCACATAAAATGGTTACCGAAGATGTTGAAATTCGGAAATCACTCAACACGCTCTTCATCCAAATCAATTGGGTTGAGCAACTTCCTGCAGAAATGTACTCCGCTTCGGCAGTCGAGAGTGCTATGCAGTTCTGTTTCTTACTGTGCCATGCAACAAGGCAGTGGCCTAGATAGAAGCATGCACCACTCGTGCTTTTTCGGTCATCCACTGATCCAGCCCAATCGGCATCTGAGTATCCAACAATATCCAACGATGTTCCCATAGGATACCAAATTCCGAAACTGATTGTACCTTTGATATACCGGATGATCCGTTTCACCGCTTTCAGGTGAACCTCCTTCGGTGCTGATTGATATCTCGCACAAATCCCCACACTGAAGGATATATCCGGGCGACTAGCCGTGAGATATAGTAGACTTCCAATCATACTCCGGTACAGTTTCTCGTCTACATTCTCACATTGTGATTCACTTCCAAGTCCCTTATGGCTAGTTCCCATTGGAGTTGGAAAATCTTTCGAATTTTCAAGGTCAAACTTTTTGACCAACTCCAGTGCATACTTGGATTGACACAAGTGAATTCCTTCATCGTTCTGCTTAACTTGTAATCCAAGAAAGTAATTCAACTCGCCCATCATGGACATCTCAAATTCGCTTTCCATGGTCTCCGCGAATTTAGAAGCATCATTATTCTTGTTGCTCCAAAAACAATGTCATCAACATAAATTTGAGCAACTATGAAATCATTTTGATAATGCTTCACAAAGAGAGTCCTGTCAGCTCCCCCTCGAGTGTAGCCCTTTTCCAAAAGGTGCTTTGTCAACCTTTCGTACCATGCTCGCGGTGCTTGTTTCAGACCGTAAAGAGCCTTTTTCAGTCGAAAAACATGGTTAGGTAGTTTATGATCCACAAAACCTTTCGGTTGAGCTACATAAACTTCCTCATTTAAAAATCCATTTAAAAAGGCGCTCTTAACGTCCATTTGAAATAATTTGATTTTAAAATGACAAGCAATAGCAAACAGTATACGAATGGACTCGAGTCTAGCTACTGGGGCGAAGGTTTCATCAAAGTCTATACCTTCGACTTGAGAATAGCCTTGAGCAACTAACCTTGCTTTGTTCCGGATGATAGTACCTTCTTCGTTTTTCTTGTTCTTGAAGATCCATTTGGTACCTATCACATTGTGTTGCTTCGGAGGCTTTGTCAGTTCCCAGACTTTGTTTCGCTCGAATTGATGAAGCTCTTCCTGCATTGCCTTAATCCAATAATCATCTTGGAGAGCTTCATCAACATTCCTTGGTTCGATTTGAGATACATAGCATGCAAATCCGCAAACCAATTGTCTCCGTGTTCTAACTCCTTCTTGTGGATCTCCAATTATGTTCGACTCAGGGTGATCCTTGGAGATGCGTAACGTCTGAGGTAGAGGAGTAGGCGGAGGTACACGAGATGATTCCTGCACATCACATGAGCTTGAAGAACCGTTAGATGCATCAATATTATTATCGAAAGAATTGTTAGAAGAAGATGCATTAGCAGGTGAATCATCATCAATAGAGATATCGAGGGTAGATTTTTCTGATTCAAAGTGAAAAGCCTCATCTACCTTAACATTAATCGATTCTACGATCGTCTTAGATTCTAAGTTAAAGACTCGATATGCTCTGCTGTTTGTAGAATAACCTAAGAAAATCCCTTCGTCACTTCGAGAGTCAAATTTTCCAAGGTTTTCACGATCACGTAAGATAAAACAACGACTCCCGAAAATGCGAAAATACTTGATGTTAGGTTTTCTACAAAACCAAAGTTCATATGGTGTATTAAAAGTCCCCGGGCGCAAGTACACTCGATTGATAACATAGACAGCCGTGTTCACCGCTTCAGCCCAAAAGTATAAAGGAAGGTTCCGGCTATGAAGCATAACACGAGCCATCTCCTGTACGACCCTGTTCTTGCGCTCGACTACACCATTTTGTTGAGGTGTGTAAGGTGCGGAGAATTCATGTTTAATACCATTAGAAACACAGAACTCAATGAATCTAGAATTAATGAATTCACCACCTCTATCACTCCTCACTCGAGTAATCCTTTCATTCTTTTCTATCATAATACGATTGCAGATTTCGAGAAAAGAGTCAAAGGTATCAGCTTTTTCCTTTAGAAAGGCTACCCAAGTATATCTAGAAAAGTCATCAACCAACAAAAAAATATACCATTTACCTCCAAGAGATGGTTGACGAGTTGGCCCCATTAAGTCCATATGCAAAAGTTCCAAAGGCCGTTTGGTACCTATGTGGTTCAAATTCTTGTGTGCAGTCCTAGACTGTTTTCCCTTTTGGCAACCGCCACACACAAGGTTTTGTTCAAAAGAAAGTTTCGGAACCCCTTTGACCACATCTTTATTTGAAATTCTAGAAAGTTCCTTAAAGTTTATGTGACCTAGCCTTTCATGCCAAAGTGTTTCATTTTTCAAAGATGCTAGGTTACATTTTTCAGAAATTTTAGAAGGAACTACATAACAATTTTTCTGATCTAACCCCCTTTAAAAAGAAAGCATGGTTCAAGTCAGTTACAGTGCATTTATCAGATGAAAAATTAACTGAATAACCACTATCACACAGTTGACTTATGCTTATGAGGTTAGTCTTTAGGCCATGAACAAATAATACATTATCTAGAACCGGGCCATCTGGAATAGCTACTGTTCCCTTTCCAACAATTTTGGAAGACCGGCCATCTCCGAAAACAACAAGTCCTCCGGAGTTTTTCTCAAAAGTTTGAAAACAGTTTTTATCGCCGGTCATATGTCGGGAACACCCGCTATCCAAATACCAAGACGAACTATCATATGCATGTAAGGAAACAGTGGTAGCAAGACAGGGAAAGATCTCACCTTTGCGCACCCAAACCTTTTTGGTATGCGACTGTAGTGCTCGTGGAGTTGATTTCCTAGGTGAGGGCGTCTTGCTTGAAGAATTGCTGCTCCTTGAAGATGTCGTCTTGAGCGATGTACTACCAAGGCTCTTTTCCGTCAATTTGGTTGGAGTGGTTTTCGAGGAATAGCCCTTTTGGTAGTTGCTGCAAGATGTTCTTGAGGTGTGCATTTGGCTCCAGTCTTGCAGTTTCTTCTGATGTGCCCTGAAATGCCACAACGAAAACATACCTTGGTTCTTGTCGATTCCGAAGATGATGTAGTAGGTTCGTTGTCGTTGCTTGGCGTGAACACCGGTGTCGGAGGAGGAGATACCGACGAAGGCACAAATACCGTACCACTCGAACTTGGAATGTCTCCAGTTTGAGTGTATCCGAGGCCGAACTTGTTTCTTTGACCGAGACCAAGGAGTCTGTCCAACTTACTCCTTCCAGAAGTAAATCTCTGTAAGTCATCCTTTAGTTGGCGTATGGTCTCTGTCATTTCAGATTTTTCCTGTCGGGCCTCGCCGTAGAGCTTCAAGAAGTAGTTCGCTTTGTTCACCATGTCTACATAACTCTTCTCGAAATGCTCATTGGACTCTTGAAGGGAAACATTTGTCTTAACCAGATTGTCCCTTTCCACTTCAAGATCGGTTGAGATAGAGGTTACTCTTTTTATTCAACTTCAAGTTCCAGTAATCTCTCTTTCAACCCCTTGTTTTGTTTAGCCAGTTTCTTTGAATCCCTCAGAAGTTGATGGTAGGCTAAAACAAAATCTTCACCTTCCGAATTATCTGACTCATCGTCCGTTGCAATCTTTTCCACAGTGGAGTTGGACAGTGAGTCGGATGTACTTGCCATTAAGCACATGAAGGATGAAGGTTTGGTGGACGCGTGGAAAGCTGTCGCGTTGTCTTCTTCATCACTTGACGATGACTCATTTGACGTGGAGTTGTCATCCCAAGTGACTGCTTGCATCACTTTCTTCTTAGCCGGATTCTTGTTGGGACATTCAGTTGCTATGTGGCCGTAGCCTCGACATTTGAAACACTGAACTTGTCCCTCAGAACTTTTCTTATCCTTTGAGAAGTTCTCTTGGCTTCTTGACTTGTAGCTTGAGAATCCCTTGCCTTTCTTCGACTTTCCGAAGGATGGAGTTTTGCTTGAATTTCCCCTTCGAAAGTTGCGGCGAAACTTCCTTGTCAAGAGAGCGAGCTGCTTCTCAAAGTCCTCCATAGAAATGTTCTCGTCGTCGTCCGAGGAGGATGAATCCGCGTCTTCTTCTTTAGTTGATTTCAATGCGTAACCTGAAGACTTAGAAGAAGATGCCTTTCCAGAAGAATAGTTAGTAGGAAAAGTCATTTCATAAGTTTGTAAAGCACCTACTAATTCTTCTACACGCATTTCGTCCGGGTGTTTAATTGTTTCAATGGCTGCAACCTTCGGGCGAAATCGTTCAGGAAGAGTTCTTAGAATTTTTCTTACAACTTTAAATTCTGGAATCTTCTCTCCCAAGTTAGCACATGAGTTCACGATGTCTTGCAATCGTGTGTAATAGTCAGTGAAGGATTCATTCTCTGCCATAGAGATTGAGTCAAACTTGCTCGTAAGCATTTGCAGTTTCTGAATCTTCACTAGGTTAGTTCCCTCATGCGTAACTTGAAGAACATCCCAGATTTCTTTCGCAGTCTCACATGCCGAGACGCGAGAGAACTCAGTTTGTGACAAAGCATTAAATAGAGCATTAATCCCTTTGCCATTGTAAGAAGATAAGTCTATCTCTTCCTTGGTCCATTTCGACCTAGGTTTCAAGGTGCGAACATCATCTAAAATTTCAGTTGGATTAGACCATCCTAATTCAATTGATTGCCACACCCTTTCGTCGATGGAAATTAAGAAAGCTTTCATCCGTACTTTCCAGTACGCATAATTAGTTCCATCAAAGAAAGGGGGTCGATTGATGTTTCCACCTTCAACCATTGTTTACAACCCTATTCCCGCTCTGATACCACTTGTTGGGTTTAGGTTAATAAGGATCTAATAGGGGAAAAAACACCTAGAGGGGGGTGAATAGGTGTAAACAATAAACACTCAAAAATCATTGTGCGATAAAACCCAATGCGGAAAAATAAAAGAACACACAAGATTTTTACGTGGAAAACTCCAAACCGGAGTAAAAAACCACGGGACCGATAACACGGCGAAATCCACTAGAGTTAACACACGTACAAGGTGATATAACGTACTCACAGACGACTCAACCTTTTACCATACGCCCCTAGTCGATCTTCTCCGCTCGCTCCGCAACGCTTCTCGAATCCACGATTTGCGCCGCCAACGCTGAATCCACAGCGTCCAACGTCGAATCCACGACGTCCGACCGAATCCACGGTCTTCACCCAATGGTACGCTTCGAATCCACGAACGCACCTCGCTCCGAATCCACGAAAGCGATAACACCTTGAATCCACAAGGCCACGCGAGTCCACGCGCCGATTTTGGGGTAAATCGTTGTTTGTTTGGGTGGTGATGATCCGCCGAATACTTAGATCAAGAGTAGATCGGAAATACCATCTAAGTATTCATTAGTTTGATTCAACTCAAGATATGAGTATGAAAATCCTAGAATCAAACTAATCAATATAGATGAAGAACCATTAAATAGATCTAATGATTTCCGTTCTTCTCTATATGTGGATCTAAGGCCGTATAAAATGATATTTGAAAATGACGGCTCTTTTTCCGATGTGTGGATTGCCCTAGAAATGAAAAGGAAGGGCTATTTATAGGTTAGAAACCCTAGGAAGAATATTCGGATCAAAAACAAACTTTTCTGGAAAGTTTTACGGGCGACGATCCGGACTGCGCAAGTCACGATCCGGATCGCTTACGCGTAGAGAGCAATTTCCAGAAAACCGCCTGTTCGGGATCCGGATCATAATCTACGATCCGGATCGTTCATACAGTTTTACCAGAACAATGTGTTCGGGATCCGGATTGAGATTCCACGATCCGGATCGTTCAAGCCAACAGGTAAAACTCATGTTCGGGATCCGGATCATCAAATGCCATGATCCGGATTGAACTAGTGTATGAACGAGCACCCTTCGGGATCCGGATCGAAACGACATGATCCGGATCCTGAACATGTCCCATGTCCAGTTTTTGATGAATATGCAGTTAAAACCTCTTCCGGGTGTTTCTACACTATAAGAAGTATTCGGATCATCACAAATTATTTAGTTTAACGTACCTGATCCTTTTGAATTCTTCTTTCTTGAGATTGAGGTATATGATCCAGAGTTTCTTCATCTTCAATCTTCAAGACTTAAACTATTCACGAAATACGCCAACTCAAATTCCGTAACACTTCAGCCCGAGTACCCTTAAGCAAAAATCTTCATCTCCAAGTCCTTGATCTCCCTGCCAAATTTCAAGAGTTTTGGAGGCACGAATCCCGAGGTTCCCCATTTTACGGTGCGGCGCGACGTTGCTTTCTAGTGTTCTTCTTCGGCGCAGCGATCGTATTTTTGCTCCCCTGGGCTACCCCGACATCATTTTCCTGTGATTCTTGCACCAGTAGACTCCTAAGAGGTAGGACTTCATCTTTCGTTTTGGTCGCGCTTTCCCGTTTCGAGGTTTTGGCACGGATTTCGAGGCAACAAGTGACCCCTTTTTCTGTATGGAATTACTTGACAGCAGCGGAGTATTTCGGCCATATCTTTGCGCACGAGCGTCTGACGGAAACGAGCTTATACAACTTTTTCATCTACGGATCGCAAGGAACGCGCTCGTATTTTTATTGGATTTTTGTGAATTTTATTTCGAGGTGAAAATTACTGTTTTCTCAGTGAACAGTAATCAGTCCTTAATACAGATTTTGTATGAGAGTGCCCCCTTGCCGAATTTTTATCTTGCTGTACAGAACTCGGATTTGGGCGTGCAAGGTACCGTTGCGAAGCTATCGACGCGAGGATCGCCGTGATATTTTTATTGGAATTTTCTGGGCAATTTCTGCAGGTGATAATTTAGCAGTTCAGAATTCGAGGTTGTATGTGTTTATTAGTGCTTTAATTGGGAGCCTAAGTGTAATTAGTGAGCTTTGTACTGTACCAGGATTATTTCGGGTGTGCTGAAATTGTGGAGGCAAGGATTTGGAGTTTTGGTATTTTCTGACTGTACGAGACTTGGACAGTTGCGCTTCAGGTGGGTGGTTGTTGTACTCCTCTCTTTGTATGCCCACTAGGAATATCAGAGTACCCTTGCTATGACAATGCTAAATGTGTTGATTGGTAGACTTGCATGCTCTAGGAAATTGATTATTGGTTATCAGATCTCTAATAAATTATTGTTAGATTAATCACTCGATTTAATCGCTTATTGATTCTGGACTGTATACTTGGAGACAAATAGAAATAGAGGACTGCAAAACTGATGTTTGTTCATGTGAGACGGTCACCCTAGCTTATGTCACTTCAAACTGTTATACTTGGAAATTGGACAAAATATTGGAACATGCATGATTAAATTGGTCACATAATTATTGTCATCTTTTACTGCTACACTATTTTGGGACTTGACTTAGGAGAAACCATGCTTTTGCTCTTTTCTTCTTCCATTGTTGACACTTGCGGCTTAGTCGCTCAGGTTCGAGCGTATGTTGGACAGTGTAGGCAGGTATTGGGGATTTGGGACAGGTTGGGTTTATGACAGGGTGTTGCGGCGACCACGGATCTTGGGTGGTTGACCGGATTGTTACTATTGCATCAGATTGGGTGTTTTGGGGATCGGGCTATCTTTAGTGGAGGGTTTTTCCCACTTCCTTGAGTCTCGATCCAGTCCTGCTATTATGAGACAGTGATACAGTGATACTTGATACAGTGATACTTGATACAGTGATACTTATTTCACCGGCGCGGTTATTGCCCGGTGACACTTTCCTCGTGTGGGTCGCTCCCCTCGAGTGCCACTCCGGAGTAGGCTTTCCACGGTGTGAGCGCCGGGCACCATGCTGGTTTCTTGAGTTCGACAGCAGAGCAGGCAGTGCCAGTGTTCACTGGCTGTCAGATTGGGTCATTATGACAGGCTTCTTGATTCTGATGCATCACTTTCTCCATCCTTATTGGTTGGTCATGTAGAGGCATATTAGGGATAGCACCTTATCAGTCGCTTTATTTATCTGCATCTCCTTTCTTTTCCTTTCCCTTTTTCGCCTCTGATCACCTGGTGGGCATATCTGAGCTGAGGCTTTACCCACTAGGGGAGGCTACTGTTTATAGTAGTACTTACCCCCATTGTTTTTCTTGTTTTCTTCCCTTCCTTTGTTTTGCAGAGTCCTCTGGGAGTTGCTGGACCATCAGCAACTGATCGAGGTAAGCGCATCGCGGACTAGATAGAGAGCCTCCCGAGGGTTGTAGCTGGAGATTTTTGGGCACCAGGACTTCTCAGACAGCTTTTACTTATTTCTTTTTGGGGACTGGCTTCCGCCAGCTGTTTGTATTATAGTTGTGAGCTGGGAGAGACATCTGTATTTTATTTTACTGTTGTACCTTTTACTTCCAGCATCTGTCTGAGATACAGTAGTTTTATTTCCGCTCTGATTATTATTGCTCTTTTATTATATTTTCTTATCTGAGCAGGTTACCGACGCTTCGTGTATGTGGGAAATACCGCATGCACGGCGGATCTGTGGACGGGCCCGGGTTCTGGTTTACACCCGGGGCGTGACACAAAGTTTCTTCATCTTCAATCTTCAAGACTTAATACATTCACGAAATACGCCAACTCAAATTCCGTAACAATCTCCCCCTTTGGCGGTTTCGTGACAAAACACAAATTCACAAAAGAAAATTCAAAAAGATATTTTTGTTGCTATCACCATACAACAAAAATTTACAAAAGAGATCCAGAAATTAAAAACATGAGATAAACTCCTAGAACAGACTCTAGACTTAGACATCTGTAATCTCTGCACACAGAAGGCATTCTTGACAAACAAAATCGTTAGATACCTCAAGAATTGAAACATTCAAAACCAACTACAGAGATAGAGTTTACTCTCACCATGACATTTGAAAAATTCAGATATGTAAGAGAATCATAGTTAAAACCAACATATCTTCTAAGCAGTCGAAAACCAAATGTCAAAGTATGTTAGTCCAACATCAACTTGTTAGTCATATTACATGCCCAAATAGTTAGTCAAAAAGTTAGTATAGAGGCATGTCACAAATCACATAAGAAAAACCAAAGTTGAGTTGGAGTCATACTTACCTTAATGTTCACAATCATTGTTCATTGTTCAAAGTTCTCTCTAACTCTCTCCCCCTTTTTGTCACAAAACAAAGCCAAATATTACAAAACAAAGGGAGTTAAAAAGATAAACAAAAATTAAATACCTGCAAAAAGCAAAGATCAAATTGAAAAACCTGCAAAGTTAGAGCAAAATGATTAAAACATAAAGTTACTCCTGAGAGTCGGAGTCATCGGATGTTGTGCATCCCATTTTAGCAAACAACTTCTTCACTAGTTTCTTCACTGATGAGACGGACTTATTCAGAGTGATTTGTGAAGCTGTGAGGACTTCCATCTCATTTTTCATAGTATGAAGGTCTCCTCGCATTGCAGTGAACTCAGCCGACATACGTTCCTGTTCATTCGACAGCCGCTGTTGTTCTTTAAGATAGAGGTGACAGAGGCATCATCGTCAGAGGTGGATGGTGGTGCCTGCTGTGGAGGAGGAACTGGAGCTGTGGAAGTAGTTGCTGGTTGTCGAGCTCGTTGCTGGATTGGAGGAGATGGGGGATCATCTTGCTTTGTTGACAAAGACTTTACAATAGTTGTCTCATTTATTGTCCCCAAACTATACATATAAGAGCTCGCGCTTGTATCCACTTTAAACTTTTTAAGGATGCGCATGATAATCATTGGGTATGGTAGTCGCTCTGTGGGGTGAGAGTGTTCGACATACCGCGTCATCCTATGCCAAATGAGATACGGAATATTCATATTTGCTCCCATCAAAATGGTCGGGTTGCCAAGAAGATAGAGAAAGAGCATTCTATCCCATCGAAGGACTTTCGTGTTCATATTGGGAAGAATGTTGTAACAGACAATGAAGTTTATGTACTTGTACTCTTTCTTAAGTTCTTTGGAGAAAACAGAATTTCCGGTAGACAAAGTTTCCGGAACGCAGATTCCGTTAACTACAACTCTCCACGAGTTGGCGTTGAAGCTTTGAGTCTTCAGGTAGTGGAGTCCATCAGATCTTGCTTTCATATTAAGCACCTCTCCAATCAGTTGGGGAGTGACTTTGATCTTGATACCTTTAACCACGGTATGAAATTCTCGTCGTCCGTCCTCATGATCTATCAGACTTGCAGCATTTTGATAAAACATTCGAACTGAGTGTGGACAGTACCCAGTTGATTCAGGAAAGTTGCAAATTGGAGCAAGCCCGACTTGGTCAAACAGAACTCCAAACTCTGCAGATCGATTCTTCATCTGTTGGACATTAACATGTCTTTCCCCAATGCATTCCCTCTTTTCAAAATCTTTGATTCTTGTGGAGCTAATGAATTCCGGAGGAGGGGGCTGGCTAGCAATTGGTTCCTCAATTGAAATTCCCGTTGTACTGCCTCGTTTTCTTACGCCAGTCTTTGTTCGTGTTCTAATTTGACTTGGTTCCATGGGAGCTTTTCCCTTTTCTGCAGCAGTAGGAGGAACCTTTGTCTTCTTTGAGGCTTCTGCAGGTGCTTTCCCTTTGGATACAATAGGGACATCTTCCTCAATCTCTAGGTTATCCCAGTCAATCGAGTCCGTTTCCGAATCCGTGTCGGAATCATTCTCAGCTCGCTTGGTTCTCTTTGCTTTCTTAGGTTTGGCAGTGTCCTTAACATGGACCATTGCAGCAAGTAGGAAAATGATCCAGGTGATCACCATTGCTGAAAGTGCTTTGAGTTTTGAGAAAGTGTCCTGTGAAAACCAACTCAAGAACATATGAAAAATCGTCAATTTTGAAAAATTTGAAAAATTGTACCTAGACAATCATAATCATGTAGAGAAGCCAAGAATCAAATTAGTTTTCCAAAAAGAATTTTAAAAATAGATCAATTCCATGATTTTCAAAAATTCCTCTTTTATGCCCTAAAACAGAATTTTTAGAAATCGAAGCCTAAAAACTCGTTTATCTTGAGAAAACCCAGCATAAAAGCAAAACTAATTGACCCAGAGTTCTTATTTCAAAAGAAATTTGATCAAAAACCATTCACAAACGAAAAAGTTTCAAGATTTCAACTCACGTTTGATGAAAAACGTAAAAACCGAGTTTTGATCAATAAAACTTACTTGAATCCGAAGAACTTTGAGTTTGGAAGCTCCAAAAGCAAGAAATCTAGAGAGAGAAGCTCTAGAGATTTTAGAACAAAAGATTAGGGTAAAAGAAATCAAATCCTCTTTGTTCTTATAAAAACCCTAGCCGTGATCCGGATCGGATCGAGAATGTGATCCGGATCGGCTACCCGCAGGAAGAATCCTGCGTTCGGGATCCGGATCACTTACCCCGATCCGGATCGGCTTCAACTTTTTCTCCAGAAAAATTCAGAAAAATTCCATAAAATCCAGAAAAAGTATGTAAGCACTTTACCATGTCAACTTTAAACAAAAGACATCGTTTCATACAACAAGAAATAGATTATGCAAAATCTATCAAAAATACCCAAAAATGAAACGAAAATTTACGAAAGTTAAAACACTTAAAGTTGAACAACTTCAATTACATCTATCCTGATCTTATGTGTAATGCCTTTATCAAATCATCAATTTTAGTAAAGAAAATGAAATACCAAGATCAATAGATGTTTGAAATCCCAGATAAGTTAGATAATATATCTAGACAATCTGTTGAAGGAGTGGCTCTTTGAGCATCTTTTACTAAAAATCCCACCTTATACCAACCATGAAATACGACTGAGTCAAGTATTTCAATATGAATTTCATCAACAATTTTCAAAACAAAAATTTGCTTTTCATTCATGGAGTATTTTTTTTTTTTATTTTCTCCATGTGGTGGTAGTTTTCACACTCCTCATTGGGATGTAACTCTTTCCACATCTTTTGAGCATTTTACATTTCATTGACTCCCCCTCAATTGGCTATCAATTATTTAATATATAAAGTATTCAACCAAACCATTGATCTCGAATTCATACTCGACTAAGCAATCAAATATGATAATGACTATACCAAGAGATCATTGAGAGAGAAATTGACTTTGATCACTTAAAAGATGGTTTAATTAACGTAAATGATCATTGCAACATTGAAATATTATGACATCAAAAGCATAATAAATTTCTAAATGCATAAAAGGATGCAATTAAAGTCAATTATGATTTATGCTCAATTAATGTCCTATGTACAAAACATAGATAAAGAACAAAACAAAAACAAAAACAAAACCTAACCTAAGCAAAGGTTTCAAAAGAGTTTATTTCAAGGAAAGCATGCCAATTGCTTTACGCAAGTGAATAAAACGTTTTTGATCCAAAGGTTTTGTTAAGATATCAGCTAATTGATCCTCAGTTGAAATATATGACAGTTGAAGAATGTTTGATTCAACTAGCTCTCTAAGAAAATGATATCTAAGTTCAATATGTTTTGTTCTAGAGTGCAACACAGGGTTTTTAGAAATGTTAATAGCACTAGTGTTGTCACATAAAATGGTTACCGAAGATGTTGAAATCCGGAAATCGCTCAACACGCTTTTCATCCAAATCAATTGGGTTGAACAACTTCCTGCAGAAATGTACTCCGCTTCGGCAGTCGAGAGTGCTATGCAGTTCTGCTTTTTACTGTGCCATGCAACAAGGCAGTGGCCAAGATAGAAGCATGCACCACTCGTGCTTTTCCGGTCATCCACTGATCCAGCCCAATCGGCATCTGAGTATCCAACAATATCCAAAGTCGTTCCCATAGGATACCAAATTCCGAAATTGATTGTACCTTTGATATATCGGATGATCCGTTTCACCGCTTTCAGGTGAACCTCCTTCGGTGCTGATTGATATCTCGCACAAATCCCAACACTGAAGGATATATCCGGGCGACTAGCCGTGAGATATAGTAGACTTCCAATCATACTGCGATACAGTTTCTCGTCTACATTCTCACTTTGTGATTCACTTCCAAGTCCCTTATGGCTAGTTCCCATTGGAGTCGGAAAATCCTTAGAATTTTCAAGATCAAACTTTTTGACCAACTCCAGTGCATACTTGGATTGACACAAGTGAATTCCTTCATCGTTTTGTTTAACTTGTAATCCAAGAAAATAAGTCAATTCGCCCATCATGGACATCTCAAATTCGCTTTCCATGGTCTCCGCGAATTTAGAAGCATCATTATCTCTTGTTGCGCCAAAAACAATGTCATCGACATAGATTTGAGCAACTATGAAATTGTTTTGATAATGCTTCACAAAGAGAGTCCTGTCAGCTCCCCCTCGAGTGTAGCCCTTTTCCAAAAGGTGCTTTGTCAACCTTTCGTACCATGCTCGCGGTGCTTGTTTCAGACCGTAAAGAGCCTTTTTCAGACGAAAAACATGGTTAGGTAGTTTATGATCCACAAAACCTTTCGGTTGAGCCACATAAACTTCCTCATTTAAAAACCCATTTAAAAAGGCGCTCTTAACGTCCATTTGAAATAATTTGATTTTAAAATGACAAGCAATCGCAAACAATATACGAATGGACTCGAGTCTAGCTACAGGGGCGAAAGTTTCATCAAAGTCTATACCTTCTACTTGAGAGTAGCCTTGAGCAACTAACCTTGCTTTGTTCCTGATGATAGTACCTTCTTCATTTTTCTTGTTCTTGAAGATCCATTTGGTACCTATCACATTGTGTTGCTTCGGAGGCTTCGTTAATTCCCAGACTTTGTTTCGCTCGAATTGATGGAGCTCTTCCTGCATTGCTTTAATCCAGTAGTCATCTTGGAGAGCTTCATCAACATTCCTTGGTTCGATTTGAGATACATAGCATGCAAATCCGCAAACCAATTGTCTCCGTGTTCTAACTCCTTCTTGTGGATCTCCAATGATGTTCGATTCAGGGTGATCCTTGGAGATGCGTAACGTTTGAGGTAGAGGAGTAGACGGAGGTACACGAGATGATTCCTGCACATCAGATAAGCTTGAAGAACCGTTAGATGCATCATTATTATCGAAAGAATTGTTAGAAGAAGATGCATTAGCAGGTGTATCATCATCAAGAGAGATATCGAGGGTAGATTTTTCAGATTCAAAGTGAAAAGCTTCATCTACCTTAACATTTATCGATTCTACGATCGTCTTAGATTCTAAGTTAAAAACTCGATATGCTCTGCTGTTTGTAGAATAACCTAAGAAAATCCCTTCGTCACTTCGAGAGTCAAATTTTCCAAGATTCTCACGATCACGTAAAATAAAACACCGACTCCCAAAGATACGAAAATATTTGATGTTAGGTTTTCTACAAAACCAAAGTTCATATGGTGTATTCAATGTCCCCGGGCGCAAATACACGCGATTAATAACATAAACAGCAGTGTTCACCGCTTCAGCCCAAAAATAAAAAGGTAAGTTCCGGCTGTGAAGCATAACACGTGCCATTTCCTGTACGACCCTGTTTTTGCGCTCGACTACACCATTTTGTTGAGGTGTGTAAGGTGCGGAGAATTCATGTTTAATGCCATTAGAAGTGCAAAAATCAATGAATTTGGAATTTATGAATTCCCCACCTCTATCACTCCTAACTCGAGTAATCCTATCATTCTTTTCAATCATAATACGATTGCAGATTTCGAGAAAAGAATCAAAGGTATCAGCTTTTTCTTTTAAGAATGCTACCCAAGTATATCTAGAAAATCATCAACCAATAAGAAAATATACCATTTACCTCCCAGAGATGGTTGACGAGTTGGCCCCATTAAGTCCATATGCAAAAGTTCCAAAGGCCGTTTTGTACCTATGTGGTTCAAGTTCTTGTGTGCAGTCCTAGACTGTTTTCCCTTTTGGCAACCGCCACACACAAGGTTTTGTTCAAAAGAAAGTTTCGGAACCCCCTTGACCACATCTTTATTCGAAATTCTAGCAAGTTCCTTAAAGTTTATGTGACCTAGCCTTTCATGCCAAAGTGTTTCATTTTTCAAAGATGCTAGGTTACATTTTTCAGAAATCTTAGTAGGAACTACATAACAATTGTTTTCTGATCTAACCCCCTTTAAAAAGAAAGCATGGTTCATGTCAGTTACAGTGCATTTATCAGATGAAAAATTAACTGAATAACCACTATCACAAAGTTGACTTATGCTTATGAGGTTAGTCTTAAGGCCATGAACAAATAACACATTATCTAGAACCGGGCCATCTGGAATAGCTACCGTTCCCTTTCCAACAATTTTGGAAGACCGACCATCTCCGAAAACAACAAGTCCTCCGGAGTTTTTCTCAAATGTTTGAAAACAGTTTTTGTCACCGGTCATATGACGGGAACACCCGCTATCCAGGTACCAAGACGAACTATCATATGCATGCAAGGAAACATTGGTAGCAAGACAAGGGAAAATTTCACCTTTGCGCACCCAAACCTTTTTGGAATGCGTCGGTAATGATCGTGAAGTTGATTTCCTAGGTGAGAGCGTCTTGCTTGAAGAATTGCTGCTCCTTGATGATGTCGTCTTGAGCGGTGTACTACCAAGGCTCTTTTCCTTCAAATGTTTGCAGTTGTTTTTCGAGGAATAGCCTTTTGGTAGTCATTGCAAGAGGTGCTTGAGGTGTGCGTTTGGCTTCCGTCTTGCAATTTCTCCTTATGTGCCCTGAAATGCCACAACGAAAACATACCTTAGGTCTTGTCGATCCGAGGAGGATGTAGTAGGCTTGTTGTCGTTGCTTGTCGTGAATTCCGGTGTCGGAGGAGGAGATACCGACTGAGGCACAAATACTGTACCACTCGAACTTGGAATGTCTCCAGTTTGAGTGTATCCGAGGCCGAACTTATTTCTTTGACCAAGACCAAGAAGTCTGTCCAACTTACTCCTTCCAGAAGAAAATCTCTTTAAGTCATCCTTCAGTTGGCGTATGGTCTCCGTCATTTCCAATTTTTCCTGTCGAGCCTCGCCGTTGAGCTTCAAGAAGTAATTCGCTTTGTTCACCATATCCATATAATTCTTCTCGAGTTGCTCATTGGACTCTTGAAGGGAAACATTTGTTTTAATCAGATTATCCCTTTCCACTTCAAGATCGGTTGAGAGAGAGGTTACCCTTTTTACTTCTTCTTCGAGATCCTGCAATCTCCCTTTCAACCCCTTGTTTTGCTTAGCCAGTTTCTTTGAATCCCTCAAAAGCTTATGGTAGGCTAGAGCAAAATCTTCACCTTCCGAATCATCTGATTCATCGTCCGTTGCAATCTTTTCAACAGTGGAGTTGGACAGTGAATCGGATGTACTTGCCATTAAGCACATGAAGGGTGAAGATGTAGTGGACGCGTGGAAAGCTGTCGCGTTGTCTTCTTCATCACTTGAGGATGACTCATTTGACGTGGAGTTGTCATCCCAAGTAACGACTTGCATCGCTTTCTTCTTTGCCGGATTCTTGTTGGGACACTCCGTTGCAATGTGGCCGTAGCCTCGACATTTGAAGCACTGAACTTGTCCCTCAGAACTTTTCTTATCCTTTGAGAAGTTCTCTTGCTTTCTTGACTTGTAGCTTGAAGAACCCTTGCCTTTCTTCGACTTTCCGAAGGATGGAGTTTTGCTTGAATTACCCCTTCGAAAGTTGCGGCGAAACTTCCTTGTCAAGAGAGCGAGCTGCTTCTCAAAGTCCTCCATAGAAAGGTTCTCGTCGTCGTCCGAGGAGGATGAATCCGCGTCTTCTTCTTTAGTTGATTTCAATGCGTAACCTGAAGACTTAGAAGAGGATGCCTTTCCAGAAGAATAGTTAGTAGGAAATGTCATTTCATAAGTTTGTAAAGCACCTACTAATTCTTCTACACGCATTTCGTCCGGGTGTTTAATTGTTTCAATGGCTGCGACCTTCGGGCGAAATCGTTCAGGAAGAGTTCTTAGAATTTTTCTTACAACTTTAAATTCTGGAATCTTCTCTCCCAAGTTAGCACATGAGTTTACGATGTCTTGCAATCGTGTGTAATAGTCAGTGAAAGATTCATTCTCTGCCATAGAGATAGAGTCAAACTTGCTCGTAAGCATTTGCAGTTTCTGAATCTTCACAAGGTTAGTTCCCTCATGCGTAACTTGAAGAACATCCCAGATTTCTTTCGCAGTCTCACATGCCGAGACGCGAGAGAACTCAGTTTGTGACAAAGCATTAAATAGAGCATTAATTCCTTTGCCATTGTAAGAAGATAATCTATCTCTTCCTTGGTCCATTTCGACCTAGGTTTTAAGGTGCGAACATCAGAAAAATTTCAGTTGGATTAGACCATCCTAATTCAATTGATTGCCACACCCTTTCGTCGATGGAAATTAAAAAGGCTTTCATCCGTACTTTCCAGTACGCATAATTTGTTCCATCAAAGAAAGGGGGTCGATTGATGTTTCCACCTTCAACCATTGTTTACAACCCTATTCCCGCTCTGATACCACTTGTTGGGTTATACTAATATGGATCTAAATAGGGGAAAAAACACCTAGAGGGGGGTGAATAGGTGTAAACAATAAACACTCAAAAAATCATTGCGCAATAAAACCCAATGCGGAAAAATAAAAGAACACGCAAGATTTTTACGTGGAAAAACTCCAAACCGGAGTAAAAAACCACGGGACCGATAACACGGCGAAATCCACTAGAATTAACACACGTACAAGGTGATATAACGTACTCACAGACGACTCAACCTTTTACCATACGCTCCTAGTAGATCTTCTCCGCTCGCTCCACGACGCTTCTCGAATCCACGATCTGCGCCCAACGCTGAATCCACAGCGTCCAACGTCGAGTCCACGACGTCCGACCGAATCCACGGTCTTCACCCAGTAGCACGCTTCGAATCCACGAACGTACCTCGCTCCGAATCCACGAGAGCGGTTGCACCTTGAATCCACAAGGCCACGCGAGTCCACGCGCCGATTTGGGGTAAATCGTTGTTTTTGGGTGGTGATGATCCGCCGAATACTTAGATTAGAAATAGATCGGAAATACCATCTAAGTATTCATTGATTTGATTCTACTCAAAATCTGAGTAGGAAAACCTAGAATCAAATCAATCAATATAGATGAAGAAACATAGAATTAATCTATTGATTTCCTTTCTTCTCTATATGTGGATTTTTCTTTTCGGCGTATTTTTCTATTATGCGGATGTTTTTCCGATACCCTAAAAATGAATCAAGGGTCTATTTATAGGTTAGAAACCATTGGAAGAAGATAAGGATCAAAAACAACCTTTTCTGGAAATTTTCAGGACGGCGATCCGGATCGGGATTACTGCGATCCGGATCGTCGTAACGAGATTGACGATTCCAGAAATCCAAGGGTTCGGGATCCGGATCACAAGTCCGATCCGGATCGTTCATACAATTCAGCAAACTCCCATGTTCGGGATCCGGATCGGGATGGCCTAGGATCCGGATTGAAATTGCCAATGAACAATCACCCTTCGGGATCCGGATTGCAAGGTCTGATCCGGATCCTGAACATGTCCCATGTCCAGTTTTTGATTTTTATGCAATTAAAAATTCTTCCAAGTGTTTCTACACTATAAGAAGTATTCGGATCACCAAAATCTTTAGTTAAACATACCTGATCCTTTTGAATTCTTCTTTCTTGAGATTGAGGTATATGATCCAAAGTTCTTTCATCTTCAATCTTCAAGACTTAACACTTTCACGAAATACGCCAACTCAAATTCCGTAACAAGGCTCACATTTATCTCAGTCACTTATGCATGATAATCAAACAATACATTCAATAGTGGGGTTTTCTAATAACTTAGTGAGTAAGTCAGATGTAGAGGCTGTTGGGTTATAAGTAATTGGATCTAAATAGGGGAAAAAACACCTAGAGGGGGGTGAATAGGTGTAAACAATAAACACTCAAAAAATCATTGCGCAAATAAACCCAATGCGGAAAAATAAAAGAACACGCAAGATTTTTACGTGGAAAAACTCCAAACCGGAGTAAAAAACCACGGGACCGATAACACGGCGAAATCCACTAGAATTAACACACGTACAAGGTGATATAACGTACTCACAGACGACTCAACCTTTTTCATACGCTCCTAGTAGATCTTCCCGCTCGCTCCACGACGCTTCTCGAATCCACGATCCGCGCCCAACGCTGAATCCACAGCGTCCAACGTCGAGTCCACGACGTCCAACCGAATCCACGGTCTTCACCCAGTGGCACGCTTCGAATCCACGAACGTACCTCGCTCCGAATCCACGAGAGCGGTTGCACCTTGAATCCACAAGGCCACGCGAGTCCACGCGCCGATTTTGGGGTAAATCGTTGTTTGTTTGGGTGGTGATGATCCGCCGAATACTTAGATTAAAGATAGATCGGAAATACCATCTAAGTATTCATTGATTTGATTCTACTCAAAATGTGAGTATGGAAAACCTAGAATCAAATCAATCAATATAGATGAAGAAACATAGAATAAATCTATTGATTTCCTTTCTTCTCTATATATGTGGATTTTTTCTTTTCGGCTATTTTCTTCTGTAATAGCGGATGCCCTAGAAATGAATACAGGGCCTATTTATAGGTTAGAAACCCTAGGAAGAATATACGGATCAAAAACAGCCTTTTCTGGAAAGAATTACCGACGGCGATCCGGATTGGATTGGCGATCCGGATTGCAGAAGCACAAAAGACGGTTTCCAGAAAATTGCTTGTTCGGGATCCGGATCGTAGTCCCCGATCCGGATCGTTCATACAGTTTCACCAAACATCACGTTCGGGATCCGGATTGCAAATCCTGATCCGGATCGGAAAAGCAAAAGGTAAAACTAGTGTTCGGGATCCGGATCAAAAGATGCTGCGATCCGGATTGAACCAGTGTATGAACAAACACCCTTCGGGATCCGGATTGCAAGCCACGATCCGGATCCTGAACATGTCCCATGTCCAGTTTTTGATGTTTAAGCAATTAAAACCTCTTCCAGGTGTTTCTACACTATAAGAAGTATTCGGATCATCAAAATTCTTTAGTTAAACGTACCTGATCCTTTTGAATTCTTCTTTCTTGAGATTGAGGTATACGATCCAAAGTTTCTTCATCTTCAATCTTCAAGACTTAATACATTCACGAAATACGCCAACTCAAATTCCGTAACAGAGGCAAGCAACAACCACCCACATGAAGCGCTAACTGTCCGGGTCCGTACAGCTGAAAATACCAAAAACTCCAATCCTGCGCTCCAACAAGTACAGTACACCCGAAACACTCCTGGCACAACACAAAGTCCGCTAAATACACTTAGGCTCCCAAATAGTGCTCTTACAAATACATACAACAACAGTCCCAGAACTGTTAAATTATCACCTGCAGAAATTGCCCAGAAAATTCCCAGAAAAATATCACGGCGATCCTCGCGTCGATAGCTTCGTAACGGTACCTTGCACGCCCAAATCAGAGTTCGGTAAGCCAAGTTATAAATTCGTCAAGGCGGTAATCCAATCAACAAACTGTGAAGAAAAACTGTACACAGTACACTGAGAAAACAGTGATTATCACCTCGAAATAAATCTCTGAAAAATCCAAGAAAAATACTATCGCATTCCTTGCGATCCGTAGATGAAAAAGTTGTACAAGCTTGTCTCCGTCTGACGCTCGTGCGCGAAGATATGGCCGAAATACTCCGCTGCTGTCAAGGAAATCCACACAGCAAAAAGGGGTCACTGTTTGCCTCGGGATCCGTGCCAAAACCTCGAAACGGAAAAGTGCGATCAAAATGAAAGTTGAAGCCTTATCCGTAAGGAGTCAGCCGGCGCAAGAATCACAGAAAAGGGACCTCGGGGTAGCCCAGGGGAGCCAAAACATCACTGCTGCGCCGAAGAAGGAAACAGGAAATGCATCGTCGCGCCGCGCCGTAAAATGGGGAACCTCGGGATTCGAGCCTTTTAAAATCCTAGAACTTGGCAGGAAGATCAAGCATCAAGAGGTGAACAAATCTCCTTAAGGTGGCTCGGGCAGAAGAGGCTCGAAAAGGGGAGAAAAACTCGAAAAGAAGGGGCTCGGGTTGGTACTTATAGGCCATTCCAAACAAATCCAAAAATGCCCACTGTGTCCTCACTTTCGGGCGCCCGAATCTTTTCGGGCGCAAACAGTGCGGCCCGGCCCAAACTTTCGGGCGCGCACAGTAACCCGGCCCGGCCCGGCCCACTCCGCGCACGCGATCCGGTCGGACCGAACGGTCGTCCAACCCGCTCCCCGCACTGACACGTGACCCCGGACACCGAACAGCCAACCCGGCCGCTCCCCTCGCGCCACGTGGCCACCCTTGGTCAACGGGGCCGTTGGCGCCCGCCAATGGCGGGCCGCCACGTGGCGCCGGCGTGCGCCACCCTGCCGCCGTGCCCGCCACGCTAGCCGGCCGCCGCCTGCCACGCCTGCCACCGCCGCCTGCCACGCCACCTGCCTCGCCGCACGCGCACAGTAGCACAGCCAATCCCCGCGCGCCACGTGTCCATGCCAGACACTCGCTGCACCCGGTGCACCCACTCTGTGTACCCGACGAACCACGGCATGCCACGTGTCCACCGGTCAACCAATAGGTAACTGCCACGTGGCACACCACAACCCTGCACCTCCTGCGCCTGCCCGCGCACCTGCCCGGCCTGCCCGCACACCCAGCGTGCGCCGAGACCACTGCACCGAGCCAATAGGAAGGCGCCACGTGTCCCCGTTCCGGTCCACCGTACACCCCGCTACGCTCCGTGGACCGCGACCCGAGAACCAACCAATGGGAAACTGCCACGTGGCCCCCCGCTCCGGTGCACGCCGGCCGCGTGGACCGCGCACCCTGCCCGCGCCCACGCGCCCTGCCCGCCGCTGCTCTCCGCCTGCCCGAGGCCGCGCCGCCGCCCTCCGCCGCTGCCCGCCGCCGCCGGCTGCCGCCGGCGATCGCCGGAGTTACTGTTCCGGCGGTGAACAGTAACCCGTGCCCAAAAGTCAAGTAGGTAGTCCATTTTGACCGTTTTCGCGCGCTGAATCCGAATTTGACGTCCATTTCTCCAAATTCCAACTCTAAAAATTGCCGAAGGCTCCCGGAAGTGTATTCTTAGCCCGAATTTCGCGCGGAGCCCAAATTTAATATCCGATTCGCGCGAAACCAATTCTAAGCCCTCCACGGGGTCCTCCGATCACTCACATGATCCATTTGAGCCCGAAGTCCAACTCTTGTGCCCAATTATGCCCCTAACACCTCCAGTACACCATGTAGGCCTCCAATGGCCACCCCAACGCACTGCAGCAGCTCTGCAGAGATCCGGGTCGTCACAGTATAATTCCAACAAAAGGTCCTAAATAATATCCAGACCTGCCTGCGGTCACCCCACACAAGGACCCTTACTGTGGTGTGCCAACGACGTGGCACTCGATCGAACAGACCCTCGATCCAACAGATCCTGCGACTGCGCCATCAGCTCTCCCAGCTCCATAGGTGATATCCAATGAGGTGCTATCGGGGTTGGCGTGGTTCCCTGAACCACGTCAACCGTAATCTCAATCTCCCTAATCGGCGGCATCATTATCAGCTCCGGTGGAATCACACCCGGGATCTCACGATAACAGGGACATCCTCGCGTCCCGGTGCCGCCGTAAGCACCTCGCGCATTGTCGCTGCAACCTGTGTGCTCTGACTGTCTCAATGAACAAGTCTCTAAAGTCTGCTTGCAGAAGATCATAACCTTCTCTCTCCGCAGTCATACACCATGTGGCACTGTGCCAACCAATCCCACGCACAGGGTCAAACACTGACCAGGTACAAATACCAATAAGTCTGCCGATACCACTGGTCTCAACTGCACTGGACATGATCCACAAGCCTCCTCCACATGCACCACACCAACAGGAACCTGTACCACTAGTGCATGTGGTAACCAATCTGCCCCTAGCCCATGCAGGAATGCAACATGCTCTAACTCCGACTGCTGTGATAAAATCACTCCTGCGACGACCCGATCCACTGCCTTGGTGCCCTCCGACCCGGCGGTACGGACTCATCCGCTTAACGCAAGTGGTCGTCGCTCAGTCTGCCTGAAAATCAAGACTATCCACAAAAGGAGCACAATTCTCCGCCTTTGCTCACACTGAGGCAATGAATACGGTCCTCCGCAGACAATAAATCCACGCTACCGCTGCGCCCCTCTGGTAACGATGCTGATGCTGCCACCGGGGTCCACCTGACCTCTGACATCTCAGAAAATCCATTATTGCAATCGTCATATGACAAAACACCATTGATTCATGCAATTCCTCATTCAATTATCCTTACTCAGCTCACCCCTCAAGCACATCTATTGTACCCCAAACACGAATGTTATCAATCACAAAGGGTAACCTTCCTTTGGGTAATCTTTACATAATCCGTCCACAAGGATATCCACCATCTAGGAAAGGAAAACGAAAGTGCCTCTGCCAGCCGATCTGTCCCCCAACACTTAGCGCCAGGCGCCACTATCCAGAACTCGCCTCCGGCGGCAGATCCCTATCCAAAGGAACTGCAACAGTACGCTCCATACACAATGACTACCCCATCGAGGCATCCAAAATCCAAAATCCAAAACAGAGGGATCAGATAAACAAAAGGGTATCCTGGCGCAATCCACTCCCAGTCGCACACATCCTACGCGCTTCGTCCCTCGAAACCTGGAGCATACAGCTCAACGACTGCCTCAACTCTTTAGCACAGGGAGACTCTCAATTGATCACTCCATCACCACCAACCACGATTCTGCCTCCAAAGGCTCCAACTCAAATCCATAAATCGGGGTGGTTCATCTGCCAAAACTGGCTCCATCGATCGATAATGTCGCACAGCTCCTCCACTATTAGCAATCCACCCCGCCTCGGTGCCGCAACACAAAATATTAGCACGGAGGGGGCCACTCGCTCCATCGACGCCTCAGAAATCACTGCCGCTGAGGATACTGTAACCAGGTGGTCTCAGGAGAAAAACACTGTCGGGCTGCCCACTGCTCCGACAATTGTGTCACCCATACCAGCGGCTCACTCTGCCGCTGATATACCTCAGACAATCCAGCCATCGGGGCCTGAAGCTCTCTAACCTCAATCCGGATATCCGGCCCCAAAACAATCTGCTCAAGCTCCACAGCTGCGACGAGTGCACACCAATCCGCACAACGCGTCGGGGAGACACCGCTCACCACGACCAACTGCACCACAGCACAAAACAAAACTCGACCCAATCCGGCGAGAGTCTAGAGCATGTCAACCGTTCCGCCGCATTATGTTGTCTGCAGCCAACATAATTGCTTAGGAGAATAAACATGCCAATCACCCATCCCATCACTCGGGAGAGGTATAAAACTCAATCAGGACTCTCGCTAAAAATCACGACTCTCACGAAGTCATCCTAGTGTCCAACCATAAGCCTAGGGTTTCTACAGTCCCAACTATCCTATCCCTAAGCTCTGATACCAACCTAATCTGTCACGCCCTGGGGTCGAAACTGCGACCCGGGCTCGCCAACAGATTCGCCACCTATGCTAAAACCCGCATAGGCGAAGCGTCTAACCTGCAAAAGATAGTACTATAGCTACACAAATATCAGAGCTGAAATAAAATGCTGTAAAATAAAATCCAATCACTGAACACACATGAAATAGAGTACAATATCCATCTCCTCAAATACAGATAATCACCATACAATGTCCTCAGTACAGCATCTCTCAACTATAAAAGGAGATAAACTAAAACTATAGTACATCAGTCTCTCCAAATACAAAAGATCCCTCTCCAAAGTAAACAGTACAAACCAGCCAACAGCTACAAGGAATCTCCAACCAGGGGATACAGCTACACTCCTCGGGTGGTAAGGATCTAGCTCGTGACTCCCTCGCCTCGAACAACGACTGGAAGATCAGCAACTACCGCAGAGGACTCTGCAAAACAGGAGGGAGAAAAGAGAGAAACAACAATGGGGGTGAGAACCACTAGTAAACCAGTAGCCTCCCCCTGTGGGTAAAGCCTCAAACTCCGGCGTACCCACTAAGTCTACTAGAGGCAAGAAAATGAATAAGAGAGGTGGTAAGCTGTAAACAGAATACTGATAAGGGAAAGCTACCACAAGTATGCCTCTAAATGCAAAGCTAAAAGAATAGCTAAATGAATGCATCAGAAATAAATGCCTGCCTGACTAGACCCAATCTATACACCAGTAAGCACTGGTACTGCCTGCTCTGCCTGCCGCAACGGGTATGCCAGCCTATGCATAACACCGAAGCAAAGGAGTCTCAACGACTCAAAGTCTGTCTGACGCACACTCCGGAGTGGCACTCGAGGGGAGCGACCCACACGAGTAAAGTAAGTAACCACAAGTAACCTGATATAGCAGGACTGGATCATGACTATGATCAAAGTGGAAAGCTCCGTCCACTAATGAAACCCCGTCCCGATGCAATAATACTCAAAAAGTGGAAAATACCATCCACTAGAGAACTCTGATACCCAATCTGATGCAATAGTAAACATCCGGTCAACCGCCCAAAGTCCGCGGTCACCGCAATAACCCACAACCCACAACTGGGTAAAATAATCAAGATCCGGTCAACCGCCTACTGTCCGCGGTTGCCGCAATAACCCATAATCCAACATAAAGTACACCCTGTCTCTGACCCTCAGGTCCCGGCTACACTATCCCAAACCTCTGCTCGAACTCGAGCAACATGACTCAAAAGTCTAAATAAAAAGGAGAAAGAAAGCAATCATGGTTTCTCCTAAGTCAAATCCCAATATGATAGTGTAGCAATAAAACAGTGGCGTATCTAGATGTCCAAATAAGCATGCAAAAGTCCTCATGCAATGTAAAAGAGAGAGAAAGTCAAATAGTTCTACATGTGTAACAATTAATATATCCACATAAATATAACATCAGGCTAAAATCATCAGTCGACTACACATGTAAATGATCCCTGATCCATAATAAATCCCCAGAGTGAAACCCGCACATTAATGTGTCATTATGTCCCAACAATTAATCATTTCAATCCACTTTCATACAAATCTAGGTACTAATATAGCATGTTAATTATCACTATTAAATTATTCCAATGATCATGTTCCAACAGCAATATTATCCCAATAATATCCCCAACATGCTATATCCACAAAATTAATCTCAGATGATAGGCTCACATTTATATCAGGCAATCATGCATAATAATCAATCAATATGCTCAAAAGTGGGGTTCTCTAATAAACTTAGTGAGCAGGTCAGAAGTAGGCGCGTGCAACAACCACCCACCTCGAAAAGCGCGCACAACACCAAAAGAGACCTCTCGCTGCCCGCTGTCCTCTAACACAGCAATCCATCGAAAACTGTGCCCCACTGCACAAAACATTGCGTACAATTAATCCCAAAACTGTACAAATTACACTGTCCAAAATCAGCCCCCAAAAAGGCTAAATATCACCTCTGTCCAGTCTACAAGAAAATCCAGAAAATTCACGATCGCGTTCCTCGCGAAAAGTAGCCCCAAAACGACTGTTTAAACGCCCAGATCTGATACCTTCGAAACAATTTCCAAAAATCCCAGAAAAATCACCACTGTGTTCCTCGCGTCGAGTAGATCAAAATCGAGTCCTGAAACGCCTTGATCCGATGTTCCTAGGCTGAGATATAAAATCGGCAAGCCGGTGCTGTCCAAAATCCATCACAGAAAAATGGGGGTCAAAGATGTCTCGGGAAACGTGCCAAAAGTGCGAAACGGAGCGAAGCGATCAACACGAAAATCGAAGCCTTACCTCTTAGGAACACGCTGTCGAAGAAATCGTCCAAAAACTCCTCCTGGTTTGCCCACAGTGAATTTTTGAATGATCTGCGACGGTAATGGGCCAAAATGGGGAGAAAACCGAGGCGAACTGTAAAATGGATATCGCCGTTGCCGAGCTTCCAGAAATTCCGGGGATCCACCACGAGCTCAAGAACATCAAGGGGAACAACTTTCATTGAGGGCACTCCCTCCCATTCTCTCTCTAAGCTTCGAAAAAGGGGAAGAAGAGAGGGGGAAAGGGGGTATTTATAGGCCCACCAAAAGAAATCAAGAAATGCCCACTGTGTCCCCGGTTTCGGGCGCCCGAAACTTTGGGCCCCGAAACCGGGCGCACACAGTGGCCCGGCCCAACTCGGCCCACGTCGCACACCCGATCCGGCCGGACCGCCTACCCGTCCGACCCGCTCCTCGCGCTGACACGTGTCCCCAAACACGGGACAGCCGATCCGACCGATCACCTCGCGCCGCGTGGCGCACCCTGGTCAACGGGGCAGTTGGCGCCCGCCAATGGCGGGCCGCCACGTGGCACCCGCGTGCACCACCTCCCCGCCGTGCCCGCCACGCCAGCCGGCTGCCGCCTGCCACGCCTGCCAACCGCTGCCTGCCATGCCACCTGCCCCGCCGCACGCGCACAGTGACGCGCCCAATCCCCGCGCGCCACGTGTCCAGGCCACACACTCGCTGCACCCGGTGCACAACACCCCCAAACACCGAACCAATAACGTGATGCCACGTGTCTTCCACCGGTCCACCGTGCACCACGAGAAACTCCACGAACCGGGACCAGTGAACCACCCAATCCAGACATGCCACGTGGCACCCCGCTCTGGTGCACGCCGGCGCGTGGACCGCGCGCCTGCCCGCGCCCCTACCCGCACGCTGCGCGCTGCCCGCGCCTGCCCGCCGCCGCTCTCCGCCTGCCCGAGGCCGCGCCGCCGCTCTCCGCCGCTGCCCGCCGCCGCCGCCGCCGGCGGCGATCGCCGGAATCACTGTTCCGGCAGTGAACAGTAACCCGAGCTCAAAAATGACAAGTGGGTAGTCCATTTTGACCGTTTTCGCGCGCTGAATCCGAATTTGACGTCCGTTTTGCCAAATTCCAACTCTAAAAAATTGCCGAAGGCACCCGTACATGTGTTCATAGCCCAAATTTCGCGCGGAGCCCAATTTTAATATCCGTTTCGCGCGAAACCACGTCTAAACCCTCCACGGGGTCCTCCGATCACTTACATGATCCATTTAAGCCCCGAAGTCCAACACTTGTGCCCAATTAAGCCCCAAACACTTCCAACACACCAAGTAGGCCTCCAATAGCCACCCCAACACACTGCAGCAGCTCTGCGGAGATCCGGGTCATCACAGTCTCCAGTTTGAGTGTATCCGAGGCCGAAACGGTTTGTTTGACCAAGACCAAGAAGCTTATCCAACTTACTCCTTCCTGATGAGAATCTCTTTAGATCATCCTTGAGTTGAAAAATGGTCTTTGTCATTTCCATTTTTTCCTGTCGAGCCTCGTTGTAGAGCTTCAAGAAGTAATTCGCCTTATCCACCATTTTTACATGTTCCTTCTCGAAATGCTCATTTTTCTCTTGAATGGAAACATTTGTCTTGATCAGGTTATCCCTTTCCACTTCAAGAGCGTTCGAGAGAGAAGTTGCTGTTTTCACTTCTTCTTCGAGTTCCTGCAAACTCCCTCTCAAACTCCTGTTTTGCTTTGCCAGTTTCTTCGAATCCCTCAAAAGTTTGTGGTAGGCAAGAGCAAAATCTTCACCTTCTGAGTTACTCGATTCGTCGTCCATGACATTCTTTTCAGCATGGGAGGAGTTGGACAACGAATCGGATGTACTTGCCATTAAGCACATGAAGGGTGAAGATGTGGACGCGTGGAATGCCGTTGCGTTGTTTTCATCATCACTGGAAGATGACTCATTTGACGTTGAGGTGTCATCCCAAGTGATGGCTTGCATCGCCTTCTTCTTTGCCGGATTCTTGTTGGGACACTCCGTTGCAATGTGGCCGTAGCCTCGACATTTGAAGCATTGTACTTGTCCCTCTGAGCTTTTCTTATCCTTGGAAGAACTCTCTTGCTTTCTTGACTTGTAGCTTGAAGAGCCTTTGCCTTTCTTTGACTTTCCGAAGGATGGAGTTTTGCTTGAATTACCCCTTCGAAAGTTTCGGCGAAACTTTCTTGTCAAGAGAGCGAGTTGCTTCTCAAAGTCCTCCATAGATAGGTTCTCGTCATCGTCTGAGGAGGATGAATCCGCGTCTTCTTCTTTAGTTGATTTCAATGCAAAACCTGAAGACTTAGAAGAGGATGCTTTTCCAGAAGAATAGTTAGTAGGAAATGTCATTTCATAAGTTTGAAGTGCACCAACTAATTCTTCTACACGGATTTCGTCCGGGTGTTTAACTGTTTCAATGGCCGTAACCTTGGAACGAAATCTTTCAGGAAGAGTCCTTAAAATCTTTCTTACAACTTTAGATTCTGGAATTTTCTCTCCCAAGTTAGCACATGTATTCACGATGTCTTGCAATCGTGTATAATAATCTGTGAACGATTCATTTTCTGCCATGAAAATAGAGTCAAACTTGCTCGTAAGCATTTGCAGTTTTTGAATCTTCACAAGGTTTGTTCCCTCATGTGTAACTTGTAGAACATCCCAGATTTCTTTCGCAGTCTCACATGCCGAGACGCGAGAGAACTCAGTTTGTGACAAAGCATTAAATAAAGCATTAATTCCTTTGCCATTGTAAGAAGATGAATCAATCTCTTCCTTGGTCCATTTCGACCTAGGTTTGATGGTGCGAACATCAGCAATAATTTCAGTTGGATTAGACCATCCTAATTCAATTGATTGCCACACCCGTTCGTCGATGGAAATTAAAAAGGCTTTCATCCGTACTTTCCAGTAGGCATAATTTGTTCCATCGAAGAATGGGGGTCTGTTGATGTTTCCACCTTCAACCATTGTTTACAACCCTATTCCCGCTCTGATACCACTTGTTGGGTTATGTATAATTGGATCTAAATAGGGAAAAAAAACACCTAGAGGGGGGTGAATAGGTGTAAACAGTAAACACTCAAAAATCGTTGCGCAATAAAACCCAATGCGGAAATGAAAAAATAACACGCAAGATTTTTACGTGGAAAAACTCCAAACCGGAGTAAAAAACCACGGGACCGATCACACGGCGAAATCCACTAGAATTAAACACGTACAAGGTGATTTACCGTACTCACTTACGACTCAACCTTTTCCATACGCTCCTAGTAGATCTTCTCCGCTCGCTCCGCAACGCTTCTCGAATCCACGATCAGCGCCCAACGCCGAATCCACGGCGTCCAACGTCGAGTCCACGACGTCCGACCGAATCCACGGTCTTCACCCAGTAGCACGTCTCGAATCCACGAACGTACCTCGCTCCGAATCCACGAGAGCGGTTGCACCTTGAATCCACAAGGCCACGCGAGTCCACGCGCCGATTTTGGGAAAATCGTTGTTTTTGGGTGGTGATGATCCGCCGAATACTTAGATTAGAAATAGATCGGAAATACCATCTAAGTATTCATTAATTTGATTCTACTCAAAATCTGAGTTTGGAAAACCTAGAATCAAATTAATCAATATAGATGAAGAAACATAGAGTTAAATCTATTGATTTCCTTTCTTCTCTATATGTGGATTTTTTCTTTCGATCGTATTTTTTGTTCTATTCGTCTGTGCCCTAAGAATAAATTATAGGGTCTATTTATAGGTTAGAAACCATTAGAAGAAGATAAGCATCAAAAACTAACTATTTCTGGAAATTTATAGGACGACAGTCCGGACTGGAATTGACGGTCCGGACTGTTTCAGCGAAACAGACTACTTTCCAGAAAAGAAGACATTCGGGGTCCGGAGTGAAATTTCACGGTCCGGACTGTTCATGCAATTCCTTCAAATTACACGTTCGGGATCCGGACTGAAATTCCACGGTCCGGACTGGAATTGCTGATGAACCAACCTCTGTTCGGGGTCCGGACTGTAATGTCCGATCCGGATCCTGAACATGTCCCATGTCCAGTTTTTGATTTTTATGCAATTAAAATTCATCCAAGTGTTTCTACACTATGACAAGTATTCGGATCACCAAAAATCTTTAGTTAAACGTACCTGATCCTTTTGAATTCTTCTTTCTTGAGATTGAGGTATATGATCCAAGCTTCTCATCTTCAATCTTCAAGACTTAAACAAATTCCACGAAATACGCCAACTTAAATTCCGTAACAAGGTTGCACGGTGTACCCATCTCCTTTGTATCAGATAGAGACCCGAGGTTTGTCTTGCATTTCTGGAGGAGTTTACAGACGGCCTTGGGCACGCGGCTCCATTTCAGCACAGCATTCCACCCACAGACCAATAGACAGTCAGAGCGCACCATTCAGATCCTCGAGGATATGTTGAGAGCATGCGTCCTGAATTTTGGAGGAGGGTGGTACCGACACTTGGGACTGGTTGAGTTTGCGTACAACAACAGCTATCAAGCAAGCATTCAGATGGCTCCGTTTGAAGCGTTGTATGGACGCAAGTGTCGGTCACCTCTATATTGGAGTGACGTGGGTGAGAAGAAGACTTTGGGTCCTGATCTACTGTTAGAGGCAGAGGAAAAGGTTAGATTGATACGACGACATCTTGAGACCGCCCAGAGTCGACAGAGGAGTTACGCTGATACCCGACGGCGAGACTTAGAGTTTCAGGTGGGGATTATGTCTTTTTGAAAATCTTGCCTTCGAAAGGGATCCGGAGATTTGGAATTCGTGGGAAGCTGAGCCCTCGTTATATTGGACCTTTCGAGGTATTAGAGAGCATAGGGCCAGTTGCCTACAGGCTTGCAGTTCCTCCCAAACTTGCTAGTGTTCACGATGTATTTCATGTTTCCACTCTGAGGAGGTATGTTTATGACCCGTCGCACATCATCGATTTCACCCCACTAGAGATCATTGAGGACTTGAGCTATGTCGAGCGGCCATTGCGGATTTTGGACTGTGAGGTTAGGGAGCTGCGCAGCCGGGCCATTCCTTACGTGAAGATTCTATGGAGCAGCCATAGTGAGCGCGAGGCTACTTGGGAGCTGGAGTCAGCGATGATGGACGCCTACCCCTACTTGTTCGAGGCCCCGGCTTGAGGTATGACTTTTGTTTCGAGGACGAAACTTTTTCTTGTAGGGGAGAATGTAGTGGTCCAGATTCCCATGCAACCTTTCTGGTGAATCCACTATGTAGAACACCTAGTGTTGGAGTGTCTGGCCCATAGTGCATCAAAGGGATGCCACAGATGGACCCTGTGAGGTATCATTTACTGATTTGGCCTTCGGCTGCATTTGTTGAATTTTAGAAAAGGTTTTGGGCCAAACAGAGGTTGGATTTGGATTCAGCGCGGAAAAATGCTTGAAAACGGCTATTTGCTTATTCAATTCTAAGTCCGGATGACCAAAAATGGGCTTCTGGAAGTTTTCAATGGTTTCTGGTGCATGGGGGGACCGTGGACCGCCGGCTTGCCACGTGGCGGCCTGTCATTGGCCGGTTCGCAGCGCTCGATCCACAGAGCGGCGCGGCTGGGTGCATGAGCTCGGCGCAGGACACGTGGCAGGCGCGGATTGGATGGCTTTTGGTGCGCAGTCCACGGAGTTTGAGCGGCGGTGCATGGACTTGAGCGGGCGGACACGTGTCGACCCCCGGTTGGTAGGCGCTGGGTGCGCGGTCCACGGAGTTCCCCGCGCGGGTGCATGGACCCGGCGTAGGGACACGTGGCGGCATGCCATTGGCGGGCTCACGAGGCGCGGCGAAGGGGGCGCGGGCTGGCACCTCGGGGCGCGTGCGTGGCAGGCGGTCAGGCGGCGCTTGCCCGCACGTGTGACCACGACAGTGCGGGGGACGCGTGGTGCCCGGCCATTCGCGGGCGCCACCTACCCGGTTGACCGGACGGTGCCACGCGTTGGCACCAAGCGCGCCCGCACAGCTGTTTGCTGTGCGGGACACGCGTCCTTCACCTGGGAAGGCCACGCGGTCGCGGTTGACGTGCCCCGCACAGCTGTTTGCTGTGCGGGACATGTGTCGGCCCAAGGAGGTTTCGGGCACGTCGGACGAGAGCTCGTCCGTGTTACGGAATTTGAGTTGGCGTATTTCGTGAATGTATTAAGTCTTGAAGATTGAAGATGAAAGAACTTTGGATCGTATACCTCAATCTCAAGAAAGAAGAATTCAAAAGGATCAGGTACGTTTAACTAAAGATTTTTGATGATCCGAATACTTCTTATAGTGTAGAAACACCTGGGAGAATTTTTAATTGCTTAAACATCAAAAACTGAACATGGGACATGTTCAGGATCCGGATCGGACTCGGCAATCCGGATCCCGAAGGGTGTTTGTTCATACACTGGTTCAATCCGGATCGCAGCATCCTCTGATCCGGATCCCGAACACTTGTTTTACCTGTTTGCTTCCTCGATCCGGATCAGGAATTGCAATCCGGATCCCGAACATTGATGTTCTGGTAAAACTGTATGAACGATCCGGATCGGACTTTGTGATCCGGATCCCGAACTACCACTTTTCTGGAAATCGTCTTTCTTGCTTCTGCAATCCGGATCGCCAATTCCAATCCGGATCGCCGTCGGTAAAAATTTCCAGAAAAGGCTGTTTTTGATCCTATATTCTTCCAATGGTTTCTAACCTATAAATAGGCCCTGTATTCATTTCTAGGGCATCGGCGATTACAGAAAAAATAGCCGAAAAGAAAAATCCACATATAGAGAAGAAAGGAAATCAATAGATTTATTCTATGTTTCTTCATCTATATTGATTGATTTGATTCTAGGTTTTCCATACTCACATTTTGAGTAGAATCAAATCAATGAATACTTAGATGGTATTTCCGATCTATCTTTAATCTAAGTATTCGGCGGATCATCACCACCCAAAACAAACAACGATTTACCCCAAATCGGCGCGTGGACTCGCGTGGCCTTGTGGATTCAAGGTGCAACTACGTTCGTGGATTCGAAGCGTGTATTGGGTGAAGACCGTGGATTCGGTCGGACGTCGTGGACTCGACGTTGGACGCTGTGGATTCAGCGTTGGGCGCGGATCGTGGATTCGAGAAGCGTCGTGGAGCGAGCGGGAAGATCTACTAGGAGCGTATGGTAAAAGGTTGAGTCGTCTGTGAGTACGTTATATCACCTTGTACGTGTGTTAATTCTAGTGGATTTCGCCGTGTTATCGGTCCCGTGGTTTTTTACTCCGGTTTGGAGTTTTTCCACGTAAAAATCTTGCGTGTTCTTTTATTTTTCCGCATTGGGTTTTATTGCGCAATGATTTTTTGAGTGTTTATTGTTTACACCTATTCACCCCCCTCTAGGTGTTTTTTCCCCTATTTAGATCCATATTAACATAACCCAACAAGTGGTATCAGAGCGGGAATAGGGTTGTAAACAATGGTTGAAGGTGGAAACATCAATCGACCCCCTTTCTTTGATGGAACAAATTATGCGTACTGGAAAGTACGGATGAAAGCCTTTTTAATTTCCATCGACGAAAGGGTGTGGCAATCAATTGAATTAGGATGGTCTAATCCAACTGAAATTTTAGATGATGTTCGCACCTTAAAACCTAGGTCGAAATGGACCAAGGAAGAGATAGACTTATCTTCTTACAATGGCAAAGGGATTAATGCTCTATTTAATGCTTTGTCACAAACTGAGTTCTCTCGCGTCTCGGCATGTGAGACTGCGAAAGAAATCTGGGATGTTCTTCAAGTTACGCATGAGGGAACTAACCTAGTGAAGATTCAGAAACTGCAAATGCTTACGAGCAAGTTTGACTCTATCTCTATGGCAGAGAATGAATCTTTCACTGACTATTACACACGATTGCAAGACATCGTAAACTCATGTGCTAACTTGGGAGAGAAGATTCCAGAATTTAAAGTTGTAAGAAAAATTTAAGAACTCTTCCTGAACGATTTCGCCCGAAGGTCGCAGCCATTGAAACAATTAAACACCCGGACGAAATGCGTGTAGAAGAATTAGTAGGTGCTTTACAAACTTATGAAATGACATTTCCTACTAACTATTCTTCTGGAAAGGCATCCTCTTCTAAGTCTTCAGGTTACGCATTGAAATCAACTAAAGAAGAAGACGCGGATTCATCCTCCTCGGACGACGACGAGAACCTTTCTATGGAGGACTTTGAGAAGCAGCTCGCTCTCTTGACAAGGAAGTTTCGCCGCAACTTTCGAAGGGGAAATTCAAGCAAAACTCCATCCTTCGGAAAGTCGAAGAAAGGCAAGGGTTCTTCAAGCTACAAGTCAAGAAAGCAAGAGAACTTCTCAAAGGATAAGAAAAGTTCTGAGGGACAAGTTCAGTGCTTCAAATGTCGAGGCTACGGCCACATTGCAACGGAGTGTCCCAACAAGAATCCGGCAAAGAAGAAAGCGATGCAAGTCGTTACTTGGGATGACAACTCCACGTCAAATGAGTCATCCTCAAGTGATGAAGAAGACAACGCGACAGCTTTCCACGCGTCCACTACATCTTCACCCTTCATGTGCTTAATGGCAAGTACATCCGATTCCTTGTCCAACTCCTCCCTGTTGAAAAGATTGCAACGGACGATGAATCAGATGATTCTGAAGGTGAAGATTTTGCTCTAGCCTACCACAGACTTTTGAGGGATTCAAAGAAACTGGCTAAGCAAAACAAGGGGTTGAAAGGGAGATTGCAGGATCTCGAAGAAGAAGTAAAAAGGGTAACCTCTCTCTCAACCGATCTTGAAGTGGAAAGGGATAATCTGATTAAAACAAATGTTTCCCTTCAAGAGTCCAATGAGCAATTCGAGAAGAATTATATAGATATGGTGAACAAAGCGAATTACTTCTTGAAGCTCAACGGCGAGGCTCGACAGGAAAAATTGGAAATGACGGAGACCATACGCCAACTGAAGGATGACTTAAAGAGATTTTCTTCTGGAAGGAGTAAGTTGGACAGACTTCTTGGTCTTGGTCAAAGAAATAAGTTCGGCCTCGGATACACTCAAACTGGAGACATTCCAAGTTCG
The DNA here is from genome assembly GCA_029168755.2 of Tillandsia fasciculata. Taxonomy (NCBI): domain Eukaryota; kingdom Viridiplantae; phylum Streptophyta; class Magnoliopsida; order Poales; family Bromeliaceae; genus Tillandsia; species Tillandsia fasciculata. The sequence goes on from CM054933.1 coordinate 14,120,250, forward strand.
AGTGGGACAGTATTTGTGCCTCAGTCGGTATCTCCTCCTCCGACACCGGAATTCACGACAAGCAACGACAACAAGCCTACTACATCCTCCTCGGAATCGACAAGAATTAAGGTATGTTTTCGTTGTGGCATTTCAGGGCACATAAGGAGAAATTGCAAGATGGAAGCCAAACGCACACCTCAAGCACCTCTTGCAATGACTACCAAAAAGGCTATTCCTCAGAAATCAACTGCAATTCATTCAAAGGAAAAGAGCCTTGGTAGTACACCGCTCAAGACGACATCATCAAGGAGCAGCAATTCTTCAAGCAAGACGCTCTCACCTAGGAGATCAACTTCACGATCATTACCGACGCACTCCAAAAAGGTTTGGGTGCGCAAAGGTGAAATTTTCCCTTGTCTTGCTACCAATGTTTCCTTGCATGCATATGATAGTTCGTCTTGGTATCTGGATAGCGGGTGTTCCCGTCATATGACCGGTGACAAAAACTGTTTTCAAACATTTGAGAAAAACTCCGGAGGACTTGTTGTTTTCGGAGATGGTCGGTCTTCCAAAATTGTTGGAAAGGGAACGGTAGCTATTCCAGATGGCCCGGTTCTAAATAATGTGTTATTTGTTCATGGCCTTAAGACTAACCTCATAAGCATAAGTCAACTTTGTGATAGTGGTTATTCAGTTAATTTTTCATCTGATAAATGCACTGTAACTGACAGAACCATGCTTTCTTTTTAAAAGGGGTTAGATCAGAAAACAATTGTTATGTAGTTCCTACTAAGATTTCTGAAAAATGTAACCTAGCATCTTTGAAAAATGAAACACTTTGGCATGAAAGGCTAGGTCACATAAACTTTAAGGAACTTGCTAGAATTTCGAACAAAGATGTGGTCAAGGGGGTTCCGAAACTTTCTTTTGAACAAAACCTTGTGTGTGGCGGTTGCCAAAAAGGAAAACAGTCTAGGACTGCACACAAGAACTTGAACCACATAGGTACAAAACGGCCTTTGGAACTTTTGCATATGGACTTAATGGGGCCAACTCGTCAACCATCTCTGGGAGGTAAATGGTATATTTTCTTATTGGTTGATGATTTTTCTAGATATACTTGGGTAGCATTTTTAAAAGAAAAAGCTGATACTTTTGATTCTTTTCTCGAAATCTGCAATCGTATTATGATTGAAAAGAATGAAAGGATTACTCGAGTTAGGAGTGATAGAGGTGGGGAATTCATAAATTCCAAATTCATTGATTTTTGCACTTCTAATGGCATTAAACATGAATTCTCCGCACCTTACACACCTCAACAAAATGGTGTAGTCGAGCGCAAAAACAGGGTCGTACAGGAAATGGCACGTGTTATGCTTCACAGCCGGAACTTACCTTTTTATTTTTGGGCTGAAGCGGTGAACACTGCTGTTTATGTTATTAATCGCGTGTATTTGCGCCCGGGGACATTGAATACACCATATGAACTTTGGTTTTGTAGAAAACCTAACATCAAATATTTTCGTATCTTTGGGAGTCGGTGTTTTATTTTACGTGATCGTGAGAATCTTGGAAAATTTGACTCTCGAAGTGACGAAGGGATTTTCTTAGGTTATTCTACAAACAGCAGAGCATATCGAGTTTTTAACTTAGAATCTAAGACGATCGTAGAATCGATAAATGTTAAGGTAGATGAAGCTTTTCACTTTGAATCTGAAAAATCTACCCTCGATATCTCTCTTGATGATGATACACCTGCTAATGCATCTTCTTCTAACAATTCTTTCGATAATAATGATGCATCTAACGGTTCTTCAAGTTTATCTGATGTGCAGGAATCATCTCGTGTACCTCCTCTACCTCAAACGTTACGCATCTCCAAGGATCACCCTGAATCGAACATCATTGGAGATCCACAAGAAGGAGTTAGAACACGGAGACAATTGGTTTGCGGATTTGCATGCTATGTATCTCAAATCGAACCAAGGAATGTTGATGAAGCTCTCCAAGATGACTACTGGATTAAAGCAATGCAGGAAGAGCTCCATCAATTCGAGCGAAACAAAGTCTGGGAATTGACGAAGCCTCCGAAGCAACACAATGTGATAGGTACCAAATGGATCTTCAAGAACAAGAAAAATGAAGAAGGTACTATCATCAGGAACAAAGCAAGGTTAGTTGCTCAAGGCTACTCTCAAGTAGAAGGTATAGACTTTGATGAAACTTTCGCCCCTGTAGCTAGACTCGAGTCCATTCGTATATTGTTTGCGATTGCTTGTCATTTTAAAATCAAATTATTTCAAATGGACGTTAAGAGCGCCTTTTTAAATGGTTTTTTAAATGAGGAAGTTTATGTGGCTCAACCGAAAGGTTTTGTGGATCATAAACTACCTAACCATGTTTTTCGTCTGAAAAAGGCTCTTTACGGTCTGAAACAAGCACCGCGAGCATGGTACGAAAGGTTGACAAAGCACCTTTTGGAAAAGGGCTACACTCGAGGGGGAGCTGACAGGACTCTCTTTGTGAAGCATTATCAAAACAATTTCATAGTTGCTCAAATCTATGTCGATGACATTGTTTTTGGAGCAACAAGAGATAATGATGCTTCTAAATTCGCGGAGACCATGGAAAGCGAATTTGAGATGTCCATGATGGGCGAATTGACTTATTTTCTTGGATTACAAGTTAAACAAAACGATGAAGGAATTCACTTGTGTCAATCCAAGTATGCACTGGAGTTGGTCAAAAAGTTTGATCTTGAAAATTCTAAGGATTTTCCGACTCCAATGGGAACTAGCCATAAGGGACTTGGAAGTGAATCACATAGTGAGAATGTAGACGAGAAACTGTATCGCAGTATGATTGGAAGTCTACTATATCTCACGGCTAGTCGCCCGGATATATCCTTCAGTGTTGGGATTTGTGCGAGATATCAATCAGCACCGAAGGAGGTTCACCTGAAAGCGGTGAAACGGATCATCCGATATATCAAAGGTACAATCAATTTCGGAATTTGGTATCCTATGGGAACGACTTTGGATATTGTTGGATACTCAGATGCCGATTGGGCTGGATCGGTGGATGATCGGAAAAGCACGAGTGGTGCATGCTTCTATCTTGGCCATTGCCTTGTTGCATGGCACAGTAAAAAGCAGAACTGCATAGCACTCTCGACTGCCGAAGCGGAGTACATTTCTGCAGGAAGTTGTTCAACCCAATTGATTTGGATGAAAAGCGTGTTGAGCGATTTCCGGATTTCAGCAACTTCGGTAACCATTTTATGTGACAACACTAGTGCTATTAACATTTCTAAAAACCCTGTGTTGCACTCTAGAACAAAACATATTGAACTTAGATATCATTTTCTTAGAGAGCTAGTTGAATCAAACATTCTTCAACTGTCATATATTTCAACTGAGGATCAATTAGCTGATATCTTAACAAAACCTTTGGATCAAAAACGTTTTATTCACTTGCGTAAAGCAATTGGCATGCTTTCCTTGAAATAAACTCTTTTGAAACCTTTGCTTAGGTTAGGTTTTGTTTTTGTTTTTGTTTTGTTCTTTATCTATGTTTTGTACATAGGACATTAATTGAGCATAAATCATAATTGACTTTAATTGCATCCTTTTATGCATTTAGAAATTTATTATGCTTTTGATATCATAATATTTCAATGTTGCAATGATCATTTACGTTAATTAAACCATCTTTTAAGTGATCAAAGTCAATTTCTCTCTCAATGATCTCTTGGTATAGTCATTATCATATTTGATTGCTTAGTCGAGTATGAATTCGAGATCAATGGTTTGGTTGAATACCTTATATATTAAATAATTGATAGCCAATTGAGGGGGAGTCAATGAAATGTAAAATGCTCAAAAGATGTGGAAAGAGTTACATCCCAATGAGGAGTGTGAAAACTACCACCACATGGAGGAAATGAAAGAAAGAAAAAGATACTCCATGAATGCAAAGCAAATTTTTTGTTGATAAAATGCATATTGAAATACTTGACTCAGTCATATTTCATGGTTGGTATAAGGTGGGATTTTTGATAAAAGATGCTCAAAGAGCCACTCCTTCAACAGATTGTCTAGATATATTATCTAACTTATCTGGGATTTCAAACATCTATTGATCTTGGTATTTCATTTTCTTTACCAAAATTGATGATTTGATAAAGGCATTACACATAAGATCAGGATAGATGTAATTGAAGTTGTTCAACTTTAAGTGTTTTAACTTTCGTAAATTTTCGTTTCATTTTTGGGTATTTTTGATAGATTTTGCATAATCTATTTCTTGTTGTATGAAACGATGTCTTTTGTTTAAAGTTGACATGGTAAAGTGCTTACATACTTTTTCTGGATTTTATGGAATTTTTCTGAATTTTTCTGGAGAAAAAGTTGAAGCCGATCCGGATCGGGGTAAGTGATCCGGATCCCGAACGCAGGATTCTTCCTGCGGGTAGCCGATCCGGATCACAATCTCGATCCGATCCGGATCACGGCTAGGGTTTTTATAAGAACAAAGAGATTTGATTTCTTTTACCCTAATCTTTTGTTTTCAAGCTCTAGAGTTTCTCTCTCTAGATTTCTTGCATCTTGGAGCTTCCAAACTCAAAGTTCTTCGATTCAAGTAAGTTTTATTGATCAAATCTCGGTTTTTCACAGTTTTTATGGTTTTTCATCAAACGTGAGTTGAAAATCTTGGATCTTTTTCGTTTGTGAATGGTTTTTGATCAAATTTCTTTTGAAATAAGAACTCTGGGTCAATTAGTTTTGCTTTTATGCTGGGTTTTTCCTGATTAACGAGTTTTTAGGCTTCGATTTCTAAAAATTCGGTTTTAGGGCATAAAAGAGGAATTTTTGAAAATCATGGATTGATCTATTTTTAAAATTCTTTGGAAAAACTAATTTGATTCTTGGCTTCTCTACATGATTATGATTGTCTAGGTACAATTTTTCAAATTTTTCAAAATTGACGATTTTTCATGTGTTCTTGAGTTGGCTCTTCACAGGACACTTTCTTAAACTCAAAGCACTCAGATCAATGGCTTCTCTTGGTTCTTTCTGTTGTTAGTCACTATGGTGCACACGAGTACATCTGTTAAAACGGAACAGGATGATTCAACTCAAATCAGACGAAGGAAGCAGAGGAGACAGCTCAGACTATGATGAGAAGAATGGGACGAATTCTTCAAAGATGTTCAACGAAAAATTGATGAGGAGGACAGGAAATTTACCAAAGGAAAAAGACTAATGAAATCTGCCTCAACAACCAAACAGTATACGAGAAGGAAAAATGTCCAAAGAAGTGCGAGTCAGCATAGTGGGCCTCTCACCAGAGCACGCTCACTTTCTGGAATTCTTCAAACTGAATCTCCATGGGTTACGGGATGAATGCACCATCTGCATCACACAGCACCCATCACACTCGAAGAGAGGGACTACAGACACAGATGAATTTGGAATGCTTCGTCAGGAACAGCAAAACTTTTTGCTGCACAAGAAGAGAATGTCGACAGAACTTCAGCAATTTTCCTCTCAGCACAAGAAGATCAAGAAAAAGTATTCAACATTTCAAAAATATTCAAGGGATTTTGAGCAAGCTGAGCTGTACCAGTTCAGATTCATCAGACTGAGCAGGACCTTCTGTTCATTTTTTTTATGGCTTTACTCTCTTGCAGACCTTGCATTTCTTAGTTTTTTTGTGATGCCCTGGATCTCCGCAGAGCCGTTGCGGTGCTTTTGGGTGGCCACTGGAGGCCTACGTGGGGTGCTGGAGGTGTTCGGGCACGATTGGACACAAGTGTTGGACTTGGACTAAATTGGGTCACGTGGGTGATCTGGGGACCCCCATCGGTTGTTTGGAGGTGTTTGCGCGCGAAACGGATATTGAGATGGGCTCGGCGCGAGATTTGACCAAGAATACTCTTCTGGGGCTTTCGGCAATTTTTAGAGTGAGAATTTGGCAAAACGGACCTCGTTTTTGGAATCAGCGCGCGAAAAGGTCAAGATGGGCTATTTTGCTTAGTAATTTGGAGCCTGCGGTACTGTTGCACGCCGGAACAGTGTTTCCGGCGATCGCCGGCGGGCCGTTTGGGCGGCGCGGGCAGCGGCGGAAGGCGTCGGAGGGCGGCGGGCAGGCTGACTCAGCGGCCGCGGGCAGGCGCTGAGGGCGCGGGCAGGGGCGCGGTCCACCGCGGGGGTCGTGCACCGGAGGCGGGCCACGGGCGGCTTCTGTTGGCCGTCGCAGCAGGCGTCGGTCCACCGGGAGTTTGGGCGCCGGGTGCACGTGAACCGAGTGGCCACTTGGCAGGTGGTATATTGGTTCGTGTGGTGCGCTCTGTCCACGCAACT
>CM054933.1:14126696-14173566 GCA_029168755.2 Tillandsia fasciculata
TGATTCAACACTTTACAGCTTAGCTTTTACTTTCTTTTATCTAATTTGTCAACCTAGCACTAATCAATAAAGATTATAGAGAATGATTTTTTCTTCTTCTATCAAAGTGTAGCATATTTTTTTTATTACTGTTTTATATAATGGAACCTACAAAAAGAGACAAATATAATGAATAGCTAATTATCTAGTTGTGCAACTTAATATCTAGTATTATCATTTGATCAAGTTGGATGATAGTTGGTTGATACTTTTTGAATTATTATTTCGTACAATTAATTATCCTTTTTTATGAACTAATTTTGAACAAGTATACAAGCTAATGTTCATCCGTATATTTTCCTTTATATAACCCAGATATCTTATTGTCCTCAATATATTATTACATATAATCAACATATACTAAAATATATTTAAAATAATATTTTATTCCAATATACCCCGCATATCATATCCTAGAGTTTTTAAGAATTGTTGTATCACTGTATCCGTATCCACATATCCGTTTCTGTGCAACATAGAAAGCAACATATTCAAATAACGTCTGTTGAAGATGAGGATATTGTGGTAGATATTTCAAACGAAATGAAAGGGCAAAATGATTAAGAATTGTGTCCAATAAAAGCCAAGTGTTAAAACCCTAAAATAAAAGTTACCTCGAAAATGGATCAAAAAATTTAGCAACTGATGACCTAACCCGACCCATGTCGACATCCAGGTTCCAAGTCTATCAACGAAGACGACGCAAGTCGACACCTGAATCCGCTACACGGATATGAAATTTTTTTTTCATATTCATTCTGTTTTTTTCAAAATTATTTTGCTTAGAATATTTTGTTTTCTTAAGTCTTTATTTTTTTAAATACGTCTTTAGCTGGGATTTTTTGTTACTCTCAAGTGTATTTCGAAGTCGCACCGCGAAACCGTCGGCGAACTTGAATCATAATATCGAAGCGATTCTGATTTTGAGTCACAACTAACAAGTATGTTAATTGGTGAGTGAAGTAAGCTATATATAGTCATATTCATAATTTTTATTCTCTATGAGATATAGTTATTTCTATTCTTTATGAGATATAGTTATTTCTATTTAAAATTTATTTATTATATTGTTATTTCTATTCTCTATGAGATATAGTTGTACTTTATATATTAAAAACAATTATCAGTATGTCAATTGGTAAGTGTAGTAAGCTATATATAGTCAATATTCATAATTTTTTGACTAAACAGTTCAAAACAATATTATAAGAGCTTATTGGGAACAAAAAAAACAAAAAAAAGCCGTGCCAGAGCGTGCCACTGGGAGGTCATGCGTATCCATCGGCACGCAAGCGTGCCACGTGTCGGCACGGGGGCGTGCCGGTACCGTACCGTGCCAGGCGGCGAGCGGCACGCCCCCGTGCCACGGCACTTCGAACCTTGCCTAAAAGGCATTGGTTATGAATGTTTTTTGATTATTGAATAAAATTTGAGTTTTGTTGAAAAGTTTTGGTTGGAAGTTTTCCTTCCCGGGGTGTTTCCGATTCTGGTGAGGTCCAAAGTTTTAATATTTCATTAGATCTAAGTGCTTCTTAATTCTCTGCAAATTTTGACTACCTATTTGTGGCGTATGGTTGAGATTTGAGAAGTCGAAGAGGTTTCAAGCTAGAAAAAGTGAGTGCATTGTACTCAAATAAGAAGCAAGAGAAAGATGAAGGTTGAAGACGAGACCGTCTTTTCCTTTCTTTGTGCGCGCTTCTCGAGAAGACCCTATTTTCCTCTCTGTTGCACATGTCAACAAAGCACATGCATACATGCTTTAGTCTCCAACCAGCAGCTACCAACCTGGGATAAAACTGAAAATTGCTTAGTCCGCTTCTTTCCAGGTTGGTACTTGATTGCGATCATTGAGCAGAAATTGATTGCCTAGCTAGGAGGTTGTTGCAGATAGATTGCAAATTGATCCAAATTAATTGTAATAGCTTAATCGCGCGCTTGTTGGACGTCGTGTGGTAAAATTTTTTACTTGATCTAATTTCTTTATTTTATTGTTTTCTTTAGTCGAACATTCTTTCTTTACTAAAATGGTAAAAAAAAATGCATTCATTTAATTTTATTTTGCAAATTGTTTTGCCTAGTACATCTAAGGGATAACCACTTGTAGGATAGGTTTGACATCTTGTGTGCTGCGTTGGTGTATAGCATAAAGGATTATAACCTGTCCAGCATCAAATTTGGTATCAGAGCTGTAGGTCAATGCATGATCCATAGGAGTGGCAAAATTGATCACCCTGTACCTATGTCTTTTGACCCCACTGCACTGGATCAGATTTTACAACAATTGACCGCTTTGAACACTAAATTAGATGACATAGGAAATCTTATTGTCGCCCATGAGACTGGTCAGACCGCATTTGGCACTGTGACCTCCAACGCTGATAGACCAGCCCTTAGAGCCCAACATAAAAATTAGGCTAGTGTGAAGACCAAAATCTCTGCGAGTTGGATTATTAGTGGATTGGTAGCTCGTCGGCACATTTTGGGTGTGTTAGAGTTGTCGGTGCGCGAAAAGGACGCGAAACTCAGATCCGGTGCGAAGAACCGCATAAAGGGATGTACGAAAGTGCGGTGATTATACAGTTATGATTTGGAGAGCTTTGAGTATAAGATTTCGGTGTATCGGAATCCTCGGTTCGCCAAATGGACGAGAAAAACGGACTCAGCGCGAAAAATGGTGCAAAATACACTATTTTTGGATTTTTTGGGGCTTAAAATGGTGTTTTGGGTGTTGCTGGGGGTGTGGACCGGGCTCACGGCGGCCGGCTCACGAGCCATGCACCGGCGGGTGCGGCGCGGTGCATGGGGAGACGTGCACCTGGTGCAGGTGGCTACCGCAGGGGCCGGTGCACGGGCGGTGCACCGGGCAGCCATGCGCCGCGCATGCACGCGCGCGCGTGGCGCGCGCCCGCGCCCGCGCGTGGGCTGGGCCTGGCTGGCGCTGCGTGACCCTTGGACGGTCGGACCATTTGGTCCGACCCGCCTTGCACCGGATCGGGTGCAAGGGAGATGGTTGTGAGAGGGGAGTTGGTGAAGGGTGTTGTAGTGCACCTTAAGCCCAATTTTGGAATTGATTAAGGCTATTTAAGAGTGCTATTTGGCATGGGGCTTCTCTTTTGGACATCTTATGCTTTTTAGCTGCTAAGGAGTCCAAGGAGCAGCCCTTATCATCTTCTTCTTCATCAAGGAAACCACCATTGTTGGAGCTTGGTCATTGCTGGTTTTGGGTTCCACTTCGTCGCATTTTCTTCCAAGAGGTCTCCAGAACTGTAGGAGTGGAATTTTTGGGTGATTCTTGCGGGGTTCTCTTCACAACTTCAAGATCTACAACTTTTGTATTGAAGATGGGTATTGAAGATGGGACCTAATTAGAGCTCTAAACCAGGTAAATATAGCAATCTTTGAGACACTTGTTTTTAGTTTGGGATTTCGAGCACAGGTTAGTGTTTTTACTCCCCTGGGATGTACAAATGGAATTTTAAGTTGGTTTTTGTTGGGAAATTTCCAGGACTTGAAGAGATCCAATTTTCGTATTTTCTGGAACTTCAAATTTGGACTCTAAATTAGGTAAATTAAGCCATCTTTGGGACTTTTGTGCACAGCTGAGATTCTGGATGTGGTTTTGAGCAATGTTCAGTGTTTTTGCTCCCTAGGACTGAAGAAGTGGAATTTTAGGCTAATTTTTGCGGGGAATTCACCAGGACTCAGAGACCTATATTTTTCATATTGAAGAGAAAGGCTAAATCTAGCTACAAATCAGGTAAATTTCATCATCTTTGGAGCCCTTGGTTCAGATTGCAGTTTTGCACAGCATGTGGTAATCTTGGAATATCTTTTTCTCCTCTTTATGAAATGGTGAATTTCAAGTTGGTTAATTTTCTAGACTTCAAGAGGAATAATTTGAGACCTTACTCTTGAAATTTGGATAAGAATTGATATACCATCTTTAGTCCTCTTTGTAGTACATTGTTGCTGAAAATCTGCATGTAAGTTGGGAATGACTTATGTACCTAATTGAGTGTTGGCTTTAATTTCGTAGTTAGTACTTGTTGTAAGAGTTAACTCAAATGGATATTTGTAAACTTAGAAGCATGATGGACAATTTTCCTTTTGGTTTCAACTTGTAATTATGTCTAAATTGGGAGGTATATCAAGTGGAATTTTAGCTTAAGATTATGTTGGAATTTGGGACAGCATTGATGTATTTGTCAGATGAGTTATTTGAAAGAGTTAAGATTGGCTTTTTGTAAACCTAATGGAATTTCTATGTTAATTGGGAACTTAGAAATCAAGTTTGGACTGTGGCATTAGAGATTCATGAGACATACATAGCAGATTTTGAGTTCTTTCACTATCGGTTCGAGTTGCTGAAATTCTGCGTAATTAGTGATGTTTTTGCTATAACTTTTATCCGACAGGAGTTTTGAGGCGATTTCAAGTTTGTTGGGAAGCTGAGAACGTAAGGAGTGTGCTCGTCAAAATTTAGATCAAGCGGACTTCAAAGCAGCGAGTAAACAGGTGGGTTGTTGAGCACATCGAAATTGCGGCCTACAAGTCGACTCAACCAAAAGTGCAACCTTGTGTGATGCTTGCTATCTATATGGGTTTAATCATGCTTATATCTAAGTTTCTTGTGAGAACTATATTGATCATGTGTGAGAATTACTCCTTGATATCTGAACATATAGATAGGCCATATCTCTCTTTTATTCATGCTATACTATTCATGTTGGAATCAAACTTAGGAGAAAACCTTTTCTTTTCTCTTATACTTTTATTGCTCGGGTTAGAGAGCAGGGAGGGGGATAGTATAGCTGTTTTGTTGAGTCATGTGGGATAGCACCAGATTTTCGACTCGGGTTTTGTTTCGGCAACCGCGGATTTTGGGCGGTTGGACCGATTAGTGTTATGCATCAGTTGGGGCTGGGTTTTGCATTGTGGATAGAGTGAGTCTCCACTTTGAGCATGGTGTCGACTTATGCCTACTTGACTGAGATACTTGACAGAGATGTACTAGTGTCGTGGGGGTTCTATGAGAGCTCATCAGCTTGAGTCGTAGAGTTTTTACTCCGTCCTTGACATGAGAGAGAGTTGTCTGTTCACTGTTTCCGATCTATTTGATCGAGGATTATAGCCTGCTGAGCCTGGATTTATGCCAGTTATGAGATACTTCAGTTCGCGGGGTCGCTCCCCGCGAGCTACGCTCCGGATGCGATGATGATACCGAGTCTGACGAGGCTGCGATGTGGTTACTGAGATAGTCCTTGAGGGACACCCTACATAAGACCAAGTCCTGTTTGGGCGTAGTGGCAGTAGGTGAGTGCAGGTTTGTTTGACTGGTCCAAAGTGGGACAGTCATTGTGATTGGGTGACATGGGTGAGTGAGGTACATTGCATGATGCATACATATATACATATTTGAGATTCATACAGTTGAGGATATCATATAGCTCAGTAGTTGTTCCATGAGGTATGCATGTGCCTATTTGAGATCATACAGTTGAGGGCATTATTGATACATGAGGATAGTGTTACTTTTATTCATGCATACACTCTCTCTTTTATTCTGTTAGTTTTGGGCATAGTAGAGTAGTTTCCTTTCAGCTATTACTGTTATTCTTCTACTATCACCTACTTTGCCCTATGGTAGACTCGGTGGGTAGGTCGGAGGTTCGATGATTTACCCACTGAGGACTGCTGTTAGTAGTTCTCACACCCGTTGTTGCTCCCCAGTGATTTCTTCTGGAGCAGCGATACAGGCAGAGCGCGACAAGGGAGTCGCGGACTAGATAGAGCTCCACCCCAATGGTTCTAATAGAGGTCGCCCTATAGTTTATTTATTCCTTTCAGCTTTTTTTATGTACCCTAACTACTGTATATTTGGTCTGGCTGGAGCCAGCTTTATGTATTATGTCCGTCCTCGAGTTGTATTCATATGGGAGTTACAATTGTTGTATTTTGAGGGATATACAGATTGTGCACGGGATATTGTAGTAGACTTGTATTATGATGATTTTGGAGTTGTATATTTTGGAGTTGATTCATGATTTTGAGTATTGTGGAATTTATGTATTTAGTTTCATTTCAAGTTGAGCTATACCTCTATTATGGATTTGGATTGGTTGATTTGGTTGGAAACTTGTACATTGTTGGAGGATGTTTTTCATATGGCGGTGTTGTTGTGGTTGAGGCTTTGGAGTTTTGGTGTTGGTTGTGTGTTGTTTATACAGTAGTTTATGTTCATTTCTCGCTCTGTGCCCCTTTTTGTGGCTATACATGCTCTTGTACACTACACTTAGCTGCTTGAGTTGTTGTGTCGCTTCGTATATATGTAAAATACTGCATATACGGCGGATCTGTTGTCGTACTCGAGTTCTGGTTTACACTCGGGGCGTGACAGCTAGGGCCTAGGAGATGAATAGAAAACTGCCTTCAAGACAAAGAAAGGTTTGTACGAGTGGTTAGTCATGCCATTTGGTTTGACAAATGCTCCAAGTACATTAATGCGTGTCGTGAATAAAGTACTTCGACCTTTCATAGGAAAGTTCCTTGTGGTCTATTTCGAGTTTCGAGGATATTCTGATTTATAGTAAGACTGAGGACAAACACCTAAGTCATCTTAGGCAGGTTTTAGACACTCTTAGGAAAGAAAAGCTTTATATCAACACCAGGAAGTGTGCCTTCATGCAATCTAAGGTTGTTTTCTTAGGCTTTGTGGTGTCTGTAAATGGAGTATCGGTCGATCCTAATAAGGTTAAAGCAATCCAAAAGTGGGCCCAACCGCAGAACATTCATGATGTTAGGAGTTACCACGAGTTAGCAACATTTTATCAGAGATTCATTAGAGGTTTTAATACAATTATGGCTCCAATTACAAACTGCGTGAAAAGGGAAGAATTCAAATGGACCAAGGCTGCAAGTGTTTAATGAAATTAAACAGCATTTGGCTAGTCCACCTATTTTGAGGTTTGCCCGATTTTCAGATCTTTGAGGTTTCTTGCGATGCATCTGGAGTAGGAATAGGTGGAGTCTTAAGTCAAGAAGGCCACCCGATCATTTATTTTAGTGAGAAGCTAAATAAGGAGAAAATGAAGTACTCCGCGTATGATAGAGAATTGTATGCGATTGTACAAACCCTGCGGTATTGGCAACATTACTTGTTAACTAAGGAGTTCGTTTTATTGTCGGACCGTCAAGCCCTTAGCTATCTTAAGTCGCAAAAGAAATTAAGTTCACGAAATGCCAAATGGGTTGCATTTCTTGAGTACACTTATATTCTTAAACACCTTGCTGGGAGAACAGAGCTATCGATGCCCTCAATCATGTTGTTATGACTGTGCATGCCGTAGGCACACAAGTTATAGGGTTTAATCAAGTCAAAGATGAATATCCCACGTGTTATGATTTCGGTGAGATTTACAAGAGCCTTCTAGATAGATTACATGACAACCCTGATTTTGTTATTCATAATGGATATTTATTTAAGGGTAGACGTTTGTGTATTCCCCAAGGTTCATTGAGAGATTTCGTAATTTGGGAATTGCATTCTGGGGGCTTAGCATGACATTTTGGTAGGGATAAGACTATTCTTTTGGTAAAAGACTATTTCTTTTGGCCAAGTCCTAGGCGAGATGTTGCACATGTTGTTGCCCAATGTGGTATATGCCAGACTACCAAAGAAAATCGAAAGAAAACTGGTTTTTATACATGGTTACCCATACCTCATGCTCCATGGCAAGATCTAAGCATGAACTTTATTTTAGAGCTTCCTAAGACTATTCGAAGTCATGATTCGATTTAAGTGGTGGTTGATAGGTTTTCTAAGATGGCAAACTTTATACCATGTTGGAAGAATTCTGACGCCACCCACATAGCGAAGCTTTTTGTTGATCATGTCGTAAAATTGTATGGACTGCCAAAAACTGGTGGAAATTAATGAATACTAAATTGCAATTTTCTTCACCATATCACCCACAAACAGATGACTACACTGAAGTTGTCAATCGGAGTTTAGGTTACTTACTGCATTGTCTAATAGGTGATCATACTAGAAATTGGGATAGCATTTTATCTATGGCCGAATTTGCCTACAACAACTCGATTAATTACACCACAGGGATGAGTTTGTTTGAGATTGTCATTGGCTACAAACCTAGGACACCCATTGACCTAATTCCATTACCTATAGACTATAGGTGAAGCCAACACGCCGAAGCATTTGTTCAGCACAAAAAAAAATTGCATGATAAAATAAAATGAGCAATTGTTTTAAAAACCGAGATTTATGCAAATAAAGCAAATGAACGTCGGCGTGAAGAAAATTTTGAAGGAGCCAGAACGATTTCGCACAGGTACCGTGAAAAAGCTACATGCAAGAAATTTGGGTCCATTCAAGATCTTGAAGCAACTAAATCCAAATGCTTTTGTCTTGGATTTGCCTGCTAATGCCGGTTTTAGCTCAACAGTCGATGTCAAGGAACTTATCCGCTATCAGGAGCCTCTTTCCATTAATAATCCCATCTCCACAAGTATATCTCCACTTCCACTTCCACTTCCACTTCCATCCATACAGAGAAAGAAAGAAGAAATTGAACAGGTTCGCGACGACCGAATTGTTATTACCCGATCAGGTGATTCGCATAGTTTTTTGGTGAAGTGCTCATCTCAACCAGATGAAAAGGTGACATGGATACCCGAGCACGAGCTTAGAGACATTGCTCCAGATCTTTATGAGTACTACATAAGCCATAATCGGCCGGAGTCGGATTTTTCTAAGCCGGGGAGAGATAATGCAGACCAAGCCCGACCCATGTAGACGTCCGGGTTCCAGGTCTATCAACGAAGGCAACTTAAGTCGACACCCAAATCCACTATATGGATATGAAGATTTTTTTAAGATTTATTCTGTTATTTTTCGGAATTATTTTGTTTAGAAATATTTTATCATGTTTCTTTTTTAAATAAGTCTTTAGTTTGGATTTTTTTTATGATTCTTGGATGTATTTAGTATACAAATAGCCTACAAGGCTTTGGTTATGAATGCTTTTAGATTATTGAATAAAATTTGAGTTTTGTTGAAAAGTTTTTGGTGAAAGTTTTTCTTCCCGGAGTGTTCCCGGTTTTGGCACGGTCTAGAGTTTTAATATTTCATTAGATCTGAGTACTTAATTCTCTGCAAATTTTGACTACCTATTTGTGAGGTTTGGTTGAGATTTGAAAAGCCGGAGAGGTTTAAAACTAGAAAAAGTGAGTGCATTGTATTCAAATAAAAAGCAGGAGGAAGACGAAGGTTGAAGACAAGGCCCTCTTTTCCTTTCTTTGTGCATGCTTCTTGAGATAACCCTATTCTCCTCCCTTTTGCACACATCAACAAAGCACATGCGTATGTGCTTTAGTCTCCAACCAGAAACTACCAACTTGGGATAAATCTGAAAATTGCTTAGTCTGTTTCTTTACTGAAAGGTACTTGATTGCGATCGCATATCTCTCCTGGCAGCACCGCATCTCTCCCATCCCGCATTTCGAGCTCGAGCTCGAGCTAACTCTCTCTACCTCCCTTACAAGCCAATATCACTCTCTCTAATCCTTCAGGTGTGTTTTCTCTTTTACTATTATTTAGTAGTTTAATTTTATTGTGTATATAAATTATTTAAATTATTTAATCATATTATTTGAATTATTTAAAAAAATTATTATATAATGAATAATTTGAATTATTATATAAGATTATTTAAATTATAAATAATCTTATATTAGGGTTTAGTATCACTTTTAGGGTTTAAATTATAATTTCAATTTTAAGAATTAATTTTGAAAAAATATAGAGGATGTCAAATTATTTAAATTATTTAATCTCATTATTTATATAAATTTTTTTAATTATCTAATCTCATTATTTATATAAATGATGCATGATGAATCAAGAATAGTGAATGATAAATAATTTGTATTGTCATTTCGATTATAGGATTTAGGTTGTAATTTTGGTTATAGGGTTTAATTTTGAAAAAATGTAGAGCATATCGAATTCAATAAAGAAAAATATAGAGAATGTCTAAATCGATAAAGAAAGAATTTGCAAAATTAAATCGAGATTATCATACGATAATAACTTTATTTGTATTTATTTTGTGAATTTTTTTTTTTTTTGAAATTAGGATGACTCATAATTGTGTGGATATTAGTGTTCACTGGAATGGATAATTTGTTAAGCAAGATTATTATCCACAGTATATTGGAGGCTGGGAATTAAGTGTCGGCGGTGCCGAGCAGCACGGGGCGGCACGTACCGTGCCCCTACAATAGGGGCACGGTACGGGGGGTATCTACCCCCCTCCTGTCTCGGCGATACCCATTGGGTATCACACTTAATTCCTTATTTGGAGGTCGTAAGAAATTAAGTGGCATCGCAATGGACATTACATTTAGGGATTTCGAGAGAAAAATATATAGAATTACCGATATAAGAAGAGATGAGTATCGTCTAAGTATTAAAGTTCAATACCCACTCGGGGAAAATCAATATGATGTGATCGAAATTACGGATGATGACTCATTGTGTGGTATGATGGCATTATCTCAGAATTGTTCATGTTTGATAATCTATATTGAGAAGCAAATGGTTGCATCTCACAGTTATTTTTCAAGAATGTTAAATAGTGAATTATACGTGGATGTATTATCTCCTATGGCTAAAAGATAACTATTTCATGATGATATCGGAGGTAGAGCAAATACACCTAGGTTAGTATTACAAATTGTGGTTTTATATAATTATTTAGTTATAACAAATGTTTCGGTTAATTCATTATTCAATTCCAGAGAGTACGGAGTTCCGAATGTAGTTGTTGATCCTCCGCCCCTCCCACGTACTAGTGATCGTGCCATGACATCTAGATCGCACGCTCCACTTGGTGAACAACAAAACGATACATACGAATATAGGTTAGCATACACTATAATTATTTTCATCATATATTTTTTGTATATCATTAGATAGTGATTAATAATGAAAAATAAATGTAGAAATCCATCTCCTCACAATGTGCATGATTTTGGATCCTATCCGTTGGGAGATGTACATGACTTTGGATCCTATCATGCGGAAACCGAGTTTGACAAAATACAAAATCAAACGGAGGTGCAACAAGTAGTTGCAAAACAAAATAATACTGATCATGAGAATGATGATGCTGTGGCGGAAGTTCACTACTATGATGCGGATCATGACGGCGGACCGAGGGTCCTTGGAAATATAATATACACTAATGTCGCTGATCCAACCGCCAATAATGAATATATGGAGATGATCCAGATGAAGGTGCGAAGTTTATAGACCATCCAGAGCAGTTTGTAGATGATGCCGAATGGATGGACCAGTATGAAATTGATCACACTGAATTCGATAGTGCGCAAATTGAACAGTCCCCTCCTACTGTTGATGGATCATGGGTTGGGCGTGTGTTCCGTGATAAATCAAGTTTATTGCATACTCTTGAGGAATGGCATATTTCTCACAATGTGCAAATGAATGTATTAAAGTCGACAACAAAAGCTTATACAGTGAGATGCATGGTCGACTCATGTCCTTGGAGATTACATCCTTCGATACCAAAGGATACGAATTATTTTAGAGTCAAAACATATGACGGGCAACATACTTGTTTACTTCCGGTGCTTAACACTGCACATCAAAATTGTACTTCATCTCTTATATGTATACATTATTCCATCATTGAAAGTCAAACTTTTTTTGACACCGGCGGAAATACAAGAAAATGTGCATACAGAATTACGCACAGACATACCATATTCGAAGGCGTGGCAAGCCAGAAATAAAACATTGTAGATCATTTATGGTGGTTGGGAGGAATTGTACACCGATGTTGGTAGCTTTTTATCCGTGCTACAGTGCGCAAACCCGGGAACTAAATAGCGTCTCGATACCAGAACCCTGCCATATGGGGTTAGGCAGTTTGGACGCTTATTTTGGACGTTTGGGCTATCAATTAACGGTTTCTTCTTGTTTACCATTGTTGAGCATTGATGGAACTCATATGTATGGAAAGTATCAGGGGCATGCATTGATTGCAACGGGTGTAGATGCAAATAATGGGTTATACCCATTGGCTTTTGCTATATGTGAGAGAGAGAATGCGGCTAGTTGGCGTTGATTTTTACGGCATTTAAAGTTCGTTGTGACATGTGATCGATCTATTTGTCTTATTTCAGACCGCTTCCCTGAGTTAAAAGAGATAGTTGCTGAGTAGTTTCCGAGAACCGACGATCATACTCACCGTTGGTGCCTTCGCTATTTGAAAGCTAACATGAAAAAAAACGAGATTTAAAAATGAAAATTTGCTCAATGAATTTTATACGAGTATAGAATATGCTGCAACCGCAAGAAAATATTATGAGCAAAAGAATCAATTGAAAGAGCTGAATCCGGAAGCTTGGCAGTGGGTGCTCGAGCTTCAAGGAGAAAGGGAATATTGGGCGAAGGCATTCGATGGAGGTCAGCGTATTGAGGTAATGATGACAAATCCGTCAGAAAGTTTAAATGGAGTGCTTAAAGGTATACGTGATTTGCCTATTACGGCATTTGTGGCAGCTACATTTTATAAGGTGAATAGCTACTTTCTAAAGCGTCGTGAAAGGGGTGAGACATACTCTACAATATTGGAACCAAAACAAGAGGCCCTAGTTAGACAATATATGATAATCGCTAGAGGACATGTTGTACATCGGTACGGCCTAAAGAAATTTCAAGTTAATACCATAGATGAAATGTATGAGATGCTTCTTGATTGGAGAAGCTCAACATGTTCGTGCCGACAATTTAAATTAACTAGATTGTCATGCTCACATCTTTTAGCCATATGCAGTAATGGTCATATGAACATTGACTACTATAGTTTATGTTCTTAATGATATACATGTGATTATTACCGTAATACTTATGCCCCACAATTTCACCATGTTCCTGACAAAAGGAGTTGGCCACGACCTCAAGGACCACCATTGGCGCCCCCACCTATAAGAAGAAAGAAAGGTCGTCCCAAAATCCACACGTATTCGAAATGCTATGGACGAGAGAGAAAGGATGCGAAGGACTACATGCTCTATTTGTAAACAACATGGACATTATAGAAGTACATATCCCAGTAATCAAGATAGAAGAACTGAAAGCCATAGACGTAGAGTATTAGGTTGCTTACTTATGTTTGTCTACTTATACTTTTAAAATTTTTTGAGTTATATTACAACATTCAAATCAATGGCTAATAGTTTGTAAACTTTATTTGCAGATAGACCATCGCAAGGAGGTCAGGCCAGTTGATCCTTCTGTTCTATCAAATCAGGCGAGTCACCGTTCGAGCAATGTAAGAGCCGAGGTAAATTCAATTATACATGCACACTATATTTATAAATTACATACCATATGTTTTTATAAAATTTAAATCTAATATATTTACTATATAGAGGTACGCACCAGTTCAGTTTAAAGAGCATGGCCATAAACTGAACACATGGACGATGGAGCATCCGAGGGTGGTGGACCTCCTACGACAGGCTGGTTTTTTCTGTCTCTAGACTCAGACGAGTTCAGCTCGATCAAGCTCTATTAGAGGCGTTGGCAAAGCGATGGAGACGCGAGACGGTTACGCCACGACGAGATGACCGTGACATTGCGCGACGTCGCCATTATAGCTGGACTTCGAGTATCTGGCGAGCCTGTAACGAGACGAGCATCTGGCGGCTGGCTATATATATATCATGGATTTCTAGGGATACAGCCAGATAATGTCGTCGCAGGTCAGATACGCCTAGATTGGTTATTCCAGCCGTTTCATTATGTCCCATTAGATGCTCCGCCAGCCATGGTTGCAGCTGCTGCACGCGCATATATATTATTTCAGATTGGATGCAGCTTGTTCCCAAACCCCACTGGATATTGAGTTTATCTCAAGTGGCTACCGTTACTTGAGGATTTTGATCTATGTGGCAGGCTCGCTTGCGGTGCAGCTACTTTGGCCCATCTATATCGCGCACTGGGGAATGCCTCGATGAGGGGAAGGGTCGAGTGTTGCGCATTCGGTATATTATTACAGGTAAAATTACTAGTTTTCGAATTAAAAATATAATAATCTAAATATTTTTACTAATATTTTAATCATCTATTTTTTGTTTGTAGATTTGGGCATGGGACCATATACATATCGGTCGTCACGATAGAGTTGGAGCTCCGCCTAATCTTTATGATTGTCCGGTGGGTTCTCGGTATGTTAAACGTTTAAATACGGCTTGATAATTTTTACAATAATTTGCATTATTGATTTTAGGTAATGTGATATAATATCTTATCGATCATTTTTTGCAGATGGAATACAAGATTACGTTTTCGTGGAAATGCCAGAGCGACTGACATTAAATTTTATCGAGACGAGCTTGATCAGCAACGGGAGTCTCAAGCACGTAATAGTTTCTTAAATTACATACATATAGATTAATTTTAAAATTTATATTAATTGAATTTTATGAATCTTTGCAAATCCGGAGGAGATTTTGCATGGTCTTCCACCTTTTTGTCTAGAGGGCTCCGCAGTCTGGCGTGCCAGAACTTGCTTGATATACTTCCACATAGTGGAGTTACATCTACCTGATCGAGTTTTTCGCCAGCTTGGATTAGTCCAGTACATACCGGAGCCTGTGGAGGCTATACAGCGGATTACATCACAGAGTAGATCGGGAAAGGACTGGGCAACTTTCTATGTTTTTTATATTCTACGTTGGTCTGATCGTCTAGATCATATTGCGGAGCAGAGTCCCTTCGTCAACCCAGATCCAACACGAGCCACCTCCTTGTACATGCAGTGGTACTGGAAAATCATAAGGAGGTGAATTTCTCGTCCCGTACAGCGACCTCCAGTCACTTTTTTGCCGCAGGGGCATATCGAGCGAACTTTGGTAAAATCATTTATTATTATTTTTCTTATATATTAGTAGTCGTTTATATAAATATTGTTTATATAAATATGTATTTTTTTATAGGTGGATACTATGCGCCATACTGTTAGGAGTCTTGGACATTTAATGGATGATCCTCTAGAGCCGTCTGAAATGATAGACGCTCTAGGACATATAAGATGGGACATCGAGAATGTGTTAGAGAGACTCCCCACATTAGCAATTTCAGGATATTCAGAGCATCCAGAGCCACCTCCATATTTTTATCATCCGGATGATATTCCCTCCACCTACACGTCTACATACGATTTTCCATCCATATCCGTTCCGATTCATTCTTCCGGCGTTCCCTCGACATCAGACGTCCTTCATTTCGATTTCCAGTCAGCATCATTCCCTTTCCAGTCGACATCGATACCTTTATATGATGTCCCATCTACATCCAATCAGTTTGATACTTTATTTGTGCCGATCCCTCCATCGGAGGTTCCATCCACATCGGAGGTTCGTCCAGTTGATATTACATACCGACGGAGGCGACGGCGCCACGATCATATTTCTACTGAGCCTGTATCTGAGATGCAGAAGGGGATGAGGTCATCAGTAGTTGACACGCAGAGGACAGATGTAGTTGTCGAGGGTATCTCCATCGAGCAAATTGATCAGATACAGTGAAGAGATGTAAGAATTTGAAATTTTGTGAATAAATAAATGAATAAAAGTCAAGTTGCAATTTTGAATCATCAGTAACCCCTTTTCCCGCAGTGTAAATTGTACAGTTATGAGGCTAAAAAGTTGCTTTTCAATCCGAGCCAAATCTCGAAAATCCGAGATCGCCAGTGCGACCGTCTCGTCAAACTGAGTGAAAACCATATTAAGAAGGTTCAGATCTGACGGTCGGATCTTCCAGAAATCGACGAAGAAGCGGGCGGGACCCGCGACTTAAGTTGTAGGGTACATGAACAGTAAACCCTGATTCTAATTGCCCCTAAGTGCGAACGTGGGCCATTTCGTCACCCGGAAGCCGATCATAGCACTTCAAATAGTCGATTTGAACAGTTTCGTCGTTCTGAACGCAATGGCGCTGACGGAATTTCCGTTTGACGACCTTAGAGCCTTGAAAAGCGCGATAACTGTATTTTGACATAGTATTTTATGGACCGAGAATTAATCTGGGCAGTTTCACGAAAAACGAAAATCACTACCTGATAGGTCTCGTCGAGCCGGACGTCGTGGCGAAGTCCGTTTCTCGATCTGATGACCGGATCGCCTCGAAAAGCGAGAAATACAGTGAAAATACGGCTTTTTGCATGGTAATCCCTATAAAACATGCCCCGGAAAGCGTGCCACTGCATAGAGAGGGACCTAAGTGCAAAGGGAAGCTACTGTGGAGGACCTAACAGCAAATATCAAGGCTAGGAGGGCCTATTTGCAATTGTGCAAACCTTATATAAAGGTGCATAACCCGAGCTAGGGTTTCTCCAAACCCTAAGTCACGTAACCCTAGCTCTGCCCTAGCCGCATCTTCCAACGATCCTCCTCCTCACTGCCGCGCTTCCCGGAGCCTCCCCGCATCGGCTGCCGCCTCCCCTTGCCGGAAAAAGGGAGATCAAGAAGCACTTGATCTCGGTTCTTGGAGAGGAAGGCGATCAACAAGGTCTTAGGCGATTAAAACCTTGTCCGGTGGAGTCCTCCTTGAAGCCGCAACCGATCTGTGGTGGACCTGCCCCCGGCCGCCGCCGTGCGCCGCCGCGGGACCTCTCCTTCTTCTTCCTAGTTTCCGGCGAAGGTGAGTGATGGTTTTGTTTCCTTTAAATTGGCACATGGACTCTACTAAAGCATTCCTGATACCGAGGTGATCATCCGGGTGCAGGCTGAGCCGCTGCCGCCGTTCCGATCGCCGGCGGGAGCAGGTCACCGGAAATTATTGTCTTCTTGACCGACCGAGTGCGCCGCCGTCATCGGACCGTCCAACTGAAGATCAGCACCGTTGGGATCACCCCTCTTGACGACTGCAACACCTCCACGAAGCCCCACCACGATCGGATCAAGATCGGGGCCAACTGGAGTTGCCCTAGTCTCGGGCTTTCTTCAACCTTGGCCGATCTCGGCCGTCCGGCGCCGCCGCTGCCTCCCACCGCCGGCCATCGTCACCAAAAGGTCCCTGGCACCCGCAGGAACTTCTTGGTCCAAGTTACACCGGGTCGGAGTTCCTCGGCCGGATTCCGCCATTAGAGGCCATTGGAGCTTCCCCGAGCTCGGGCGCCGCGCCTCGCTGTCGCCTCCGGACGTCGAGAAACGGTGCAGGTAGGTCTATTTCTTTGTTTGAAGGTCGATGATGGCCTTGAATGGGGTTTGTGACGTCGGTTTTGTGACCTCCAGGATTGCACCCGAGACTGCACTCGAGCTCACCTCCGGCCATCCCCGGCGGTCTGGGACTCCGGCAACTACCCAGGTAAGACCTAAAGGCCCTAGTGAAGATCTCCATCATTTTATTTTGGGTCAGAAACCCTCCTGTAACTGGGTTCCATTCTTGCACCCGAAATAGCAAGTTCGGGACCATCTCCGGCCGCCGCCGCCTCCGGCCGCCGGGGCTTGACCCGACTTGGATCAATCCTCTTCTGGGACCCCAAGCTAACTGCTGCTCACCTTGGTTGCTGACAGAGCAAGGTTGCATGGGAGCTCTACCAACCCGAGCCCTAGCCCGAGCCTAGGTGTTGCTCCGGCCACTGTTCCGGCCGACCTCAGGCAAGCCTCAGGTGAGCACCATGGTCCCTAACAGTTACTTAACACCATGCTCTAGTTAACTCTCAATTTGCTTGAGTAGATATTAAGACCTAGCAAAGTTGTAAATTGAACCTTAATTGTTATGGGCCAACTTTGTTCTCGGGATCCGTGTCAGCCAACTCTTGTGAGCACGGGCTCCGTCTCGTCGTAACGGACGCGCTGAAAGTTACGGCGCAGCTTTTGGACCCCCGGATTTCAAGAACGAGCCGAAACAGTTAAATAACTAAGATTTTATGCAATTTAAGAAACGATTATGGATTAAATTGTAAATTGGACATAATGGCTGCCCTTAAGCAATGCCTACACACCTACTAGGCATCTTAGTAGAGTTCAGTAGGTTCTCGTTGGTCGAGAATTAGATTTTGTGCGGTAAATCGGCAATATTGTCCCGTATAAGCCCTCCGTTACTGTCGTGTCGTCGGGATGGGTATGTGTGAGTCCATTACTGATTGTAGCTTCTTATGCAGGGCCCAGTTGTTCAGCACCAGCCTCCCAGTAGCAGTGCGGGAGTTCGGAGATCTGCCTTCATTCAGGTGGGTTATCTTCGATCCGGGCTTTAGCTCTTTGGCCCTCTGGTTGCTTTAGTCCAGTCGGACACCTGTTATTGGTTAGCCCTGTTGATTTTGATCATGTACCCTATTCTTGTTTATATCTGACGATTGATCTATATACTGCATGATTGTCCGATGATCCTTGATTTCCTTAGATACATCATGAACATCGGCTTACCAGCTTTCATATCTAGTATATAGGTTTGCTTGATCGATTATTCCTGCTAGTTTCATGTCGCTGTGATGTTGCTTTATATTCAGATATGCATGATAGATCCTGATTGACAGACATACAGATAGATGATTCCCCTGTTGGGATCTCGGCTTAGTGCCGATTACCCGGTCACTAGACCGTGAGCTTTTGATCATAGCATGATGACTACCACGCACTGCTGTACTTCACGTACACTGACGGTTTGGCCACCGTCTTAGTGTTCTTTACCGGTAAAGTGGTCTTGAGATTGGACCCGTGAGCCCCGATGGCATCTGTGAGTGCCGGGTTATTGTCAGCGGATCGGGTGCGGATCAGTGGTTTTAGCCTGAGGTTCTGTGAGACCGATAGTGGCACATGATTGGGTACTTGGGTTTCTACTGTTGACGCATCATTCTTGTCTTGCACTGTTATTGATAGATATCTTACCCTGTACCTTACTGCTCAGTTATGCATGATTACTTCAGTTATAGCATGATTATCTCTGTTACATCCAGACTTCTTGCATCGATTACCTGTAGTCCTTATGCTCGATTACTTTAGCTGTACCTGATTTCCAGCATTTATTACCTGCCGTTTCATTACTCTGGATTACCTGCTTATTCAGTTACCTGTGGATTTTTGATTATCAGTAGGTCTTATCTGTTTATTCAGCTTTACCCTTTTGATTATTACTATCCGCAGATTATTGTACCCAGTAGGTACGATTAGCTATCTCTCGGCTCGTCGTGCCCACTGGGATACATGTACAGTGTATCTCACACCCCCTGGGTGACCATTTTTCAGGTCGTTCGGGTAAAGGGGTGTCGGGACGTGTAATAACCGCGGGTTTATTTCCCTTTTTGGTCTGACCTGTGAATTTATTTTGAACCGCTCTTCGGCTAAGGGGTCCGGGGTACAACTTTCCTCGCGTTGTTTTGGGCAGGCCGTCGGGGCTCGCGGGTATTTTTAGAGAATAAAGCCCGCGAAACGAAGACCGGCGGCGCGATCGGATCCGATTTCCGACCCCGGAATCTCCCGGAATAAATTTCTGAAGTTTGTAGCAGCTCGGGTGTTCAGCACGTCTTATTAGAGGTAAACCAGACCCGGGTAATTTAATTTAATCTATTTTATTTGGGGAATTTAATTCAATCTAATTTAATTTAAATTGGTAATTTAATCTAATCTAAACTTAATTTACATTCGTTTGGGTTCAGACCCAATTGCGCCAAACCGTCGATTAAATAAGGGTTGGGGGTTTAGGTTTGGGAACCCTATTCCCCTCCTCTCTCTGGTTTTGGCGTGAGTTGCCCGAGCGTGGACGAAGAACGCTCTCCCCACAACCCTTCCCTTTGATCGGCGTGGAGCATCGCGACGAAGCCACCGAGAGGGGGAAAGAACACCGCACGCTTTCTACCGGAACCGGGCACGCAAGAACGGACGATCCTCCTCCTCTCAACCATCGTCGTCGAAACCGAGGTGAGACGAAGTTCTTCAGTTATTTGTCTTCTTGGGGTTCTTGATCGTCCCTTCGGCGAGGAGGGAACGCGCGCTTTCTTTTTTTGTTCTTGATCCGGGCAAGGGAGGGGAAATCCTTGGAATCGTCGGGGCGGGATTTCCCTTCGTCTTGTACCGCGAGCAAGGCAATTTTGGGGACCAAACGGGAGGCCGCCGCCGCCGTGGTTAAACGGGAGGCCGCCGCCGCCGTCACCGTGTTCATGAGGTCATCGCCGGAGCCGCCGTGATCGCGGGGTCGCGACCGGAGCCGAAAACGGACGCGATATTGGGGTTTTCTGGCCGCGGTCCACCCGTCCGGGTGCACCCGGTGCACGCCGCACCGGCCCGGGGCCGCGAACCCGGCGCACGGAGCTGTGCGCCAGGCCGCGCGGTCCACCGGGCCGGCGTGCACCCGGCGCATGCCGTTCCGGCCCGGGACCGCAGACCCGGCGCACAAATCTGTGCGCCAGGCCGCGCGGTCCACCGGGCCGGCGTGCACCCGGCGCACGCCCTTGCGGCCCGGGGACGCGGACCCGGCGCACGGCCCGGTGCGCCAGGCCGCGCGGTGCACGCCCGGGCGTGCACCCGGCGTACGCCACAGCGACGCGGGGCCGTGGACCCGGCGCGCGCACGCACCCGTGCGCGGCCCGGCCCAAGACGGCGCTGGTCCACCGCGCCGCGTGCTCCCGGCCTACGCCCATGCCGCCGCCGCCGTGGACCCGGCCCACGGTTGGACCCGTGCACCCGCTTCCAGAAAAAGGGCCCAGGAGCTCCGTTTTTAGTCCGTTTCGCGCCATTTTTGAGTGTTTTTAACCACGAAGACGTTTTTAACAAGTATAATCTTTATTGTAGCTGTCTGGGCACATAGCGAGGGCGTTTTAGTTGGAGCTCCGCACGTCTTCTCCTTCGCATAGAGGTGGGTCCAAATTCTAAGTCCTTTTTATTCTATCATGTTGGACGGGGGTACTCATACGTGTACTTGGGTTGAGTGTGGTAGTTAGCCTCGATCTTCGATGACCGTGCAATTTAAATATTACGTATTATTGTCCCACTTTAATGCTACCTGATATCATTACTTGAGATGCAACAGGTTATCGCTACACTTTAATGGATATGTGGTTTCATATTTCTGATGTTACTAGTTACCGTCTTTCCTTCGATTATGCTGTTAGTAGGGTACCTTGAGTATACATGTTACTATGTTACTCTGATTCGTGCATCATGGTTACTATCTTATTATTGTTCATGCATGTGGTTACTACCTTATTATTGTTCATGCATGTGGTTACTACCTTACTATTGTTCATGCATGTGGTTACTACCTTACTATTGTTCATGCATTGTGGTTCCTGTGCTCGAGGCTGCAACACGCGCACCCGCGGTTTGGCCACCGCAGGGGTGCGCTTTTCCGGAAAAGTGGTCTATGACCCGTGTACACCCACGAGGTGACGTAGTGGGGCCCCTTATTAGTTGTGGGGTTGAGGCGCCGAGGTGCGAGCGGTGCGACCCGTCGGTTTAGTTGTCCGACGTGGTCGGGTTTCTACAGGTACGGTATGGGCCGTCGGTTTAGTTGTCCGACGTGGCCAGGTATTACAGGTTACAGGCGTACAGGTGGCCGTTTCCCCTCTTGAGAGGGTGGTTGCTCCGGTTGTCTTCACGGTTTGTTTATTATATTTTTCCCGTTCTGTTATTATTAGTCACTGACTTCCCACTTCGTGACAGAGTTCAGGCGGGGGGAGAGGTAGGCGACGATGAGGACGGGGCAGGAGCAGCTGGGTCGCTGGGGACCCTGGATTGTATTTTCTCTTTCATCCTTGCATTTCATTTTCATTGTAGTTATGTGTGAGGCTCTCGATACCCTCGTGGGGTCGACGTGGATGTCGGTATGGATTGCATTTAGTTATCCTTTTATGCATTACTGTTCCTTCCATTTCTGTTGGCCGTTTGAAAAAGAAAAAGAAAACCAAACCAAAGAAAAGATTTCGAAAACCGTTTTTAAAATCTAAGTGTCGTGTGGGCACTGGTTTCAAAACCCTGTGGATTTATGGATTGCGAAATGGATTTCAAAACTTGGGTGTCGTGTGGGCACCGTTTTCAAACCTTGTGGATTTATGCGGATTGTGAAACTCGTTTTCAAAACATAAGCGCCGGGTGGGTGCTCTTTTAAATCTGTGGATTTATCCTTTTCAAATTGATCGGCCATGCGCTTTAATAAACTTGAATGCTAATTGTATGTTAGTAACCGTTGTGATTGAATGGTTGTGAATGTTTGGGAGATGTACTAAACGCTACGCCGTGCACATACGGGGGAGACTCTGTCCGGTTGCAGAGAGATCCTGTATGTGCGGCGGGTCTGGGCACGCGCCGGGGAAGAGAAGTCTTCTTTTGGAAAAAAAAAAAAAAAAAACGAACCGTTTCCGCTAAAACAAACCCCCGGGGCGTGACAGATTTAGATGGTATCAGAGAAAATTTCATTCAATCACAACAGTTGGTGCCGACATCCGTGGGAATACCTCACTTATCTACGAATGAATGAAATGCGTAGGGCTTATGGGTGTAGGACGTGAGCGAGCGGGGAGGGGGGGAAGAGTTCGAGTTCCTTTCTCTCGATAAGTGGTCGGTTGCATATTCGTAAGGGCTAGGACTGACTGTTCTTTGTGTGTGTACAGATAGAGGGTCGGCTCAGTAAGCAACCGACGACAGAAATGGACATCGCCGACGAAGCCAATCGCCTGCTCCGCAACCAGCTGCGAGACGTGGCGGGGCAACTGCTGACCCTCGCAGAGCGCCTGAGCATACTGATACAGGAACTCGAGGGCGTCGATCAATTCCGGGGCGGCAGAAGAAGCGTTACCCCGCTCGGGATGCCACCGACGGGCCCTCCCGCCTTCCAGGAGGCTGCTAATTTGGCCGTGTACACCAATGTTGAGCGCGCCCGGCAGGAATACTCTTACCCCGGGCCGGCAGGGGACCCCCAGCGGAGGGACCGGGCGAACAAACGCCCGAGAGCCGAGCAGAACCTTGGTCAGACGACAGAGGAGCCTAGGCCACCGAAGCCGTGCGTCATATGCGGCAACGCGCACCTCATGACGAGTTGCCCGTGGCGGGACGGGCACTGCTTCCGATGTGGCAGGCCGGGCCACACGCGTTACGACTGCCCTTCGAAGCCGGGTGCCAATAGACCCCCGGCGCCGCGGCGTGATGAACCCAAGGGAACTGCTGCCCCCACCTCCCAGGGGGGCACCGACCCAAAGAGCCGGCCAAACCCACGCCCGAAGCGTGCACCGGAAGACGAGCGAGGGCTTAAGGGGAGCGCGCACGTGCAACCAGGAGTCTGCATCATCTGCAAGGGTGCGCACCCAGTGACGGAGTGCACTTGGAGGTACCACTATTGTAACCGGTGCGGCTTGCCAGATCACACCCATGCCTCCTGCCCCCAGGGACCAACCCATGCCTCCGCCACCGCACCACCACCGCAGCGAGGACCGGAGAGAACTGCGGCCCCCGTTCAGACAAAGGACACACCCGGCGACCAGCAATCCGCGGACTCTTCTGACAGTAGACCCCGGCCCCAACACGCGGTGCGACGCTGGCCCAAGGGTTGCGGGCGGACCTCCTCGGCCGCTCCGGTGGAGGACGCGACCTCCCAAAGTGGGGAGTGACAGGTATGTACTTATTGGTTTTCGATCTACTTTTGCTTTCTTTTGTCTAGATAGGAGTACCCTCCGAGCCGGAGCAACCCGCCCTCTCTTGACCCTTGCGAGCCTCCCCCTACCTTTAGTTTTACCTTTCGAATTCTCTGGCCGTTTCGGTTTCCGCACTAAATCGGGGGCGAGCACCATGAGAGTTTACCTAGCTTTACGCACGGCCTATTTTTCCCTTTACCTCCGAGGTTTTGGTTAGTTGCCCCCTTCGACCCAGTCGGGATAGGCTTCGGTCGGTAAGTTGTTTCTTCCATGCACCATACCACCCGGTACCAGTTACGGGCCACCAGGAAAGGGCATCAGGAAGGGGCGTCGGAGAGCACGATAACGGAACAGAACCACTTGATCGCGGAGTTCGCACGAATGCAGTTAGAGGTGATGCCGGCGGGCACGGTTACGCGACTTCTGACCTTGGTAGTCAAGCCGACGTTATTTGAGAAGATCCGGGAGCGACAGCAGACCGACCCACACCTACAGCGCATACGAGACAAGATTTCCCTGGGCCAAGAGAGCGATTTTGCGGTGGATGACGACGGCACCTTACGGTTCTGCGGACGGATTTGTGTGCCGGACTCAACAGAGTTGAAGGAAGATATCTTAGCGGAGGCACACCGAGCCCTTATGCGGCACACCTAGGGGGCACGAAGATGTACAGAAATCTCAAGCAGACTTTCTGGTGGCCTAAGTTGAAAGAAGACGTGACGCGACACGTGGCTCACTGCCTACTATGCCAACAGATAAAGGCCGAGCATCAGCGACCAGTAGGGAAGCTACAGCCCTTACCGGTACCAGAGTGGAAGTGGGACCAGATCACCATGGATTTTGTCACTGGATTCCCACGTTCACAACAAGGCCACTACGCGATCTGGGTCATAGTCGACCGGTTAACCAAGTCAGCACACTTCCTGCCAATTCATACAACTTGGACCCGCGAACGGTTAGCTCAAGTCTACATCAGCGAGATCGTGAGACTACATGGAGTACCGGCAACGATCACCCCGGACAGAGACACGCGCTTTGTCTCGAAGTTTTGGCAAAGCCTTCAGCGGGCTATGGGGGACCAGACTACAGTTCAGCACAGCCTTCCACCCTCAGACGGACGGACAGTCGGAGCGTGTGATACAAACCCTCGAAGACCTGCTTCGCGCCTGTGTGCTGGATTGGGGAATCGGTTGGTCACGCTACCTACCCCTCGTGGAATTCGCCTACAACAACAGCTACCAGGCCAGCACCCAGATGGCGCCCTACGAAGCCTTATACGGAAGGCGCTGCCGATCCCCGATTTGCTGGGACGACTTGGGAGAACGGAAACTCTTGGGACCCGACTTAGTGGAGGAAACTGAAGAGAAAGTGCGCCTTATCAGACAGCGCCTGCTGACCGCCCAGAGTCGACAGAAGAGTTACGCAGACCAGAGGCGCCGTGATTTGGAATTTCAAGTGGGGGAACATGTGTTTTTGCGGGTCTCACCATCCAGAGGAATCAGGCGTTTCGGGCTGAAGAGCAAGCTGAGCCCACGGTTTGTGGGGCCATTCGAGATCCTAGAGCGTATTGGCCCAGTGGCTTACCGCCTCGCCCTACCACCAAACCTCGACCGAGTCCACGACGTGTTCCACGTCTCGATGCTTCGGAAATATCTTCCCGACCCATCACACGTTCTGGACGCCTCTGCACTCGAACTTAAGGAGGACCTAGGCTTTGAAGAAACCCCGGTGAGAATCTTGGCAGGGGAAAACAAATCACTGTGAAACCGAACTATCCCCTACGTGAAGGTACTATGGAACAACCATGAGGAGCGGAAAGCAACTTGGGAACCGGAGTCCAAGATGAGGGAGTGCTACCCCGACCTTTTCACTCCCACCCGGGCTTGAGTTTCGAGGACGAAACTCGTTTTTAGAGGTGAGTGGTGTAATAACCGCGGGTTTATTTCCCTTTTTGGTCTGACCTGTGAATTTATTTTGAACCGCTCTTCGGCTAAGGGGTCCGGGGTACAACTTTCCTCGCGTTGTTTTGGGCAGGCCGTCGGGGCTCGCGGGTATTTTTAGAGAATAAAGCCCGCGAAACGAAGACCGGCGGCGCGATCGGATCCGATTTCCGACCCCGGAATCTCCCGGAATAAATTTCTGAAGTTTGTAGCAGCTCGGGTGTTCAGCACGTCTTATTAGAGGTAAACCAGACCCGGGTAATTTAATTTAATCTATTTTATTTGGGGAATTTAATTCAATCTAATTTAATTTAAATTGGTAATTTAATCTAATCTAAACTTAATTTACATTCGTTTGGGTTCAGACCCAATTGCGCCAAACCGTCGATTAAATAAGGGTTGGGGGTTTAGGTTTGGGAACCCTATTCCCCTCCTCTCTCTGGTTTTGGCGTGAGTTGCCCGAGCGTGGACGAAGAACGCTCTCCCCACAACCCTTCCCTTTGATCGGCGTGGAGCATCGCGACGAAGCCACCGAGAGGGGGAAAGAACACCGCACGCTTTCTACCGGAACCGGGCACGCAAGAACGGACGATCCTCCTCCTCTCAACCATCGTCGTCGAAACCGAGGTGAGACGAAGTTCTTCAGTTATTTGTCTTCTTGGGGTTCTTGATCGTCCCTTCGGCGAGGAGGGAACGCGCGCTTTCTTTTTTGTTCTTGATCCGGGCAAGGGAGGGGAAATCCTTGGAATCGTCGGGGCGGGATTTCCCTTCGTCTTGTACCGCGAGCAAGGCAATTTTGGGGACCAAACGGGAGGCCGCCGCCGCCGTGGTTAAACGGGAGGCCGCCGCCGCCGTCACCGTGTTCATGAGGTCATCGCCGGAGCCGCCGTGATCGCGGGGTCGCGACCGGAGCCGAAAACGGACGCGATATTGGGGTTTTCTGGCCGCGGTCCACCCGTCCGGGTGCACCCGGTGCACGCCGCACCGGCCCGGGGCCGCGAACCCGGCGCACGGAGCTGTGCGCCAAGCCGCGCGGTCCACCGGGCCGGCGTGCACCCGGCGCATGCCGTTCCGGCCCGGGACCGCAGACCCGGCGCACAAATCTGTGCGCCAGGCCGCGCGGTCCACCGGGCCGGCGTGCACCCGGCGCACGCCCTTGCGGCCCGGGGACGCGGACCCGGCGCACGGCCCGGTGCGCCAGGCCGCGCGGTGCACGCCCGGGCGTGCACCCGGCGTACGCCACAGCGACGCGGGGCCGTGGACCCGGCGCGCGCCCGCACCCGTGCGCGGCCCGGCCCAAGACGGCGCTGGTCCACCGCGCCGCGTGCTCCCGGCCTACGCCCATGCCGCCGCCGCCGTGGACCCGGCCCACGGTTGGACCCGTGCACCCGCTTCCAGAAAAAGGGCCCAGGAGCTCCGTTTTTAGTCCGTTTCGCGCCATTTTTGAGTGTTTTTAACCACGAAGACGTTTTTAACAAGTATAATCTTTATTGTAGCTGTCTGGGCACATAGCGAGGGCGTTTTAGTTGGAGCTCCGCACGTCTTCTCCTTCGCATAGAGGTGGGTCCAAATTCTAAGTCCTTTTTATTCTATCATGTTGGACGGGGGTACTCATACGTGTACTTGGGTTGAGTGTGGTAGTTAGCCTCGATCTTCGATGACCGTGCAATTTAAATATTACGTATTATTGTCCCACTTTAATGCTACCTGATATCATTACTTGAGATGCAACAGGTTATCGCTACACTTTAATGGATATGTGGTTTCATATTTCTGATGTTACTAGTTACCGTCTTTCCTTCGATTATGCTGTTAGTAGGGTACCTTGAGTATACATGTTACTATGTTACTCTGATTCGTGCATCATGGTTACTATCTTATTATTGTTCATGCATGTGGTTACTACCTTATTATTGTTCATGCATGTGGTTACTACCTTACTATTGTTCATGCATGTGGTTACTACCTTACTATTGTTCATGCATTGTGGTTCCTGTGCTCGAGGCTGCAACACGCGCACCCGCGGTTTGGCCACCGCAGGGGTGCGCTTTTCCGGAAAAGTGGTCTATGACCCGTGTACACCCACGAGGTGACGTAGTGGGGCCCCTTATTAGTTGTGGGGTTGAGGCGCCGAGGTGCGAGCGGTGCGACCCGTCGGTTTAGTTGTCCGACGTGGTCGGGTTTCTACAGGTACGGTATGGGCCGTCGGTTTAGTTGTCCGACGTGGCCAGGTATTACAGGTTACAGGCGTACAGGTGGCCGTTTCCCCTCTTGAGAGGGTGGTTGCTCCGGTTGTCTTCACGGTTTGTTTATTATATTTTTCCCGTTCTGTTATTATTAGTCACTGACTTCCCACTTCGTGACAGAGTTCAGGCGGGGGGAGAGGTAGGCGACGATGAGGACGGGGCAGGAGCAGCTGGGTCGCTGGGGACCCTGGATTGTATTTTCTCTTTCATCCTTGCATTTCATTTTCATTGTAGTTATGTGTGAGGCTCTCGATACCCTCGTGGGGTCGACGTGGATGTCGGTATGGATTGCATTTAGTTATCCTTTTATGCATTACTGTTCCTTCCATTTCTGTTGGCCGTTTGAAAAAGAAAAAGAAAACCAAACCAAAGAAAAGATTTCGAAAACCGTTTTTAAAATCTAAGTGTCGTGTGGGCACTGGTTTCAAAACCCTGTGGATTTATGGATTGCGAAATGGATTTCAAAACTTGGGTGTCGTGTGGGCACCGTTTTCAAACCTTGTGGATTTATGCGGATTGTGAAACTCGTTTTCAAAACATAAGCGCCGGGTGGGTGCTCTTTTAAATCTGTGGATTTATCCTTTTCAAATTGATCGGCCATGCGCTTTAATAAACTTGAATGCTAATTGTATGTTAGTAACCGTTGTGATTGAATGGTTGTGAATGTTTGGGAGATGTACTAAACGCTACGCCGTGCACATACGGGGGAGACTCTGTCCGGTTGCAGAGAGATCCTGTATGTGCGGCGGGTCTGGGCACGCGCCGGGGAAGAGAAGTCTTCTTTTGGAAAAAAAAAAAAAAAAAACGAACCGTTTCCGCTAAAACAAACCCCCGGGGCGTGACAGGACGATCCAGTGAGGCTGTCACGATAGAGCTGTCCCCCTGATGATATCGATTGATGATTGAGATCTCCGATTGATCTGTAGCAGACTTATTTATGTTGATTCAGCTTCCTGCTTTCAGTTTATTTAGTTATTTCGGATTGATGTTGCATGATTATTTGGATGATTCTTATTGATTAGTCACTGTTAGTTTAGATGTTGATTTATCTCTGATCGATGATTGGATTAGCCTAGCCGTGCATGTATAGGGGATTTCCTATATGTGTGGCGGTCTGTTACGCCCGTTTTGCAAACTCTGATTGATTTCAAAAAAAAAAAAAATTTCAGACCGGATTTTTAAAACTCGGGGCGTGACAAGAGAAGTGAAGAAAAAAATATAAAAAATAATACAAATGGTAATGCTAGATATATTTTGTATCGGATTTTATGTTGGCATATGTCGTAATTTGAGTCGGAGTTTTGAAGAGTTTGGATCGTTAAGTCAACAACTAAAGACTTGAAAATTCAAAGTATGAATTCACGATACTTGGTAAATTTAAATAATGTTGATGATGATTTAAATACATATTTATATGTTTGAAAGACATTAGAATAGGTTTAAATCATGTAAAATTGAAAAATTGTAATTTTCATTGTTCAGGGACCGGACCCTGTGAAGAAGGACTAGTCCCCAAAGGGTTATATTGAATCTCTGCCGCAGTAAGACCGGACCCTGTGCCAAGGACCGGTCCCCAAATCTATTTTCATATTTCTGCGCAAAGATGGACAGGACCTTGTGAGAGGGACCAATTCTCAAACGGCTTTCCTGGTTGTTACGCGGGAAAGGACGGGACCCTCAAGGAAGGACCGGTCTTTAAGGTTGCTGAAAAACTTCAGGGACCGAATCTTGACAAGAAGGACTAGTCCATGACCCCGATGCAAGTTTCCAAATATACAGTTTTTCAATCCTAGTTTGATTCTAATTGCCTCTAAAACTATAAATAAGATATGGTGGGCTCTTCTAAGATGTGGAGAAGAATATTTTATATTTTAAAAACCCTAGAAAGTCATTGATTGCTTTCTTTCTCATCTTCAACAACGAGTTTCTACCGGATCAATACTTGAAACCCTAATTTCTCTTTTATTTGAAGAATTGATCCGGCAGCTGCTGCTTAGAAACTTCTTCCATGATTTTTTTAATGATCCTCTAAACAACGAATCAAGGAATCACCATCAACCTTATTCTTCTTGTTTCTATGTATAAGAAAACAAACTGTTTTCTTAAACTTTTCAGGATGGTAACACTTTCTACAATTAGTTGGGAGTCGTGGAACAGATGGAACCGCGGAAGGAATTAAACTTAATAGAGGCTACATCCCTTTGAATTCTTTACCACACAAATCAATTAGAAATGTGTTCTAGACTAATGTGTTGTAGACTACATGTTTGATTGTGGTTTATACCGTTATGTGTACTATTTGTGGTGCTCTGTTATCCACTTTATTTGAACTACATATTAGACTATACAGTGGATTGTGGATTGTGATCTATGTTGCTTGAAATTTTCTAAGTAGTTATTTGTTGCTTGGCATATTTACATTTGAAGCTCTTTATGTTTCCAGCAAGTTGGTGTTTCTTGCCTCTTCTTTATTATTAATATGCTCAACTTAAATTGTATTTTCTAGCAATCCTGATATAAAGTTGTTAGCTACATCTTGATATTATGCTTTGCAATCTATTTCATTTAATTTTCAAATACTTAATGTTAGACTGATTTTTCATGCAAAATTAGATAATTGTAGACTAATCAATTATAGATTAAATTAAAGTTGTTTTACAATTCAAACCATATGAGCTAGCTCGGCTTGGTTAATTAATCAAACTAAACAGGACGTGCTGAACACAAGCTGGCCTCTTCCAACTTAGCACGAGCTTCAGCAAACAATAATTTAGCCTCTGATTTTGATTGAATCTCGAGCTGGACATGGGCAAGTAAAATATTCATCAATCATTAAAACTCCAAAATTCATCCTATAAAAGTTTTAAAAAAAAATTATAAGTTCGTTGTTCTCTTTTCAGGTACAACACTTCTTGGTTCCTCTAATCTTTAAGAGGTAAAAGAATCTTCCTCTAAGTACACAAATATGTAGCATGCATACAAGTATTCGACCACATATTGCTATACCTTGTATTACCATTTTCTCTTCCTAATCTTATTCTCATTTTCTTCAGCCTATAAGCCTGTCATAATAACAGGCTAAGTTCAGAAGATAAAATAAAAAAATAGATTGCAAACAAACAGTTAGGTGGCATTACAAAATACTAAAAACTAATCCAAATATAGAATGTCAGAAGGACCACCCTCACTCTTTATCAGCAAAAAGTTCATAATTCAGTTAATTGAGTTTTCACTATGTTTGATATCTACCATTATAATAGATTGCAAGAGAGATCCAACCTTACAGGGTATGTAATCTCCACCTTAGTAATGTCTTTTGAAACAGACTTCAAGAATGTCTCTGAAGGCTTCACTTGTGACAGCAGGCGCAACCCTAAACTGGTAAAAATAACAGACCAAAAATTATTTCAAAAATGCCCTCACCCCCATCACGCAAAATAAAAAGGTAAAAGCATATGAAAATTTTGGAAAGACTAACCAAGCTTTGAAACTTTGATTTGATTATATAAAATACTAATTTGTTTGATTTGCAACCTGAGAAATCATTGGCTGCACGTGATGCACCATACATTGGTGCAATAGGCCTCCATCAATTCTTGATGCATCTCATTCTTTTACTCCAACCATCCAATTGGTAAGAAAGTGGGGGAAACTCAAATAATTGGATAGTTGAGATTGAACTTTTAAACGGGACAGAGGGCGGACAAAGATGTGGTGTGGATGCAGGATGCATTGAGTGCATGAAATTATTTCTGAGAGCCATCAAATGACTCAGGTCAATTGAGTCACAAAGTTACGTAGCAATATAAAAAAATTGAAAGGTTAGGCAGTCACTTCCAAATGACCCAAAGCTCAGGGTAATTCTGTACATCGTAACGAACACAAAATAAAATAGCAGCAACAAAAAGGTAATAATGCAGGGATTAGAAAAGGAAATGCCTGTGGATTTTGCTCTTGAAGGTCCCCTTAGGAGCCTTCTCGAGGCTGCTCCACGCCCCGTTCATCTTCTCATCATCAAGAAACAAGAAACAAGAAACAAAGTCAAAGAAAAGGCAATTAGAACCAATAATTGGCTAAACATATCAAAACCTCCTCACTGAGGCAATTGATCGAGCACCTTATCCGCGACGAAATCAACCACCGCCTCTGCCCTCTCCTGCGGCTTACGGCCACGGGCGGACACATTCTTCCACAGCACCTTCAATGTCGTCGTCGTCGGCGGCGGCGGCGGCGGGGCCGCGGATGCGGAGGTGATGGCGATGGTGGTGGCGGTGGCTGGGTCGAGGGATCGACTGAAGCACCAAGTACGGCCCCTGATGGGGAAGACCACCACCCGAGCTCTCATAGTCGGCGCAGACTTGTCTCTTCGCTCTTAGGAGAATTGCATGCGACGCCGAGTTCGGGACAGGAATCGACAATGAGAGGCCAATCCAGCTTTAGTCACTCTGATACCGCAGTATTCTGAGTTCTGACTTTCTTGAGTTCCGACAACGGCGGCCGGGAAGCGAAGGGGCTTCTTAACGGGAAAGGAATAAAAACCTAAAAAGAACACGTCGCTTCCTGTGTATCGTCTCTGCGGCGTTGGAGTGTTCGCGATTCAATAGGTGGATCATGACTCTGAAAACCGTTGAAGGGGTAAAAGGACGATTCTCAGTAGGTGTTTGGCTGATTTTAGAGCCAAACTCTGTAATGTTTTTTTTTTTTTTCAATCTGATTTTAATTTTCAAAATCAATTTTTTTATTTTAGAGATTTAAAATTAGAAACAAATTCTCATTTCGAACTCAAATCTTTTTTTTTGGACAGCGATGTCCCAAACGTTGTACTCGCTGTATGAATCCGTTTGGTATCCAAAACACACGCCCGGATCAACCGGAACCACAAACGAAGAGCATTTATATAAATTTCAACATATGCTGTGATTTCTATGTAAATTACGGTCAAATAAAATATCAAGAGGGTTCCAAGTCTATTCAATTCTCTTATCGAAAGAATTGGGGGTTACCGGAGGTGCCGAAACGCAAAAACGATGCTAAATTGAAAATCGGGCAACAAATAAGCTATCGATGGTGCTGGGGATCTTTCTTGTGGGCACGCCGACTGAATGTGCCCCCGTCTGCCCACAACGGTAGCATCGGGCCTGCCTCTAGTTGCTAAACTGAAAATCGGGCAACAAATAAGCTATCAATGGTGCTGGGGATCTTTCTTGTGGGCACGCTGACTGAATGTGCCACCGCCCACAACGGTAGCATTGGCCCTGCCTCTGGTCACACTACGTGTGGTGACCCGAATCCCTATGATGTTTTGCTATGTGGTCAGCGACATGTAGACACTTATCTTTAGGTGTCGAGTGCGTTTGCACGCCAAATAGACGTGAGAAACGGACTCAGCGCGAAAATCCGATCAAAAACACATATTTTTTGTGTTTTGGGAGGATTCGGGCGCCCAAATCCATATTTCAGGCGCCCCAATGATCAGCGTACGAACCGCAGACCGCGGGTCAACAGGGACACGTGGCGGGCTGGACACGTGGCGGCACCGGATTAGACCAGCTTTGCAGGCGCT
This sequence comes from Tillandsia fasciculata, assembly GCA_029168755.2. Classification (NCBI taxonomy): domain Eukaryota; kingdom Viridiplantae; phylum Streptophyta; class Magnoliopsida; order Poales; family Bromeliaceae; genus Tillandsia; species Tillandsia fasciculata. The sequence continues at coordinate 14,160,160 of CM054933.1, forward strand.
GCGCACGCGACGCAATCAACACGGGCCATGTGGCGCACGGGAATTGGCTGGCGCCTACCCGCTCTACGTGGGATGCGTGGCACGCAGAGAGCGGACGATCAGGTTTCGGACGCACCTTTGATGCGTGCCGCGTGGCGAGTGATTTTCGGGCGTGGACATGGGGTGAATCCGGGCGCTCAAATTCTTGGATTTTGGTTAAGGCTTGGGTATTTCATTGTGGTTCAAGAGGGGAGATTTCTTTTCCATCTCAAGGGCTATGCTTGGACTCTTTTCGACCAGAGATGAGCTCCTTTCACTCTTCCACCATTCTTGACTGGTTTTAGATAGATTCGAGAGCTTCTTCTTCATTCTTTTCCTCCATTAGCAAGCTCTAAGCTCCCTGTAGTTGCTGGTAGTGTCACGCCCCGGCGTCGAAACTGCGACCCGGGCTCGCCAACAGATCCGCCGCCCATACGGGAAGCCCCGTATAGACGAAGCGACTAACCTGCAAAAAGATCAACTATACTATACAGATATCAGAGCTGAAAGAAAAACTGCTAGAATAAAAACTAAGTGAGCAACTACAACACTCAAATAGTACAAACCAATCTCACCAAAATACAGAAATCTCTCGAGCAGTAAAAATAAATACAACTCTATACCTCACTACAAAGTTCTCTCAACATGAACTCTCAAAAGGAATAAGGGTACATCTACTCTCAGGACGACGACTGGTAGGGATCTAGCTCGCGACTCCCTTACCTCGATCAGAAGAAGCAGCAATAGGAGCAACTGGAACAGGAGTAGAAGTCCCTGTGGGAAAAGACACCACGACGGGTGTGAGAACTACGTCCCAAAGTAGTTCTCAGTGGGTGCCGCCAACAAGCCCGACGGTCTGCCCACTAAGTCTACTAGAGGCATAAGTAACAATAATATAAACTGAAGAGAAAGGGCTGGAAAAGTGACTCTACAACTACCATGCCTCTATCTAGATGCTCAAAAATATGAAACAGATGGAAACATGATGCACAACTAACACTCATCTCTGATCATCCAATCTAAACTGACTGCCACATCGGGTCCAGTCAAACCTGCGCCAACCTATTGCCGTTACGTCCCGGAGGAGCGGACTTACATAGGACCTACTGCCGTTACGTCCCGGAGGAGCGGACTTACGTAGGGCGTCCATGACTGCCAAACTGGCCAGCCAGAGGGACTGTGTCGACAAGTCGCGATACCAAAGTGCAGACCCACTCCGGACGTGGCACTCGAGGGGAGCGACCCCAACGAGGACACAGGTATCCGCGCACTCTGTCGAGCTCAAGTGGCACTGCAGGCTATAGTCCAAAATCCACGCTCACGCACTGAACGAAAGGACTCAATCCTCAATCATCTCGCACCACAGTCGGAGCACTCTCGACGACTCAGCTGATCAGCTCACCCGAAACACGAGACACTAGCCTCTCCAACAGCTCACAGCACAAACACACCGGCTGGAGATACTCCACAGCCAGGATCGACCCACAACTCAGGGCTAACAAAACTGGTCGGACAACACTCAACGACCTGGGACCACCGTCAACCCCAACGGTTCCCAACAATACTAACCGGAAGATACCCGATAGCCCGGGATCACCGTCTACACAACGGCTCCCCGCGACAGGACAACAAACTCACAGGAAGACCGACACCATAAGGGTTCGGAAACCCGATAGACCGGTGCTTAGAACCCTATCAAACAAGAACAAACTCTAGGCTCCGTCTATCGAAGTTCTCGCCCCCTTATAGTTCGGGAACACAACACCCTCAGTACACCACGCAGAAGACATCAACAGGACCCGAAAGTCCCGACAAAGGAACGGCCCCTAGAACCCAGACCACTCGAATCCTTTCGAGTGAAGAGATTTACAGGGAAAAGGTGACATTTGTTATCGAAAACCATTTTGATCTGGAAGAAATCCATTTTTGATGACTTTAGTTCTTTTTAGAAAAACAGTTAGAAAACAAGTGTTTTACCCAAACCCCGAAGGGCTGATGCCTTTGTCCAATCAAACAAGAACAGACTCCAGCGGCCCTTCGATGCTTGGAAGAAAACATTGGTAGACTAAAATCATGTGTATGTCAAAAAGGGTTCTGGGTTCTAGGTCCGGCTAACGCTAGTAAGCTACCGCCACTAACACAGTGGCGACAACCCAAACTGGGGAAACAAGACCTCCCGGTACCACCGTTTACCCCAAACGGTTCCCGGTACAGACAAGCGACCCACTACATCTACCAGACTCCACTCTGCTCCCCAGCACGAGTGCAAATGCATCCCACACTAAAAGAAAGTCCCGACCTCTCGGCCCACTACCCGGGCGAGGATAACACTATGTCCAGGAATGAAAGAACAGTGTGGATGTCTAAACATAAATAACCCTAGCCCAAGTGAGGGTTTTCTACTGGTCTGGTTACACATGCAACATATGGCGGGGGTGCTAAGTCAAGTTCCAAGATAACAAATATTTAACACTCAAATTTTAGCATGCTAACGAGTCCCATCACTATCATGCATGATTCTATATCAATAGAATTAGAGCACAGTCCATAGATCCTGAAAGCAAAGCCACCCACCTGACCAGTCGAACTGTCAGAAGTTCTACAGCTGATAATACCAAAAAAATAGCCACACAGAGTCCAACCGTTCCAGCACTGTCCACAACCGCTCCTGGGTACAAAAACAGAGCTGTCGTTACACAAACATTCCTCCCAAAACTGCCAGAATTTACACTGAAACTCAGCTGCGAAGATGCACACAAATCACCTACTGAAAGTCCTCAGAAAAATCCAAATAAAATTCCCCTGCGATCTACGCGTCGATAGCTTCGAAACGAATACCTGCACGTCCAATTCCGAGTTTCCTACGCCGAGATATAAATCCGGCAAGAGAAACACCTCTTTTCTAACTATACCAATTTTCACAGATAAGAACTCGGAAGGAAACACTATTCTCACCTTCGAAGCAACCTCAGAAAATTCTGAGAAAAATCCAGGAGATTCCTCGCGAGAAGTAGATGAATTTTGCCTTTTGAATCACCTCGATCCGATGTCTGTGCGCAAAGTTATGGCCAAAACTCTGCAACGCTGTCCAAAAATCCGCGAAGAAAAAGGGGCAACAAAAAGCTCAAATACCCCCAAAATCCGTAAAGAATCTGAGAAAACTCTGAATATCAAAGTTAAAGTCCTACCAGTCGTGAGTCCGACGGCGCAAAAATCGCTAGAAATGAAGATCGGAGCGAGTCGGGGCAGTCTGCGCAAGAAAATGCGACGGAACGGGTCGACGAAGACGAAGCGTCATTGTGCGCCGCGTCGCAGATGAAGTCGAATAGATGATCTCCAAAAATTCTGAACTTTCGTCGGCTGGTAGAGGAGAGGGAGAAGAAAATTTCTCCTTCACAGCTCAGGTGAAGGTGGGCTCGGGATAAACCTCAAAAGGGCTGGCCAAAGTGAAGAAAACACCAAATCTCCCCTATACTTATCCAAAGCCCTTGCACCCGATCCGGTGCAAGGCGGGTCGGACCAAATGGTCCGACCGACACGTGGCGGCAGGCCGCGGCGCCACGCGCGCGGGTCCGGTGCACCGCGCGTGCACCGGGCGCCCGCCCGGCTCGTGGACCGGGTGCAACGCGGCCGTGGACCGCGCTGCACCGGCCGGTCCACGCCCGTGCGCCAGCTCCCCCACGCCGCCCCTGCACCGGGTGCACGCCTTCCCCCGTGCACCGCGGTGCACCAACCGGTGCATGGGCCGTGCGCCGGCCACCGTGAGCCCGGTCCACCACCCCAGCAACACCAAAAACCCCGTTTAAAGCCCAAAATGTCCAAAAAAAGCCTATTTTGCACAGTTTTACGTCCTGGGTCCATTTCTCTCGTCACACCGAAAAAGTAACGCCAAACTCTCCCAACCACAAATATAACAACCACCGTACATCCGTACATCCCCACTATGCGGTTTTTTCGCGGTGGATTCGATTTTCGCGTCCTCTTCGCGCACCGACGACACTAACTCACCCCAAAAAGTACCGACGAACTACCAATCCAATAGAGACCCAATTCACCAATGTTTTGGGGTCTTCACAGGTAGCTTCGTCAATGAATCTTCCCGAGCTCCCCATGAATAGAATACTTGGAGTTTCGAGCTGAAATTTGGAAGGGATCTTCTCCACTGGCTGTAATAACAGTAATTTTTGAATGTCGGAATTGTATGGAATTTCGATAATTGGGACGAAATTGGTTTCTTCTGGAATTTAAAGAGGGTGTTGTTGTTAGCTTTTTGAGGACTCATTCCTCGTAGTGGCTTTCACTGGGTTATTGGTGAAAGGTAGCGTAAGGGTTTGGTCAAACCCGTTCTTGAATCCGGGGTACGGGTTGCACCGAAATCGAGAGAAAATGGGATTTGACGGGTTTGCGGGTTTTCTCCATTTTTGTTCTGATTGACTTTTGGAGGAGATCTTCAGATGGAAAGGTCGTCACTCTGTCAGTTTCGTTAAACGGAGAACAACGGTGCAATCAGATTGCGAATCTGACTTGTGGATCTCCCAGAATGATACTTTTAAGTTATCGGGTCCAGGAGTGTGAGTGTGGGGACTTACAGTACCCGTTAAGACTTTAACGGTGCATTGAAATCCGTGCAAATGGTTTTAGGACATTACGGATAGTTGGCACGCATTTCGAGAAAAACGAGTTAGTTTTAGTATAAATTAATTGGAATTTGAAATTTTCATACGTGCGAAAGAAAACCCTAATTTCCCTTTTTCCAAGATTTTATAATCTTCGTTTTCCTCGTTGCGCATGCCGGAATCCGAATTCAAAATCATCACCGTTGCCGAAGATCGGAGCCCCTTCATCTTCTTCCTCGTTTTGCGCACCGGCGATCGGTGTCGTCGTCTTCGTCGTCGTCGCGGAGGTGGTGAGCGGAGTTGCTTAATGGTGAGCAAGGCCGCCGCCGCTATTGCCCTTGTCGCATGGCCCCCGCCGCCATGTCCCGTCACTCGGCGCCTCGCAACCACGCCGCCGCCGCGGATAAATGTCACGCTCCGGGGTCGAAATTGCGACCCGGGCTCACCAACAGATCCGCCGCCTATACAAAACCTCGCATAGGCGAAGCGTCCAACATGTAAGAAAAGGGAACTACGGCTAAACAGATTTCAGAGCTATAAAATAAACTGCTGTAAAACTAAAATCCAACCATCTGTACAACAGGAAATAAATGTACAATATCCGTCTCCTAAATATGATCATATACAAAATCCTCTGATACAATAACCCAGAACTCTACAGGGAGGTAAACTGAAATAATACATCAGTGTACAGGCTCTCAGTACAAGTCAGATCCTCATAATACAATAGTATCTCAAAAGTGAAAATAAAACTAATCTACTGATTTCTCTCAAAAAAAAAAAAAAAAAAAAAAAAAAACTAATCTACTGACTGTACTACAAATCTCCAATGTGGGGGTACAGCTACTCTCCAAAGACAGGTAGGGATCTAGCTCGCGACTCCCTCGCCTCGAACAGCAACAGCAGAATCAGCAACACCCGCAATGTGTCACGCCCCGGGTGTAAACCAGAACCCGGGGCCGTCCACAGATCCGCCGTGCACACAGAATTTCCTGTGTACACGAAGCGCTGGTAACCTGCTCAGATATAAGAGATACTGAAAGAGCATATAACAGAGCTAAACTACAACTAATACATCTCAGATAAAGCTGGAAAAGTAAAAGTACAAAAAGAAAACTCTCAAATATACAAGTGTCTCTCCCAGCTCACCAAGTAATACAACCAGCTGGCCGAAGCCAGGCCTAAAAGAAAGAAAAAGTACAAGTATCTGAGTGTACAGGGGATACATCAAACAGCTAAACTGGCGACCAGGTAGACAGCTATCTAATCCGTGATTCTCTTACCTCGATCCGTCGAGGAGGGTCCCACAACTCCGGCAGATGACTCTGCAAAATAAAGGGGAAAAGAAAAGAAAAACAGTGGGGGGTGAGAACTACTATAAAAACAGTAACCTCCCATAGTGGGTAGACCTCTAACTCAAACATGCCCACTAGGACTACCAGAGGCAAAAATAAAACAAAGGTGGTAAGCTATAAATATAACTACTGATAAAAAGCTACCACTAGTATGCCTCTAAAATACTAAGCTAAAAAAATAGCTAAATGTATGCATCAGAGTATATATGCCTGCCTGGGAAACCCAATCTAGACACCGGTGAACACTGGTACTGCCTGCTATGCCTACCAACTCAAAACTCAGCTACGGGATGCAGACCGGCTTCTGACCGGCACGGTCCCATCCCAAAAAGCAACAGACCGGCTCCTGACCGGCATGGTCACACACACTCCGGAGTGGCACTCGAGGGGAGCGACCCACACGAGTGAAATAAGTCGCCATAAGTAACCTGATATAGCAGGACTGGATCAAGACTCTAATCAAGTGGGAAAAACCGTACACTAAAGAAAGTCTGATCCCCTTCCCCCAATCTGATGCATTAGTAACAGCCCGGTCAACCGCCCAAAATTCGCGGTTGCCGCAATACCCTGCCTGTCCCAAATCCCCAATATCTATCTACACTATCCCAGCCCCTGCTCGAACCCGAGCACACTATCCCCTAAGTCTAGATAACTAGAAAAAGAATAAAAAATATAGTTTCTCCTAAGTTAGTTCCAGCATGATAGTGTAGCAGAAAAACGTGGCCTAACTAGGTGACCATACAAGCATGCAAAAGTCCTCATAATAGTAAATTAAATACAAGTATCGTTGTTCAAGTAATTATCAAAGCATGCTATTCCAGGATACTAGTAATCACATAAGACACTATGTACCAACATAATCGATGCCTGCCTATGCCGCATGCATAATAATCACAATGTACTAGTCAGCATACCTATTAGCATGATATTACATTTTCTGATGATAACTTTCATCCAAAGGCGAGTACTAATATAGCAATCCTGAACTCATACAAGCATTTTATCCACATGTGCGTTTTAATCCAACAAGCATGCTAATTTGTTCACATATGCATTTTAACCTTTCATACATGTATTATTCCAATAAGCCTAGTGGGTAGCCCAAATTAAGAGGTTCACAACGATCACCCACCTCGAACGCTAAATCCCTGTCCAAAAGTGAAGTCCTCGCCCAAGCAAGTCAACCGCCACAAACATTGTACAACATACCCCAAAAAAACATACACAATTAAACATACAATTGCACCAACACAAGCTGTCCCAATCACAACAGTCCAGAGATGCATTATTTTCACCTACGAAAAAGGCTCGGAAAATTCCAAGAAAAATACTGTCACGATCTTCGTGACGAACCGGTCGAAACGAGTACCTGCACGTTCAAATCCGAGTTTCCTACACTGAGATATAAATTTTGCAAGGGAACCACCCCAAAATAAACCAAACTCAAAATATGTAGCATAAAGTTCTATAAATAGGGATTTTTCACCTTCAGGAAGAGCTCAAAAAAATCCAAGAAAATTTGAGGATATTCCTTGCGCTGTGTAGATGCAAAACGCCTGCAGGCACGCCTCCATCCGATGCCTGTGCGTGAAGATATTGCCGAAATACTACAGCGTTGTCCAAAATTCCGCGAAAGAAAAATGGTCAAAAGGAAGCTCGGGAAACTCCAAGATAAACTCGTAAAGAGAAGGAGCTCAAAACACAAAAGTTGAAGCCCTACCTGTCGTGAAGCCAACGGCGCAAGAATCGCCTGAATCGGAGGTCGGAGTAAGCCGGGGGAGTCCTTGCACTGAAATGCGACGAAGGCGGTCAAAAATGAACAAGCGTCGCGCCGCGCCATAAAAATGAGAGCCTAGGGATGCATGCCACTAAAAATCCCGGGAATCCTCTGTGAGGTACAGCTCAGATGGAGAAAGAAAATCCCTGTAGAACTCACTGTGAGAAACAGCCCAGAAAAGGGCGAAACAGTGGCCCAAAGGTCCTATTTATAGGCCTCAGCCCATAAGTTGGGCCTGGCGGATTTGGGCCCAACTTTCGGGCGCCCGAATCCGCCAGGGGGGGTCGGACTGTTGGGTTATGTTAATATGGATCTAAATAGGGGAAAAACACCTAGAGGGGGGTGAATAGGTGTAAACAATAAACACTCAAAAAATCATTGCGCAAATAAACCCAGTGCGGAAAAATAAAAGAACACGCAAGATTTTTACGTGGAAAAACTCCAAACCGGAGTAAAAAACCACGGGACCGATAACACGGCGAAATCCACTAGAATTAAAACACGTACAAGGTGATATAGCGTACTCACAGACGACTCAACCTTTTACCATACGCTCCTAGTAGATCTTTCCGCTCGCTCCACGACGCTTCTCGAATCCACGATCCGCGCCCAACGCTGAGTCCACAGCGTCCAACGTCGAGTCCACGACGTCCGACCGAATCCACGGTCTTCACCCAATACTACGCTTCGAATCCACGAACGTAGTTGCACCTTGAATCCACAAGGCCACGCGAGTCCACGCGCCGATTTGGGGTAAATCGTTGTTTGTTTTGGGTGGTGATGATCCGCCGAATACTTAGATTAAAGATAGATCGGAAATACCATCTAAGTATTCATTGATTTGATTCTACTCAAAATGTGAGTATGGAAAACCTAGAATCAAATCAATCAATATAGATGAAGAAACATAGAATAAATCTATTGATTTCCTTTCTTCTCTATATATGTGGATTTTTCTTTTCGGCTATTTTTTCTGTAATCGCCGATGCCCTAGAAATGAATACAGGGCCTATTTATAGGTTAGAAACCATTGGAAGAAGATAGGATCAAAAACTGCCTTTTCTGGAAATTTTTACCGACGGCGATCCGGATTGGAATTGGCGATCCGGATTGCAGAAGCAAGAAAGACGATTTCCAGAAAAATGGTAGTTCGGGATCCGGATCACAAAGTCCGATCCGGATCGTTCATACAGTTTTACCAGAACATCAATGTTCGGGATCCGGATTGCAAGCCCTGATCCGGATCGAGGAAGCAAACAGGTAAAACAAGTGTTCGGGATCCGGATCAGAGATGCTGCGATCCGGATTGAACCAGTGTATGAACAAACACCCTTCGATATCCGGATTGCCGAGTCCGATCCGGATCCTGAACATGTCCCATGTTCAGTTTTTGATGTTTAAGCAATTAAAAATTCTTCCAGGTGTTTCTACACTATAAGAAGTATTCGGATCATCAAAAATCTTTAGTTAAACGTACCTGATCCCTTTGAATTCTTCTTTCTTGAGATTGAGGTATACGATCCAAAGTTCTTTCATCTTCAATCTTCAAGACTTAATACATTCACGAAATACGCCAACTCAAATTCCGTAACAATCTCCCCCTTTGGCGGTTTCGTGACAAAACACAAATCCACAAAAGAAAATTCAAAAAAATATTTTTGTTGCTATCACCATACAACAAAAATTTACAAAAGAGATCCAGAAATTAAAAACATGAGATAAACTCCTAAAACAGACTCTAGACTTAGACATCTGTACTCTCTGCACAAATAAAGCATTCTTGACAAACAAACGCGTTAGATACCTCAAGAATTGAAACATACAAAACCAAGTACAGAGAAAGAGTTTATTCTTATCATGACATATGAAGAATTCAGATATGTAAGAGAATCATAGATAAGGACCAACATATCTTCTAAGCATTCAAAAACCAAATGTCACAAAAATTAGTCCAACATCAACTTGTTAGTCATATTACATGCCCAAATAGTTAGTCGAATAGTTAGTATAGAGGCATGTCACAAATCACAAGAGAAAAACCAAAGTTGAGTTGAAGACATACTTACCTTGATATTCACACCAAATTCACATCATTGTCAACTGTTCATCATTGTTCAAAGTGTAGCAAGAGCTACAATATGTAAGGAGAGTTAAAAAGTTCTATCAATATGGACAACCTGAGAACTAAACTACAAGTTAGAACAAAAACTAAGTCCCAAAAAAAATATCACGACCCGGGTGTAAACCAGAACCCGGGCCCGTCCACAGATCCGCCGTGCATGCGGTATTTCCCACATACACGAAGCGTCGGTAACCTGCTCAGATAAATAATAATAAAAAAAGAGCATAATAATCAGAGCTGAAATAAAACTACTGTATCTCAGACAGGTGCGGAAGTAAAAGGTACAAAAGTAAAATATAATACAGATGTCTCTCCCAGCTCACAGCTATACTACAAACAGCTGGCAGAAGCCAGTCCCCAAAAAGAAATACAAAATACTGTCTGAGAAGTCCTGGTACCCCAAAAACTCCAGCTACGACCCTCGGTGGCCCTCTATCTAGTCCGCAATTCGCTTACCTCGATCAGTTGCTGACGGCCCAGCAACTCCCACCGAGGACTCTGCAAAACAAGGGGAAAGAAAGAAACAAGAAAAACAATGGGGGTCAGTACTACTATAAACAGTAGCCTCCCCTAGTGGGTAAAGCCTCAGCTCAGATATGCCCACCAGGTGCTCAGAGGCGAAAAGGGAAAGGAAAAGAAAGGGGATGCAGATAAATAAAGCAACTGATAAAGTGCTATCCCTAATATGCCTCTAAATGACCAACCAATAAGGATGGGAAAAGTGATGCATCAGAATCAAGTAGCCTGTCATAAAGACCCAATCTGACAGCCAGTGAACACTGGCACTGCCTGCTCTGCTGTCGAACTCAAGAAACCAGCATGGTGCCCGGCGCTCACACCGTGGAACTCAAGAAACCAGCATGGTGCCCGGCGCTCACACCGTGGAACTCAGAAACCAGCATGGTGCCGGCGCTCACACCGTGGAAAGCCTACTCCGGAGTGGCACTCGAGGGGAGCGACCCACACGAGTAAAGTATATCACTGTATCAACCATCTCTGTAACCACTGTCTCATAATAGCAGGACTGGATCGAGACTCAAATAAGTGGGAACAACCCTCCACTAAAGTAAGCCCGATCCCCGAACACCCAATCTGATGCAATAGAAACAATCCGGTCAACCACCCAAGATCCGTGGTCGCCGCAACCCCCTGACAAACTCAACCTGTCCCAAATCCCCAATACCTGCCTACACTGTCCAACATACGCTCGAACCTGAGCGATTAAGCCGCTAGTGCCAACAATGAAAGAAGAAAAGAGAAAAAGCATGGTTTCTCCTAAGTCAAGTCCCAAAATAGTGTAGCAGTAAAAGATGGCAATAATTATGTGACCAATTTAATCATGCAGTGTTCCAATATTTTGTCCAGTTTCCAGAATAATCAATTTAGAGAATAAAGGCTAAAGTGACAGTCACATATGATTAATCATCAGTTTTGCAGTCCTCAAATATTATCACATTGTCTCTATGCATACGGTCCAGAACTTAGGCGATTTAAACAAATGATCAATCTAACAATAATTTTCGCGGATCAGATAACCAATAATTTGCTCCCTAAAGCATGCGAGTCTACCAATTAACACATTTAGCATCATCAAATCAGGGGTACTCTGATATTCCTAGTGGGCATAACAAAGGAGAGGAGTACAACAACCACCCACCTGAAGCGCAACTGTCCAAACTCGTACAGTCAGAAAATACCAAAATTCCAAATCCTCGCTCCCACAATTTTAGCACACCCGCAACATTCCTGGTACATCAAGAAGTCCACTAATTACACTAGACTCCCAAATTCAGCACTAAATACCACATACAATCACGAGTACCAAACTGTGAAATTATCACCTGCAGCAAATGTCCAGAAAATTCCAATAAAAATATCACGGCGATCCTTGCGTCGATAGCTTCGAAACGGTACCTTGCACGTCCAAATCGGAGTTCGGTAAGTCAAGATAAAAATTCAGCAAGAGGGCACTCTCATACACTAATCTGGATTAAGGACTGATTACTGTTCACAGAGAAATCATTAATTTTCACCTCGAAGTAAAAATCACAAAAATCCAATAAAAATACGAGCGCGTTCCTTGCGATCCGTAGATGAAAAAGTTGTATAGGCTCGTTTCCGTCGGACGCTCGTGCGCAAAGATATGGCCGAAACACTCCGCTGCTGTCAAGGAATTCCATACAGAAAAAGGGGTCACTTGTTGCCTCGAAAACCGTGCCAAAACCTCGAAACGGGAAAGCGCGACCAAAACGAAAGATGAAGTCCTACCTCTTAGGAGTCCACTGGTTCAAGAATCACAGGAAAATGATGTCGGGGTAGCCCAGGAGAGCAAAAATACGATCGCTGCGCCGAAGAAGGACACTAGGAAGCAACGTCGCGCCGCACCGTAAAATGGGGAACCTCGGGATTCGTGCCTCCAAAACTCTTGAAACTTGGCAGGGAGATCCAGGACTTAGAGATGAAGATTTGCTAGAAATGTGCTTGGGCTGAAGAGGCTCGGTTTGGGAGATAAAAGGGAAAGAAGGAGGCTCGGATTGCACCATATATATAGGCTGAAAAACAAATCAAATAATTCCATCCAAGTCCCCACATTCGGGCGCCTACAGTGCCCAGGCCCACTTTCGGGCGGCTACAGTGCGGCCCGGCCCAAGGATTTCCGGGCGCGCACAGTGCGGCCCGGCCCACCGCACAGCCCAGCCCAGCACTCCCCCAGGCCCCGCTGCACCCGGCGCACCTGCACCAGCCAACGGTGGCGCGCCACGTGGCCCCGACAGGCCGTGCACCGCGCACGGTGCACCGTGCACCGCGCACGTCGCCGGCTGACCCGGGCGTACGGCCACCTGCCCCGGTCACCGTCTCCGCCAGTTGCGTGGACCGAGCGCACCACACCGAACCAATAACCACCTGCCACGTGTCCACTCGGTTCACCGTGCACCCGGCCCAAACTCCGTGGACCGCGCCTGCTGCGCCGGCCAACCAGAAGCCGCCACGTGGCCCGCCTCCGGTGCACGACCCCCGCGGTGGACCGCGCCCCTGCCCGCGCCCTCAGCGCCTGCCCGCGGCCGCTAGTCGCCTGCCCGCCGCCCTCCGCCGCCTTCCGCCGCTGCCCGCCGCCGCCAAACGCCGCCGGCGATCGCCGGAACACTGTTCCGGCGTGAACAGTACCCGCAGGCTCCAAATTAACAAGCAAATAGCCCATCTTGACCGTTTTCGCGCGCTGATTCCAAAAACGAGGTCCGTTTTGCCAAATTCTCACTCTAAAAATTGCCGAAGGCCCCCAGAAGAGTATTCTTGGTCCAATCTCGCGCCGAGCCCAATCTCAATATCCGTTTCGCGCGCAAACACCTCCAAACAACCGATGGGGTCCCCAGATCACCCACGTGACCCAATTTAAGTCCAAAGTCCAACACTTGTGTCCAATCGTGCCCCGAACACCTCCAGCACCCCACGTAGGCCTCCAGTGGCCCCCCCAAAGCACCGCAACGGCTTGCGGAGATCCAGGGCATCACAAAAAAACTA